>CM022302.1:446878974-447478974 GCA_011799875.1 Thinopyrum elongatum | reverse complement strand
AACAAAGAGCCCATATTACCTTGTCTTCTCCTTTGAATAAATGTTTGCAGATTCTAGCTTAGTCCACGACACGTGCACTCTTATTATTATTCACATCATTTGGTCATGCAAGTGAAAGGCAATAATGACGAAATTTGATGAAATTATTGAGATGAAGAAAAGCTAGTATGAACTCAACCTATTTTGTTTTTGTAAATATGATTAGCTCATCGTTCTTGATTCATCCTTTGATGAATGAAACATGTTTGCAATGACAATTAGAGACCATAGTTGCTCATGCCATTCTTAAATAGCTAGGAGTGTATAATGGTTTGTCTTGTGTGTGAACATGCATTTTAAAATGGTTATGATGTAGTATGATAGGATGGTATCCTCCTTTGAATGATTCAAGTGGCTTGACTTGGCACATGTTCACGCATGTAGTTGAATCAAAACCAACATAGCCTTCATGATATTTATGTTCATGGTGATTTATATCCTACTCATGCTTGTATTCAATGTTGATTAACCCCAATGCATGTTTATGACCGTTGTCGCTCTCTAGTTGGTCGCTCCTCAATCTTTTTGCTAGCCTTCACTTGTACTAAGCGGGAATACTGCTTGTGCATCCATTTCCTTAAACCCAAAGTTGTTCCATATGAGTCCACTGTACCTACCTATATACGGTATTTACCTGCCGTTCCAAGTAAATTTGCATGTGCCAAACTCTAAACCTTCAAATAATAATCTGTTTTGTATGCCCGAATCGCTCATGTAGTGACTGTGGGCTGTCAGTATCTTTCATGCTAGGTGGGTTATTTTCACGATGAGTGTTTATTCACTTGCCACTCACGAGAAAGTGGCTGGTAATTGGGATACCCAGTCCTATGATCAAAATCAAAATATAATAATGAAACAAAACTCCCCCGGATTGTTGTTGGTATGGAGGGAACCCATGGATTCGGCTAGCCATTGCTTGTGTTTGTTGGTGGAGGGGGAGTAAAAACTTTACCATTCTGTTTGGGAACCACCTATAATGTGTCTAGCATGGAAGATAGTGAGATCTCTCAGTTGTTATGTTGACAATGAAAGCATATCTCTCAAAATTATATTCATCTCTGTTTTAAAAGCTTCGAGCTCTAGCACCTCTACAAATCCCTGAGTCCCTCTGCGAAGGGCCTATTTGTTTACTTTATTGTTGAGTCATCATCCTCTTATTAAAGCACCAGTTAGAGAGCACTATTGTCATTTATATGCTTTGTTTGTAGTCGATGTTGAGTATGAGTGTGACTGGATCTATTTTGCCATGAATTACAGTGTCTAGTCAGTGCTTGATCTTCAGAGTTGCTCTCCATTTATGTTTTGCGGTCTCAGAAAGGGCTAGCGATATACCATTATATCATGATTGTTTTGAAAAAGTGTTGTCATTATATCTTATTATTGCTCGCAAGTTGGTTATGCTATTGATATGAGTAAATGTGAGACCTAAGTGTTATTGTGAACATGGTTAGTTCATAATCTTTGCTGAAAACCTGAACATTGGTTAGACATATTTGCAACAACAAGATCAAATAGAGTTTGTAAAAGTTTTTTCGTTGTTACTTTCAGTTTGTCAACTGAGTTGCTTGAGGACAAGCAATGGGATAAGGTTGGTGGAGTTGATAAGTCTCCATCGTATCTACTTTTTCAAACTCTTTTGCCCTTGTTTTGGACTCTAATTTTCATGATCTGAATGGAACTAACCCGGACTGACGCTGTTTTCAGCAGAATTGCCATGGTGTTATTTTTGTGCAGAAATCAAAGTTCTCGGATTGACCAGAAAATTTACGAAGAATTTTTGTGGAATATATAAAAAATACTGGCAAAGAAATATACCAGAAGGGGGCCACCCAGGAGCCACAAGCTCTGGGGGCGCGCCTACCCTCCCCCCCCATGGCATGCCTCACAGGCTTGTGGGCTCCCTGGAGCTTCGACAACCCTAAGTCCAACTCCATATATACCTATTCGCAGAGAAAAAAAATCAGAGAGAAGGATTCATCGTGTTTTACGATATGGAGCCACCACCAGCTCCTATTCTTCATCGGGAGGGCTGATCTGGAGTCCGTTCGGGGCTCCGGAGAGGGGAAATCGATGCCGTCGTCATCTTCAACCTTCCTCGCTCCATCACCAATTTCATGATGCTCACCGCCGAGAGTGATTAATTCATTCGTAGGCTTGCTGGACGGTGATGGGTTGGATGAGATTTATCATGTAACCAAATTAGTTTTGTTAGGGCTAGATCCCTAGTATCCACTATGTTCTGAGATTGATGTTGCTATGAATTTGCTATGCTTAATGCTTGTCACTAGGGCCCGAGTGCCATGATTTCAGATCTGAACCTATTATGTTTTCATGAATATATGTGTGTTCTTGATCCTATCTTGCAAGTTGTAGACACCTATTACAAGTTATGATTCGCATACCCCAAGGTGACAATAATTGGGATTCTTTCCGATGATTACCATAGTTTGAGGAGTTCATGTATTCACTAAGTACTAATGCTTTGTTCCGGTTCTCTATTAATAGGAGGCCTTAATATCCCTTAGTTTCCTTATGGACCCCGCTGCCACGGGAGGGTAGGATAAAAGATGTCATGCAAGTTCTTTTCCATAAGCACGTATGACTATATATGGAATACATGCCTACATTACATTGATGAATTTGAGCTAGTTCTATGTCGCCCTAGGTTATGACTGCTACATGACGAATATTATCCAACATAATTACCCACCACTGATCCGATGCCTACGAGCTTTTCACATATTGATCTTTGCTAAGTTACTTTCGTCATTGCTACTGTTACAATCATTACAAAACTGCTACTGCTACTATTACCACTGTTACCGTTACTATCGTACTACTTTGCTACTAAATACTTTGCTGCAGATATTAAGTCTTTCAGGTGTGGTTGAATTGACAACTCAACTGCTAATACTTGCGAATATTCTTTGGCTCCCCTTGTGTCGGATCAATAAATTTGGGTTGAATACTCTACCCTTGAAAATTGTTGTCATCCCCTATACTTGTGGGTTATCACCGGCATACTCAGCCGCTGCCTCACTGGTTTCTCCAAAGCAAAATAATTTGCTTTTATGGAAGTTAATTTAAGGCCTGGCATCTGCTCAAACGCTGACAACAATAATTCCAGGTTTCGAACCTTGTCTAGGTCATGTTCCATAAAAACAATTGTTCATTGGCCTATTGCAGAATAGAGTGGCCACCATCAACAAGGTGGGGCCCTACTCCTGCAATATGACTGGCCTGCTTGGAATGATCAATTGGAATAGCCAACATGTCAGCAACGATGCTAAATAACATTGGAGACATGGGGTCACCCTGTCGTAGTCTTCTTTTGTCTGGAAGTAATGGCCTATGTCATCATTGACTTTGATAGCCACACTACCGCCAGTAACAAAATTTTGGATCCGCCGATGCCATTTATTGGAGATTCCTTACATTCTTAGGGCATGTTGCAGGAACGACCATTTGAGCTAGTGATAGGTCTTTTCGAAGTCAATCTTGAATGCTACTACACTCATGTTTTTTTGGTGCATCTCGTGAACAATCTCATGTTGTATTACTACTCACTACTGCAGGATGGTCCAAACGCGACAGTCAAATCAGAGACCCTTCGATGAAACTGTGTGTGATGCAATAATCGCAAATGGTGGTGTAAAAAACCCATCAAAAAAGGTGCAAAACGTTTGCGATGGCGGCGACATCAAACACGATTCATATTAGATTTGCGTGTGCGATGAGTGGCAAACTGTTAATCCAGAAGAACTGTTTGTGATGATGCAGAACAACAGAAATGGGCAGCCAGATGAGGGTGTGTGCGATATACGGCATACAGTTCACTAGGATGAACTGCGTGTGATTAGGCAACACAATGGAAACGGTTCAACTAAACAAGATGTGTGTGATACGCGACAAACAGGTCCGTAATCAGAAATGTGTGCGAAGACCAATAATAACACAGACGATTGCTGCTAATAAGCCGTGTGATTTGCTCTGTCTACAGAAGAATAACATGTATATATATATATATAACTGAAATAAACATCTAATTACATAAGTTACTATACAGATCATTCGCACACACCTCAATAAATTGCATGCATTCTAAAGTAGGAGAAACGATCGTCTAGTCATCTACTTCTTGTGATGCTCCCGCCACTGCTCTGTGGCTCGATTCCTCGTCTGGGGCAGGAACAAGACACTTCCTCATGTCAACGATCCTCCTGTACATCTCGTAGCTTGTGTATGCGTCCTTGGCCGCGTACTTGACGTGTTGTTCATCCAGTCTCTCATGCCAAACACTGTGCCAGGCGATCTTGTCCTTCTTGCTCTCTTCCTTCATCTTCATGTAGTAGGGGTCGATGATGGCCGAGGCGAGGTTAACCAGGGAGTTTAGTTTGTTGTTGTCGCTGCCCCAGACCTTGTAGTGGTGCTGGATGTTGACAAGATTCGGGCATTTCAAGCCCGAAACCTTGAGCGCTTTTAGATCGTTGGTGGTGTCCACCGTAGCGAAACTGTAGTTGGAGCTGTTGATAAACCTGGAGAAACACTCGCAAGGTCTTGTGGCCAGGTGGTAGTGGTAGACGAGGACGTCATGTCGCACGCACAATTGGGCGACGGCAACCTTCTGATCATGCCCGGCACGACCGATGGTGTACTCGAGGTCGAAGCCGACCACTTGGTACTTGTCCTCGGCAAGGAACTGCTCCATAGTTTGGATGGAGCTCTCCACCGAGACCGGATCGTTCGTGTACACCACCGAGAGGGCCTTCCCCCTCACGTGGGTGTCCACTACGTGATGCGTGGTGAACTGCCCGCCGTTGTCGTCGTCGGCCGCTGGGAGCGCCATTGGAGCCACGGGGAGCGCCATTGGAACCGCTCGATGTCCTCTCTGTATGTGTCGTCATGGGTATGCTTATTGTGTCATGTGACGTGAGAGATGAAGGTAAATGGCCGCAGGAATAAAAGGGGGCCGGGCGGCCTGGATTCTTGGCGCGTCTGCATGGCAGTTTTTGCAGCGGGTAACAGCATCGTCGCGTCGCGCCCGGCGCAATTGCATGCACATGAACGTGCGTGATCGTGCACCAGCCCCAAACACTGGCAGCGCCCGTGGAGGGATGAGGGCAGAGCACCCGGAGGGATGCGAGAGCAGAGCGCGCGCGGCGGGACGCGAGCAGAGCATGCCGCGGCCGCCTCAACCGCAAGCAACCACACGCATAGAGCAGTTGAACATGCAGGAAATGGTCGCCTACAAGCCGGCCGACAGTTGCGTCGCTGCGTAGAGAGCGGCCGTGTGCTACTACCTCCGTCTTGGTCGTCCCCTTTATATTCTGTGCCATACTTTGCCCTTAAATTTAACCAACAAAATGTTAATGCATGTTATAAAAATTATATAATTGAAAACTATGTTCAAATACGAATCCAACTATATAATCTTTGGTGACATGCATTCTTATTTTATTAGTTAAATCCTACTTATAAACCAGGACGGGGGTATAGTAGGTAATTAAATCACAAACATTTTTTTATTAACCGTATGTGTACGTGGCCTTTCGTCCTCCTCTCACACGTCTTGTCACCCCGCTGCCGCAGACGGCTTACAGCGCAAGCTTGCGCAGCGCGTGGGGGCGTTCTTTTGGCCAAACGGTGGCTCGAAGTGGCGCCAATGAATTGTCGGTGAGCTCGTTCCCGCGCAACCTCACAGGTTCCCGCGCAAGCTTCCCGCCTGACTCGGTGAAATCCCCCAAAATCCCAATGCTTACCGGCCTGCTATATAAACCCTCACGGCCGGCGAGTCCTGCGTCGCATTTCCCCTCCCTCCCTGTAGCTTATCTCGTCAGCTTCTCCCACAATCGCCAATGGCACTGGTCCGTCGTCGTCGCTCAGCCACTCCGCCGTCATTAGAGGACAGCTCCAGCTGGGAGACTACACCGCGGCGGTGGTGCATTCCCCGGCGTACTGTAGTGCGCGTGGCGTCCCTGTTGGGTGTGCGCGGAACACCCACCACATGCTCCGCCGCCGCTGCCCGTCGGCAGTTATTTCCGGCCACCATTGCCGCACACCACCGTCGAAAGCCAGGGCCATCGCCCGCTCCGCTACCGCGGCCCGAAGGCGGGAGGTGGCCGCCATGGCCGCCATCCCACTGCCGGCCACCGTGGCCATCACCCGCTCCGCCACCACGGCCCGAAGGCAGGAGGTGGCCGTCGTGGCCGCCACCCCACTACCGGCCACCGTGGCCATCACCCGCTCCGCCACCACGGCCCGAAGGCGGGAGGTGGTGGTCGTGGCCGCCACCCCATCGTCGGCCACCGTGGCCGCCAGCCCACCATTGACCGCCGGGGTCATCACCCGCTCCGCCACCGCCGCCCGAAGGCGGGAGGTGGAGGTGGAGGCCCGTACGTGCGTCAGCGACCTTGCATGCTACATCGAGTTCCTATGGGAGGAGGAGGAGCGCCTCGTCGAGCACGCAAAGAGCCTTACCGCCACCATGGCCGTGGCACACACCACCACAGAGGCGAGGAATCAGGAGATCTATGAGGAGAACCACCACTTTGAGAGGGGTCGTCTGGAGCGGCAGAGGGCGTTTGAGGTGAGCGTCGCTGAAGGTGGAGCAGCGGCAGGCACCGTATTGCAGTTGTCCAGCTCGTCGGTAGGCTCCTCCCCCTCTGCCTCTTACTGAGTGCACTCGGCAGAGGAGAGGCTGCCGAAAGTAGTACAAAGCCCCTCCGTAGTAGTATTAGTATTTAGGGGCTATTTTGTTTAGTTCATCGGACTATAGATGTGGTGGAACTGTACAATGCACTTAAAATTAGCTAGTATATATAGTTGAACAAGCTATTTCAGTACGTGGTTGGCAACAATTGGGGAAAAGTTTGGTCGGTTCAGCTGTCGAGTTGAACTGTTTGTATAAAGAACGACTGCTTAATCTATGAATGAAATCTATGCTTAATTACTGAATTTTAGTTGCAAAAATTAGATAGTGCTAGTGATTTTTAGCTGCATATTTTGACAAATCAGAGTGTTACAAGGTTGACAAATGGCAATGTTACTAGATCAACAAATGTCAATCTTTCCAGTTTGACAAATGGCAACATACCCAATATGACAGATGCAAATCTTACCAAATTGTTTGTACATGGTTGCACACAGGTCATCCAAAACAACCGTTTCCGTTGAAGGGATGCACAAATCCTACGCTGTGAATTTTCCCTTGACTTAAGGGGGAAGACCATAGCCCTCACTTTGCATACGGGTGTTCTATCTAAAACGTTTGCAATCAAGAGCTGCACAAATCCTGCTCGGCACATTTTCCCTTGGCTTCCTGGGGAAGCTGTCAGTTTGCATACGGGTGTTCTAACTAAAACGTTTGCGATGAGTGTTTTATATTTAAAAACCATAAACATTTTTTTCAAAAGAAAATCATTTGATAAGTCTGTACATTAAGAGAGAAAAATGCAAGTTTGTTCAAACCATATCTTTCATTCAATCACACTGCGAATTTATATTCATATGATCGAGATACAGTATTAAACCCCAAAAAAACTATATCCGGTGGCGGCGGAGGCGGCGTGCTGCGCCATCGTTGTCGTTGTCGTCCTCCGGGACGCCGTTGTTGAAGTCTTCAAGGCAGCACATAATGTTCTTCACTTGTAAATCAAACATCATGTCATCGCGCGATTGACGGGCGGGGCACGGGAGGACGACAACTGGCGCCGCTGAGAGGTAGCGGTCGACGGCGGCGTCCCATGCCGCTGAGGTGGGCGCGCGCATGGGCACGGGCGTGGCGGGTGCAGCCAAATGCATAGGGACCGGCGCCGCGGTGGGTGGAGGGGCGCGCACGGGCACGGGCATGGGCGCTGGCGCTGGCGCTGGCATGTACACGAGCTCGCGCGGGTCCGCGGAGACCTCGCTGACGCCCGCGGCTTCCATCTCTATGATAGTGCTTGGCGACCAGCCCGTCAATGCTACAGGGATGGTCGCTGGCGTGGGCGCGGGGATGGGAGCTGGGACGGGAGCGGGGGCAGCAACCGCCGCGGCCACCTCGTTCACGACCATGTCCATGAGGCCCCATTCCTCCTTATTTTCTATCTCCTCCGGCTCGGAGTCAACTTCACCAAACTTGAAGACTAGTGGCAGATGATCATTCTGCGCCATGGCGTTGGTGGTGGTTTGCGGGAGGGAGGGGAATGGGAGGCGAACAGTAAGGCCGCCCATATTAAACAGCGGCTCGGGCGCCATTAATGGAGAGGAAGGCGGGCGGCCATGGAAGTCAAAGGGCTCGCTTCCCAGTGAGCCTGTGTAGCGTATAGCTCACACGCTTTCTGATGAGCCTGCGCATTGGAGGACAACTTGCATGCCTCTCGGTCAGCCTGCGCACCGGACTGCACTCGCACGCCTCCCGTTCAGTCAAGCAGCTGTCCGCACGGCACCTCCTATAACCATTAAAACAAAGACACGTGGCGTCACGTGAATGGTTAACAAAACGCACAAGATTTGAATTATACAAATGTTTGAGATATTAAAGTGGCAGCTATTTTTTCAAAATGCCTCTGTTGGCTGTTATTCGAGTGCGCCTTCTCTCAAAATGGACACGAAAAATACCAGAGCATGTTGGGTGCCATTCCATGATAGCATGCCAAGTTTCATGAATTTCAGACGAGTTTTGGATTTACTAGAATTTAAAAACAAAGTATCTCAATATTTTGCCGGCAATCAATAGTGCCCTGGTGTTTGAAATTCATTCCCATTTCTTGCATGGGACCTAAGCATGCACCCAAGGACACAGATTTGATTTTTCAACCAATTTATATGCACCGGAGAATGTGCATGTAGTTCAAATTTGAATTATGCACATAAAATGCCTAGAAAACCCAGTTAATGTATAAAAATGTCCAAACGAACCCCGAAAAATTCCAAAATTTAACACAACACTCCTGTTGTTCTATGTTCACACTAGAAATTTTTTGAAAGCAATAAGAGGCAACGAATATCGTTTCGTCCCCAAAGGTGGCATGTTCCCTACTGAAACTGTCAGGCTTGTTGTGAGAAGCTCCGATTTGTGAGAAGCTTATACCCAAACCTGCCCCAAATGGGACAAAAAATTTACCACGACATATTAATGCCGCTCCATGATAGCATGCCAAGTTTCATGAATTTTAGACGAATTTTGGATTTACTAGAATTTAAAAACCATGTATCTCAGTGTTTGCGGCCGAGTGCCGGTGGTAGGGTGTTTGACATTCATTCCCATTTCTTGCATGGGACCTAAGCATGCAACCAAGGACACATATTTGAATTTTCAACCAATTTATATACACTACTAGGAAAAGGCCTGCTAGTGGCGCACCAGTTTTGCCTACTAATGGCGCACTACTGGTGCGCCACTAGCACCACGCCATTAGAATTAAATACTAATGGCGCACCCCTGGTGCGCCATTAGTATCTGGTATACTAATGGTGCACCACGCAGTGCGCCATTAGTATAGCCCACCGTGCACCATTAGTATGCCTCCGAGGGGGCCATATGTACCCATGTGCTTTGGCATACTAATGGCGCACTAGTGGGTGATGCGCCATTAGTGTCATTTTTGCAGTGCGCCATTAGTGTGCTGAGTGGTGCGCCACTAGTATGAATATTAGGGATTATTTTTTTTCTTTTCTGATATTTTCACAGGTTACAAAATATATTATTGGACAGAATATAGACAGCACCACACAGCAATAGCAGCTTCATCGAATACAATAGAAGATTAGTCTCCGAATACAATTCATCATATTAGTCTCCGAATTCAAAAGACCGAACAAAGATAGAACATTACAAGTCTCGAGACCGCGAGTAGCGAGTTTGTCTTCACATTACAAGTCGATATCGATCATCTAAACTACCATCACATAGAAGAGAGCTGCGGTCATCACGATGAGGATAATCGCGATGAAACTGGTCTTCATCCGGTTCCTCCAACGCTCCCTCCTCTCTCCCACTAGATAGCGCGCGTATCTAGATTCCGCCTCCGCCCTAGTGGTGTACCCTTTGTAACTGTTACCGCTGAAACGGTGAACCTGTCTCCGACACTCCTCCCAGTCGTCGTAGACTCCGGGAACCTTACCCTTGTACACGACATACGACGGCATCTCTATGCACTAGCCAAACAAAACGTTAGTAGCAATTCACAGACAATACATAAGCAATATATAAGTATGCAACAAAAGGATCGGAAGAGAAAAGCAAGACATTAATAGCATCGATTACATCTAAGTTGAACGACTGTCCAAACCAAAGAGACATACAAGTTCATTAAAGTTTAATTACAACATGAGCCAATCGATGTTTCAGAACTACACATAGCATCACTACTTTCGACTCGACTCAAGGGACCGGGCCGCGCTTCTCCAAGTAGACAGGGCCGTGCTCATCCTCGTGAGGGTGGCACTGTTCACTTTATTCCCTGAGAGGCGTCTGTTTTCAAATTCAGCGGGGAACTTGTATCGTTCGTACAGCTTCGTGAAGAGGAGGGTGCGCAAATTCCCTTGGTCCTTATGCCTTAGGTTCTCAGTGTTGATCGAGACGGTGCTCTGGAGAATGCACCCGAGCTGAACCGAGTACCCCTTGACTATTTGTTTGGGCGCCGTTGGATGCCCGTCGGAGTTCACTTCAGTAAATTCCTCCTTGACGGTGCGGAGCACGTTCGGGCGCCGGTCCTTCCGTTGCCTCTTCGGTTGGCTGCCATCTGTGCGTGCGCTGCCATCATCAGTTGTGGCATCCTCGGCAGCACCATCAGTGGTGGCATCCTCGGCGACACCATCAGTGGTGTCATCCCCGACGCCACTAGGGGTTGTGTAGTCAGGATCGGTGTCTTCCGCGGCATCCTCATAGCGGTGAGGTTCTTCCTCCATCTCCTGGGATAGCTCCCAGAATGCCTTGCTGCCCGAACCGCCGGCCTCATCGTTGTGGGCCATGTTTCCCTCTAAATAGGAAAAAAGTTTGGTCAAAAAGTTGGTTATTGTCAAGGAACAAGATCTCATCATTTAGGGTTTGTGAGGAATTATCATGGTCTCATCATTTAGGGTTTGTCGACACCGAGGCATCCTAAAAGCTAATGTTTTATCATTTAGGGTTTGTCAACGCCGAGGCACCCTAAAAGCCTAAGCTTTCATCATTTAGGTTCTTATCGACACCGAGGCACCCTAAAAGCCAACGTTTTATCATTTAGGGCCTAATCACTTGGCTCTATTGCCACCTATGGCAGTTGCTTTTTCGTCTGTCCACACATGAATTCATCATATGTGTTTAATGCAGCAAGAATAAAGGGGCAGTTGATCCTACTTAATTAAGTACTAAGATACCCCGGCCCATGCATTAGTCGCAAGTACCCCATATGTCCTATTTTTAGCAAAGTCATGCTAAAATTCATGGAAAATTTCAGCATGACCTTTGCTGAAAATAGGACATATGGAGTACCCGAATTTGCCGAAACGGAAGTTAATCGACATTCCGGCAAACTCAAGGGCCTCTCGGGGTACAGCAGCAGCATCACAAGTTGACAAAATTCCCAAGTAGTACAGCAGCAGCATCACAAGTAGTACCAATGAACATATAGTCCAGCAAGTTGAAAAAGCTGAAGTTCTCAGCATGAAGAATCACACAACACAGCACCTACATTATGACGACACATTTGGATCTTCATAGGAGCATACATACAACAATGCAGGCAAAAAGAAGGAGAGATAGGTCAGATTACACAAATAGGTTCCATATTCTGAGAAAAGAACAAGTGATAAAATGTATAGCTGGAGCTTTTAAGAAAAAGTTGCAGAAGCTTGTAAAACTATACTTTGAAGTTGAAGCTTTTAAGAAGAAGAAAATCCAGCCGCGCTAACTAACTGTAAGGTAATGACTACTCATATTGATGTTCAGAATAACTGATCCACTCTCCAAGAAGATGGCAGATAATGATTTCCTCCTTAAATGCAACTAAGCATTAAAACATGGATTTAGTTCTACTGGTATGCAAATGGGCAATATAATTATTTATTCCACTACAAGAATAGCAACTTGTATTTCATAATCTTGGCAATAAGTCCATAAGCATATATGGCATGAACTGCAAATCCATAAGATCATTGGTTTGAATCCCAGTCCCCCAATCTTTTGTGTATGCAGTTTTGGCAACAAAAAATCAGTTTTCGTCACTATTAGGCATCAGTTTGTTCTAGAGATGTTATATGCAGTTTTTCACAGCAAAAATTCAGTTTTACTCAGTACAATTTCAGAGAAAAGCATAAGCATAATTGTTCTGGAGATTGCACATACAGTTTTTGACAGTAAAAATTCAGAAAATGCATTTTTGTCAGTAACACATGGGCACATACAGATTGATTTTTGAGTTAAATGTATATGCGCCCCCTGAACTCTCACATTTAGACCACATCACCCCCTGGACTTGATTTCGGCCTACTTAATCCCCTGAACCTGCTTAAACCGGGCAAAACACCCCCTGGCGCCTAGTTTGGTGGTTTGGGAGGGTGGTTTTGGGGACGTGGGAGTTGATGTGAAACATCATGTTAAAACCTGTGTCTTTGGACATGAAAAAATGGCTGTAGCTTTGTCTTTTGGACAGGTGAAGATGATGTCAAACATCTAGTGGCTGTAGCTGTCTTTTGGACATGTTAAACTTCAGTTTATGTTTTAGAATATGTCAAAATCAGTCTGACTAACTAGAAAGACTCTAGTGCATATTATATAATCTTTTGTATATGATGGATGTTGTTCTGAAAGCCAAGTTCATTGCTTCATGTTGTTGTGGCGTATGGCAGAATTTTGTTTTTGCTGTCAAACTGAAAACACACATATAGACTGATTCCAGACAGACAAACACTTGCATTTTTCAGATAATATTCAGACAAATTGTCACTGATAAAAAAGGTACATGGAGAGGGCAGACAGTAGCGAAGACAAGTAAGATGTTGGGGACATGGAGAGGGCCTCTCACCTGGCATCCCGGCCTCGATGACGACGATTTGGAGGTTGTGGCGGCTGCGGGGCAGGTCGACGACGAGTGGCACGCGTCGAGGCGCTGAAGCTCCGGCAGCGGCTAGGCATTGAAGATCCGGCGGCACGCGTCGAGGAGGCGGCGGGCTCCTCCTCTCCTCTCGCCTGTCTCTGTGTCTCCTCCGATCTATTCCGCGCGGGTGCCGGGGAAGATGCAGTGGGCGGCGTGGAGACGGAGACGCGTCGGGGTGGGGTCGGAGGGGGAGGAAGGGGAGGATGGGGAGAGGGAGGCGGCGGGGGCGCGTGGGCGGCTGCGGCGCAGTGGGTCGGGGCAGCGGCGGCGGCGGCGTAGTGGGTCGGACGAACTTTGCGGTGGAGAAGTATGCGAGGGGGGAGTGGATCTGGCGAGGGAGGGACGAAGGGATCGGGCGACTAGCTATAGGGGGGAAGATTACTAATGGCGCACCCCCTGGCGGTGCGCCATTAGAATGTTTTTTTTGATAGCAATGGCGCACCACCGGGACGGTGCACCATAAGTAATCTTTTTTTTAGATAGCAATGGCGCACCAGCCAGCGGTGCGCCATAAGTAATTTATTATTATTATTATTATTTGTTGCATCTAATAATTTTTTAGAAAATGAATATGAATATGAATATGAAACAGTAATAAATTTTTATAAAAACAGTAATAATTTTTAGTTGCATTCATTTGTTACGGTGGAGCGGGGGAGGGTGCGGGGGGGTCGCGCGAGCGTGGGTGGAGCGGGGGAGGGTGCGGGGGGTGCTCGGCGGCGAGGGGGATCTGGCGAGGGGGGATAGCGATCGAGATGGAGGGGGATCGAGATCGAGTGTCCTCATGAATATTCAATATTTTTTCATGAATTCAAAAAGTGCCCATGAAATTTAAAAATATTCATGAGTTCAAAAAGTGCCCATGAAATTTAAAAATATTCATGAGTTCAAAAAGTGCCCATGAAATACAATCAAGAAATGAAGGCTACAATTTAAATACAATCGATCTTAGCTAGCTAGCTATCTGTTCACAATCTTCTTGCCCTTCTTTTTCGCAAATGGAGTTCTTCTGTGGAACGGACGTCCTTTAGGTAGGGTGGTCCTGCTTCTTCTTGTGGTGTATGCTGCTACTTCATCGTCATCGTCATGTTCCATCTTCGGGTCGCCGTACTTGTCGAAGTCTTGCTCATTGGCGACTCCATCCATTCCGATGATCTTCCTTTTGCCTCTCCTCACAACAAAACGACTGGGCTTTGACGGGTCGGTAATGAAGAAGCATTGGTCCACTTGGGAAGCCAGTACCCATGGCTCATTTTTTGCGGTGACGTTTGCGCCCGCGGTCTTGGATTTGGCTTTGGGTATAACCATGGTGGTGAAATACCGGTCTTCTTTTAGGACGCTCTTGGCCCATCTGACACGGAACATCGGGACCTTCTCTCCAGCGTAGCTCAGCTCCCAGATCTCCTCGATCCTTCCGTAGTATCTGTCCTTGTCGTTACCGGTGTAGGATTCCATCGTTACCCCGGAGTTCTGATAACCATCGCTCTTCATGTCCTTGTCCTCGGTGTAGAATGTGTAGCCGTTGATATCGTACGCCTCATAGGTCATCAGGTTGTGCTCGGCGCCCTGTGACAAGGCGAATATGAGTTGTTCTTCCGCGGAAGAATCCTCATGTAAAGGGTACGACAGAAGCTTCTGCTTGAACCAACGCGTGAAACATGAGTTGTGCTCTTTGATTATATCTCCGTCCGTCCTCTGTTGGCCTCGGTCATTGTACATCTTCTCAATAAAGGTTTTGTGCTCTACCACCCAAGGATCGACCACGTCTATGTGTTGTAGCGTGACTAGGTTTGCTCTTTCAAAGTCGGCGAGTCGACCCTCGAAGTCGACATGCATTTCGCGGCGACCCTCGCGGTGACCCCATCCGGCGAGCCTGCCGAGGTGCCTGTTGACGGGCAGACCAACGGGGTTCTCGATGCCTAGATAATTCGTGCAGTAGGAGATGCACTCTTCGTTCAGAAAGCCCCTGGCTATGCTTCCCTCTAGACGTGACATGTTGCGAACGTATCCTTTGATGATACCATTCATCCTTTCGAACGGCATCATGCTATGCAGGAACGTCGGCCCGAGTTGGATGATATCCTCCACGATATGGACCAGAAGATGCACCATAACGTCGAAGAATGCGGGCGGGAAGTACATCTCAAGCTCGCATAGTATCACCACGATCTCTTCCTGTAGCCTTCTGAGTTGCCTCACGCCAACCGACTTCCGAGAGATGACGTCGAAAAAGTTGCATAGGCCAAATAGCGTTTCACGGACGTGCGCGTCCATGATCCCACGGATTGCAACTGGAAGTATCTGCGTCATCAGCACGTGACAGCCGTGAGACTTCATCCCGCTGAACTTCTGCTTCGCTGGGTCTAGGTATCTACTTATCTTCCCCGCGTAACCGTAAGGAAGTTTTACTCCTACGAGGCAGGTGAAAAACTGCTCGATCTCCGCCTGACTTAGAGTGAAGCACGCGGGAGGGTAGTCATTTCCGGTCTTCTTGGCCTTTTTGCCTTTGCGACGACTTTCTGTGTCCTGCTTCGCCTCATCATCATCATCATTAGCGTGAAGCTCCTCCCTGATGCCCATTGATTTCAAGTCTGCCCTTGCTTTCGGCCCATCTTTGGTCCTCTCTGGCATGTTGAGCAGGGTACCAAGCAGACTCTCGCACACGTTCTTCGTGATATGCATGACATCAAGGCTGTGAGGCACACGGTGGATCTTCCAGTACGGCAAGTCCCAGAAAACAGAGCTCGTTTTCCATACCTTCAGCAGCGGCTCTGGCGCCTTTCGCTTATTTCCAGCTCTGGCGCCTTTTGCTTCTTTCCCGGCAGTGGGCAATCTTTCCAATTTTTCAACAGCTCGTCTATTTCCTCGCCGCTCCTCGTACGCGGGCGTCTTCGGGGTTCGGTTTCACCATCGAACAGATCCTTGCGTTTTCTCTACGGGTCATCGTCGCGAAGCCACCTTCGATGTCCCATGAACACGGTTTTCGAAGACCCGGGATCTCTATCTAGCTGGCGATACGTTGTGTCATCCATGCACCTGACGCATCCAGAAAATCCGTGGACCACCTGCCCCACGAGATATCCGTAACTGAGATAGTCATGCACCGTCGTGAGCAGTGCGGCTCTCATAGGGAAATATTCTTTCTCTGCGGTGTCCCACGTATTGGCTGGCATTTTCCACAGCGTGTCTAGCTCCTCTTTCAGCAGCCCCAGATACAGATTGATGTCGTTCCCTGGTTGTTTCGTCCCTTCAATTAGCATACTCATGTGAATGTACTTCCTCTTCATGCACAACCAGGGGGGAAGGTTGTACATCCACACAAACACAGGCCAGGTGCTATGTGTGCTTCTCTGGCTGCCAAACGGATTGACTCCATTGGTGCTCGCGCCCAGCACGATGTTCCTTGGATCGTTCCCAAATTCTGGGTCTTCGAAGTTCAACGCTTGCCACTGGCTCGCATCCTTAGGGTGACTTAGCATCTTGTCTTTTTTATTTATCTCCGGATCATTTCCGTCATCTTCTCGCTTCTTCTCCTCCCTATCCGCGTGCCAACGCAGGAGCTTTGCTACCTTAGGGTCCGCGAAATACCGCTGCAGATGAGGAGTGATCGGAAAGTACCACACCACTTTTCGAGGAGCTTTCTTCCTCTTCTTGTATCGAGTGACGCCGCACACCGGACATATGGTAGACTCCGCGTGCTCGTCCCGATAAATGATGCAATTGTTCATGCACACATGGTATTTCACGTGCGGTAAATCCAGAGGACACACGATTTTCTTCACCTCCTCGAAACTGGTCGGGCACTTGTTCCCCTTGGGAAGACGTTCGTGCCAGAATGACATGTTCTCGTCGAAGCATGCGTCGGTCATTTTGTGTTTTACCTTCATCTCCAGAGCCATGAGCGTTACTTTCAGGCGGGTATCCTCGGGCCTGCATCCTTCATACAATGGAGTAACCGTGTCTATCTCCAGTTGATCCAGCTTGGCTTTCTCTCGGGCGGCAGCTCTTGCGTTATCCGGCTGCTTGAGAAGCAGCTCTTGGATATGAGGGTCCTGCACCCAGCCTCCATCGTCGTCTGCTCCGGCATCTTCATCTTCATGATCATGCCCGTCATCTTGGTCTTCCTCATCATCATGTCCGGCATCTTCTACATGATGACTGTGTACAGCATCACAGTCGTGATCATGTCCTGGAGATTCTTCGTCTTCTCGCCCGCCCTCGCCGCGGTGGTTGTCTTGCTGCACTTCCTCATTTCTTGCCCGGCCCCCATGGACGACTTCATAGTCATCTTCATCACCTTGCCACCGATAGCCATCCATGAAACCACGCAAGAGCAGGTGGTCCCTCACCTGCCCGGAATCCGGGTCCGCAATAAGGCTCTTCAGCTTGCATCTTCGACACGGACATCTTATCTCCGTCTCGTTCTTTTGAAGCATCTCGGCCTTCGCGGAGCTCAAAAACCTATTCACGATGCCTTCGGTCATCGTGCGGACCATGGTCGCCTGCGGGGTAGAGCAAAACGATATTTTAGAACCAAGAAAAAATTTGGCATGACTTTCCCTAAAAATAGGACCAAAAAGAATGCATAGTGCCAAAATTCTCGCCGAAACGGAAATGAATCAACATTCCGGCAAAATATTGGCAACTATCGCATTTCAAATACCGGTACCTGCAAACACAAACATATATGCAACACCACAAACATATGCAACACCACAAACATACATAGATCTAGCTAGGCCATAAAAAGTGCATGTGCACGTTGTTGGAGGGAGAAAAAAAGTAGATCTAGCTACAACATAAAGATAGCTTTCCCCTTACTTACCTATCAAAAAAAGGTAATTTAACCACTTAATTTTGATGAATCTATGGTGCAAATGAGGTGAGGAGGAGGAGGCAGCCGACACGAGCTTGGAGGAGGAGGTGGAGAGAATGAAGTGGGGAAAGTGAGTGTGTAGGTGTGGTTGTCCAAAATATCTAGCTGGTCCCAGGTTACTAATGGCGCACCACCTACAAATGCGCCATTAGTAACCCTGGTTACTAATGGCGCACCAGCTGGTGGTGCGCCATTAGTAGTTTTGCAAAAAAAAAAATAAAAAAAAATATAGTAGTGGCGCACTGTGTGGCTGGTGCGCCATTACTAGTTAAAACTAGTAATGGCGCACTCTGCCCTGGTGCGCCATTAGTATTTTTGGAAAAATAAAAAAAAAATTTGTTACTAGTGGCGCACTCTGTGGCTGGTGCGCCATTACTAGTTAAAACTAGTAATGGCGCACTCTGGCATGGTGCGCCATTAGTATTTTTGGAAAAAAAAACTATTACTAGTGGCGCACCAACACATGGTGCGCCACTACTATATAGTAGTGGCGCACCACATGTCTGGTGCGCCATTAGTGGCCATATCTCTATAGCTCTTTTCCTAGTAGTATATGCATTAGAGCATGTGCCTGTAGTTCAAATTTGAATTATGCACATAAAAGCATTGAAAACTCAGTTAATTTATAAAAATGTCCAAACGAGCCCCGAAAAATTCCACAATTTAACACAACACTCCTATTGTTCTATGTTGACACTAGAGAAAAAATTGAAATTAAGAAGAGGCAACGGATATTGTTTCGTCCAGAAAGGTGAAACGTTCCCTACCGAAACCATCAGGCTTGTTGTGAGAAGCTCTGGTTTGTGAGAATCTTATACCCAAACCTGCCCCAAATGGGACAAAATTTTTACCACGGCATGTTGATGCCGCTCCATGATAGCATGACAAGTTTCATGAATTTCAGACGAGTTTTGGATTTACTAGAATTTAAAAACCAGGTATCTCAATGTTTGCGGCCGAGTGACGGTGGCAGGGTGTTTGACATTCAATCCCATTTCTTGCATGGGACCTAAGCATGCAACCAAGGACACAAATTTGAATTTTCAACCAATTTATATGCATTAGAGCATGTGCATGTAGTTCAAATTTGAATTATGCACATAAATGCATAGAAAACTCAGTTAATGTATAAAAATGTCCAAACGAGCCCCGAAAAATTCCTAAAATTAACACAACACTCATGTTGTTCTATGTTGACACTAGAAAAAAAATTGAAATCAAGAAGAGGCAACGGATATCGTTTCGTCCAGAAAGGTGAAACGTTCCCTATCGTAACCATGAGGCTTGTTGTGAGAAGCTCTGGTTTGTGAGAAGGTTATATACCCCAACCTGCCCCAAATGGGACAATATTTTTACCACTGCATGTTGATGCCGTTCCATGCTAGCATGTCAAGTTTCATAAATTTCAGAAGCGTTTTCGATTTACTAGAATTTAAAAACCATGTATCTCAATGTTAGCGGCCGAGCGACGGCGGCAAGGTGTTTGACATTCATTCTCATTTCTTGCATGGGACTTAAGCATGTAACCAAGGACACACATTCCAATTTTGAACCAATTTATACACACTGGAGCATGTGCATGTAGTTCAAATTTGAATTATGCACATGAATGCATAGAAAACTCAGTTAATGTATAAAAATGTCCAAGCGAACCCCGAAAAATCCCAAACATTGACACAACACTCGTGTTGTTCTATGTTGACACGAGAATTTTTTTGAAATTAATTAGAGGCAACAGATATCGTTTCGTCCCCCAAGGTGGCACGTTCCCTACCGAAACCATCAGGCTTGTTGTGAGAGAAGCTCTGGTTTGCGAGAAGCTTATACCCAAACCTGCCCCAAATGGGACAATATTTTTACCACGGCATGTCGATGCCGTTCCATGATATCATGTCAAGTTTCATGAATTTCAGACGAGTTTTCGATTTACTAGAATTTTAAAACCATGTATCTCAATGTTAGCGGCTGAGCGACAGTGTCAAGGTGTTTGACATTCATTCCCATTTCTTGCATGTGACCTAAGCTTGGAACCAAGGACAAACATTTGATTTTGCAACCCGTTTTTATGGACTGGAGCATGTGCATGTAGTTCAATTTTGAATTATGCATATAAATGCCTAAAAAACTCAGTTAACATATAAAAATGTCCAAACGATCCCCGAAAATATCCAAAATTTAACATGACACTCCTTTTGTTCTATGTTGACACCAGGAAAAAAATTGAAAGGAAGAAGAGGCGACGAATATCATTTTGTCCACAAAGGTGACACGTTTCCCTAACAGAACCATGAGGCTTCTTCTGGGAAGCTCTGGTTTGTTAGAAGCTTATACCATAACCTGCCCCAAATGGGACAATATTTTTTACCCCAGCATGTTGATGCCATTCCATGATAGCATGCCAAGGTTCCTGAATTTCAGACGGGTTTTGGATTTACTAGAATTACAAAAGCAAGTACCTCAACATTTGCCGGAGAGCCACGGTGCCGTGGTGTTCGAAATTGTAACACCCTGGATTTTGCCCATTTTTTTCATTTTGATTTTGGTCTGGATTTTTTTTCTGTGGCTTAGTCGTCTTGCAACCTGGAAGGATCACTCTTCATTCTTCTTCCCTAGTGGCTTGCCAACCTCAAAACCATTCCAAGACCTTGCCATTTCCATCTTGGGCCAATCCCAATATTATTTTTCTTGGGAATATTCCTTTTTCTATTAAAGGAATAACCCTGTCTGTCCTGGGTTGTGAAGCAACCCACATTTTCATCATTCCATAGATGCCCAAATAATTCTCATAAATTGTTTGGGTCAGATATTCCTCAAATATGTCAAAATTCTTCCTTGCCATGTTCAAAATATTTCCCAAATATTTCTTTTCTGATTCTGCCCTAGCTACCAAGTTGAGAAGCAAGTACCCTTTATTTATGCTTGCTTGCTCTCAAACTTTTTGTGCACTATTTCCAATCCATATCATTGCCACATGCCAAAATTCAACTTCATTTGGCTAGTAAATCTCCTTTGGCTAATTTCCAAAGTTTCTGGTCAGCTGGAATCTTTGTGAAGCAAGTGCTATCTAGAAGTATCCAAATAAGTTGAAATTTTGCAAGCATCTTCATACGCTCAAATCAAGACTCTCCACCAAGTTTCAACCCTATCCAATCATCTATGTGAGCACAGCCTCAAATCTTGGTTTCTGGTCAGATTTTCACATTGTGAAGCAACCATATTTTATATTGCTCCATAATTGCTGAAAATTTACCATAGCATTCTCCTACCCATATAATATATCTCCACCAAATTTGGGCTCATTTCATATTCCCAATAATTCCCTAGAATTTTTCTAAGATTCTGGTCAGAGAGGATAGCTGTGAAGGAAGTACCATTTTGGCTTGTCCAAATGGCATGAAATTTTTATGGCACTCTCATATGACCAAATAATCATGCTAAACCAAATTTTAGCTCAAGTTGCTACTCCATGCGAGTGGCACATTAAGATTGAGTTTTTGGACCAGATTGGTCAGTTGCAAAGCAACTATAATACATATTGGTCCATTTCTCTCCCAATTTCATAGTATTATAGTCCTTCCTACCCTACACCTCCCAGACATTTCATCTTGACCCTATCACTTTCTTGTTGATCACAGAAACATGGTCAAGTTTGCTGCTAGAAACTTGTTGACTTTGGTTCAGTCACTTCAGACCTCTCCCGAGCCGTCCAGCTGCATATGTTATCTCCAGGAAGGAGGGAGAACCCCCTAGACATCATTTGGCGTCGAGTGGGGCGTGGAAACGCCGTGGCCACATGGTGACCGCCGCCCTGGCATGCCATGGATGCGAGTTGCGCGCTTGCCAGCCCGGGCCCCTCCTCTACTCATCGGTTTCGTGAGCCGCGCCATGTCCAGTAGCTTCCCCTTGGCCTCGTCGTCGCTCTGGAACCCTCTCTCCCTCCAGTTTGTTCCTCCTCATGCCACGGGGATCGCTGCCGCTGTTCGGCCCGTGACCGTCGTTGTCGTTTTCCTCTGCCCTCTCCTCCTCGAGCTCTCCCGAAGCTGCTGCTGCCTTCTCCACTCCTTTGCGATGTTTCTCGATGCTGGATACCGCCAGCCACATCTCCCCGCAGCGCCAGTGTGTCGATGAGCTCGCCACGGCGGCCGAGCTCATCCCCTCCGTCGCCGCGCCTATTTATAGGCTTCCCCGAGCCCTCCTGAGCACACCAACCTCTCCCACTCTCCTCTCTGATCCTTTCCGCACTCGGAATCGAGCTCCCGAGACCTTCTTCCACCTCTTCGGCCTAATCGCCGCCGCCCTCGGCCGCGCTGTGCAGCCCCACCTCCAGCCCTTCCCCGCCCCGACCAAGCTCTCCTCGGGAAGCTCCACTCTCCGGCGAGCTCTCCCATGCCCTCACCCGACCTCTCCACCCACCGGAGCACCGTGCCACATCGCCACCCGAGCCGCCGGCCGCCGCCATCTACCGTTCGACCACCTGCGTCCATTGCCGCCTTTACCACGGCTACGTGCGGACGCGGCATCGACCGGCGCATCCATCTCGCCGCTCATCCGGTCCTCTCGAGAACCACGGCCGCCTGAACAAGCGCCGGCGCGCGCCTGGCCGAGCTCCTCCTCTGTTTCAAGAGGAGGGAGATGGACCTACAGGCGGACCCTGCCTGTAAGCGGCTGCTGGCGCGGGCCCGCTGGTTTAAGTGGAGGCGCCCGGCGCAAAGTCCGTTTCCCTGCTTTAAAGGCGTATTCTGTTACAGTGTGTCCTAGAATGTGTTTTCCTGCTCAGAAAACATAATCTGCCCAGTGCGCCTACGGTTTTAGCCGCTAGGGGCTTGTCTGTAAATAAACTTTTTGCAGATTGGTCCTTGGACTTCAAACGGCTGTAACTTTTTAACCGCAACTCCGATCGAGGTGATTCCAAAGCCCACTTCTTCATCTCATCGAGCTCTATTTGTTGGTATCATTTTCACTATGTGTTGAAACTGTGAAAATGACCATTTTGCCCTTGCCCCATAAACAGCCCCTCCGGGAGAGAACTGTTTCCGGCAACTCCTTCCGCGACCATTCCGCACTCCTTCCCGATGATTCCTTCACCCCCAGGCAAACCACAACTCTCATCTGCATAATTGCATTGCAATATCATAGTTTAACTATTTACTTTAACAACACGTATGAGTTATTTGTGAAATGAATTGGATTACACAATGCTCGAGTAAATTCTTGGATAGGTGACTAGTAGTTTACCCATTTGTTGATACTGTGATGTTGAGAATACCGTCTATGATTATTCCGGATTTCATCCAGCAGTTCGTGGGGATGAGTTAGTAGCAGTGGCTTAAGCATATTGGTTACCGGATTTCTAGCCAGATGTCGTTTTGACTTGGATTGCTATAATATCGGAGTGTCAGCCATGACAGAGATTGTTCGGAGATTAGATACTTCATGGTTGATCCAGAGTCACCTGTCCGGACTTATCCGTGCAGCCACATTTGCTGGTATGGGATGGCCTTGACTTGGTCTGATTGCGTGCTCTTTCACCGGTACCGCCCGACAGGGAAGGTTATGCGTGCGCGCTACCCTGGCCCGGTAGGCGGTGATAACCTTGTGAGCCCAGTTGAGTTATATGGTACCAGGTCCCCATTTGGGACAGTTTATTAGCCACGATGGTGGCAAGTGTCACGCGGTGACACAGGGGCCACCCTGGGCAGGACTCCGTGGGAGGATGATTGCCGGTGGTACGATGGGAGAGTCATGGGTCAGGCGGGTTTCGTTGGAGCAACGCTGGTCCACCCGAATGGGATCATGAGGTCAGGTGCTCCATGGTGTGGGTAAAGTGCGCAACCTCTGCAGAGTGTAAAATCTATTTGAATAGCCGTGTCCATGGTATTGGACAGTCCGTCCAGACCTCTTTAGGTGGTCAACCATAGTAGTGATAATGATGGAAGAATTCGTTGTAAGATCGGAAGTACTCGGTGGATCGTGAGTATTCTGAGGGTTGTGAGACAACCCGGAAGAGAGTAAGTTTTTCAGACTTGTCGTGCAGATGGAATCAGGTACATGATATGTTAGCCATGGGATGGCTATGAGATGAGTGGTCGGATGACCACATGATTTGGATTGGATTTGGAACAACTTCAGATTGGATCCTGAGGTTATTCGAAGTATGGATTAAATTACTTAATATGCTTTACCTTGCTGCATCTACTTCAGTAGCTATCTTGCTATGATGTTGTCTTGCCTTAATGCTGATGTTTGCTGTGAGCTTGCGAGTACATTCAAAGTACTCACCTGGCGTGTCATGCTGGTTTGCAGGTCATGCCATGATTGCTTGCTTGTCGAGGATCCCGAGTTTGCGACCTAGGATACGCGTTCTAGCCAGAGTCCCTGCGGAGTGGAGTCCATCACCGCCGTCGCTGTTCCGCTGCCGAGAGAGTTACTCCGCTGTAAGCATAGAGCTACCCCGGGCAGGCATAGTGTCGCCATGCCGATGTAATCCTTGTACCCATTGTAACCATATCCATTGTAATAAAGAGCTGATTTGTTCTATGCCAACAGTGTCGTATTCTAGAGGACTTGTCCCTGGGCTAGAATACGGGGCGTTTCGGTCTTCTCTGAGCCGGGGTGCCACAGAAATTCATCCCCATTTCTTGCATGGGACATAAGCATAAACCCATGGACACATATATGATTTTACAACCCATGTTGGTGCACCGGAGCATGTGCATGTAGTTTAATTTTGAATTGTGCACCTGAAATGGCTAGAAAACCAATTTAATGTATAAAATGTCCAAACGAACCCTGAATAATTCCAATTCTTTTACGACACACATATAGTTGCATGTTCACTGCAGATAAAAGTTCTAGCAATTCAAACATCGTCCATTGCCGCTGTGACCCCATTATGTATTTCAAATCAAGATGAAAAATCAAGTAGATCCCACACAGTTTATTATCACCAACCGTGTGAGATGCAATACAAAATATCCTGGAGCACCGTCTGTGTATAGTATGCCTATGGCTTACGTGAGAAGGTGTGTCGGCTACAGTCCACAGCCGGCGTGTCAAGCACACTAGCTTTCTCCCCAAATATCATTTCACTGTTCAATCGTCGCCGGTGAAAGATAGGGACGTGGACCCGCGTCGTGAGGGCAACTTTGGCGGCCCACTCCAGCGAGAGCACGGCCGCAGCCACCATGCGCGTGCTAACAAGGTGCATGAGCGCGGCTGCAATCTGCGACCGGGCGGCCAAGGCAGCCCAAACGGCCGCTGTTGCTTCTTAGGTGGCGGCAGCAACATCTGCCTCGGGGATAGCAACTGGCGAGAGAGGCACAACAGCTATCTGTTCCGTAGCGGCGGCCTTAGCCCTGATGGAGGCCACCCACGACCATGTCGAGGCCGCCCGCACCCAGCTCATGGCGGTCACCGCACAAATCGGACAAAGCTTCTCTGATAATGGTCGGCAACCCACGGCCGAAGAGTTGGCAATCACCGAGAGCGTTCGACCAGCCGTCCGTTCCTCCGCTGCATACCTTGCCACGACGGAGCCCGTCCAAGCCCAGGTCACGGCCGCCCACGCCCAGCTCGTGGCGGCCTTTTCCAAAGAGATGGCGGATGCGGATGGCAAGATGCTTGCCGAGTATGGTGCGATGGATGCCATGGAGCCCATTCCCCAGGAGACCGTCGGGCGCGAGCTGGACATGGAGGAGGCGGCGGAGATCGACGAGCACCAGCCGTAGTAGTACTCTTTGTTTTGTTTAATTAAGAGCTCCGGTCTTTAATTTGTTAGAGTAATGTTTAGGTCAGCTAGCTCTGTTTAATTGCTGAACTTGCTCGATTAAGATGTGTGGGTGTGCTGTAGTCTCCTTTGTGTACCCAAATTATGCAATGACGTGGATGACCACGGTAACCAGGGAAATTTGAACCAAAATTTTTGACGTTGAAACTCATCACACACGAGTTAAGCTATCTGAATCATTTGTGATGTTCACACATCGTACACAGTTCTGAATAAGGGACCGTGTCTGATAACACTTTGCGCGCCAGTTATTTCGCTGAACCGATTCAAAATTTTCGGTTTCCGCAGAAATATCTACCTCCCCGCCCCCTCCCCCTTACCAAAAGCCACATTTCCCCTGTTTCCGCCTTCCTTTCCAAGTTGAAACCTTCATTCCTTGCTTGCAGCTCCGCCTCCTCGCCGGCGACCCTCCTTCACGCTGCTCGGCCTCGTCTATCCAGGCAGGTAATCCACACCCGACCCCCATCCTCCTCCTCCTTCCACATCCCATATGCCCCGACCGCCGGCGCAATACCTTCCGCCCAAATCACCAACCCCTCCACCAAATAAGCGCCGCCCTAAGCCATGGTGCACGCAGTATAGCCAGGAGCTCAAGGAGCATTTGGCAGCGGAGAAGCAAATCGCGGCCGCACGCGCGGATGAGGTCGCGATGGATGCCATGTGCCGACCCCCAGATCTTGGAGGAGCACCTTGCCATTTGCTAGCTACGCCGGTTAAGCATGCTCGGTTTACCCGTTGCGTGTGCTGCTCCTGCCTTTCCTTACCAAATTCTAGTGAATTGTGCTATCTAATTTTACCATGGAATCTGTTGCTCTAGTCGATATGTTCTATATGCCGTGCAGTGTGGTGCTCACTTATTAACTATTTGGTTAATTAGTTGTCATCTTCAGTTAACTGCTTGGTTCAATTCTGCAAATGTGATGTTCAATTCTTCAGGCTGCAATTTTGTATTGTCTTCCATGTGAGAAATAAATCGAATTTATCTTTACAAAATACATGAGAAACGAGTACAATTGCTATATTTCCAAGTTGTCAAGCATGCTTGATTTGGTTATACATTGTGCAATGTGGTGCTCAGTTAACGTTTGGTTCATTTGCTGTGGTGTTTAGTTAACAGTTTGGTTCAATTCTGCAATGCGATGTTCAATAGTAGTGGGTGCATTCTGTTATTGTATACCATGTGAGAAGTAAATTGAATTTGGCTGTACTAAATACATGAGAAACAAATACAATTGCTATATTTCCAAGTTGTTAAGCATGCTTGGTTTGGTTAACTGTCTAATCTTCTATTAGGAGTATGTTATATTGTGCAATATGGTGCTCAGTTAACGTATGGTTCATTTGTTGTGGTGTTTAGTTAACTGTTTTGTTCAATTCTGCAATTGGATGTTCAATTGTTGTGGGTGCATTCTGTTATTGTATACCATGTGAGGAATAAATTGAATTTGGCTGTACTAAATACATGAGAAACAAATACAATTGCTATATTTCCAAGTTGTTAAGCATGCTTGGTTTGGTTAACTGTCTGATCTTCTATTAGGAGTATGTTATATTGTGCAATATGGTGCTCAGTTAATGTTTGGTTCATTTGTTGTGGTGTTTAGTTAACTGTTTGGTTCAATTCTGCAATGCAATGCCCAATTGTCGTGGGTAGAATTTTGTATTGTTGTGCATGTGAGGAATAAATCGAATTTGGCTGCACTTAATACATGAGAAATATATACAAGTGCTATATTTCCTAGTTCTTAATCATGCTTGGTTTGGATAAATGTGTTTTCCATGTGGCTTGAATTAATCTGATGAATCTGCAATGTGCTTATTTTTCATCAACATATTTTACTGATAGCATGAGAACCCTTACTTAACCTGATGACTAACTACCTTATATGTGTTGCAGGGAAACAATGGGGAGCACCAAGGTTTACAATTGAGGTTAGCACGTGCATGGTCCGTTGTATAATAGCACATTATTGTGCAATTGCAGGAACCATTCTAATATTTAGGTTTTTAACAATTTGGTCTTGCACATGTAGGTCCTGCTGTCAGAGGTTTTGACCCACTGTTCGACCCTTTTTGCATATGGGGAAATGAGTTGTCCATGAATATCAATCAAGTCAAGAAACTCAGAAACATTGTTAGGATAAAGAAATTAGCGACAAAAAACAACAAGATCTTTGTCTACACAATGAAGAAGACATCAGTTCACTACAAGATGGTACTAACTATTATACCTTGCCTTTTTTTGTTCCTTTGCCCCATTTCCAATATAGAGAAGATATTTATGCACATCCTTGTTTTCAAGCCTTTCCAAAGCAGTTCACTGATGATTACCTCTCAAACCACCTCTATGGTCAGGAGGCGAGGAAGGTTTTCATACAACACCCACGGTTCAATATTGAAGTGTTCCTGAAGAGGACGAAGGATGGAAGGTCAATCATCCACAGGCACTGGCCTAAAGTTGCAAAGACCTTAAACATGAATGAAGGCTCAATATTCGCCTTTCGCTTCAGCAGTTTTCCAGATGAGATGCATCTGTCTATGTACCGTCTATGATGCTAATTTCGAAAGGTTCTAGATGTTGCATGTGAAACTTGGTGCTGGTGCAGTTGTGTAATGGGGTAGCTGAGTGCTGAAACTATATAATGTTGAACTCTGATGTATTTCAATTATGAAATCCTGCTTCCTTAATATGGAAATGAAATATATTATGTGCTTAATATGAATGTCAATTAGATTAATAAATGGATTATTAATAATAGGGCAATTAGCCTGCTAATTGGTTTTTTTATTGCAAACGGTTATTGAGAAAACACCGTGGGCGATGACCTCAGGCAACACACGCAGTTTCTAGGAATAAACCGTGTTGGATCAATGAACAATCACACATGACATTCTCTTGAAAACTGTTTGCGATAGGCCACCTTGCGCAAACGTTTACCACATAAAAACTGTGTGTGATGGACAACCTTTGCCACACAGTTTCTTCTATGCACCGTGTGTGATGCATTCAATAATGCAAACGATAAAATTGTTAATATTGTGTGCAATGGCAACGCTATCACAAACGATTTAACGGGGAAAATTGTGTGTGATGTACCTGCGAACAAAAAAGTTTTCCTTAGAGCGACTGTGTGGGATGTATATACGAACGGAAACGTTTAGCGGGGACTGACTGTGTGTGATGTACTTACGACCGGAAATGATTTCGCCTGTATAATTGTATTTTTTAGCACTACTGTACGTATAATGGTATTTGAGCGCTCGCCGGTCGCACACGACCTCATTTTGCCGAGCGTGTGTGCCAGGAGGGCATATCCCCGATGGTTTCTGGGTCATGTGGGAAGGACCCCCCTATCGCCCACACTCACTTGGCGACGGTTCCAAATGCCGTCGCGGAAAGGGGTTAAAAACCGTTTGTATAGCACCTCGCTGTACCAGTGACTCCATGGAGTATATTTCTACCCTGCATGGATGACATGGTCAGCAACCGTGTTGAGCCTATTAGTAGCCACTTTGGTGAAAATCTTGAAGCTGACATTAAGGAGACATATGGGTCTATATTGCTGGATCTCCTCAGCCTCCTTAATTTTTGGCAAAAAAACAATCTCACCAAAATTAAGCCTGAATAGATCAAGTTGGCCAGCATGAAGACAATTAAACAACTCCAATAGTTCAGTCTTGATGATATCCTAGAAATTCTGATAGAATTCTACAGGAAAGCCATCAGGGCCTGGAGCTTTGTTATGTACATTTGAAACATCGTCGCTCTCACCACCTCCTTAGAGAAAGGTGCTCTAAGGATATCATTCTCTTCTGTTGTGACTTGTGGAATGCCATCTGTTCGGGTCTCCTCAAGGGTGAAGTTCCATTCATAAGGTGCCCCAAACAAACATTTGCAGTATTAGAGATATAACTATTGATCTCTGCCTGACCTTCGATCTGCCCCTCATCCTGTTGGAGACTAAATATCGAACTTCTTCCTATACCGACCAATGGCGACTATCGTGTATTATTGTTTCCCTTGAAAATGAAGTCGGCTTTGGATCTTTGGTAATATTTGATTTCTACTTCTCGCAAAAGATGTGCAATCTTCTCATTAGATTGATTTTTCAATTCAATCTCTTGTTGTGAAAAGATGTGTCAGGCCCAGTTTTCCAGGACATAAAATCCCAGCAAATGACCCTTGTGTCATCACCAGCCCCAGGATTATTGTTTGCTGGTGGAAACTACCTTGATACAGAATTCCAAGCAATTACAAGAATTTAAGTACAAGACCATAAAGCTCAATCGAGAATAAAAAGTGTTGGCAATATTTGCCCTGGAGATTGTTGACAGAAACAGGCATGGACTAATTTGTTTGCTATGTGCATACAGAGAGAAATAGTACATGTAGAACCAAAGAGAATGCTCTCTAAAGGTGTCAAGTTCAAGGAACTTCACCGAAGAATATCTGCGCTGGAGAGAAGAATGAGCTACATTTCTTGAAGATATGTAGGCGAGAAGATTGATGTGAAGAAGTTAACCTCCCGAAGATCTATTGCTGATGTGAAGCAATTGATTCAGAGTTTGTGTCCGAAGGAAAATGACTGCATCGAATGGAAGTCGGAGACAAAGTGAAGACGTAGTATTCATTTCCTTGTTCTTCTTTCATTTATTTGAGTCATAGGACCTCCGTACTATGAAGAGGGGTATAGGTTCTCGAAGCTTAGATCCGCTGTGATGCTTAGCCCAAACCTATGAAAGATGCGAGAGAAATCTCTTTATGCTTCGAATGATTACTTGGCAGCAGTAGACGTTGTTCTTCGTGCTCCAGGAGATATCTTTCGGACTGAGGAGTTAGCATTACTTGCACCGCAAGTAATGTTACCGTTGTGCTCAAAATCCAACCGTTGGTCTCATGTCATTCGGCCATTGGCTTCTCTACATGTCCAACTTGGTCATTTCCCTTCAGGGAAGGCTGCGACTATAAATAGCCACCCCACACCGGCTTTGTTTGGTGACTGCTTGGCTTAAGATTTCTGAGAAGATTGACTAAGCACCCCCTTTCCGAGTGATTTGAGTTTAAGATCCACCGAGAGAAAAATCAAGAGCCCAAACTTAGACAGTGGTAGAGCATCACAGTAGTTCTGAGTTAGAGTTATTGTACCTATTACTCTTGAGAGCTGCACACTCTCTAGACGAATAGGTTTCGGCTCGAGTATTGAAGAGTTGTTGTCTTCACCGAGCTAGATCTTCAGCAACCAAGAGTGATTGTGGTTCGCGAAGGTCGACCAAAGGTTTGGAGATCGCCGACAAGTATCTACCACAAGTGAAATCAACTAGAGTCTGATCAGCTCTGAGTTGAAGTAGAATACGGCGAAGAGAGTTTATCTTCTGTGTAAAATCACAACCCCTCCAAGCAGATGTAGTCCTTTGGCAGAAGGGCGAATTGGTCTAACAAATCTCTGTCGCTATCGAGCACCACTAGATCAATCTACTTTACGGCATTACTTTTGGCAGTTTACTTTCGTGCTCTGTGTCGATAGTTTATCTGATCATTATCTATCTGTTGCATATCATTCGTATCTATCTTTGTCATTCCCTTCAGTTATTGTTCAGTACTCACCCTGTTGCACTCTCTTCATTGTGTGTTCTCATTTCAATCATATACATTCTATTCGTTCCCATTCACTGTGTTATCATTCTGTATCTTCTTCTCTCATTATGTATGACGTCGCATCTATGTCATGTTACTTCATCTGTTAGCTTATTGCATTACCACCTTCATCATTAAGCCCAAGATATCCTATGCTCGTACCATTATTGCTTCATATCTTATTGAGTTTGTCCCTTGATACGTCCATTTTGCATCATGATTTCCTACTGTTTTTTATAATGTTTTTATGCATAATAATGCTTTTGGGGGTAATTATAATGCCTTTTCTCTCATAATATGCAACGTTTACACAAGGAGGGAGAATGTCAGCAACTGAAATTCTAGACCTGAAAAAGCTACGTCCGAGTTACCTATTCTGCACATCTCCAAATGAGCTAAAAATTTACGGAGAATTATTTTGGAATATATAAAAAATACTGGAGCAAATAACTATCGAAGGGGGGCCACCTGGTGAGCACAAGACACCAGGGTCCCCCAGGCGCGCCCTGGTGGGTTGTGCTCAGCCCAGCCCACCTCCGGTGCCCATCTTCTGGTATATAAGTCATTTTGACCTAGAAAAAATCGGGGGAGGACTTTCAGGACAAAGCACTGCCGTCTTGAGGTGGAACTTGGGCAGGAGCACTTTTGCCCTCCGGCGGAGCGATTCCGCCAGGGGAACTTCCCTCCCAGAGGGAGAAATTGAAGCCATCGTCATCACCAACAACCCTCTCATCTTTGGGAGGCCAATCTTCATCAACATCTTCAACATCACCATCTCCTCTCAAATCCTAGTTCATCTCTTGTGTTCAATCTTTGTATCGGAACCTCAGATTGGTACCTATGCGTGACTAGTAGTGTTGATTACATCTTGTAGTTGATTACTATATGGTTTATTTGGTGGAAAATTATATGTTCAAATCCATTATGCTATTTAATACCCCTCTGATCTTGAGCATGAATATTATTTGTGAGTAGTTACTTTTGTTCTTGAGGTCACGAGAGAAGTCATGTTGCAAGTAATCATGTGAACTTGATATGTGTTCGATATTTTGATGATATGTATGTTGTGATTCCCTTAGTGGTGTCATGTGAACGTCGACTACATGGCACTTCACCATATTTGGGCGTAAGGGAATGCATTGTGGAGTAGTTATTAGATGATGGGTTGCTAGAGTGACAGAAGCTTAAACCCTAGTTTATGCGCTACTTCATAAGGGAACGATTTTGATCCAAAAGTTTAATGCTATGGTTAGATTTTATCTTAATACTTTTCTCATAGTTGCAGATGCTTGTGAGGGGGTTAATCATAAGTAGGAGGTTTGTTCAAGTAAGAAAAACACCTAAGTTCCGGTCCACCCACATATCAAATTATCAAAGTAGCGAACACAAATCAAACCAACATGATGAAAGTGACATGATGAAATTCCCGTGTACCCTCAAGAACGCTTTGCTTACCATAAGAGACCGTTTTAGCCTGTCCTTTGCCACAAAAGGATTGGGCTACCTTGCTGAACTTTATTTACCATTATAGTTATTTGTCCGTTATAAATTATCTTGCTATCAAACTACCTACTACTGATTATTTCAGTGCTTGCAGAAAATACCTTGTTGAAAACCTCTTATCATTTCCTTCTGCTCCGCATTGGGTTCGACACTCTTACTTATCAAAAGGACTATGATTGATCCCCTATACTTATGGGTCATCAAGACTCTTTTCTGGCGCCGTTGCCGAGGAGTGAAGCGCTCTTGGTAAGTGGAAATCGGTAAGGAAAAATTTATAGTACATGCTGAAATTTAATGTCACTTGTTACTATGGAAAACCATCCTTTGAGGGGCTTGTTCGGGGTATCTTCACCTTGACCGGAAGCACAATTAGTTTCTCCTCAACCTACTGAAAATATTGATTATGAAATACCTTCAGGTATGATAGAACAACTACTAGCTAATCCTTATGCAGGAGATGGAACCGAACATCCTGATATGCACTTGATATATGTGGATGAAATTTGTGGATTTTTTAAGCTTGCAGGTTTTCCCGGAGATGAATCTAAGAAGAAGGTTTTCCCTTTATCTTTTAAGGGAAAGGCATTGACATGGTATAGGCTATGCGATGATATTGGATCTTGGAACTGGAATCGATTGAAATTGGAGTTTCACCAACAAATTTATCCTATGCATTTAGTTCATCGTGATCGGAATTATATATATAATTTTTGGCCTCGTGAAGGAAAAAGTATCACTCTAGCTTGGGGGAGGCTTAAATCAATGTTATATTCATGCCCCAATCATGAGCTCTCGAGAGAAATTATTATTCAGAATTTTTATGCTCGACTTTCTCGTGATGATCAATCCATGCTTGATACTTCTTGTACTGGTTATTTTATGAAGACTATTGAATTCAGGTGGGATCTTTTAGAAAGAATTAAACGCAACTCTGAAGATTGGGAACTCAACGAAGGTAAAGAGTCAGGTATTAAGCTTAAGTTTGATTGTGTTAAATCTTTTATGAATACCGATGCTTTTCAAAAGTTTAGCACTAAATATGGACTTGACTCTGAGATAGTAGCCTCCTTTTGTGAATCATTTGCTACACATGTTGATCTCCCTAAGGAGAAGTGGTTTAAATATCACCATCCTATTAAAGAAGAAATTAAAGAACCGGTCATAGTTAAAGATGAAACTATTATTTATAATGTTGATTCAGTTGTGCCAACTGCTTATATTGAAAAGCCACCTTTCCCTGTTAGGATAAAGGAACATGCTAAGGTATCAACTGTGGTTCGCAAAAGTAATATTAAAGCACCTAAACCCCCTGAGCAAATTAAAGAAGAACCTAGTGTTGCTATGGTTAAAGATCTCCTGGTAGAAAATATTGGTGGGCATGTTATTTACTTCTGTGATGAAGCTGCCAGAATTGCCAAACCTGATGATAAAGATAAACATAGACCCGTAGTTGGCATGCCTGTTGTCTCAGTTAAAATTGGAGATCATTGCTATCATGGTTTATGTGACTTGGGTGCTAGTGTGAGTGCTATTCCTTTGACTCTTTACCAAGAAATTATGGATGACATAGCACCCGCTGAAATACAAGACATAGATGTCACTATTGAACTTGCTAATAGAGACAACGTCACACCACTTGGGATTGTTAGAGATGTTGAAGTACTGTGTGGGAAAATAAAATATGCTACTGATTTTCTAGTTCTTGGTTCCCCACAAGATGACTTTTGTCCCATTATCTTTGGTAGACCTTTCTTGAACACAGTCAATGCTAAAATAGATTGTGAGAAACAAACTGTCGGTGTTAGCTTTGGTGATGAGTCTCATGAGTTTAATTTCTCCAAGTTCAGTAGACAACCTCGTAATGAATAATTACCTAGTAAGGATGAAATAAATTGTCTTGCTTCTATTGCCGTGCCTCCTACTGATCCACTAGAAAAATATTTGCTAGACCATGAAAATCATATGCACTTGCGTGAAAGAAATGAAATAGATAAAATATTCTTTGAACAACAACCTATCCTAAAACACAATTTGCCTATTGAAACTCTAGGAGGTCCCCCTCCACCTAAAGATGATCCTGTGTTTGAATTAAAACAATTGCCAGACACTTTGAAATATGCTTATCTTGATGAGAAAAAGATATATCATGTTATTATTAGTGCTAACCTTTCAGAACATGAAGAAGAAAGATTATTGAAAATTCTGAAGAAGCACCATGCTGCTATTGGATATACTCTTGATGATCTTAAGGGCATTAGTCCCACTCTCTATCCTCACAAGATTAATATGGAACCTGATGCTAAACCTGTCGTTGATCACCAACGATGACTGAATCCTAAAATGAAAGAAGTGGTAAGAACTGAAATATTAAAGCTTCTTGAAGCAGGTATAATCTATCCCATAGCTGATAGTAGATGGGTAAGTCCTGTTCATTGTGTCCCAAAGAAGGGAGGTATTACTGTTGTTCCTAATGAAAAAATGAGCTTATTCCACAAAGAATTGTTACTGGTTATAGAATGGTAATTGATTTTAGAAAATTAAATAAAGCAACTAGAAAAGATCATTACCCTCTGCCTTTTATTGATCAAATGCTAGAAAGATTATCCAATAACACACACTTTTGTTTTCTTGATGGATATTCTGGTTTCTCTCAAATACCTGTTTCACAACCTGATCAAGAGAAAACCACCTTTACTTGTCCTTTTGGAACTTATGCTTATAGACGTATGCCTTTTGGTTTATGCAATGCACCTGCTACCTTTCAAAGATGTATGACTGCTATATTCTCTGATTTTTGTGAAAAGAGTGTTGAGGTTTTCATGGATAGTTTTTCTGTTTATGGAACTTCTTTTGATGATTGCTTGAGCAACCTTGATCGAGTTTTGCAGAGATATGAGCAAACTAATCTTGTCTTGAATTGGGAAAAGTGCCACTTTATGGTTAACGAAGGTATTGTCTTGGGGCATAAAATTTCTGAACGAGGTATTGAGTTGGATAAAGCTAAAGTTGATGCAATTGAGAAAATGCCATGTCCTAAAGATATTAAAGGTATTCGTTGTTTCCTTGGTCATGTTGGTTTCTATAGGAGGTTTATTAAATACTTCTCTAAAAATTTTAGGCCTCTTACTAATCTTTTACAAAAGGATGTTCCATTTATTTTTGATGATGATTGTAGAAGCCTTTGAAACACTTAAGAAAGCCTTAACTTCTGCACCTATTGTTCAACCACTTGATTGGAACTTGCCTTTTGAAATCATGTGTGATGCTAGTGATTATGCTGTTGGTGCTGTTCTAGGACAAAGAGTTGATAAGAAATTGAATGTTATTCATTATGCTAGCAAAACTCTCGATAGTGCCCAAAGAAATTATGCTACTACTGAAAAAGAATTTTTAGCAGTTGTGTTTGCTTGTGATAAATTCAGATCCTACATTGTTGATTCCAAAGTAATTGTTCACACTGATCATGCTGCTATTAAATATCTTATGGAAAATAAAGATGCTAAACCTAGACTCATTAGGTGGGTTCTTTTGCTACAAGAATTTGATTTACATATCACTGATAGGAAAGGAGCTGAGAACCCCGTAGCTGATAACTTGTCTAGGCTAGAAAATATTCTTAATGACCCACTACCTATTGATGATGGTTTTCCTGATGAATAACTAGCTGCAATAAATGTTTCTCATAATACTCCTTGGTGTGCTAACTATGCTAATTACATTGTTGCTAAATATCTACCACCTAGTTTCACATACCAACAGAAGAAAAAGTTCTTCTTTGATTTAAGACATTACTTTTGGGATGACCCACATCTTTATAAAGAAGGAGTAGATGGTATTATTAGACATTGTGTACCTGAGCATGAACAGGAACAAATCCTACGGAAATGTCACTCCGAAGCTTATGGAGGGCATCTTGCGGGAGATAGAACTACTCACAAGGCATTGCAATCTGGTTTTTATTGGCCTACTCTCTTCAAGGATGCCCGTAAGTTTGTTTTATCTTGTGATGAATGTCAAAGAATTGGTAATATCAGTAAGCGTCAGGAAATGCCTATGAATTATTCACTTGCTGTTGAACCATTTGATGTTTGGGGTTTTGATTATATGGGACATTTTTCTTCCTCTAATGGGTACACTCATATTTTGGTTGCTATTGACTAAGTGGGTAGAAGCTATTCCAACTAGTAGTGCGGATCACAACACTTCCATTAAAATTCTTAAAGAAGTTATCTTCCCAAGGATTAGAGTCCCTAGATACTAAATGACTGATGGTGGTTCACACTTTATTCATGGTGCTTTTCATAAAATGCTTGCTAAATATAATATTAATCATAGAATTGCATCATCCTATCATCCTCAATCTAGTGGTCAAGTTGAACTCAGCAATAGAGAAATAAAACTAATATTAGAAAAAACTGTCAATTGGTCCCGAAAGAATTGGTCTAAGAAATTAGATGATGCATTATGGGCTTACAGAACAGGTTATAAAAATCCTATGGGTATGTCTCCATATAAAATGGTTTATGGAAGAGCTTGTCATTTGCCTCTTGAGTTAGAACATAAAGCATATTGGGCAGTTAAAGAACTCACCTATGATTTCAAACTTGCCGGTGAAAAGAGGCTATTTGATATTAGCTCACTAGATGAATGAAGAATCCAAGCTTATGAAAATGCCAAATTGTTTAAAGAAAAATTTAAAAGATGGCATGACAAAAGAATCCAAAAGCGGGAATTCAAAGTTGGGGGAATATGTTCTTTTGTACAATTCTTGTTTTAGATTCTTTTCAGGAAAACTCCTCTCCAAATGGGAAGGACCATATATTATCGAAGAAGTTTATCGTTCTGGAGCTATCAAAATTAATAATGCCGAAGGTACTAATCCGTAGGTGGTCAATGGGCAAAGAATTAAGAAATATATCTCAGGTACGCCTATTAATGTTGAAAGCAATATTATTCAAACCATGACACCGGAGGAACACATAAAAGAAACCTTCCGGAACATTCCAGAATCGTGAAAAAAGAGGAGGTACATGATACGGTAAGTAAACGGACTCCGAAAAATCCGCAAAAATATTTTTTGTCAGTTTTGGAATATTACAAAAATTAGGAAAATAAGAAATAACCAGGAAGGCAACTGAGGAGGGCACAAGACACCAGGGCGCGCCTGCCTTGCCTGGCGTGCCCAGGTGGGTTGTGCCCACCTCGAGAACCTTCCCGGCTCCGTTTTCCTCTCGTTTGCTTGTTTCCCAAGATAAAAAATCTTTATATACCCCCCGAACGTATTGACCACCGTCTCATGGAGAAATCTTCTGTTCTTCTTTCTTGTTGTTTTCTGACAGATCTAGATCGCCATGGCCGCTCCGAGCTCCTCCAAGGACAAGTTCTTAGAGAGGGTAATCAACCCCTACTTGTCGGAGGTGATGAAGCACCCTCAGACCATCGAGATGCATGAGGGGGTGCTCCACATCCGAGACGTTCAAGGGCCCAAGGGGATGGGAACTGTGGAGGCCAGGCTCGAAGCCATGGAGCAGGAGGTCTTCAAGTGCAAGAGGATGGTGGAGCGTGGACTCAATGCCAATCATCTCATGATTACGGATTTCACCCGTGGTCACAAGGTGGATGGCCGGTTCATGATGGATGTCGTCTTCACCCTCAACGAGCAAATCAACTTTCTGCAAAGCCAAATCTATGATCTCCAAAATAAAGTCTTTGAATATTAGGCGAGATTTAAAGGTATGAGTTTAGATGCCAGTTGCAGGACTCGCGAGACTCGCTTCTTATGATGGTGAACCGCTGCCCTGGAAGCCGGAGGATAAGCTCGCTACTACCTCATCACCACCACCATCATCATCTTCCCCACCAAAGGAGACTTGAGTTCATGGTATGGGCACTCCCCTTGGTTTGTGCCAAGCTTGGGGGAGGTGCCCCGATATCGTATCTTCATCACTTCCATTACCTTTATCTATTTTTAGTTCGATCCTTAGATTTCGTGATTTAGTTGAATAAAAGCATAGTATGCTCTTTTTCGAGTTTTAGTTTCGTGATCTATCTTTCTACGTAATCGTGTGCGAGATATATAATAAAGTTTAGTTTGAGTTTTTTGTTTCTTTACTTTTTTTGTTGCAATCAAAATAAAAAGAATAAATAAATGAAAAAGATCATATGCTAATCTTATAGTGAGTAATGACATCACATAAGGAATAGTATAAGTGGTAAAATTTGTTGAAGATTTACAAACATAGCATTGGTCAATGATGCAACTCATGAAAGAATTAATAAGGGAAGAGAAGATTCACATGCAAATATACTATCTTCGACATATTTTATGATTATGATCCCCCATTAAATATTATATGTCAAAATTGTTGATGTTGGACAAGGAAGACAACGTAATGATTTATGTTCGTCCATATTCACATAGAAGTTATATTGTCGTAGATCCTTCAACATGTGGTGCTTGCTCAATATCTTTGCTAGCCAAAAATCCCGCACTAAGTAGAGATACTACTTGTGCATCCAAAACCTTAAACCCAAACTCATGTTTTGAGAGTCCACCATACCTACCTATGGATTGAGTAAAATCCTTCAAGTAAGTTATCATCGGTGCAATAAGGCAATAAAAATTGCTTCTAAATGTGTTGGATAATTTAGTGTAACAGAAAATTAAGCGTTGTACGAACTTGTGATGGGAAAGTAATAAAAGCGACGGACTGCATAATAAAGGTTGCTATCATAAGGGGCAATATAACGTGACGTTCTTTTGCATTAAGGGATTTGGCATACAAACAAAAAGCGCATGGCAACCTCTGATTCCCTCTGTGAAGGGCCTATCTTTTACTTTTATGTATTTACTTTCATGCAAGAGTCAAAGTATTCTTCCCTATTCCTTTTTTATTTTCTATTTTTGCAAGCATCATGTGGTGAGGAAAGATCTAGGCATATATATCCAGTTGCACATGAGTGAGCATAAGTTATTATTGTTGACATCATCCTTGAGGTGAATACGTTGGGAGGCGAAACTATAAGCCCCTACCTTTCTATTTGTCTGATTGAAACTTTTTGCTAATGGGTATGCTGTGAGTGTTAGCAATCATAGAAGATTAAATGATGGTTGAGTATGTGGACTTTCCAAAAGGCTCCGATACGTGACCCTTTCTGAAAATATGATGAATTGTAGTTGCAAAGTTGACTGAGAACATAGTTTGTTGGTTTTCAATAGAGTTTATGCTTTATACTTCAACGTGTGATGAATTGATACTTGTTCATGAGAAGTTATATGATAAAAGTTGTACGATAAAGCTTTATGTTAAAGTTCTTTGTTGTTATAATAATAAGCATGATGCTTCTATGTCCGTATTTTTTTTATCGACACCTCTCTCTCTAAGCATGTGGACATGTTTTTCGATATCGGTTTTTCGCTTGAGGACAAGCGAGGTCCAAGCTTGTGGGAGTTGATACGTCCATTTTGAATCATGATTTCCTACTGTTATTTATAATGTTTTTATGCATAACTAGCAGAGTGGCCCGCTCGATGCGCGGGCAAGAATTTATAATGTTTTGTAATTCCAACATATTATTTATTTTGTCTAAAGAAAAATTGGAATCAAATCTGATGGCATTTACAAATATAAGACTTCTGCGAGCATAGTTTTGTCTTAGCTATGGTCGTATTTTTATTTTCATATAAATAAACATGTTATCCATTAATCACCTGCCTTCTAATTATGCATGCCTCACTAACTATATTTTTTATGACCAGTCACTTGAGACATTTTAATCTTCTACTGATTATACGATGATCTTACTTTATGTAAATATAAATTCTAAAGCTACACATGTGGGGCCATTTAATTTTTGATATAGAAAGAAAATGCATATATAAGTGGGATGGTAGAGTAGAAGCGTGGTCAAAAGGCCATTCAATCTTTCAAAAAAATATTATAAGTAATTCTCGTAATAATGAATTGCATGCAAATGTAATGCAGTAGAAAAACATAAATTACTCAGTTTCTGTTTAAATTTCAGCATATCTTTCCCTCCTATCTTTTTTATCATATTCATCAACATAGTTCACTCGCTCTTTCAATTGGCGATCCACTTCTGATCTCTATTCGAGACATTTATGCTTAATCTGTGCCGGCCAAATCCATCACAATACCATAGATACATCAGCACATGGACATGATATAGTTCTATGCTTATGTGATAATATGCATTATTTTTCGACCCTGATGTTAATTGATCTTCTTTTCAATACAAACCTTAGGCTACCTTCCTATGGATTGTATTAGTTTGATAAACCTTATTTGTAACATGGCCAGTATTTTGATATGCTTTTCCTATCATGTAGGTTGCTATATACCTTAAATCGCAAAGAGACAAAGAAGTTAGTGTAATATGCAAAAAATCTTGGAGAGAAAGGTCGCGTGTAGTAGTTCACACATCCTAACTCTGACGTTCCACAACACACATATACCTATCAAACAAATAGAAACTTTAGACAAAATTAAAACCTAACATCGTTTCTATTATAGACCAAGAGCCCTAGAGAAGAATCACATATTTATAGCCTAGTTTTGATTTTAAAAGTCACACCAACAAAAGTTTTTATATAAGGGTTTATCAACAATGGAAGCGGATTATTATCAGCTGTCCTAAAAAGATTTCTTGGGCAACCATGTTGTTAGGAATTTCATCTATACCATGTTGCATAGAGAAGTTACGTTAAAAAAAGTTGCATCGAGAAGTTCATTTAATGTTGTTGGTAGAAATTATTTTATGATTGCTTGAACGGCTAACAGTAAAGGCTCACTGAACTGCTCACTCGCCCACGTGTACTGTACCTTTTGTTCTCCTTCAGCACCTTGTCCATGTATGTCATGTTAGGAAAAACATGTGAGGCGCCCTACCACATGAGAAGGAAATGATGTATTATTGCTCCACCTCCAAGCCTTCCGAATTTTTCTTGCCCAGACCTAATTAATTTCAAGCTGCAGATGAACAATGGCACAAATAGCATTCGGTCTATTACATTAACATATATCATTCAACTTCTAAACAGTATGAAGCTTCAGATGAACAATGACATAAATATCATTGTCTATAACATTGTATAAATCATTCGACTTCTGAAGAGTAGACTAACCTAGAAAAAACACACAGATCACTCCAGCACAAAGAAAAAACGAAGAAAATACACTGCCATCTTAAATGCATACTATATCGTTTGAGTAGGTACATAGGAAGGTACATGCAGCTCTCCTTGCTGCTAAACGGAAATTTATTTAACTTCCTAGCAGTCTGCGCACATGACCTCCCAGTCCAAGCATGAGATGGAAGGCGTTCCATTATTTCTCTATGTCCAACCTATTCTAATTATGTTTGCCCACTATTTCCGTGGATAAGTTTGCAGACCTAATCAAGTTTAAGGTCAAGTTGTGATTCTTATGCAACGCATCACCAGATACCCCACAGGTGTAGGCGGAGCTGAGGAGGAGATACCCATACATAAGCATGATCTTCCGTGCACACAATACATCTATAAAAAGGCGTATCAAATAATTGCATCCTTTTTTTGCGGGAAAATAATTGCATCCAACATACTGCAGAACTCATATAATGTATCTGCTCATGTCTACAGAGTGCAATACATAAGAAAAAAGATTAATCAAAATATATCAAAATATTATAGACCATATGCGATACAATATTTTTATGCACTTACCGGTGCGTAGCTCGATCACCTAGAGGGCTTGCGCATGTGGTCCTCCTGGGAAACATCGCTGACATACATGTAGGATAGTTTATGTGTCATGAATTTTTGTTTATCTGATGCTGACCTGCACAAAGGATTGTATCCCATCAGCGTATTCTTCTTATCTACATGTTGAGTTGAGGTGCCTGATGCAGATGTATGCTCTCATCTATAGAGGGTGAGCGATGTATGCTCTCATCTATAGAGGGCGAGCGTCAGGACCCGAGGATCATTATGTCTGCTAGATCACGCCGATCGTTCATCCACGGGAAATCCGTGGTCTTCATGCTGGGTATACGTACGTATGATCTTGCTCTCCGCGGACCATTATGTCCGCTAGATCACGTCGGTCGGTCGGTCGTACATCTATGGGAAATCCGCGGTCTACATGCTGGGTATATGTCCGTATAATCTTGCTCTCCGGGGATCATTATATTCGCTAGATCACATCGGTCGTCATGTTCCAGATTGACAGCTGCATAAAGTTAGGCAGATCGGTTCCAATCAATTGGCAAGATGCCCGCATACACAATGCTAGCTAGCTCAATAGAAAATTAGCAATAGACTCACGTACACATCAAGGAAAGCTAGCCTCGGTAGCTAATAAACTTGCGGCCGGCCGGAAACGCAAATTAATCACACAAATTGCACACAGAGATAGTTGATTTGATTTAATAAATCATGAAACCTAGACGGACATTACCTATATGCTGGCGGTGGCTTCAAGTAAAGGTTGTCTAGCTAGCTCTGAGAGGATCCCATGGTGGTGCAGCATGTAGGGAAGGAGAGGCGATGGCGGCGTGAGGGTGGAGCCTGGATTACTTAATAGAGAAGTTAGAAAAGGCCCATGAAAAATGTGTCCATATCATAGGTGGGTAATTCCCATCAACTCTAATCTACCGACTGCGGTTATTTAATCTGATAAATTAAAGGTCGGATGTATCTAATTATTATGGGATTTTTAAGCTAATTATCTTTATTTTGGTGATCCCGTCATGTACTTTTTAATATAAATAGATAATGCTTTTAGGGAGTAATTCTAATGCCTTTTCTCTCATAATATGCAAGGTTTACACAAAAAGAGAGAATGCCGGCAGCTAAAATTCTGGACCTGAAAAAGCTAGGTCAGAGTTACCTATTCTACACATCTCCAAATGAGCTGAAAATTTACGGAGAATTATTTTGAATTATATAAAAAAACAGGAGCAAATAACTACCGGAGGGGGGCCACCTGGTGAGCACAAGACACCAGGGTGTGCCCTGGTGGGTTGTGCTCAGCCCAGCCCACCTCCGGTGCCCATCTTCTGGTATATAAGTCATTTTGACCTAGAAAAAATTTGGGGAGGACTTTCGGGATGAAGCGCCGCCGTCTCGAGGCGGAACTTGGGCAGGAGCACTTTTGCCCTCCGGCGGAGCGATTCCGCCGGGGGAACTTCCCTCCCGAAAGGGAAAATCAAAGCCATCGTCATCACCAACAAGCCTCTCATCTTTGGGAGGCCAATCTTCATCAACATCTTCAATGGCACCATCTCCTCTTAAAATCCTAGTTCATCTCTTGTGTTCAATCTTTGTACCGGAACCTCAGATTGGTACCTTTGGGTGACTAGTAGTGTTGATTACATCTTGTAGTTGATTACTATATGGTTTATTTGGTGGAAGATTATATGTTCAGATCCATTTAATACCCCTATGATCTTGAGCATGAATATTATTTGTGAGTAGTTACTTTTGTTCTTTAGGTCACGCGAGAAGTCATGTTGCAAGTAATCATGTGAACTTGATATGTGTTCGATATTTTGATGATATGTATGTTGTGATTCCCTTAGTGGTGTCATGTGAACGTCGACTACATGGCACTTCACCATATTTGGGCCTAAGGGAATGCATTGTGGAGTAGTTATTAGATGATGGGTTGCTAGAGTGAAAGAAGCTTAAACCCTAGTTTATGCGCTACTTCGTAAGGGAACGATTTGGATCCAAAAGTTTAATGCTATGGTTAGATTTTATCTTAATACTTTTCTCATAGTTGCGGATGCTTGCGAGGGGGTTAATCATAAGTTGGAGGTTTGTTGAAGTATGATCAACACCTAAGCACCAGTCCACCCACATATCAAATTATCAAAGTAGCGAACACGAATCAAACCAACATGATGAAAGTGACATGATGAAATTCCCGTGTACCCTCAAGAACGCTTTGCTTTTCATAAGAGGTCGTTTTGCCCTGTCCTTTGCCACAAGTGGATTGGGCTACCTTGCTGCACTTTATTTACCGTTACCATTATTTGTCCGTTATAAATTATCTTGCTATCAAACTACCTACTGCCGATTATTTCAGTGCTTGCAGAAAATACCTTACTGAAAACCACTTGTCATTTCCTTCTGCTCCTCATTGGGTTCGACACTCTTACTTATCGAAAGGACTACGATTGATCCCCTATACTTGTGGGTCATCATCCCTCAATAGATTGCTTGTCTAATTTCTGTGCTACCGTACCTTAGTTCCGCTGCTGTGTTTGGGTTCGGTTCAAAACATTCGAAGAATTTTTGAATCTCCCATTTAACTCCCCTCTGGTCGATATACTCTCAGTCCTAACAATTGGTATCGGAGCTGGTACTCCCTGTCTCTGTTTATTAAAGGTCTAACGTCCTTGGAATTTTGAGTATGTCGTACGCAGGTGGATCCTCGCACTCTAAAAGATTTCCTATCTTCGATGGAAATGACTATGTCTACTGGAAAGAAAGAATGAGAATCAGACTTCAAGCCATCAACATAGATCTATGGGAGATTGTTGAAAATGATTACATCATTCAGCAATGCTCCAACCTCTGATGACAAAGCTATACTGTGGTTAAATGCTCAAGCTAAAGATATTATCTGTCAAAGCATCTTGAAGAACGTTTTCATTCAATTCCGAAGACTTGAAACTGCAAAGCAACTCTGGGATGCCATCAGAAATGTACATGAAGATTTCATTGCCAAAACAGACTCTCACACTGAAATGCTTCGTGCCATGTTTGCTGGTTTTAGAAGTCTTCGTAAGGAAAGTGCCATGGAACTCACTGATCGACTGACAAACATAGTTGAAAGACTTCATCAATGAGGAATAACTGAGTGCTCTTGACACAACATTCAATTCCATCGTAGCTGAAATCAAACAAAGACCAGACTATGAAGAACTTCACTATGCTGAGGTCATGACACTATTATCCATTCATGAAGAAAAGATGGAACTTGAAAGTGCAGAACAAGAATCTTCTTCGGAAAGTGAAGGGGAAATCCTCTCACACTATGGAAGCTCACAAGAAGAAGATGTTGAAAATCAACACACCATCACAAGGGAACTGGAAATGCTCACTAAAAGGCTAAGAGATCTCAGACGACAAAATCTAGGCCTTGTGAACGATGATGAGTTTGACTTGCCTGAATCCTCGACGAGATTACCTCCGAAAGAAATGAAGTGTTTCAAGTGCAAACAGTTCGGTCATGTCATAGCAGACTGTCCTAGCTGGGAAGGAAAACCTAGTAACAGATGGAAATATCTTCACTGTAGTGGATTCACTCGAATAGATCATCATACTAAGCTCTCGAAGAAAAATAAACCCTCCTCATCTTTTTCGTTGAGACCAGTCACTGACGTACATACCAGAGCAACTATAGAATCTAACTTGAAGAAGATATCGCAGCTGAACAGAGTATGTGCCAAAATGAAACTAGACTCTAAAGATGAGACAACCGAATCAGAATCAAAAGATGAAGAGCTCCTCAGAAGGCTAGGAAGAAACAATGCATTCGTTGCCTTTGAATCATCTGAGAAATCTCTCGAATCAGACACTGATGATGATGCTTCAAGTGATGATGAACCAATCGCCTTCTGTCTCATGGCAAAAACCTCAATGGATCAAGTATCAGCAAAACATCGAGCATTTATGAATAAACACTCTCCTGAATATATTGACTGTGCTAAACTTGTCAAGATTGCAAAATCTCAACAAGATGAGCTAAAAAGACTTGAGAAAATCTTAGGAAAACTGAAGGATTACTGGTCGAAGAGATGGAGAAGAGTCAAGAGTTGATCAAAAAGCATGAAGCTTTTTCTTCAACTTTTGATGATCTTTCCAACCGATATGATTCCCTTACAGTCGACTACGAGAGTTTATCAGATGAACTCCTTAACAGGAATCAAGAACTCGAGTCACTGAAAGAGTCTCATAACGTGCTTGCGATGGAAAAATCTTCTCTCTTCGCCGAGCAATCTGTTCGACTTTCTGATGATTTTGCGCCCCCTTGCTCGAAATGTCTAGAATGTAGCAATGCTGATTCGAATGCTGAAACTTCTAATGCTGTCATCGAGAATATTGCAACAACTACGAATGATACATCTAACCCCTCCTCCTAGGAATTTGTTACTCTTTCAGATGAAAATCGCAGGTTAAAGAACTTGCTCGAGTCAGGAATGCTGAAGAGCCTCAAAGGGCATCAAACTCTTTGTGATGTGCTCAAAAAGTCCATACTGCACAAAAATCCTAGAAAGGAAGGTTTGGGTTTCGAAAGGAAACCCAACGTTGATGGAACTTATTGGAATCCCGAGCAATATCCTCGAACGAGTTGGGTTCTCGCCAAAAGTAAAACTCTCGAACCTGCAACTCTGTCTGGATATGATTCTCCCATATCTGTTGTTTCTAATGAGTCAAATGACTCAAACTATAAATTATTCAAACAACAGAATGGTAAGGTTTTCGCTCAGTATGTTGGGACTAACTGCAGGTCTGGCTCACCCAACAAGAAAATCTGGGTGAAGAAGTGCGTCATTGAAAATTTATCTAGTCACTGCTAACTTGAATATGCAGGGTAAATCTCTTCACGGAAATGATTATCATTCACAGATTGGCACTGAAACTTCTTCGAATGGATATCATTCAAACCTTCGACAGCAGGAGTACATGCGTACCTCCTCTAACCATTATGTTTCATGTCTCTGGAAACAATTTTAATGCATATTCATATGACTAGACTCGTAGTACTCAGGTGAACTACAGATCTCGCCGAAGGAATGTTCCTGTCCAGGCCAAGGGAATAAGATGCTCGCCGCCCACACAAGTGTGTGTTCCGAAAAAGAACTAACCCTTCTTGCAGGAAATTTTCTCAGGGATACCTATCGCTTACTCTAAGCCCTGAGATCTATTATTGTTGGTGCCACCTACCTGTGTTTATTTGCCTTTGCTCCGATGTTTATTTGCATTTGTTCTCGTGTTTGTTTTTGCTTGCCGTGTTTGTGTTTGTCCGATGAACAATTCACTCATAGCTCATCATATTGTGTTTTATTTCTTCTGGCTAAGTGTTTTGTTTCGGACCCTTTTATCCCTCTATTCTTTCTCATCCAATCTATGTTTTCCGTCATAAACATGCAACTTGATCTGAAGAAAATTTCTATCTGACGTCCTTATTCGCGAAAGAAATCAACTTCGAACCTTAATCTGGTTTGGCGTTTTCCCTTCTTCAAACTTTTAGTCTCCCGCTCAGTTTCTGAGATTTTCGCAGGAAACGGTTGCCACGTGCCCACGATTCCCACGATCGTGATCGCGTCCGTTGAATGTGGAATGTCCCGCTCTTGTAAGCCGTAGATTTCAGAAGAGGTGGTTTGGCTGGCTGGCTATATATATACCCCTCTCGAGTCTTCTTCCTCATATGTTCTGCCACCCTCAAATCCATCTCCTCCCGAGCCTGAGCTTGAAGCAACGCCATCGAAGTGCCTCGCCATGCAACTCCGGTGAAGCCTCATCATCGTTGGTCGCACCAGTGCAGTAAATCCTCTACTCCGCATTGCCGTAGTTGATCCGGACCACCAAGTTAGGGCATCTGGATCTGGAGCTGCCCTGTCCTCCTTCTGTGCTCTTAGGGTTGTTCTTACCTACGCCATTTCTTGTGATTTATTCACTGTGGTAGATCTTTAGGATTCATTAGGTTTTAACTTGTACGGTTTGTAGTTTTTCCCTCGTACTAGTTATCATCAATCTAGGGTTCATGTGTACTCGTCGAAAGATTAGATAGTATTTATTCTGGCTCGAATGCCTTGTGGCTAGACTAAATTCTGTTAAAGATATCTTCGTTAAGTGTACCATGGATTCCTATGTTCCATCCGAAAAACATTCATTCAAAAACACTCTGTGCATGTTTATGACCCTATCCTGTTTTCCCTCGTATCTATTCTCTTCACAGGTTGGCAATGGCTCAGAGTTCTGATGAGTACACAGATTTCGATGGAGAAATGCCTCAGCTTCCTCCCGGATCTGACCGCATGAGATTGGCTGGTGGAGGTAGATCATCAAAGCCACCAAAGACGCCGAAAAAAAAATCCGAGTCTAAATCTGAAGGAAATGATGAAGACATTCCCTCTGCACATAGTCAGCCTGAGGATGAGTTAGTAACTGACACCCTGACAATGTTCTTCGATGGAAATCCTAAAAAGGGTGGTCGTGGAAGAGAGAAAAATACAACTGCTGAGATGTATGAACCAGAAGGCTACAAAACTCCACCTGGAGTTGAATCAACAACTGATCACAATAACAGATTGCAAAGAATTCGCCGGCACTTGGCGAAGAAATGGTTTAACTATGAAAACATTTGGGAAAAGTATCAGATCTTATTTGCATTCACACCTCCTTGGAATGACTGCATTACAGAGAACTTCCTTGGTCTAGATGATGGAAAAGCAAGGTCACCTGTGCCATCTACTGCTAACCCGCAATCGCTTAAGACCATCACTGACTTTCTTGAAGTAGTTGCCAAGAGGGCGAAAGCTAAGGCCAAGCGAGAAGCTAGGGCAGCGAAGAAAAATCAAGTTGAAGCCAAAAATGTTGCACTAACTCAACAAGACGTGCAAAAGAAAAAGGATCGTGCCTCCCGAAAGAAATATGTGGCCAGGAAATCCAAGAAGGTCGCTCCAGACTCGTCTGATGAGTCCTCCAATGAAGATGCTCCCAAAGAAATACGTATGTATGATCAACATGCTCTTCTGAACAAACCATACAAGACTCCCTCACTAGCTAAGGTTTCACCCCCAACAAGAAAATCTCCAAGACATGCACCCACTCCAGTCACTGTCAAACCTTCGGGTTCTGCTGCTCCTTCTGTGAAGAGAAAACTGATGTTCGTAGAGAAAGCTGAAGTCTCTATAAAGAAGGCCAAACCAAATGTTCCTGCTTCCACAGGGGAACAGAAATATGATTTCACTCTTATGATTGATGTGATTGAAAGTGCTGCTTATGATGCAAATATGATATAAGCAGTATGGGACATCCTGAAGACGTTAACGAATTGGTAACGAAACATTTCATCGAGCTAAAGAAGATCACCAAGAAGCTGAATCATGCTGTCAAGGACAAGCAGGTTCTCGACAAAATGAGAAGAGAGGCAAATACTGAGTCCAAAAGGAAACAACTGAACAAAGAAATTCTTGATATCACAAAGGCACTCTGTGGTATGAGAAATGAAAAAATTGAGTGGCACTCACGTCTGAAAATGGAAGTCTCTCAGCTGTGTGACCGAAGAAATGATGAAATTGAATGCAAGGCTGATCTTGCCCAAAGAAGAATCAAGGAAGAAAAACAGCAGAAGGCCAAGGCAAGGATCAGCAAACCGAAAGTAAATCAAGACTGCCGCCTTCAGATAGTTGCTGCTGAAATTCCAATTGACTCCAGTACCGCATTGCAGCAGATTCCACCATCTCCTATGCATGAGGATGAACCTATGCAGCAAGTTGTTCATGTGGATGTTATCATTCCCACTGCAGAAAATCCTGATGTGGTTGATATTTTTCTGAACAAGTCTGACGAAGAGAATGTTGAGCCTGAGCAACAAGCCAAAGAAGATAAAACTGTTGAAGAGATTGAGGTTGAAAAGGCAGATCCCTCACCTCCGAAGAAAGTGCAAGCTGAGACCTCTGGGTCTAACAAGGAGGATAATGAGAAGTTTGAGGGGGAGCTAAATGCTTCCCGAGAGAAAACCACCCCGATCGCATCATCTGGTGCCCCTACCCAGATGGATGTTGATCATGCTCCTATTTCCACTGAACCACAGTTGGAAAAGGAAGATAAGAAATCTGACGAGCCCATGGCTCACGAAGGAAATGTCCCACCTGTTGTGTCCCAAGCTTCCGAGAAAGAAGCAGTCGTGCCCCTGGTCAAAGAAAATACTATGAAAGAAAAGGCCCTAGTGCCTGAAGGATAGAAAGACGCTGAAGGAGTTCCAGTGAAGAAAAATGATGGCAATTCCAGTTCCTCAAAGAAATCAGCCTCAGAGAAACCAGGGAAGATTTGAGCCCCTCTGAAGCCTATCAAAGAAGGTGTGCAAGCAACTGATGACATTCAGATCAGGAATGTTAGTGAAGAACATCTAAAGAATCCTTTGTAAACATTTCATCTGTTCCCAGTTGAAGATGGTCCAAATGGACCCGCATTCAATGAGCTGGTTCATTTATCGAAACTTGCATTCTTTGGGGCCAATCCTTATGAAGAAGAAAGAACTTTATTATCGCCAAGGTTCTGGACTAAGGAACAAGCTGTGAATTATGCTCAGATCCTGTATGAAAAAAAACGTGTCTTCAAGCTCAAGATTCTGAACTTTGCTGAGCTTGAAAGATTACCCTGCTTTCATCACATCATCAAGCAACTTGAACATGCTTTCCTGAAGGGTTTTCTTCACTTCAACCATGGCTGGAACCAAGAAGTGATCCATCAATTTTATGCCACTCTGTATATCTTAGGAGAACTTGGAGATAGCTCTACATGGATCCTCGAACGGATGACCGGAGAAAGAAAGATCAAATGCTCGCCAGGTCAATTCTTAGCACTACTAAATCTACCTCGATGTGAATTTGATGCTGATCAGGAACACAGGCTGCATTATTGGGAAGTTTCTGAAACCCAACTACATATTCTGATGGACCCGGAACTTGTTGGTGATGAACGCATTGAAGTGTATCCAAAGAAATTGGCCTATGAGAATAAAGTTCTATTCTATATCCTGTGCAACTCTCTCACTCCAACCAACAGGCCAGAATCCATCAATGGGATCGTGGGAAATGTACTGCTTGCCATGTCCGAGGGCATTCGTTTCAATGTCCCAGATCTTTTCATTCGAAACTTGGCTTGTGCAGTTGACAGCCCTCAATCCTTGAAGTCATACGCACCATGGTTTATGTATGTCATCCAGCAGCTCCTTGAAGAAAACTTCTACTATCCTTACGTCCCACAAGTTTTCATGCCACCAGTCCGTGATACACTCAGAACTGTGAAGGATATAGGCAAAGGAAAAATGCCAATGGACACCACTACTTCTGCTTCTGTGCCTGCTTCTACTGGAGTTCCGAAGATCAAGAAGGCTAGAGTTGAAATTCCCACTAAAGAAAGTCCTTCATTATATGAGATCTGTCTTCGCACTCAGCAAGCATTGAAAAGCCACATCAAGCTCGATAGAAAAGTAAAGCTGGAAATGATGTCAGATATCAATCTGCTACGTAATTATGCTTGGCAAGATCTCTTGTATGAGAAGGAACAGAAGAAGCACTCCTGGACTCTGTTGCGCAAGCATTACACTCGCAAGCAACTTTCTGCCAAGGGCATCGACAAAGAATATGATTATCTAGAACAGTTTGAAGTGCCTTAGATTCAAAGGCAAACACCAGTGCTCCCTCAGTGTTCTGCTTCAACTGACCTGCTATTTGTCAAACCTGATGATATTCTTGAAGACACGGCAGGGACCTTCATCTTCAAGCCAAAAGCACCTTGCGCTGCCACTCCTGAAGCAAATCCTGAAGCTCAAGCTACGTCGCTGACTCTGGCTTCGGCCTCAACCATTCCTCATTCTAGTTCTCCGAACAGTTCGAGTTCTGGTTCTGAGGGTTCTTCGGATGAGTAGTTCCTCGTATGCATTCCCTTTCCTTTTTGTCACTTGTTGACAAAAGGGGGAGTAATACATCGAGTGATAGTTCAGCGGGCTATTTGCAGGGTGTTTTCTTCTTATTCGCCATTTGCTTTTCTCCGAACAATTTGGTTTCATCGAACAGTTTGCTTCTGAAACATTAAAGTGCACCGCATGTGGTGTTGAAACACTCGGCCGTCATGTAATGTTAATAACCCCCCTGCTATGCTATTTGCCTCCAGCTATTTGTTTGCAGGTTCTATCGAAAGCTTATCTCTCCTTGCAACAATTATCTTCATTACATATCTATCATGCAGGAAAAACTGAAAGCGGTTCAAGGAGGATTGAAAATCTTGAGTCTCTGAGTAGAGAAATTTTACTCCTTGAATCTATGTGTCTTGTGGTTAGATGTTCTACATCAATTATCTATCGCTATCTAACCTTGCAGGAGAAGAAAATTGGCTTCAGGTTGAATGAATTCTCGAAAGTCAAATCTCCCTATCTATTTCATAAGATGTTTTCCCTCATAAATATTACTCATAATATCTTTGTTGCAGGAAAACTTCATCTGAAGCACATCTACTATGAGCTATAATTCCTTTGCTCTGTTTTCCCTCGAATATCTAAATGTAGGGAACTTATATCTCGAGTGGATTCATACCGTGTTCTGAGTAAAAGCTCCTTGGACTATCCTTCGTCACAAATCATTTCAAAGTACTCACTTTATCTAACAATTCTTTCTCAAAGATTGTGTGTGATAGGAAACACCTTAGACATTGTCGAGTATATTGAAAGAGACCAAGAATGAGATCTTATGTCAATATCACTCGTATGAAGATTCATCTTGCTACACTCCATCTTATCTTCTGTGCATTGCATGCATATCTTCAGGGGGAGCGTGTTTCATCTTCGTAATTATCTCTCGTCTTCTATTATCCTTCGCATTACATTTCATTCATCTATCTATCCTTCGATGTGTTCTCTTTTGTCAACAATCGTCCAAAAAGGGGGAGATTGTTGGTGCAATATTTGCCCTCTTGTGTTTTGGAGATTGTTGACAGAAACATGCATGGACTGATTTGTTTGCTAAGTGCATACAGAGAGAAATAGTCCATGCAGAACCAAAGAGAATGCTCTCTAAAGGTGTCAAGTTTGAGGAACTTCACCGAAGAATATCTACGCTGCAGAGAAGAATGAGCTACATTTCTTGAAGATATGTAGGCAAGAAGATTGATGTGAAGAAGTTAATCTCTCGAATATCTATTGCTGATGTGAAGCAATTGGTTCAGAGTTTGTGTCCAAAGGAAAATGACTGCAGCGAATGGAAGTCCAAGACAAAGTGAAGACGTAGTATTCATTTTGTTATTCTTCTTTCATTTATTTGAGTCATAGGACCTCTGTACTATGAAGAGGGGTATAGGTTCTCGAAGCTTAGATCCATTGTGATGCTTAGCCCAAACCTATGAAAGATACGAGAGAAATCTCTTTATGCTCCGAATGATTACCTGGCAACAGTAGGTGTTGTTCTTCATGCTGTAGGAGATATCTTCTGGACTGAGGAGTTAGCATTACTTGCTCCGCAAGTAATGTTACCGTTGTTCTCAAAATCCGACCGTTGGACTCGTGTCGTTCGGCCATTGGCTGCTCTACATATCCAATTTGGTCATTTCCCTTCAGGGAAGGCTACGGCTATAAATAGCCACCCCGCACCGGCTTTATCCGGTGGCTTCTCCGCTTAAGATTTCTGAGAAGATTGACTGAGCACCCCCTCTCCGAGTGATTTGAGTTTAAGATCCACCGAGAGAAAAATCAAGAGCCCAAACTTAGACAGTGGTAGAGCATCACAGTAGCTCTGAGTTAGAGTTCTTGTACCTATTACTCTTGAGAGATACGCACTGTCTAGACAGATAGGTTTCGGCTCGAGTGTTGAAGAGTTGTAGTCTTCACCGAGCTAGATCTTCAGCAACCAAGAGTGATTGTGGTTCGCAAAGGTACACCGAAGGTTTGGAGATTGCCGACAAGTATCTACCACGAGTGAAATCAACTAGAGTCTGATCAGCTATGAGTTGAAGGATAATAGGGCAAAGAGAGTTTATCTTCTGTGTTAAATCACAACCCCTCCAACCAGACGTAGTCCTTCGGCAGAAGGGCGAATTGGTCTACCAAATCTCTGTCACCATCGAGCACCAGGAGTTCAATCTACTTTACTGCATTACTTTCGACAGTTTACTTTCGAGCTCTGTGTTGATAGTTTCTCTGATCATTATCTATCTATTGCATATCATTTGTATCTATCTTCTCTGTCATTCCCTTAAGTTATTGTCCAGTACTCACCCTGTTGCACTCTCTTCGTTGTGTTTTCTCATTTCAATCATATACATTATGTTCGTTCTCATTCACTGTGTTATCATTATGTATCTTGTTCTCTCATTATGTATCACGTCGCATCTATGTCATGTTACTTTATCTGTTAGCTTATTGCATTACCACCTTCATCGTTAAGCCCATGATATCGTATGCTCGTACAATTATTGCTTCATATCTTGATGAGTTTGGGTTCGGTTCAAAACATTCGAAGAATTTTTAAATCTCCCATTCACCCCAACTCTGGTCGATATACTCTCGGTCCTAACAAAAAGGATCTCTAGTGGTGGATGACGGAAGTGACTAATGGATCTCCAACATTGATGGGACTCCATTCCCACAGGAACAGCTGACTTGACTAACTTCTATCTCGCGTGGATGCTATCTCCGATTCCTAGGTTGCGGGGGTGTCTTCATGGTGCTTCTCTCCAAATCACGATCTAGCCAAGAAAATAGCCAGGGACAAGCCTGTGAGTACGTTTGAATGTACTCGCAAACATCATGAACAAAAGATTTAATAGAAGCAGGCAAAATGCATGCAATTAACTTTAAGTATATTCTACCATGCCATGACAAGAATTTAATGCAATCACGTAGATTATGTTATAGTTTGCACAATTTATGAAAGTTTGTCAACTAATAATAGTAAGGTATAAGTAAATCATAATGTTGCACAAATATTGAAATTCGGGTCCTAGGAGGTAGAACCATCCTGAAGGAACCCAAGAGAAAAACATAAAAGAATGCCATAGTTGGGCGTCTTCGTGACGCCATGCAAAGGGCTTTACTGCAAATGAGATCAAAAGCAAAGGGAATTCTAGGCGGTAGGACTGCCCAGTGAATTCCAAAATAAAATAATATACGGGCCAGTCGGGTGTCTGAAGCGACGCCTCAAAAGGTCTTGGAAATAAATTCAACAATCGGGTGTCTGAAGCGACGCCTCATAAAGGGCCTTTAAAAGGAAAGTAAAATGAAACATACATGTATCAACCAAAGAACAGGGGGTTAGTCCATAATAGCATTAGTGATAATAATCATCCATCATAAAATCATAATCAATGTCTAATTTGGTTATTCTCCTCCGAAGACAGATGCTAAGACCGACACTTGACTGAAGTCTACTACACAACTTGTTCTTGTAGACTTGTGTTGGGCCTCCAAGCGTAGAGTTTTGTATGATAGAAGAAAATTTCCCTCAAGTGAATGACCTAAGGTTTATCAATCCGTGGGAGGCGTAGGTTGAAGATGGTCTCTCTCAAACAACCCTACAACCAAATAATAAAAAGTCTCTTGTGTCCCCAATACACCAAAGACAATGGTAAATTGTTTGTAGATATTGATTTTGATTTTTGTAGATATTGATTTTTGTAATAAGAACAATAAAAAACATCAAGGTAGCAAGTAACAAAAGTGAGCACAAACGGTATTGCAATGCTTGAAAATGAGGCCTAGGGTCCGTACTTTCCCAAGTGCAATCTCTCAACAATGCTAATATAAATGGATCATATAACCATCCCTCAACGTGTGATGAAGAATCACTCCAAAGTTCTTACCTAGCAGAGAACATAAGAAGAAATTGTTTGTCAGGTACGAAACCACCTCGAAGCTATTCTTTTCGATCGATCTATCCAAGAGTTCGTACTAAAATAACACTAAGTTATCCTTCCTGATCGATCTATCAAGAGCTCGTACTAAAATAACACCAAGTTATCCTTTTCGATCGATCTATCAAGACTTCGTACTAAGATAACACCAAATAATTTCAGATTCATAATATTGAATCCAACACAAAGAACCTTAAAGAGTGCCCCAACATTTCTACCAGAGAAACAAAGACAAGAACGTGCATCAAACCCTATGCATAGATTACCCCAATGTCACATCGGGAATCCGTGAGTTGAGTGCCAAAACATATATCAAGTGAATCAATATGATACCCCATTGTCACCACGGGTATTCTTAGCAAGACATACATAAAGTGTTCTCAAATCCATAAAAGTATTCAATTCGATAAGAACGAAATCTCAAAGGTAAAACTCAATTCACAACAAGAAAGAGAGGGGAAAACACCATATGATCCAACTATATTAACAAAGCCCATGATACATCAAGATCGTGACATCTCAAGAACATGAGAGAGAGAGAGAGAGAGAGATTAAACACATAGCTACTGGAACAAACCCTCATCCCCGAGGGTGGACTACTCCCTCCTCATCATGGTGGCTGCCGAGATGATGAAGATGGCCACCGGTGATGATTTCCCCCTCCGACAGGGTGCCGAAACAGGGTCTAGATAGGTTTTTCATGGCTAAAGTGGCTTGCAACGGCGGAATATGACGCCCCCGGCTTAATCGTAAACTAATCATACACACAAATGCACACGATCAAGCCTAAGGACTCACTTGAAGGAATCACAACACAACTCTAAAACATAAATAAAGTCATACAAGCTTTATATTACAAGCCAGGGGCCTCGATGTAACACCCCCAGATATTAACCCTGTCAGCAAGCTAATTAGATTGCCACATCATCATGATCATCATAATTAAGTGGCATTCAGAATATACCCAAACCAAATTCTAATTCAACTTCAAGATTCAAATTAAAGTCAAAAATAAAAGTTGATCAAATAACAAGATAAAAATGTTCATCTTATTCTCAATATTTCCCTAAGTATTTATCATGCTGAAATCAACCTCAACAAAATTCCCAAAATGCCCCTGGACTCTAAAACACTAGTCCAGCAGCATTTAAATTGTCCTTTTCAATTCCTAAAAACTCCCAACCTTTTCCTTTTGACCCTAAACTTTTTGAGCAACACCAAATTAATGTGCTTGGTTGATGAGCTAAGTTTTCCTCTTAGCAAAAATCGTTTGCTAGCTAAAAGAAAATGCAACAGATAAGAATAAAAGTAAACAGACAGGAAATAAAAAGAAAAGGCCGAAGCTTACTGTGCACTTAGGCCTGCGAGCTGCAGGAGCCGGCCCAGCCCATCTCGCAGCTCATCTCCTTCATCCCGCGCTGTCGGCCGAGCGCGCTGACACACCGATGACGCCGCACACGTCGGGCATCCGCCGGCTCCCAGATGCCGTTAAGGGCTCCCCCAGCCGCTCTCCCCTCCTCCCAAACCCTAGCTACCCCACTTGCCCCCACGCGCCTCGCCTCTCTCTTTCCCCCCACCACGCCCGAGCGCTCGCAGCCGTCCACCGCTCGATCCCGCGGCCACCGGCGCCTGCTCCTTCCTCCGCGGTGTCCAGAAGCTCCGCCAACGTCCACTCGTTCGCCTGGAGCCCTCTGACAGAGCCGGGGACCCCTGTAGCTGCCGATCGCCATCGCCCCTCTTCGTCTTTGTCTCCGGCGCTCGCCGGCGACCTCGAGCCCCCTGCTGCACCTAAGCTCCCACCGGCCTTTCGTGCACCGCTAGGTGAGCTCCGCCTTCTTCTCCCTCTCTCCCCGCCGTCGATAGAGCCCCCTAGCTCAAGCTTCACCGACGCCCGAGCGCGCCTGCGCCTGAGCTCGTAGCCGGTAGCCCTCCAGTGACCGTTTGGTCACGGGCTCGTGCCCATCGAGTTCACCACGCCATGTAGACCACCCCTAGCCGTGCCGTCCGCTCGCTAGCATGATGTTTTTCCGTTCCCCGTCGAGGCCCGAACTCGCTGCCGCCGCCTTGCTTCGCCGTCGCGGCCACAGCCGGTCGGGCTCGCATTCGAGCACGGCGTCGTGCTCCTGGCACTGCCAGGCAGCCTCCTAGCCCGTTCGCTCCTCCTCCCATGCCTCCTGTTGCCGTTTCCTTCCACGACCGAACTCCAGTGGCCGCCCAAGTCGACACCGCCGTTGTTTCCGGCCACCTCCGGCCCAACGACCATCACCGTTGGATGCGCGCCGCACCACTTGTTCGAACACAAGAGGAACAACGCGAAATGATGCACCGTAGCAGAAACCCGAGCTCCCCGGAGTTGTCACCGTCGTTCGGGCTCGCCGGAGAGCTCCGGCGGCCGAAGCTGACCTGGCCGGCTGGGCCCCACTGCCTGAGCCACTGGCTGCTGGCCCAGGGGCCCCGCTGACCCCACTTTGACCAGCTGACTTCGGTCAACTGCTGACTGGGCCGGCCCCAGCAGCTGACATGTGGCTCCACCCCACTGTTTGACTAATTAAGCATAATTAGATTAGTTAAGTTAATTAATTAAAATTAGTATAGTCACTGACAGGTGGGTCCCACCTGTCAGTTTGACCAGTCAGCTGTTCTGTTGACTGCTGATGTCACCATTACGTCATGCTGACATCACCCTGCACTGTTCTGGATAATGTTGATTTAAATAAATAAAATAAATTCCAGAAATTCTTTAAAGTTAGAAAAATCATATAAATTAAACCGTAGCTCGGATCGAAAAACTTTCAACATGAAAGTTGCTCAGAACGACGAGACAAATCCAACCATGCCATCTGTTTCCATGTTGGGACCGTATACGGAGGTGAACCCGCAACTTTTTGCCCATTTTTCCGATAGATGAATAGTGCATACACACCGGTTAATAAATCCAACTTTAATCCTATAATAACTAATATGACTTAGGCATGTTTTTGGGCAACCCTGCACGTAAGCATAGCCTCCTCTGTGTTGCATATATTTGCCGAGTATTTATTTGTTTCCTCCCCCTCTTCTCTCTCGGTAGATCCCGGTACCGACATAGTCCCTGAGACCGACGCAGCTCCGGAGATCGACTACGCCCCTGAAGACCAGGCTTTTGCCGCAGAGCTTCCAGGCAAGCACCCCCTTTTGAACATGCCTATATCACCTATTCTCTTTTCTCTTGTGCTTGCATTAGAATTGCTGCTGTTACTGCTTTACCTATTCCGATGGATGACCTGATTTTTGTAACCTGTTTTGATAATTATCTGCTTATCCTAAACTGCTTAGAATAGGCTGGTTAGTGAACCCCAGTGACACCGCTTGTCCTAGTTGCCCCCACTGGATTATCAGATGACTCGATCAACGTGATCGACAACTAGGCCCCAGCACCGCACATCACCCCCTAGTTGTACGACACTGCAGTGTTACTATCGAGTGCCGATGGTGATACCTCGTTTAGCACTTCTGATGTTAACTCTGTAGAGTAGCTATTCGGTCGTGGTCATCGAGGGTGATTCCTCCTTCACCACTCCCGATAACGATGCTGTCGCGCAACACCTCAAGTGTGAACCTCGAGTGTGATTCCTCCTAACTTCACCTTGACGGATACATCGAGTAGGAATCCAACGAGGGTGATACCTTGGATTCCCTGATATTATGGACACACGGATACTTGGACTTTACAATTATTACTTAGAAAGGCAGGTCGACCCTGAGGGGTACCCGCGAGTGATGTGGAGACGGGTTGACCTGGACAGTACCCGAGAGATAAATACGAGGCGTGGCTGGGCATTCTTAGCCCTTGCCACAAGTCCTCGAGATGGGGCGATGGGGTCACATCGATCGTGAGTCTCTGCTCGTTACCGCACTACCAATACACTAACGATTTGGATATGTGATCTGAGTGGGCCTCTGGCCCGATAGCACTAACCATCACGCGGGAATAGTTATGGGCACTCTGCATCGTGGTATCAGCCAATAGCTCTGTCAGACGTCTAGTTCAGCATTGCGGCACGGTCGGATCGTGTCGGCCGTCCGAGGCGACGCTGGTATCCACCCTGCTCGCAACGACCCAGAGTGCAACGGGCGATGGGGCCAAGACCCCGGAGTGCTTAGGATGTAGACCGGTGGGGACCTCTCTGCTGAGCTTTAGGTAGGGCTACGGTGTGTCGTTTGGCCGAGGCCGGGCATGACACAGAAAAGTGTGTCCGGCCGTAGTTAAGCGAGCGTGGTGGGTAAGTTGGTGCACCTCTGCAGGGAAGAACTAATCTAGGATTGCTTTCTCGCAGGGAGTCGAGAAGGGATCTCTGGCCGAGGTTGATGACACAACTATTACTACTTTACATTATGCTATTCTGTACTCTTCTAATGCTGCAAGACCGCTGAAGATGTTTCCGCAAGACCGCTGAAGATGCTAGTCTTCGATAGGACTAGGTCTTTTCTCTATTCTGGAATTTCTGCAGCCCAGTCCACATATACAGCCTCTCTTTGATAATGTTGCATATGTAGTGTAGATCCTTGCTTGCTGAGTACTTAGGATGAGTACTCATGGTTGCTTTGCTTCCTCTTTTTCCCCTTTTCCCTTTTGATGCAACCAGACAACGGAGCCTCGGAGTCAGCTGCCCCCACCGACGACTACTACTACCACCCCGAGGGTGGTTACTACTACGAGCTTGCCGACGACCAGGAGTAGGATCGGAGGGTCCAAAGCAGGAGGCCTGCGCCTTTCGATCATAGCTTTTTTTTTGCCCCGCCTTTCTACAGGCTTATCTGTTTCTGTTTCATATCTGTACTCAGATATCTGATGCTTCCGCTGATGCTTGTATGTGAGCTTATGTATTCGAGCCCTCGAGGCCCCTGGCTTGTAATATATAGCTTGTATGACTTTATTTATGTTTTAGAGTTGTGTTGTGATATCTTCAAGTGAGTCCTTAGGCTTGATCGTGTGCATTTGCGTGTATGATTAGTGCACGATTAAGCCGGGGGCGTCACAGGTTGGTATCAGAGCCAACTGCCTGTAGGAACCCCCTTTCCAACTCCTTGGCCAAAGTTGATTCTAGTCATTGAAAAAATTTGTTTTACTAACATGGCTGTGTGGCTTACGGGCCCACGTCGCCATTGGATGGTATTAGGATCTTTTATTCCTCGTCTATACTCTGGGATTCTGATCTCTCGTCTACTCGGGTTAAAGATTTTGCTAACTCCAACACTAGGTTCTCATAACCGCTTTCTCCCGGAGAGCCCCCCCCCCATTCCAGAAGATGGCGTGTCATCATCAGAAGACTCCAAAGATACTCCTCGTAGTTTCCCGAGACCATTATGCCCACTGCTTTTGCAAGTTCTCTACTATCGATAATCACCTTGGACAGCTACACATCCTTGCCGTTTGAACCTTCTTTTCCAATTGCTCCGTTGTTCCGAGAATCCTTGGTGCCTATCACTTTGCAGCTTCTTTCGCACCACAGATAACTCCTCACACTTCCGGGGATTCGCTCATCCCCAGTTGATCATGTGTTTTGCCAAATACTTCATAATACTATCTGACGTTCCGAAAATCCACTGCAACCTATTGCTTTGGAAAGTCTTGCCCGTCTGCATTATGGTTAACGCCATATGACTGGCAATATTCATTAACATCCTCTGTCATAGTCATCCTGAGCATATTGATTCATTATGTATGAAAATGCTTGCTATCATCAATTACTTTCTAGAAATCATTCCTCTGGCTCAAACGTCATTCCGGACATGAGCTGATTCGCGGCAAATCACGCCTTGAAAGATTGTCCATCTAGTTCTATTTAACTTACTCATCTTTTAATCAGAGCATCTGCCTCTAATCATTCATTCTGAAAGTCATAATTTCGTTGTATTCAAACATCAAATTATTCAGTTGTTTCTGCAATCCGATGCTTTTGCATTCTTCGTCTTCTGGTTGAGTACCGATACTCACATCAGATCATTTGCCGACCATCTGATCTTTTGCTGGGTTATTATCTGACAGAGTCTTTCATATTCAATAACCTTGCGAGCCTTTCCTCGGATACATAATGTCTTTGGTAAATTGTATTCTCCGCTTTGTTAACCTTGCTTTGCTTTCGAGCTTGTATTATTTAGTCCTGAAGTTGTGGTATATGTTCCTAAGATGTCCCAACGGGTTGAACCTATGCCTTCTCTAATCTATGTGAACCTAATAATTTTCGCGGGTCATACTCCTCTGGTATTCCACCATGTAGTCTTCATGTTCATATAATTTTTAACAGAGCAGTGAATGAAAGGTTATGCATTGAAGAAGTGGTAGTCGACCTTGAACTTTGTGTTCATGCCCATGGTCCCGATGTAGAACTCATCATGGAAGCTGCTCATAAAAAAATAATTATTTCCTTGGAATAAGTTTATCTTGTATATGTGAATTGATCCTTTGCAATCATGGTTCCGATAACCTTTCGTTTCATCATTACTTTGACATGATGTCATCGCCGATCGATTACACCTTCATGAAATCTCTCGACAAATGTGTCCTGATCAACGTCAATGTTTTGATTTCTTCTGGGATGCCAGTTATATTCATGGTGAGAAATACCATTCTTGCCCCTCGATGATCTGTGTTATCATCGACAACATCCTTGACTTCCTGCCAATACAGACTTGGTCATGTTTTGGTTATATCTTACGTTCCTTGACATTCTTGGAATTGTTCCATTGTACTTCTTGTGGCCTTCAGATTCAATCTTGCTTGAAACATCATATTAAATGCTACCTCGAAGCATGATTGTGGTATTCCGAATATCAACAAGAACATTGGAGGCACATTGCCAAATGCTTCTTGATCTATTATCCGGACACCGTTGTACGGGTAACATCTTGATTTTTCCTCGCCCCTTTATCAAAATGATTTTGCACCTGCTGTACTATCAGGTATATCATGTTCAGCTTTTCCTTGGAAAGGATATACTCCTAATTCTTGTGTATAACCACATTTTCCTGTCCATTGGTTTGTTTAACTTTTCTTGTGATCTATATGATATAAGCAGAAATAATTCACTGCGTATTAAACATCCCGGTGTACAACCTTGTCAGTGAGACCCTGTTACTATTGTTGATGACATTCTGGTAACCACCGATGGACGAGAACTTTGTCTATTGGTCCGCCTCGTTCTTACGAGCAGAAAAATGGTTCTCTTCGTCCCTCGCCCTTGGTACCGATGTTGTCGCCGACATAACTGACAGGCTACCCTCTGACATACCTTGTTGTCGTGACTGGTAAGATATCACCGTTCTCCCTACTTTTGATCGACACCGCCCCCCACAGTTCCACAGGATCGGAACCTGACTCTCCTGTATATCCTTGATTCCGAAGTATCCTATGCTCTTGGTTTTGTGTGTTAACACGATCCACCCTCCAAGAGGTAATCCATTTCCGATGCCCTAAACCTCTTTTCTCACTCTGTTCAGGTATCGATCGTTTGTCCATTCGCTTGAAACTTCTTATTTTTCATACTTTGCTCTCGATGTTTTCTTAAGTTTCAACTCGAGAGATATTTCTGCCACATTCCCTGAATTGTCCACTCGACAATCGACCCTACAGGGGTCAGTTCTCTTGAAGTTACCCTTTACTTCCCCACTTAAATCTCGAGATGAGATTTCTTGTAGTGAAGGAGATTTGTAACACCCCCAGATATTAAACCTGTCATCAAGCTAATTAGATTGCCAGGTCATCATGATCATCATAATTAAGTGGCATTCAGAAATTATCCAAACCAACTTCTAATTCAACTTCAAGATTCAAATTAAAGTCAAAAATAAAAGTTGATCAAATAACAAGATAAAAGTGTTCATCTTATTCTGAATATTTTCCTAAGTATTTATCATGCTGAAATCAACCTCAACAAAATTCCCAAAATGCCCCTAGACTCTAAAACAGTAGTCCAGTAGCATTTAAATTGTCCTTTTCAATTCCTAAAAATTCCCAACCTTTTCCTTTTGACCCTAAACTTTTTGAGCAACACGAAATTAATGTGCATGGTTGATGAGCTAAGTTTTCCTCTTAGAAAAAATTGTTTGCTAGCTAAAAGAAAATGCAACAGATAAGAATAAAAGTAAACAGACAGGAAATAAAAAGAAAAGGCCGAAGCTTACTGTGTACTTAGGCCTGCGAGCTGCAGTAGCCGGCCCAGCCCATCTCGCAGCTCATCTCCTTCATCCCGCGCTGTCGGCCGCGCGCGCTGACACGTCGGCGACGCCGCATGCGTCGGGCATCCACCGGCTCCCCGACGCCGTTAAGGGCTCCCCCGAGCCGCTCTCCCCTCCTCCCGAACCCTAACTGCCCCACTTGCCCCCACGCGCCTCGCCTCTCTCTCTCCCCCCCCCCACCGCACCCGAGCGCTCGCCGCCGTCCACCGCTCGATCCCGCGGCCACCGGTGCCTGCTCCTTCCTCCGCGGTGTCCAGAAGCTCCGTCGGCGTCCACTCGTTCGCCTGGAGCCCTCTGACGGAGCCGGGGACCCCTGTAGCTGCCAATCGCCATCACCCCTCTTTGTCTCTGTCTCCCGCGCTCGCCGGTGACCTCGAGCCCCCTGCTGCTCCTAAGCTCCCACCGGCCTTTCGTGCGCCGCTAGGTGAGCTCCGCCTTCTTCTTCCTCTCCCCCCGCCGTCGATAGAGCTCCCTAGTTCAAGCTTCACCGACGCCCGAGCGCGCCTCCGCCTGAGCTCGTCGCCGGTAGCCGTTCGGTAACCGTTTGGTCACGGGCTCGTGCCGATCGAGTTTACCACGCCACGTAGACCACCCCTAGCCAAGCCGTTCGCTCGCTAGCATGATGTTTCAACATTCCTCGTTGAGGCCCGAACTCGCCGCCGCCGCCTTGCTTCGCCGTCGTGGCCACAGCCGGTCGGGCTCGCAATCGAGCACGGCGTCGTGCTCCTGGCACTGCCAGGCAACCTCCTAGCCCGTTCGCTCCTCCTCCCATGCCTCTTGTCATCGTTTCCATCCACAACCGAACTCCGATGGCCGCCCAAGTCGACGCCGCCGTCATTTCTGGCCACCTCCGGCCCGACAACCGTCACCGTTGGATGCACGCCGCACCACTCGTTCGAACGCAAGAGGAACAACGTGAAATGATGAACCGTAGCAGAAACCCGAGCTCGCCGGAGTTGTCGTCGTCGTTCGGGCTCGCCAGAGAGCTCCGGCGGCCGGCGCTGACCTGGCCGGCTGGGCCCCACTGCCTGAGCCACTAGCTGGTGGGCCAAGGGGCCCCGCTGACCCCACTTTGACCAGTTGACTTCGATCAACTGCTGACTAGGCCGGCCCCAGCAGCTGAAATGTGGGTCCACCCCACTGTTTGACTAATTAAGCATAATTAGATCAGTTAAGTTAATTAATTAAAATTAGTATAGTCACTGACAGTAGGCCCCACCTAACTAATTAGTCTGTTAGATTAAGTTAAAATAGTGCTAAACCCCCATAGACACTGACAGGTGGGTCCCACCTGTCAGTTTGACCAGTCAGCTGTTCTGTTGACTGCTGACATCACCATTACATCATGCTAACATCACCCTGCATTGTTCTGGATAATGTTGATTTAGATAAATAAAATAAATTCCAAAAATTCTTTAAAACTTAGAAAAATCATATAAATTAAATCGTAGCTCGGATCGAAAAACTTTCTACATGAAAGTTGCTCAGAAAGATGAGACGAATCCAACCATGCCATCTGTTTCCGTGTCGGGGTCCTCTACGGAGGTGAACCCGCAACTTTTTACCCATTTCAGGTAGATGAATAGTGCATATACACTGGTTAATAAATCCAACTTTGATCCTATAATAACTAATATGACTTAGACTTGTTTTTAGGCAACCCTGCACGGCATGTTAGCATAGCCTGCTCTGTGTTGCATATATTTGCCGAGTATTTATTTGTTTCCTCCCCCTTTTCTCTCTCGGTAGATCCCGGTACCGACGTAGTCCCTGAGACCGACACAGCTCCGGAGATCGGCTACGCCCCTGAAGACCAAGCCTTTGCCGCAGAGCTTCCAGGCAAGCACCCCCCTTTTGAACATGCCTATATCTCCTATTCTCTTCTCTCTTATGCTTGCATTAGAATTGCTGCTGTTACTGCTTTACCTATTCTGGTGCATGACCTGATTTTTGTAACCTGCTTTTGATAATTACCTGCTTATCCTAAACTGCTTAGAATAGGCTGGTTAGTGAACCCCAGTGACCCCATTTGTCCTAGTTGCCCCCGCTGGATTATCAGATGACTCGATCAACATGATCGACAACCAGGCCCCAGCACCGCACATCACCCCCTAGTTGTACGACACTGTAGCGTTACTATCGAGTGCCGAGGGTGATAACTCATTTAGCACTTCTGATGTTAACTCTGTAGAGTAGCTATTCGGTCGTGGTCATCGAGGGTGATTCCTCCTTCACCACTCCTGATAACAATGCTGTCGTGCAGCACCTCAAATGTGAACCTCGAGGGTGATTCCTCCTAAGTTCACCTTGATGGATACATCGAGTAGGAATCCAGCGAGGGTGATAACTCGGATTCCCTGATGTATGGACACGCGGATACTTGGACTTTACAACTGTTACTTGGAAAGGCGGGTCGACCCTGAGGGGTACCCGCGAGTGATGTGGAGACGGGTTGACCTGGACGGTACCCGAGAGATAAATACGAGGCATGGCCGGGCATTCTTATCCCTTGCCGCAAGTCCTCGAGATGGGGCGACGGGGTCACATCGATCGTGAGTCTCTGCTCGTTACCGCACTACCAATACACTAACAATTTGGATATGTGATCTGAGTGGGCCTCTGGCCCGATAGCACTAACCATCATGCGGGAATATTTATGGGCACTCTGCATCGTGGTATCAGCCGAAATCTCTATCAGACGTCCAGTTCAGCATTGCGGCACGGTCGCATCGTGTCGGCCATCCGAGGCGACACTAGTATCCACCCTGGTCGCAACGACCCGGAGTGCAACGGGCGATGGGCCCAAGACCCCAGAGTGCTTAGGATGTAGACCGGCGGGGACCTTTATGCTGAGCTTTAGATAGGGCTACGGTGTGTCGTTTGGCTGAGGCCGGGCATGACCTAGAAAAGTGTGTCCGGCCGGAGTTAGGCAAGCGTGATGGGTAAGTTGGTGCACCCCTGCAGGGAAGAACTAATCTATGCATAGCCGGATCCTCGGTAATGGACGCTCGGAGTTGTATCCCGATCGATACAACTAGAACAGGATACTTGAGATGAGATATGGATATTAAGGCTCTGGGATTGCTTTCTCACAGGGAGTCAAGAAAGGATCTCTGGGTGAGGTTGATAACACTAGTACTATGGCTCTGTGATTGCTTTCTCGCAGGGAGTCGAGAAAGGATCTCTGGCCGAGGTTGATGACACTACTATTACTACTTTACATTATGCTATTCTATACTCTTCTAATGCTGCAAGACCGCTGAAGATGTTTCCGCAAGACCGCTGAAGATGCTAGTCTTATATAGGACTAGGTCTTCTCTCTATTCTGGCATTTCTACAGCGCAGTCCACATATACAGCCTCTCTTTGATAATGTTGCATATGTAGTGTAGATCCTTGCTTGCTGAGTACTTCGGATGAGTACTCACGGTTGCTTTGCTTCCTCTTTTTCCCATTTTCCCTTTTGATGCAACCAGACGACGGAGCCCCGGAGTCAGCTGCCCCCGCCGACGACTACTACTACCACCCCGAGGGTGGTTACTACTACGAGCTTGCCGACGACAAGGAGTAGGATCGGAGGGTCCCAGGCAGGAGGCCTGCGCCTTTCGATCGTAGCTTTTGTTTTGCCCCGCCTTTCTAAAGGCTTATCTGTTTCAGTTTCGTATATGTACTCAGATATCTGATGCTTCCGCTGACACTTGTATGCGAGCTTATGTATTCGAGCCCTCGAGGCCCCTGGCTTGTAATATAAAGCTTGTATGACTTTATTTATGTTTTAGAGTTGTGTTGTGATATCTTCAAGTGAGTCCTTAGGCTTGATCGTGCGCATTTGCGTGTATGATTAGTGCACGATTAAGCCGGGGGTGTCACACTCGAGGGCTTGAATACATAAGCTCGCATACAAGCGTTAGCGGAAGCATCAGATATTTGAGTACGGATATAAAAGATAAAACAGACAAGCCTTTAAGAAGGCGGGGCAAAAGAGGTTTCCTGCCTGGGACCCTCTGATCCTACTCCTGGTCATCAGCAAGCTCGTCGTAGTAACCACCCTCGGAGTGGTAGTAGTAGTCGTCGCTGGGGGCAGCTGTCTCAGGGGCTCCGCCATCTGGTTGCATCAACGGATATGGGGAAAAAGAGGAAGCAAAGCAACCGTGAGTACTCATCCGAAGTACTCAGCAAGCAAGGATCTACACTACATATGCAACATTATCAAAGAAAGGCTGTATATGTGGATTGGGCTGCAGATATGCCAGAATAGAGAGAAGGCCTAGTCCTATCAAAGACTAGCATCTTCAGCGGTCTTGCAGCATTAGAAGAGTGTAGATTAGCACAATGTAAAGCAGTAGTAGTATTAAGTATCAACCTCGGCCAGAGATCCTTTCTCGACTCCCTGCGAGTAAGCAATCTCAGAGCCCTAGTATCCATATCTCATCTCAAGTATCCAGTTCTAGTTGTATCGATCGGGATACAACTCCGAGCATCCATTACCGAGGATCCGGCTATGCATAGATTAGTTCTTCCCTGCAGGGGTGCACCAACTTACCCGCCACGCTCGATTAACTCCAGCCGGACACACTTCACTGGGTCATGCCCGGCCTCGGCCAAACGATACGCCGCAACCCGACCTAGGCTTAACAGAGAGGTCAGCACGCCGGACTAAACCTATGCCCCCAGGGGTCTTGGGCCATCGCCCCGGGCGCTCCTGCATGTTGCGTACGTGGCTGGTGAGCAGACCTAGCAGCCTCCAGTACAACGGAGGGTGCTTAACACGGTCCAACCCAGCGTGCGCCGCTCAGTCGCTAACATCCATTAAGCTTCGGCTGATGCATACGACGCAGAGTGCCCATAACTGTTCCCACGTGATGGTTAGTGCTATCGGACCAAAGGCCCACTCGGATCAAATATCCAAACCGTTAAAGTATTGGGGTTGTGTGGGAACGAGCAGAGACTCACGATCGATGTGACCCCATCGCCCCGTCTCGAGGACTTGCGGCAAGGGCTAAGAATGCCCGGCCACGCCTCATAATTATATCTCGGGCACCATCCAGGTAAACCTGTCTCCACAACACTCGCGTGTACCCCTCAAGGTCGACCCGCCTGTCCAAGTAACAGTTGTAAATTCCAAGTATCCATGTGTCCATAATCATCAGGGAATCTGAGGTATCACCCTCATTGGATTCCTACTCGATGTATCTGTCAAGGTGAACTTAGGAGGAATCACCCTCGAGGTCCACACTTGAGGTGTTGCACGACGGTGTCATTATTGGAGGTGGTGAAGGAGGAATCACCCTCGATGACCACGACCGAATAGCTACTTTACAGAGTTAACATCAGAAGTGCTAATCGAGGTATCACCCTCGGCACTCGATGGTAACGCTGCAGTGTCGTACAACTAAGGGGGTGATGTGCGGTGCTGGGGCCTGGTCGTCGAGTCTTCCGATGATCCAGCGGGGCATCTAGGACAAAGTGGGGTCACTGTGGTTCACTAACCAGCCTATACTAAACAGTTTAGGATAAGCAGGTAATTATCAAAGCAGCTTACAAAATCTGGTCATGCATCAGAATAGGTAAAGCAGTAACAACAGCAATTCTAATGCAAGCACAAGAGAGAAGAGAATAGGCGATATAGGCATGTTCAAAAGGGGGTGCTTGCCTGGTTGCTCGGCGGCAAAGGCAAGGTCGTCAGTGGTGTCATCGGTCTCAGAAGCAGCATCGGTGTCAGGGTCTACCAAGAGAGAAGAGGGGGAGGAAACAAATAAATACACAGCAAACATATGCAACATAGAGCATGCTATGTCAACGTGCAGTGCAGGGTTGCCTAAAAGCATTTCTAAGTCATTTTAGTTATTTTTAGGATTTAATTTGGAATTATTAATCGATGTATATGCACTATTCATCTACTGGAAAATAGGCTAAAAGTTGCGGGTTCACCTCCGTAGAGGGTCCTGGCATGGAAATAGATGGCACGGTTGGATTTGTCTCGTCGTTCTGAGCAACTTTCATGTATAAAGTTTTTCGATCTGACCTACGGTTTAATTTCTATGATTTTCTAAAGTTTTAATCATTTTCTGGAATTATTTTATTTATTAAAATCAACATTATCCAAAATAGTATAGGATGACATCAGCATGACGTAGAGGTGACGTCAGCGGTCAACAGTCCACTGACCAGAGTCAAACCTGACCTGTGGGTCCAGTGGGACCCACATGTCAGTGACTGTGGTTTAATTAACTAAGTTAGTTTAAACTAATTAGTCTAATTAGTGGGTGGGGCCTACTGGTCAGTGGGTAATAAGTGTTTTAATTAACTAATTAACTAATTCAATGATTATCTATTTATTAAAAATGTTTTACCGAGCGGGACCCACATGTCAGTGGGCCACTATGCCCAGTCAGCAGTTGACCCAGTCAACTGGGTCAACTGGGGCCCGTGGGGCCCGCGGTCAGTGGCACTGAGGGTGGGGCCCTTGGTGCCTCGTCGGTGCTGAGTCAGCACCGGCCACCGGAGAGCTTCGGCGAGGTCGCGCGACGGCGAACAACTCCGGCGAGCCCGGGTTTCTTCTACGGGGCACCATTTTGGCCGAGGTTTCGCTTGCTCGAACAAGCACTCGAGGCCGCGTTCGGTGGTGGCCACGGCCGGAGCTGGGAAGGCCGGATGGATCGCCGGCGACGATGGTTGGCAGCGGTGCTTTCGGGTGGCATGCGGGGATGGCGATACGGTGCGCGCGTGGGCGATCTAAATAGCGAGGCGAGGCCTACGCGTGTGAGCTAGCAGAACGGGCAGTAGCGCATGACCATTTGGTCGTCAGAGATTCGCCGATGACGAGCTCCGCGGATGCGCGTTTGGGTACGGGTGAGGCGACAGCTATAGCTACGGGAAGAGGACGGGGAGAGGGGAAGAAGACGCGGCAGCTCACAGTGGCCCTGCAGTTGTGCATAAGTGGGCTCGATGTAGCTCATGGCGGCCGGATTCGTCGCCGGAGTGCGTCAGAGACGAGGAAGAAGACAACGCCCGATCCAGCAATGCGGCGCTCCCCGGCTCGCGCTGGTCGGGGTAGCAGGAGTAGTCGATGGCGGCGGCTCGATCCAGCATGGAGACGAGGCGCGGGGAGGTCAGAGGCCATGGCTACGGCTAGCCATGGCGGCAACGGCGTCGGGCGTTTGCGGGAGAGGAAGGAGACGAGCGAGGGGGAGGAGTTGGGGCGCTAGGGTTCGTCAACGGGGTCGGGGACGGGGCTAAGTAGCCGTCCAGGGCTACAGGGATGTGCCGGTGTCGCCCATCGCGCGGCGCATCGCGCATGCTCCCTGCCATGGCGACAGCTGGGGAGGAAGAAGGTCTGGCTTGGCTAGGCCGCAGGGCACTGTTCCACTTTAGCCCATAGGCACAGTAGCGTCTAACCGTTTTTCTTTTCTATTTCCTATTTCTTTTAAACACTACTATCTTGCTAATTGTTAGGCCTCCAACTGAGTTTTGTAAAATGGGTTAGTTGGTTCAAATATTACAGTGCAACATTACCTACCACCAAAAACTGGCTTGGGCATAATATGATTTCATTAGGATTTTTCAAAAATGAAATGGCATTTAAAGTGCTATTTTTGCACTGTTTTAAATGCACTAACCCAAATATAAGTTGATGGTGATGTTGTTTTCCTTAACAACATTTGTTTTGGAATATTTGCTAGAATGTGAACATTTTTCCAGCAATTTTTGAACCACTTTATTTTGCACTTGAATTTGAATTGATTTTCAGAGAGAAATTTGAATTGAGTTGAGCTAACACTGTGATCAAGCATTGCATAGATGATGACTTGGCTTGTTTAACAGAGAGTCACAGTGCTAGGTTACATAGGTGTGTTACACGAAACTTCTGATCTAGGGCTACTTCTGATAGTTTCTCTATTTATAGGATTTTTCAGCGTTGGAATCACGTGAAGATGTGCCTCGAGGTGAGCACAACCCACCACGCCTCGGGTTGGGCTCCAGGCGCGCCCTGGTGGGTTGTGCCCTCCTCGTGGCTCTTTTGGCCCTCCCACGAAGCTTCGGGGGTCTCTTTTGTTCCAAAAAAATCGTCAAAAAGTTTCAACTCATTTGAAGAACTTTCATTTCTGCACAAAAAACAACACCACGGTAGTTCTGCTGAAAACATTATTAGTCCGGGTTAGTTCCATGCAAATCATACCAAAACCATATAAAATTGTTGTAAACATGGCATGAATACATAATAAATTATAGATACGTTGGAGACGTATCAGCATCCCCAAGCTTAATTCCTACTCGTCCTCGAGTAGGTAAATGATAAAAGAAATAATTTATGAAGTGTGAATGCTAGAAAAGTGCATAAGTTTGATCAATGATAATTTCAATCACTTTTCCTAGCATCATAATAGCAATTCTTTCTCATAAAACTTATCATGATAAAGTAGCAACCAATTCACATGTTAACACTACTGGGATCAGCTTCTTTGCCGTCTGCCATGGCGGACGGCAAAGGCATACATGCCGGACGGCAAAATGATTTGCCGTCAGCCAGCGGACGGCAAACAGTCCGGCTGAACGAGTGCCAGCAAAGGCCTACTTTGCCGTCTGCTTCTTGGAAACGGAGGCAAAGTATTGTGCCGTCCCCCGTTGGAGGCCAGTAGACGGCAAAGATCATGGACGGCAGTGGGGTGGGGTGAGAGCCGTTAGGGGGTTAACGGCGCTCTTTGCCGTCTGCTGACAGACGGCAAAGAGCTCTGCTCGGCCAGCACTGAGAAGCTGCCACGTGGCCAGCTATGCCGTCCGCCAGCGGACGGCAAAGAGGCTATATATCCCCTGTTTTTATTTGAATCCATTTAATTTGACAGGATTTCACACACAAATATACATGCATACATATCCAACAACATATAACAGCATGTCCAACAACATATTTCATCAAATCCAACATATATATCCAAGAACATGGTTCAACAAAGTCCAACATATCCATATATACATACATAACCAGAAACAAGTTTCCAACAACATATCCATATAGACATACATATCCAAACAAGTTTTCATAAACAAAAGGAAGCACCAGAAGAATAGTACACTCCATGAATCCAAACTTCCTCATGTAAAGCAAATCTGCAAATTGGGAAAGATGTAAGTTAGAAGAAGAAGAAGAAGAAGACTAGCTAGAAGAAAAGGAAGAGGAGGAAAAGAAGAAGAAGAATTTATCTTCTCTTTCTTTCTCTCCTCTCCTATTATTTATCTTCTTCTTTTCTAACTAATGTAGGCAAAAATGCCATTTTTGGGCTAAGGTATGTAAAAATGCTAAGTGTGTAGGTCAATTTAGGGCTAAGCTAGGCAAATAGGTCATTTTGGAGCTAACATAGGTTAAATGGATCATATTGGAGCTAACCTAGCTAAACTTGGTCATTTTTGAGCTAACCTAGCTAATTATGCCATTTTTTGACCTAACTAAGCTTATTGTGTCATTTTATAGGACAACAAGCTAAGTATATGATATTTATGAGGTTAGCAAGGTTATTATGCCATTTACGAATAAAAACAAGTAAGAGGAGGAAAAGAAGAAGAAGAAGAAGAAGAAGAAGAAGAAGAAGAAGAACTTCTTCTTCTTCTTCTTTTCTTCCTATTCCTTCTTTCCTTCCTCTTCCTTGATTTTCTTCATCTTATTATGTCATTTGTGGACTAAATAGGCTAAATTATGTCAAAAATGGACTAAACAGGCTAAATAAGAAGAAAAATACCGTTATCACGGAGGTGTAGGAATAGTCGGGGCTGCGCCAGTGGCAGACGAAGGTGAAGGACCGGTCGGGGTGTCAGGGTGTCGGGGTCAGGGTCGGGGTGTGGTGTCTGGGGCTCGATAGAGCGTGGGGGACGGGGGAGGGCCGGGAGATACCCTCCTCTGCGGGGAGAGGGAATGAGTTCCTATAGTGGGAGAGACGCCGGGCGTGCGGAGGGGGGACGGTCGTGTGGGTCCACGCGCCAGTCTGCTGTCTCTCAGACCCCTCTTGTTTCATCCTCAATTCTTCCGCATATGGTTTGGTTTTCGTGTTCGGCCGAATTATTTCCCCCTTTCACCTCTTGGGGGAAGCTATCCCTGTTATTGTGGCTTTGTCCATTGGGCATTAGTCGGCCTCACGTGGACCTAATGGTCCACGTGTAGTTTTCTTTTCCTCCCGCATAACTCCATTGGTCTGAACCATCCCTCTCATTTTGTAAGGAGTTATCAGTCGGGTCTTCTGGTCCAGTCGGGGACTGGGAAGCGGGCGTCCTGCGGGTTTTGCGCCGGCGCCGGAGGGAGGGGGGATGGGGGGGGTAGGGGGGGGGCGGAGGGAGGCGGGGGGGGAAGGGGGTAGGGGCGGGGAGGGGAGTTGGGGTAGGGGGTTTGTCAGGGGGTAGGGGGGGTGTCGGGGTCGGGGTCTGTCAGGGTGTCGGATGTCGGGGTCGGGTGTGGATCGGGGTGTGGAGTTCGTGGGATGCGCATTAGGGGGGGAGCGCAGGCCGGCGGGGAGGGGCGGAGGGGGTGGGAGGGGGGGGGGGGCGGGGAGGGGGCGAGCGGGGGGAGGGGTGGAGGAAGGGGGAGCGGGGGGCAGGGGGAGGACGCGGGGAGTGGAGCGGGGCGGGAAGGGGGGGACGGGGGCGGAGAGGGGGGGGCGAGAGGGGGGAAGGGGAGGGGAGGGAGATGAAGAAGAAAGGAAGAGGGAGAGGGGAGGAGGAGGAGAAGAAGACGAGGAAGAGGAGGGGGAAGAGGAGAAGAAGAGAAGACAAAGAAGAGAAGAGGAAGAGGAGGAGGAAGAGGAGGAGGAGGAGAGGAGGCGGAGGGGGAGGGGGGAGGGGAGGAGGGAGTGGAGGAGGAGGGGTAGGGAGGCAGGAGGAGGGAGGGGCGGGAGAAGCCAGGTCCCTCCTTCCTTTACTCTTCTTCTTCTTCTAAACTAAACTAAAACTAATCTAAAATAAACTAAACTAAATAAAACTAAACTAAAACTAAAACTAAAACTAAACTAAAACTAAAACTAAAACTAAACTAACTAAAACTATAACTATAACTATACTAAAACAGAAAACTAAACTAAAGAAACTAAAAAAAATAAACTAAAAAAGGGGGGGGAGACTCACCTGCAGGGGATCGCCGGTGGAGGAGGCGCGGGACGGCCGGTGGATAGGACGGCGGCCGCTGGAGGAGGCGGAGGACGGTGGGCGGGGAGAGGGAAGGATGGAGGGGAGGGAAGGGGGAGGGGAAGGAGAAGAGAAGGAGTTGTGGAGGTAGAGTAGGTGGGATGGTGGGATCATCTGCGGGGCGGGTAGGTGGGGAAGGACGGGCGAGGGGGAAGGGCGGGTGGAGGGGATGGCGGGAGTGGTCGGCGGGTGGTGGGGGAGGCGGAAGGATTGGACTGGTGGGGGGGAGGGACGAGGAGGCGAAGGGTTGGGGCGGTGGTCGTCGGGGAGAGAAGACAGAAACAGAGAGAGAGAGAGCGGGGGGCGGGGTGGGGCTCGGCTGTTAGTTAGGTCAACTCTTTGCCGTCCGCGCTCCTTTGCCGTCCGCTTTATTCTTTTTGCCGTCTGCTAGCAGACGGCAAAGAGGGGGGCCGTTAGGTTTTTTCTAAGCAGCTCGTTAGTGGGCCCACCTCTCTCTTTGCCGTCCGCCAGCTGACGGCAAAGATTCTTTGCCGTCCGCTAGCAGACGGCAAAGAAATGGCTGATGGCAAAGAAGGTCTTTGCCATCAGCCATTTCTTTGCCGTCTGTTTTATGTAACCGGACGGCAAAGATCTTCTTTGCCGTCAGCCAGCAGACGGCAAAGAATTGGCAGACGGCAAATAAGCTAATTCCAGTAGTGTAAGGTTCAAACAATGAATTCTCTTGAAACTCAACAACCTATAGTCTTAGTCACCAAGCAATTGCAATTCAACTTATTCAACAGAGTCTAAGTAAGAGCTCCACATACTCAATCATCATATAGTCTTCTATGATTTCTAGTACTCAAAGCATATTCTTAGAACAAATGGCATCCATCGAACACAGAGAAAGATAGGGGCTTAATGTTTCGCCTCCCAACTCATTTATCATAGAGATAATTGTCAACAATAATAAATCATGATCAAATATATTTGACTGGCCATATGTGCCTAGATCTTTCCACACCACATGATGCTTGCCAACTAGAGAATAATTGAGGTTGAAATGAGAATGCATTCTATTGAATCTTGCATAAAAGTAAATACTGAAAAGTAAAAGATAGGCCCTTTCGCAGAGGGAAGCAGAGGTTGTCATGCGCTTTTTATTGTTGGATGCCCAAACTCTTAATGCAAAGGAACATCACGTTATATTGCCTCTTATGATAGCAACCTTTATTATGCAGTCCATCGCTTTTATTACTTTGCCATCACAAGTTCGTACAACGCTCAATTTTCCCTTACAATAAAAGATCAAACATATTTAGGAGCAATTTTTATTGCTTTATGCACCGATGACAACTTACTTGAAGGATCTTATTCAATCCATAGGTTGGTATGGTGGACACTCATGGCAAGAAACTATGTTTAAGGGTTTTTGGATGCACAAGTAGTATCTCTACATAGTACGAATTTTTGGCTAGCAAAAGATCCTAGGAAAACACCACATGTTGGAGGATCGATGACAATATAACTTCTATGCAAATATACACAACCATAACTCATTACGTTTTCTTCGTTGTCCAACTTCAACTAATTTGCTCAAGTTTGAAAATAATTAATCGGTATTCACAATCATAGAAGATGTCCAAGATAATATATTTGCATGTGAAAGTTCTCTTCCTTATACTAATCCTTCAAGAATTGCTTGTATGACCAATATTGTGATTGTCAAACTTCAAAAGATTTCACTTTATAAACCCAATGTGAAACTACCATTAGGCATGATATGAACATATAATTTCAACTTCATGATATTCAATTAATTCAAAAATTTACTCATAGGATATAAGTGAAGCACAAGAGTAAATGACAAACTACTCCAAAAAGATATAAGTGAAGATCAAACGAGTAGTTAAATAAATGGGTAGCTATTTGAGGACTCTCTCTTATTTAAAAACTTTCAGATCTAAGTATTTTATTAAAGCAGAAAGCAAAACAAAATAAAATGAAATTCTAAAAATAGCACACATCATGTGAAGAAGCAAAAACTTAGGCTCAACCGGTACTAACCGATAGTTGTTGATGAAGAAAGGTGGGATGCCTACCGGGGCATCCCCAAGCTTAGATGCTTGAGACTTCTTCGAATATTTAGTTGGGATGCCTTGGTCATCCCCAAGCTTGAGCTCTTGTGTCTTCTTCATTCTTCTCATAACACGGTTTCCCTAATTCTTAAGAACTTCATCCACACAAAACTCAACAAGAACTCGTGAGATAAGTTAGTATAAATCAACGCAATAACCTTATCATTCTCTACTGTAGAAAATCACTAAAATTATTATTTAACATTGCATACTAAATTCCTCTGCATATTTAATACTCATATCCTCAAATAGAATCATTAAACAAGCAAACATATGTAAACAATGCAAACATAACAGCAATCTGTCTAAACAGGATATTCTGTAAAGAGTGCAATTACACTCATACTTACCTAACTCCAAAAATTCTGAAAAATTAACACACTGTATAAAATTTATCATGTCTTATTGTGAAAAAAAATTAAATGTTTTATCACATTCTTACTTCTCTGGAGAATTCACGCACTAGCATGCAACTTTCTGTTTTCAAACAGCAACATATAGACTTGCAAAATAAGCATGGTAAAGGCTATCCTTGCCACTTTTATTGAAATAAAAGATGAAAAACATTATATAAATAAAAGAAATAAAATCCTAATAAAATAAAATGATGCTCCAAGAAAAACACATATCATGTGACGAATGAAAATATAGCTCCAAGTGAGGTTACCGATAATGTTGAAGACGAAAGAGGGGATGCCTTCCGGGGCATCCCCAAGCTTAGTTTCTTGGATATTCCTTGAATATTACATTGGGGGTGCAAAGGGCATCCCCAAGATTAGGGTATTTTCACTCCTTATTCTCCTCATATCGATATCTCACCCAAAACTTGAAAACTTCAATCACACAAAACTTAACGGAACTTCGTGAGATGCGTTAGTATGATAAAGAGCAAATCATTCAATTTGGTACTGTCAAGACAAGATTAATAATTGTTCTAAAAAATTCCTAATGTACCCTATGATTTATACAATTTATATTGAGCAATATAAATCATAGAAACTAGAAAACAAGCAAACTATGCATTGAAAACAGAATCTGTCAAAAACAGAACAGTACGTAAAGATCTGAGTTTAGCTCATACTTATGTAACTTCAAAAATTATGAAAAATTGGGAAAACGTATAAAATTTGTATACCCATCAACTTTAAAAAATTCAGAATTTTTCCACGTTCCAGTAAAATAAAGGAATTTCTCTACTGGACACAAAAGTTTCTGTTTTTGCACAGAATCAAGTCAACTATCATCCACACTATCCCAAAGGCTTTACTTGGCACTTTATTGAAAAAAAACCTATAAAACATGATTAATAGAGTAGATTAATCATGTGAACACACAAAAACAGTAGGGGTAAATGTTGGGTTGTCTCCCAACAAGCTCTTTTCTTTAATGCCTTTTTAGCTAGGCATGATGATTTCAATGATGCTCACATAAAAGATAAGAATTGAAACACAAAGAGAGCATCATGAAGCATATGACTAGCACATTTAAGTCTAACCTACTTCCTATTCATAGGGATTTTGTGAGCAAACAACTTATGGGAACAAGAATCAACTAGCATAGGAAGGCAAAACATGCAAAACTTCAAAACTTTCAACACATCGAGAGGAAACTTGTTATTTTTGCAATATGTAAAAGCATATGTTCCTCTCTCATAGTAATTTTCAGTAGCATCATGAATGAATTAAACAATATAACTACCACACAAAGTATTCTTTTCATGATCCACATGCATAAAAAATTTATTTCTCTCCACATAAGCAAATTTATTCTCATGAATAGTAGTGGGAGCAATCTCGACAAAATAACTATCATGAGATTGAAAATTAAAATCATGATAACAAGTTTCATGGTTATCATTATTCAATATAGCATATATGTCATCACCATAATCATCATAGATAGCAACTTTGTTGTCATAATCAATTGTAACCTCTTCCAATTAGTGGATTCATCACTAAATGAAGTCATGACCTCTCCAAATCCACTTTCATAATTATGAGAATAAGATTCAACACCCTCCAAAATAGTGGGATCATCATTAAATAAAGTTGACGCTCTTCCAAACCCACTTTCATCAATATAATCATCATAAATAGGAGCCATGCTTTCATCATAATAAATATTCTCATCAAAACTTGGGGGACTAAAAATATCATCTTCATCAAACATAGCATCCCCAAGCTTATGGCTTTGCATATCATTAGCATCATAGATATTAAAAGAATTCATACTAGCAACATTGCAATCATGCTCATCATTCATGGATTTTATGCCAAACATTTTATTGAATTCTTCTTCTATCAAATGAGCACAATTCTCCGATCCATCATTTTCAAGAAAGACATTATAAAGATGAACAATATGAGACCACCTCAATTCCATTTTTTTGTAATTTTCTTTTTATAAACCAAACTAGTGATAAAACAAGAAACTAAAAGATTCAATTGCAAGATCTAAAGATATACCTTCAAGCACTCACCTCCCTGGCAACGGCGCCAGAAAAGAGCTTGATGTCTACTACACAACTTGTTCTTATAGACTTGTGTTGGGCCTCCAAGCGCAGAGTTTTGTAGGACAATAGCAAATTTCCCTCAAGTGGATGACCTAAGGTTTATGAATCCGTGGGAGGCGTAGGTTGAATATGGTCTCTCTCAAACAACCATTTAACCAAATAATAAAAAGTCTCTTGTGTCCCCAACACACCAAAGACAATGGTAAATCGTATAGGTGCACTAGTTCGGCGAAGAGATGGTGATACAAGTGTAATAATGATAGTAGATATTGATTTTTGTAATAAGAACAATAAAAAACAGCAAGGTAGCAAGTAACAAAAGTGAGCACAAACGGTATTGTAATGCTTGAAAATGAGGCCTAGGTTCCGTACTTTCGCTAGTGCAATATCTCAACAATGCTAATATAATTGGATCATATAACCATCCCTCAACGTGCAATGAAGAATAACTCCAAAGTACTTACCTAGTGGAGAACATAAGAAGAAATTGTTTGTAGGGTATGAAACCACCTCAAAGCTATTCTTTCCAATCGATCTATCCAATAGTTCGTACTAAAATAACACCAAGTTATCCTTCCCGATCGATCTATCAAGAGTTCGTACTAAAATAACACTACCTTATCCTTTCTGATCGATCTATCAAGAGTTCATACTAACATAACACCAAATAATTTCAGATTCATAATAGTCAATCCAACACAAAGAACCTCAAAGAGTGCCCCAAGATTTCTACAAGAGAAACAAAGACAAGAACATGCATCAACCCCTATGCATAGATTACCCCAATATCACCTCGGGAATCCGCGAGCTGAGTGCCAAAACATATATTAAGTGAATCAATATGATACCCCATTGTCACCTTGGGTATTCATAGCAAGACATACATAAAGTGTTCTCAAATCCATAAAAGTATTCAATCCGATAAGAACGAAATCTCAAAGGGAAAACTCAATTCACAACAAGATAGAGAGGGGAAAACACCATATGATCCAACTATATTAACAAAGCCCGCAATACATCAAGATCGTGACATCTCAAGAACGCGCGAGAGATATTAAACACATAGCTACTCATACAAACCCTTAGCCCCGAGGGTGGACTACTCCCTCCTCATCATGGTGGCCATCGGCATGATGAAGATGGCCACCGGTGATGATTTCCCCCTCCGACAGAGTGCCGGAACATGGGTCTAGATTGGGTTTTCATGGATACAGTGGCTTGCGGCGGCGAAACTTCTGATCTAGGGTTATTTCTGATAGTTTCTCTATTTATAGTATTTTTCAGCATTGGAATCATGCGAAGATGGGCCTCGAGGTGAGCACAACCCACCACGCCTCGAGTTGGGCTCCAGGCGCGCCCTGGTAGGTTGTGCCCTCCTCGTGGCTCTTCTAGCCCTCCCACAAAGCTTCGGGGGTCTCTTTTGTTCCAAAAAAAATCATCAAAAAGTTTCAGCTCATTTGGAGAACTTCCATTTCTGCACAAAAAACAACACCACGGTAGTTCTGCTGAAAACATCGTCAGTCCGGGTTAGTTCCATGCAAATCATACCAAAACCATATAAAATTGTTGTAAACATGACATGAATCCTTAATAAATTATAGATATGTTGGAGACGTATCATTGACCCATACCAGATTGTAGTCCTTAACCACGGACACGACTATTCGAATAGGTTTGTATACTCTACAGAGGTTGTACTCTTTACCAACAAGTAAAGGATTTCTTGTAGCCAACCCCGAGACGTTGACTAATTCTGATTACGGTCTTTGCGTTGTAAACATACCTAACCAACACATACCAGCTTTAACCCAACAAGCCAGGAATCACCCAAAGCAATGATAAAGTAAAACTCTAAGTGGGAAGGCCTCACGCAAAGCCCTCCCATAGCATGAACATTCAGCTTCGGTCCTAGACCGGCCATTCATGCCCCTGGACCAAATGACATGTCTACCAATGATCAAATGGTATCTTTCACCATGGCCTCTCTGTACATAGTGTGCAGGAAAGGGGTTAACAACTTACTAAATCGTACCCTGCCTGTGGCAGGGACTAGTGGCAGCACAGATCAAGTTTGGGGGTTACCGATGACAAGACTCGATCTATGGTCAACATAGGAGGTTAAAAATTTACTGCAGTGGTTAGCACAATATATTTCCATGGTACTACCCAACAGGGTCACCACCTCGCATGTCACAACATGCCATCACTGATTACTCTCATCACAACAAGATTTCAGTCTCATGGTTACTTTTGTTAGTGATAGATTCTTTCCTGTAGGTTAATAAGAACAAGCGTAGACATGTGTAGTACAAATGTTTCATGTTTAAGTGAAATCAAATACTGATAAGGAGCCACAAATGCATAATCATCTATATGCAATTCCATTTGAGATAACATAAGCATGTTTCTAAAATTCTAGCAATCAATCATCATATCAAGTGTTCAAAATGCTTGCCTTGGGTATGTAGAAATGTTGGGTATTCTCCATAAGCTTTGAAAACAATCAATTTCCCTCCATTTCCTATTTTCAAAATAATGCAATTGCCACCTAATTTGAAAATAGTACAAAAAAGTTGTTTTGAAAATTTTGAAATAAATACTAAAATAAACTAGATTAAATTTGAGGTATAACAGAAAAAGAATCAAGTCATTTGGAGTTGTGGTATAAAAACTAGAGGCAGGCGAATTGTGGTCAACCCTGTTTTTAATAAAAGTCTATAAAAGAAAACGGATTGGTTGAGTTTACGCTTTCTGAGAAGCGAAGGCGTAATATGAAGAGTACATTTCCACATACAGCCGACCTGGCGCGACCTGTTTTGCTGACTGTGGGCCCCACCTGGCCCACTGGTCAGGTTTGACTAGTCCAACCGCGTCGTCTCTCCCATGGCAGAACAGGGGCGAAACGCCGGCGGTTCTCGCCGGCGGACGGTGGCACCCCACGAAGATCTGAGCGTACGAGCATGCTCAGGGGATCGAGGCAGTGCCGTGGAGGTGTGCCATGGCTACCTGAGCGGCCGGAGTCACCCATGGAGAACTCTCCCGAAGAGCTCCGGCGAAGTCAATTTGTGGTTGTTGGCTACGGTTGATCCCGCTTGGAATTTAAGTGCGGGATCGAAGCACGGGGACTGTGTGAAGCTTTTGATGGAGAAAATGCAGAAGGGGAGGCTCTGGTGCTGTGGAAATCAATGAGGATGTGGCGACGGCCGTGGTTGCCGGTGAGGAAGTTGGCGTCCATTCCATGTCGTTCTGCTCCTACGGGAAGCTCACAGAGGGAGGTGGGAATGTGGTGAAGAGCTTATCAAGCTCGGGGTGGCCTTATATAGCCGGAGAAGGTCGGTTATGCAACACTCGAAGATAGACACGGTGGGGCAGCCATTCACGGCGATCCGAGGTTGGTGGCTAGGTCATTGGGCAGGTGAGGTGGTCGGCAGGGTTAGGCGAGGGTGGTGGCCATCCCAATTCACTCCAGGGAAGGCTGGTTGGCTCACGGTGCTTGGGCAATGCCGTCCCTGAGCTGACTGTGGTGGCGGCCATTGATGGCTTCCCGAAGTCAGTGGCGAGGCTGGTTGTCGATGTTGGGCCGGCAGAGAGGCTACAGGGTAGTGGAGTAAGTGTGGGTGGCTTCTGGTGGCTCAGATGCGAGCTACGCGTCAGGGTGGTGGCTTGTCCGACACGGTGGCATGTTGGACGGTGGTGGACGGCATCTGGCCAGTGCTAGCGGCCAAGGGAGAGTGTCTGCAAGTGGTGGGGTTGATCTGGTGACCCAAAGGAAGGCTATGATGAGCGAGGGAAGCAAAGGAGGACGGCAGCAGCACGATGCCAGTGGCTGCAATATGCGTGCTTTGGCCACGCTTTGTACACGCGCACCATGTGCTTGACAAAATGTCTTGGTGGTCTAGGAGTCTCTGATGCTAGTGCCACTTTCCGGAGTTATGATCTAGGGTATAGTAGAGCTAATGGACATGGTGGTTTGGCCAGACAAGGTAGTTGGCAATGCAACTTTGTGTGGTGGCCAAAATTCTATCTTGTACTCAAGGTGTTCGACAGAATGATAAAGTGATTTAAAAGATTTTCCAAGGCTTGGTAATTTGCAGGATGAGGTCTCTTTGGTTGTTAGAGATGGTAGTGAAGTTGGTTTGGCAAAACGAAAAACTTGTTAGTGCAAGTTTTACAAGAATTCAATTCCGACCCTAAACTTGGAGGAATCATTTGGTGGACTTCCAAGATGCAAATTGGGCTAAGTTCCTGGACTTAAGGGTTTAGTTGGAAGGACTATAAGATGTAAAATTTAAGAATTGTTTAAGGAAGGAAAAATGGGGTTGTAGTTATAACTGAAGGATGGGACAGAAATGCAAAGAGGATGTTTTGCTCAAAATTTTCAAAAGATCAAGTTGAGTTTTTGCCCAAAAGTGATTTATAGGACTAAGATTTTCTCCCAAAATTTTGTGGCATTAAATAAAAATTTATTTGAAATAGTTTTAGTGCAACAGGAGCATTTCAAGTCTGAAAATGCTATTAAAAGAATAAGTTTGGGCAAGTTTTATTATAAAAATATTGCCTACTGAATTTTTAAAAGTTGGATGAAATGATTTAAGAAATCTTTCAAATCCCACAATATTTTCAAAAGTTTCTTTATGGAGGGAAGGATTTTTTGAAAACAGAAAAACAAAAAAGGTTCTGAAATTAATAATAGACCTAATATAATTTAAAATTTTATTCGTAACCAAATTTTATTTAGTAAAAACATGGGTTAAAATTTCTAGGTGTTACAAAATCTACCCCCCTTAAGAAAATCTCATCTCAAGATTTGTTAAGGGCAGAAGAACTAAATGTAGATCACAACTAACAAGTAATCGTACACAAGGCAACAACATAAAAGGCACATCATTCAATCAAGCTCTACACACTGCTATAACACACTCTTGATCGTCTACGTTCCAGAGGTGAGGTCTACTGGATTGTGCGGAACAATTCCTATTGCTCGGACACACTCTTCTTCTTCCGGAGGGGAGTGGAGGAAGGAGACGAAGAACATGCCCTTCCTGAGTTGGTAAGGGTGGTCCAGCAATGGCGATCTGAGGATTCAGGACATCAAGATAATGGAGATAATCCATTAGTTGCTGGGTTAGATGCTCCTGGGCCATCACATACTTAATGAGATTGGCCAGTGCTGGATCTCTTTCTATACGTTCATAGTGGAACGTAGCCTCTGCTCCGAATGCTGCGCGGCTTAGGAAGTAGCAGTACTTCCTTTCGCTGGCATATGGTACCAAGAATCGAAGGCGGGTAACTGCTTCATAAGCAGCAACCTCAATGGCCATGCCTGAGGTTGGCATGGATCCACCAATGAAGATAATATATGGAGGGCCTTGGTTTAAATCCTCTGGTGGGACTTGCACCACTGCCCAATACTTCGAGGAATCAGAGGTGATCCTCAATTTGTACAACTCATACTGGGGTGGGTGGCTGGAACCAAGGGTATTGCGAGTGAAATCCTAGGGCTTGCATCTGGAGTCCTAAAGTAGGCTCCAGAGGGAAACATGGAGTGGTTGGGTTATGGAAGTAGGGCTCAAGGTTAATGGATGTCACAGTTGGCTATGAGAGTGGCCTCTTATAGAGCTCCTAGGTTAGGAAACATGATGTGGCGCCGGTACGACTTGGGTATCGGTTCCTTCGTAGGGTTGTCTGAGTCAAATTCTTAGATCTCAATCACCAAAGGAAGAATTACGCTTTACCGTGGGTGTTGGTTAGGGTGTCTTAGGCAGTTAGGCCTGGAATTTGCTCTCCAACCACTCGTCAAACAATTTACGAAAGGTCGCACATAGCACCATCGAGAAAATGGCACACAAGTAATTTACAAACTTACTACGCCATACGACTATAACTTTGAGGATACGAAAATACGCGATTACAGGGTAACCGGGTTTCTAAGGCTCGATAACTACTCTGATGGATCATTTCACTTGGTAGACATCTACTCGGGCGTGTCTCGTAGATGTCGATGCTTCTCCGTGTGCTTCGGTGTCGGAGTTGGCTGGGGTAGGATGGGGAGCTACAGGGCTGGGATAGCGATGGTGCCCTGATACGTCTCCATCGTATCTACTTTTCCAAACTCTTTTTGCCCTTGTTTTGGACTCTAATTTGCATGATTTGAATGGAACTAACCCGGACTGACGCTGTTTTCAGCAGAATTGCCATGGTGTTATTTTTGTGCAGAAATAAAAGTTCTCAGAATGACCTGAAACTTCACGGAGATCATTTTTGGAATTAATAAAAAATATTGGCGAAAGAATCAACAGAAGGGGGCCCACACCCTGTCCACAAGGGTGGGAGGCGCACCCACCGCCCATGGCGCGCCATCCATCCTTGTGGGCCCCCTGGACCTCCACCAACCTCAACTCCAACTCCATATATTCATATTCGGGGAGAAAATAATCAGAGAGAAGGATTCATCGTGTTTTACGATACGGAGCCGCCGCCACCTCCTGTTCTTCCTCGGGAGACCAGATCTGGAGTCCGTTCGGGGCTCCGGAGAGGGGAAATCGTCTTCGTCGTCATCATCAACCATCCTCCATCACCAATTTCATGATGCTCACCGCCGTGTGTGAGTAATCCCATCGTAGGCTTGCTGGACGGTGATGGGTTGGATGAGATTTACCATGTAATCGAGTTAGTTTTGTTAGGGTTTGATCCCTAGTATCCACTATGTTCTAAGATTGATGTTACTATGACTTTGCTATGCCTAATGCTTGTCACTAGGGCCCGAGTGCCATGATTTCAGATCTGAACCTATTATGTTTTCATGAATATATATGTGTTCTTGATCCTATCTTGCAAGTTATAGTCACCTACTACGTGTTATGATCCGTCAACCCCGGAGTGACAATAGTCGGGACACTTCCCGGTGATGACCGTAGTTTGAGGAGTTCATGTATTCACTAAGTGCTAATGCTTTGGTCTGGTTCTCTATTAAAAGGAGGCATTAATATCCCTTCATTTCCAATAGGATGCTGCTGCCACGGGAGGGTAGGACAAAAGATGTCATGCAAGTTCTTTTCCATAAGCACGTATGACTATATTCGGAATACATGCTACATTATATTGATGAATTGGAGCTAGTTCTGTGGCACCCTATGTTATAACTGTTACATGATGAATGCCATCCGACATAATTATCCATCATTGATCCATTGCCTATGAGCTTTTCACATATTGATCTTTGCTAAGTTACTTTTCCGTTGCCACTGTTACAATTGCTACAAAACTGCTACTGTTACTTTTGCCACCGTTACTGTTACTTCCATACTACTTTGCTACTAAATACTTTGCTGCAGATATTAAGTCTTTCTGGTGTGGTTGAATTGACAACTCAGCTGCTAATACTTGAGAATATTCTTTGGCTCCCCTTGTGTCAAATCAATAAATTTGGGTTGAATACTCTACCCTCGAAAACTGTTGCGATCCCCTATACTTGTGGGTTATCAAGACCTTTTTCTGGCGCCATTGCCGGGGAGCATAGCTCTATTCTCTATGTCACTTGGGATTTATATCTATTGATCACTATGAAGAATTTGAAATATACTAGAACCAAGATTTTTCCCTCTACTACAAGGGGAGGTAAGGAACTGCCGTCTAGCTCTGCACTTGATTCACCTTCTGTTTTGAGTAAACTTGCGACACCTACACCTGCATGCTATTGATTCTGATATGTTGCATGTTATTGATGATGCCACTTTTGTTATGCATGATGCTTATGATGAAACTACTTCTATGCTTGATAATATTGTGCCACTTGTTGAATTTCTTGATGAACAACTTGCTAGGGTTATAGAGAATGAAATTGCTGAAACTGATGATATTATTGAAACTTATGATTATGATTCTCCCCCTAGATATGAATTTCCTATTGTACCTGAGGGTTATGTTATGGATGGAGAAACTGCTAGAGACTTCTTTGCTTGCAATGATAGGGAAGATCTTAAGAAAATGTTAGCTAAGCTGAAAGAAAAATCCTTGAATGCTAGAATGAAATATGATCCCAATTTTGCTACTTCACCTATCTTTGTTACTGATAAGGATTATGAATTCTCTGTTGATCCTGAGTTAATCACTTTGGTTGAATCTGATCCTTTCTATGGTTATGAATCTGAAACAGTTGTGGCACATCTTACTAAACTGAATGATATAGCCACCCTATTTGCTCATGAGGAAAAAATTCGCTACTACTATATTCTTAAGTTGTTTCCTTTCTCATTAAAGGGTGATGCTAAGTTATGGTTTAATTCTCTTGCTCTTGGTTGTGTGCGTAGTCCCCAGGATATGATTTATTACTTCTCTCAAAAATATTTCCCTGCTCATAAGAAACAAGCTGCTCTAAAAGAAATATTTAACTTTATGCAAATTGAAGAAGAGAGTCTCCCACAAGCTTGGGGGAGGCTTCTCCAATTACTTAATGCTTTGCCTGATCACCCTCTCAAGAAAAATGAAATACTTGATATATTTTATAATGGACTAACCGATGCTTCTAGGGACCACCTAGATAGTTGTGCTGGTTGTGTTTTCAGGGAACGAACTGATGAACAAGCTGAATTGCTATTGAATAATATATTGAGTAATGATAATGATTGGACACTTCCTGAACCAACTCCTAGGCCAACTCGGAAGAAAAGGGGTATTCTATTTCTCAGTCCTGAAGATATGCAAGAGGCAAAGAAATCTATGAAAGAAAAAGGTATTAAAGCTGAAGATGTTAAGAATCTACCGCCTATTGAAGAAATACATGGTCTTGATAACCCGACACAGGTAGTAGAGGTAAATTCTCTTTATAGATTTGATAAAGGTGATATTCCTCATAATAAGTCTGCTAGTCAATGCTTGGATGAGTTTGATAATTTTATTGTTAAACAAGAAAATTTCAATGCTTATGTTAGTAGACAATTGAAACGTAATGCTTACATGCTTGACCACTTGGGTGATTATATGACTAGAACTGTTAATGATCTTAAGCTTATTAGTAAACATGCTTCCATGGTCACAACTCAAGTAGAATAAGTACTTAAAGCACAGGATGATTTGCTTAATGAGTTGAATAATAAGAAGAATGATAATGCTGTTAGAGTTATGACTAGAGGTGGTAAAATGACCCAGGAACCTTTGTATCCTGAGGGCCATCCTAAGAGAGTTGAGCAAGATTCTCAGAGAATTAATACTGATCCATCTAGTCCTAGTAATAAAAAGAAAAAAAAACTGATAGGACTTTGCATACTTCTAGTGAACCTGTTATAGACACACCTGAGAATCCAAATGATATTTCTATTTCTGATGCTGAGACACAATCTGGTGATGAACATGAACCTAGTGATAATGTTAATGATGATGTTCATGTTGATGCTCAACCTAGTAATGATAATGATGTAGAGATTGAACCTGCTGTTGATCTTGATAACCCACAATCAAAGAATCAACGTTATGACAAGAGAGACTTTGTTGCTAGAAAACATGGTAGAGAAAGAGAACCATGGGTTCAGAAACCCATGCCCTTTCCTCCTAAGCCATCCAAGAAAAAGGATGATGAGGATTTTGAGCGTTTTGCCGAAATGATTAGACCTATCTTTTTGCGTATGCGTTTGACCGATATGCTTAAAATGCCTCCTTATGCTAAGTATATGAAAGATATTGTTACAAATAAAAGAAAGATACCGGAAGCTGAAATTTCCACCATGCTTGCTAATTATACTTTTAAGGGTGGAATACCAAAGAAACTTGGAGATCCAGGAGTACCAACTATACCATGCTCCATTAAAAGAAACTATGTTAAAACTGCTTTATGTGATCTTGGAGCCGGTGTTAGTGTTATGCCTTTCTCTTTGTATCATAGACTTGATTTGAATAAGTTGACACCTACTGAAATCTCTTTGCAAATGGCTGATAAATCAATTGCTATACCCATCGGTATTTGTGAGGATGTGCCTGTTGTGGTTGCAAACGTTACTATCTTAACGGACTTTGTTATTCTTGATATTCCCGAGGACAACAGTATGTCGGTCATCATTTGTAGACCTTTTTTGAATACCGCAGGGGCTATTATTGACTGCAACAAAGGCAATGTCACTTTTCATGTTAATGGTAATGAGCATACGGTACACTTTCCGAAGAAACAACCTCAAGTTCATAGTATCAATTCTATTGGAAAATTTTCAACTATTACTATTGGAGGTTTTGAATTCCCTCTTCCCATTATCAGAAAGAAATATGATATTCTTATTGTTGGGGACATGCATATCCCCGTTGAGGTAACCTAGTGTTATTCCAAAATTCTCCGGTTTCATGTCATTCGGAAGAAGTTTGTTAATAAGACTTGATCAACCTTGTTAATGGATTCCTTTTGATGAGCATGAGATGGATGAATCTAGAAGGCACAACCTTCTGTATTCTCTTTTTACTTTCTTTTATTTAGATTAAATAAAGTAAAAATAGTATTTTCTGTTTGTTTTCTGAATTATCCATGAAATAAAAATGTCCCGAAAATAATAGTTCTCCAAATGCCCTGAAAATTTAGTATGATTTTTTATAGAATATTTGAGAATTTCTGGCACTGAGAACACACCAGGGGAACCCACCACCTGTCCACAAGGACGGAGGGCATGCCCTACCCACCTGGGCGCGCCCCCACCCTTGTGGGTCCCACGTGGCCCCCCTTCACTTATTCCAGCACCCATCCACTTCGTCATCCTCTAGAAAAAATCTTCCCATAGCTCAAACTCGTGTTCTTGCACATTTTGCTGCCATTTTCGATCTCCTTGCTCAAAGCTCCATTCGCAAAACTGCTTTGGGGGATTGTTCTTCGGTATGTGACTCCTCCAATGGTCCAATTAGTTTTTGTTCTAGTGCTTTATATATTGCAATTTTTTGCTGCTGTAGTGACCCTGTTCTTGAGCTTGCATGTCAAATTTATATGGTCCAAAGTAGTTTTGATGCATAATATAGCCTCTAGGCACTTGTAGGAGTAGTTGCTATCAATTTTATTGAGTTTGGTTCACTTTTATTTTGAGTCACTAAAAATTTCAGAAATTTTTCAGAGGAAGAAAAATGTCTAGGAAAATGTACCTAGGTGGTTCTTCGAGGAAGCAAGCACCGAGGCTCGCGATACGGGAGCCGGAACTTGAACCACCAAGGGAAGCCCAAATGCGGCCTTGTGAATGGCCGTCGGATGAATTCATGGTTCGTGCAGGCTCCAAGGATGAATTTGATGCATATTTATGGAATGCTGGTCTTGAGAACTTCGTGTCAGACAAGTGCCAACAATACTATTATCTCACTGATTACTTTGTGCGGAGGTTTGAATTTTCATCTAAGCGCAATACCCATACTGTTTTATTTGATCTTTATGATGAATCATATACCATGGACCTTGAAGATTTTAATACTGCTTGCAAAATCCCATAGTGGGGCCTTCTTAGTGAGCCTCACAAATCTGAATATAATGATTTCCTTACTAGCATCACTGTGGGAGAAACTAGGAATATCACACAAGCTACTATAGGGAGCATTCACTTTCCTTCCATACAATATTTTGCTCTCTTTATAGGTAGATGCATTAACGGTAAGCATGAGCATAGCCACCTTTGCATTCTAGATCTTAGTGTCCTCAAGTGTGCAGTGTTAGCTGACAAGCGATATAATTTGGGGGCTATTATTGCAAGGAGGTTACATCTTAATGCTAAAGATGGAGATTTATTTGGTGGGATTTATGCAACTCGCTTAGCTAATTATCTTGGAGTATCCATAAGGGAGAATGACATGGAGTTGACACCTGCTTTTCTTGATTATGATGCTTTAGTACGCTATCAGTTTCTTGAGAGGGACAAACAGTCCCTCCAATACCGACTAATCTTTGACAGACGGCGTGCCATCCATATTACCCTTCCTGTTCCTACCTTCTTTAACTTTCAGGTAAACGGGAGATATTTTATAACTAGAGAGGAGGCGAATGAGTATGAGAGGATAGTGGAGGCTGCTCGCCTCCAGGTGGCAGCCCGCCAAGCGGCGGCTGCCGCAGCACAATACGACCCCAACTATGATTTCGGATATCATCCGAGCCAGTGGTGGCCCTAGACCAACTTAGGCCAAAAGCCTAAGCTTGGGGGAGTATGTATTTCTCACCGACATTACATTCATGTTCACACACTCATTCCAGTTGTCGGTGTTCATACTTTTTCATTGTATTATCCATGTTAGGTTATTTCTTTTTCTTGCTTTCTTCTTGAGTATTTGAAAACCTTTGAGAAAAACAAAAAAAATTAGTTGTAGCTTAGTTTACCTTCCATGCTTAGTTGTAGTATAAAAGAAAACCCAAAAAGATTTCTCGTTCTTCTTTTACTTGTTGGGAGCTTTCCCGTGTAAATAGTTTTTCTCGTTCTTGTTTTTCAGAAAAACAAAAACCCCAAAAATATTTCAGTGTGTTTCTTTGAAATTCTTTTCTTTTCTTTAGGGGTCGAAGGGAGAAGACCACGATGAAAATGTTGAGTGGCTCTCATATGCATTATTGTTGATCTAACAAAGAGCCCATATTATATTGTCTTCTCCTTTGAATAAATGTTTGCAGATTCCAGCTTAGTCCAATGCACGTGCACTATTATTATTATTCACATCGTTCGGTCGTGCAAGTGAAAGACAATAAAGACGATATATGATGAAGTGATTGAGATGAGGAAAAGCTGGTATGAACTCGACCTATCTTGTTTTTGTAAATATGATCAGTTCATCATTCTTGATTCAGCCTATTATGAATGAAACATGTTTGCAATGATAATTAGAGATTATAGTTATTCATGCTATGCTTAATTAGCTAGGAGTTTTATAATGGTTTACCTTGCGTGCCAACATGCTTTTAAAATGGTTGTGATGTAGTATGATAGGATGGTATCCTCCTTTGAATGATTCGAGTGGCTTGACTTGGCACATGTTCACGCATGTAGTTGAAACAAAATCAACATAGCCTCCATGATATTTATGTTCATGGTGATTTATATCCTACTCATGCTTGCATTCAATTTTGGTTAATCACGATGCATGTTTATGACTGTTGTCGCTCTCTAGTTGGTCGCTTCCCAGTCTTTTTCTAGCCTTCACTTGTACTAAGCGAGAATACTGCTTGTGCATCCACTTCCATAAACCCAAAGTTATTCCACATGAGTCCACCATACCTTCCTATATGCGGTATTTACCTGCCGTTCCAAGTAAATTTGCATGTGCCAAACTCTAAACCTTCAAATGATAATCTGTTTTTATGCCCGAATCGCTCATGTAGCGACTGGGGGCTGTCAGTATCTTCCATGCTAGGTGGGTTATTCTCACGATGAGTGGACTCCGCTCATCATTCATGAGAAAATGGCTGGTAATCGGGATGCCCAGTCCCATGCTCAAATCAAATCAAAATAAATTAAAACAAAACTCCCCTAGGATTGTTGATTGTATGGATGGTACCCGTTGTTTCGGACCAGCCGTGGAGTGTGCTGTTGATTGAGGGGGAGTAAAAAAAACTTTACCATTCTGTTTGGGAACCGCCTATAATGTATGTAGCACGGAAGATATTGAGATCTCTTGGTTGTTATGTTTACAATGAAAGCATACCGCTCAAAATTATATTCATCTCTGTTTTAAAAACTCGAGCTCTGGCACCTCTGCAAATCCCTGCTTCCCTCTGCGAAGGGCCTATCTATTTACTTTTATGTTGAGTCATCATTCTCTTATAAAAAGCACCAGTTAGAGAGCACCACTGCCATTTATATGCTTTGTTATTAATTGATATTGAGTATGACTGTGACTGGATCTCTTTTACCATGAATTACAATGTCTAGTCAGTCCTTGATCTTCAGGGGTGCTCTGCATTTATGTTTTGCGGTCTCAGAAAGGACTAGCGAGATACCATCTTGTTATATCATATCATGATTGTTTTGGAAAATTGTTGTCATCCGAGATTTATTATTATTGCTCGCTAGTTGATTATGCCATTGATATGAGTAAATGTGAGACCTAAATGTTATTATGAATATGGTTAGTTCATAATCTTTGCTGAAAACTTGAATGCTGGCTTTACATATTTGCAACAACAAGATCAAACGGAGTTTGTAAAAGTTTTTCTTTATCACTTTCAGTTTGTCAACTGAATTGCTTGAGGACAAGAAATGGGTTAAGCTTGGGGGAGTTGATACGTCTGCATCGTATCTACTTTTCCAAACTCTTTTGCCCTTGTTTTGGACTCTAATTTGCATGATTTGAATGGAACTAACCCGGACTGACGCTGTTTTCAGCAGAATTGCCATGGTGTTATTTTTGTGCAGAAATAAAAGTTCTCGGAATGACCTGAAACTTCACGGAGATCATTTTTGGAATTAATAAAAAATATTGGTGAAAGAATCAACAGAAGGGGGCCCACACCCTGTCTACAAGAGTGGGAGGCGCGCCCACCTCCCCAGGGCGCGCCATCCGTCCTTGTGGGCCCCCTGGACCTCCACTGACCTCAACTCCAACTCCATATATTCATGGTCGGGGAGAAAAAAATCAGAGAGAAGGATTCATCGCGTTTTACGATATGGAGCCGCCCCACCTCCTGTTCTTCCTCGGGAGACCAGATCTGGAGTTCGTTCGGGGCTCCGGAGAGGGGACATCGTCGTCGTCGTCATCATCAACCATCCTCCATCACCAATTTCATGATGCTCACCGCCGTGTGTGAGTAATTCCATCGTCGGCTTGCTGGACGGTGATGGGTTGGATGAGATTTACCATGTAATCGAGTTAGTTTTGTTAGGGTTTGATCCCTAGTATCCACTATGTTCTAAGATTGATGTTGCTATGACTTTGCTATTCCTAATGCTTGTCACTAGGGCCCGAGTGCCATGATTTCAGATCTGAACCTATTATGTTTTCATGAATATATATGTGTTCTTGATCGTATCTTGCAAGTTATAGTCACCTACTACGTGTTATGATCCGTCAACCCCGGAGTGACAATAGTCGGGACACTTCACGGTGATGACCGTAGTTTGAGGAGTTCATGTATTCACTAAGTGCTAATGCTTTCGTCCGGTTCTCTATTAAAAGGAGGCCTTAATATCCCTTAGTTTCCAATAGGACCCCGCTGCCACGGGAGGGTAGGACAAAAGATGTCATGCAAGTTCTTTTCCATAATCACGTATGACTATATTCGGAATACATGCCTGCATTATATTGATGAATTGGAGCTAGTTCTGTGTCACCCTATGTTATAACTGTTGCATGATGAATGCCATCCGACATAATTATCCATCATTGATCCATTGCCTACGAGCTTTTCACATATTGATCTTTGCTAAGTTACTTTTCCGTTGCCACTATTAAAATTGCTACAAAACTGCTACTGTTACTTTTGCCACCGTTAACGTTACTTCCATACTACTTTGCTACTAAATACTTTGCTGCAGATATTAAGTCTTTCAGGTGTGGTTGAATTGACAACTCAGCTGCTAATACTTGAGAATATTCTTTGGCTCCCCTTGTGTCGAATCAACAAATTTGGGTTGAATACTCTACCCTCGAAAACTGTTGCAATCCCCTATACATGTGGGTTATCATGCCCCTTGCGAGGTGTCGTGGACACAATCCCGTTGGAGTTGGTCTCCAAGAGGCGATGGAGTTTCCTTGAAGAAGCGAATGCATTGCCCGGATGGGCAACAGTGGCAGACCTCGAGGGCTCGATTGGTCTCCCGAACAGCAGTATCAGCGTGTCGGTGGTGGGTCCAGCTTCACTTCTCACCGGGGTCAGGAGAGCAAGCGTCCTGCTGGTTACAATCAGATCAAGGGTGACCTGATCGAAGAGTGTCTCTTGTGCTCTCAGGTTGCGCAGTAGATACACCAGAGCAGGATCTGACTCTTGGTCTCCGTTGGCGACTTGGGTCGGCTACCATAACCATCACGACTAGGGCAGTAGAGGAAAGCACGGATGTTGACTCTCGGCGATCGATGTCGGAGTTGAACTACAGCCTCTTGGACTGCAAGCTGGACGACTTCGGGCTCGTCAGAAGTCATCCTTCCAGTGAACCGGTAGGGGCATTCTGATGTGGTACCCCTCCCGTAGATGTGCACCATGGCCCAGAAGTGATGGATGGCATCACTCGTGTGTTTCTGGTACACATCATATTCTGGGTGTTCGTCTATGCCAAAAGCACGGCGAGTGACGTTGGCAAGGATGGTTATGAAATCCCCAATCTCGAATGGGGTGGTCTCGTTGCGAATGATGGGACCAGGCATCTTGGTGGTTTGGATACCAGGTTGCGAGTGAAGGCTGTGATGTGCTGAGTTGAGGCAAGGCTTCCTTTATAAGCCAGCAGAGTCTTCGATCGCACGCTTGTGGATGGGACAACTTAGGTGTCGGCCACGGGCGCATGACATATGGGCTAGGATGATAGGTTGGGCACCGACCATCAAAAAGATGTCGGTTGGCCACTGTGCAGGCTATCAGATAGGATGGGCTTGACTATGAACATCGAAGGATGTGGATAGTGTGGAAACCTAGGGATAGCGACCAGGCTATGATAGAATTAGCCAATGGTCAGCCTGGCTTTGATACCAAGGTTGTCAGGGTCGGTTTTCTGGGACATAAAACCCCAGCAAATGACCCTTGTGCTATCACCAGCCCTAGGATTACTGTTTGCTGGTGGACACTTCCTTGATACAGAATTCCAAGCAATTACAAGAATTTGAGTACAAGACCATAAAGGTCCATTGAGAATAACAAGTATCTCCACTGGTGTATGACGGAAGTGACTCGTGGATCTCCAACGGTTATGGGACTCCATTTGCACAGGAACAGCTGACATTGCTAACTTCTATCTCGCGTGGCTGCTATCTCCGATTCCTAGGTTGTGGGGGTGTCTTCGTGGTGCTTCTCTCCAAATCACGATCCGTCCAAGAATATAGCCAGGGACAATCCTGTGAGTACATTAGAATGTACTTACAATCATCATGAACAAAAGATATAATAAAAGCAGGCAGAATGCAAGCAATTAACTTTAAGTATATTCTACCAGGCCATGACAAGAATTTAATGCAATCACGTGGATTATGTTATAGTTTGCACAATTTATGAAGGTTTGTTAACTAATATCAGTAAGGTATAAGTAAATAATAATGTTGCACAAAAATTTAAATTCAGGTCCCAGGAGGTAGAACCGTCCCGAAGGAACCCAAGAGAAATATATAAAAGAATGCCACAGTTAGGCGTCTTCGCGACGCCACGCAAAGGGTTTACTCCAAATGAAATCAAAGGCAAAGGGAATTCTAGGCTGTAGGACTGCCCTATGAATTTGAAAATAAAATAATATACCAGCCAGTCGTGTGTCTGAAGTGACGCCTCGAAAGGTCTTGAAAATAAATGCCACAATTGGGTGTTTGAAGTGATGCCTCATAAAGGGCCTTTAAAAGGAAAGTAAAATGAAACATACATCTATCAACCAAAGCACAGGGGTTAGTCCATAACAACATTAGTGATAATAATCATCCATAAAAAATCATAATCAATGTCTGACTTAGTTATTCTCCTCCGAAGACTAACGCTAAGACCGACACTTGACCCATCCCAGACTGTCGTCCTTAACCGCAGACACAGCTATTCGAATAGGTTTGTATACTCTGCTAAGGTTATACTCTTTACACACAAGTATAGGATTTCTTGTAGTCCAGCCTGAGATGTTAACTTATTCTGATTACGGACAGTGGGTTGTAAACACACCTAACCAGTATATACCAGCTTTAACCCATCAAGACAGGAATCACCCAAAGCAATGATAAAGTAAAACTCTAAGTGGGAAGGCCTCACGCAACGGCCTCCAATAGCATGAACAATCAGCTTCGGTCCCAGACCGGCCATTCATGCCCCCAAACTAAGTGACATGCCTACTAGTGATCAAATGGTATCTTTCACTATGGCCTCTCTGTACATAGTGTGCAGGAAACGGGTTAACAACTTACTAAACCATACCCTGCCTGTGGCAGGGACAAGTGGCAGCACAGATCTAGTTTGGGGGTTACCGTTGATAACACTCGATCTAAGGTCAACTTAGGACGTTTAAATTTTACCTGCAGTGGTTAGCACAATATATTTCCGTGGTAGTACCCAACAGGTCCACCACCTCACATGTCTCAACATGCCAGCACTCATTACTCTTGTCACAACGATATTTCACTCTCACGGTTACTTTTACTAGTGACAGATTCTTTCCTGTAGGTTAATAAGAACAAGCATAGACATGTGTAGTACAAATGTTTCATGTTTAAGTGAAATCAAATACTGACAAGGGGCCACAAATGCATGATCATCTATATGCAATTCCATTTGAGATAACATAAGCATGTTTCTAAAATTCTAGCAAGCAATCAACCAAGCAATCATCATATCAAGTGTTCAAAATGCTTGCCTTGGGTATTTAGAAATGTTGGGTATTCTCCATAAGCTTCGGAAACAATCATTTCCCTCCATTTCCTATTTTCAAAATAATGCAATTACCACCTAATTTGAAAATAGTACAAAAAAGTTGTTTTGAAATTTTTTATATAAATTCTAAAATAAACTCAATGTTGAGGATATCGCTTATCATTAGCGTCTCGGTCAGCTAGGGATTAGAGATTAATAAGAAATTGGCCGATTAATCGATTTTATCGGTCGGCTATTAATCGGGCATTTTTTGCAAATCCTAGGTTCCCAACACTAAAATATGCTATATTCAACACTGAAACAATATTGGGCAGAAGTGTTACCTTGATTCCTAGCCTTTGAATCCTCATATAATGACAAACAAAATAGGACAACAGTACATCTAGTGTAACAAGGTCCACAAAACGCAAATAAACATAGTTTTTACAAACATAGTGCTATGAATAGGCCGGATTTGTCGGTAGATTCCCGATAAATCGCTTTTCATAGCGATAAATCGGCTCAAACGATAAACACTAAAGACAAGGCATAATCTTATCGACCACGCCAAGAGTAGCGATAAATCAGACGATAAATCGCTGAATCGGAAGATTTTTTAAACAATGAATAAACTAGATGAAATTTGAGGAGTAATAGAAAAAGAATCAAGTCATTTGGAGTTGTGGTCTAAAAACTAGAGGCATTCAAAGTTGTGGTCAAACCTATTTTTAATAAAAGTCTATAAAAGAAAACGGTTTGGCTTATTTTACGGTTTCTGAGAAGTGAAGGCGTAATATGGAGAGTACGTTTCCACTTACAGCCGACCTAGAGCGGCCTGTGTCGCTGACTATGGGCCCCGCCTGGCCCACTGGTCAGGTTTGACCAGTCTAACCGTGTCGTCTCTCCCGCAGCAGAACAGGGGCGGAACTCCGGCGGTTCTCGCCGGTGGACGGCGGTGCTCCACGAAGATTTGAGCGTAGGAGCATGCTTAGGGAGTCGAGGCGGCGCCGTGGAGGTGCGCCATGGCTGCCTGAGCAGCCGGAGTCACCGGCGGCGAGCTCTCCCGAAGAGCTCCGGTGAAGTCAATTTGGGGTTGTTGGCTACGCTTGATCCCGCGTGGAATTGAAGTGTGGGATCGAAGCACGGGGACTTTGTGAAGCTTTTGATGGAGAAAACGCAGAGGGGGAGGCTCTGGTGGTGTGGAAATCAATGAGGATGTGGCGACGGCCGTGGTTGCCAGAGAGGAAAACTACTAGGAAAAAGCCTAGTAGTAGCGCGTGTTAATCAGGTATTAGTAGTGCGGGTGCCTGCGCTACTACTACGGTGCTACAGCTAATTGGTAGTAGTAGCATGGTGCATCCCGCGCTACTAGTATGTGTATTAGTAGTAGCGTGGGTTCCACACGCGCTACTACTAACTATCTGTAGCACGTGTCTGTGACCCGCGCTACTACTATTAATTTCAAAAACCAAAAAAAAATCTCGATCCCGTGCGTGATGTCAATGGTGTCAATGGTTCGATCCAGCGACGACAGGGGTCGCCGGAGGTGTGGGCGGGCAGTGGCAGACTAGATCCGGCGACGGTTATTGTAGAGGGACCGGATCTAGGGCAGAGCAAGATGACGGTGTGAGGATCCTCTTCCAGGCCAAGGCAGAGAGCTCCTGATTGGCCAGGTCGACGACCTACGCAGGCATGGGCATGGCAGGTGAGTAAAACCTAAGGGAGAGGGAGAGGGAAAAATAGAAACAAGGGAGGAGGAAGGAGATGGAGGAAGCATCGGGGATGGTCGCAGGTGGTGAGGTGCTCCGTCGTGGTGGCATGGAGGCGAGGGGGAGGACGGGCGAGCTCCTGAACGCCAGCGACGCGAGGAGGCGGCCTCGTTGGGTGCCATGGAGGAGGAGGTGTGCTTGGGTAGGAGCACCATGGGAGAGCCTATGGAGAGAGTGGGGAGAGTGAGGGAGAGAGGAGGGATTTGGCCAAGGATATGGGGACTTCACCTACCTTGTACTTAGTAGTAGTGAGGGGTATAAACCCACGCTACTACTATCAACTCAGTAGTAGAGCGGGTTTATACCCCTTGCTACTACTATGGCATGTCCCGGGGGGGGGGGGCACAGTAGAGACCACTTAGTAGTAGCGAGGGTTATAAACCCGCGCTACTACTATCAACTTTGCAGTAGCGAGGGGTATAAACCCGCGCTACTAGTAAGTAGCAGTAGCGAGGGGTTTCAACCCACGCTACTAGTAAGCATCTGCCTATAAGCTTTTCCCTAGTAGTGGAAGTAGGCGGCCGTTCCAGGTTGTTCTGCTCCTACGGGAAGCTCACAGAGGGAGGAGGGAATATGGTGAAGAGCTTATCGAGCTCGGGGTGGCCTTATATAGCCAGAGAAGGTTGGTTACGCGGTGCCCGAAGATAGACACAGTGGGGCGGGCATTCATGGCAATCCGAGGTTGGTGGCGAGGTTGTTGGGTAGGTGAGGTGGTTGGCAGGGTTAGGCTAGGGCGATGGCTGTCCCAATTCACTCCAGGGGAGGGCTAGTTGGCTCAGGGTGCTTGGGCGGCGCCGTCTCTGAGCTGACTATGGCAACGGCCATTGATGGCTTCCCGCGGTCGGTGGCGAGGCCGGTGGTCGACGACGGGCCGGCAGAGAGGCTATAGGGTAGTGGAGTAAGTGTGGGCGACTTCTGGTGACTCAGATGCGAGCTATGCGTCAGGGCGGGGGCTTGTCCGACACGGCAACGTGTTGGACGATGGTGGACGGTGTCTGGCAGATGCTAGCGGCAAGGAGAGAGGGTCGGCAAGCAGTGGGGTTGATCTGGTAATCCAGAGGAGGGCTAGGATGAGCGAGGGAAGCAACAGGAGGACGACAACAGCTGGCTGCCAGCGGCTGCAATGCGCGCACTCTGGTCGCGCTCTGGACACGCACACCATGTGCTCGATAAAATGTCTTGGTGGTCTAGGAGCCTCTGATGCTAGTGCCACTTTCCAGAGTTATGAGCTAGGGTATAGTAGAGCTAATGGACATGGTGGTTTGGCCAGACGACATGGTGGACTTCCAAGATGCAAATTGGGCTGAGATCCAGGACTTAAGGGTTTAGTTGGAGGGACTATATGATGTAAAAAATTTAAGAATTGCTTGAGCAAGGAAAAGTGGGGTTGTAGTTATAACTTAAGGATGGGATATAAATGAAAAGAGAATGTTTTTCTCTAAATTTTCAAAACACCAAGGTGATTTTTTGCACAAAAGTAATTTATAGGACTAAGATTCTCTCCCAAATTTTTTTGGCATTAAATAAAAATTTATTTGAAATAGTTTTAGTGCAACAGGAGCATTTCAAGTCTGAAAATGATATTAAAAGAATAATTTTGGGCAAGTTTTATTATAAAAATAGTTCCAACTGAATTTTTAAAAGTTGGATGAAACGATTTAAGAAATCTTTCATTCCCACAATATTTTCAAAAGTTTCTATATGGAGGGAAAGATTTTATGAAAACATAAAAACAGTAAAGGTTCTAAAATTAATAAAATACCTTATATAATTCAAAATTTTATTCTTCACCAAATTTTATTTAGTAAAAACATGGGTTAAAATTTTGGGGTGTTACAAGATGCGAGTCTCTACGATTTTGCTGAGGTCATCAATAATGGTAGCAAGCTGTCGCTTTTCTTTTTTGTACATTCCATTAGTGTGTTTCTCCCATTGATGACCTGCAAGTGCACAGGGCTGTTGTAGCACTTTCGTGTGATAAGTAGTGTCGAACCCATAGGGAGCTGATAGGAAGGCACCACAAACCCTGCAACTACGTTGTCACTTTCACGCAGCCACGTATGCACCCAAACGGGAGTTTGGAAATTGTCTACTCTATCATTGCTAGGAAAACTAGATAAAAAGGTATTTAACTAAACTACTAACAAAGAAAGTAAAAATAGTAAATAAAAGACACTAAGTTAGTAAGGACGATGCTTGAGTAGTAAAGCATTCTCCAGGGTTCTGGAACCACTACCACATATGAACTATCGTATCCTCTAGTAACTGGTCAAATGCATAAGTGGGCGGAGTCGGGTACCGTTGATGTCTACTACACAAACTTTCTTCTTGTAGACTCGTGTTGGGCCTCCAAGCGCAGAGTTTTGTAGAGCAGTAGCAATTTTCCCTCAAGTGGATGACCTAAGGTTTATCAATCTGTGGGAGGCGTAGGATGAAGATGGTCTCTCTCAAACAACCCTGCAACCAAATACAAGAAATCTCTTGTGTCCCCAACACACCCAATACAATGGCAAATTGTATAGGTGTACTAGTTCCGTGAAGAGATGGTGATACAAGTGTAGTATGGATAGTAGATATAGGTTTTTGTAATCTGGAAATATAAAAACAGCAAGGTAGCAAGTAACAAAAGTGGGCAAAAACGGTATTGCAGTGCTTCAAAATAAGGCCTAGGGTTCATAATTTCACGATGATAACATAATTGAATCATATAACAATCCCTCAACATGCAATGAAGAATCACTCCAAAGTTTCTATCGGAGAACGTAGGACAAAAACGTGATTCAACCCCTATGCATAGATTACCCCAATGTCACCTCGGGAATCCACGAGTTGAGTGCCAAAACATACATCAAGTGAATCAATATAATACCCCATTGTCACCACAGGTATTCATATGAAAGACATACATTAAGTGTTCTCAAATCCAATATACAATCCAACATAACAAAACCTCAAAGAGCAAGACTAAATTCATCACAAGAAGAGATAGAGAGGGAAGAACACCATATGATCCAACTGTATTAACAAAGCCCTCGATACATCAAGATCGTGCCAAATCAAGAACACAAGAGAGAGAGAGAGAGATCAAACACATAGCTACTAGTACATACCCTTGGCCCCGAGGGCGAACTACTCATTCCTCATCATGGTGGCCACCGGGATGATGAAGATGGCCTCCGGTGATGATTTCCCCCTCCGGCAGGGTGCCGGAACGGGTCCCGATTGTGTTTCATGGATACAGAGGCTTGCAGCAGCATAACTTCTCATCTAGGGTCATTTCTGGGGGTTTGGGTATTTATATGAATTTTTGGCGTCGGTCTCACGTCAAGGGGGTGCCCGAGGGGCCCACAAGCTCGGGAGGCGCGTCCCCCCAAGCTTGTGGCTTCCTCGTCCACTTCCTGGCCCAACTTTAGTGCTTCGGGGGTCTCTTTTGGTCCATAAAAATCACCATAAATTTTCAGCCCATTCCGAGAACTTTTATTCTGCACAAAAAAATGACACCACGGTAGTTCTGCTGAAAACAATGTCAGTAGGGGTTAGTTCTAATCAAATCATACCAAAACCATATAAAATTGTTGTAAACATGGCATGAATACTTCATAAATTATAGATACATTGGAGACGTATCAACATCCCCAAGCTTAATTCCTGCTCGTCCTCGAGTAGGTAAATGATAAAAGAAATAATTTATGAAGTGTGAATGCTAGCATAGTGCATAAATTTGATCAATGATAGTTCCAAACACTTTTTCTAGCATCATTATATATCATAAACAATAGCTTATCTAATAAAACTTCTCATGATCAAGTAACAAGCTATTCACATGTTAAAGTATAGAACATAAACTTTCTTGAAAACTAACAAACTATGTTCTCAGTCATCAAACAATTGCAATTCCTCTTATTTTCAGGAAGGGTATATGTAAGATCTTGGATTTAGCAAATTCCACATACTCAACTATCATATAGTCTTCGATGATTGCTAACACTCAAAGCATATTTTTAGAACAAGTAGCATCCATCAAACACATAGAAAGATAGGGGCTTAATGTTTCGCCCCCCAACTTATTTATCATATAGATAATTGTCAACAATAATAATTCATGATCAAATATATTTGCATGGCCATATATGCTTGGATCTTTCCCCACCACATGATACTTGCCAACTAGAGAATAATTGAGGTTGAAATTAGAAGGAATACTATTGACTCTTGCATAAAAGTAAATTCATAAAGTAAAAGATAGGCCCTTCGTAGAGGGAAGTAGGTATTGCAGAGGTGTCTGAGCTCGAAGTTTGTAAAACAGAGATGAATATAGTTTTGGGAGGTATGCTTTCATTGTCAACGTAGTGACCTAGAGTTTTAAACATCTTTCATACTAGACACATTATAGGCGGTTCCCAAACATAAAGGTAAAGTTTTACAACATCTCCACCAACAAACACAAGCCATGGCTAGCTGAATCCTCGGGTGCCCTCCATACCAACAACAATCTAGGGGAGTTTTGTTTTATTATTATATTTTGATTTTGATCATAGCACTGGGCATCCCAATTACCAGCCACTTTCTCGTGAATGAAAAGGGAATAAACACTCATCGTGAGAATAACCCACCTAGCATGGAAGGTGCTAACAGTCCCCTATCGCTTCATGAGCGATTTGGGCATACAAAACAGGTTATTATTTGAAGATTTAGAGTTTGGCACATGCAAATTTACTTGGAACGGCAGGTAAATACTGCATATAGGTAGGTAAGGTGGACTCATATGGAATAACTATGGGTTTAATGATTTGGATGCACAAGCAGTGTTCCCACTTAGTACAGGTGAAGGCTAGCAAATAGATTCTAAGCAAGAACCACATGTTGGAGGATTCATAACAATATAACTTCTATACAAATATACCCAAACATAACTTATTACGTTGTCTTCCTTGTCCAACTTCAACTAATTTGCTAAAGTTTGAAAATAATTAATGGGGCTCACAATCATAGAATATGTCCAAGATAGTATATTTATATGTGAAATCTCTCTTCCTTCAATATTCTTTCATGAATTGTTCAAGTGACAAATGTTGTGTTTGCTAACTTCCGATAATTTTACCACATATACTTCTTATATGTGAAGTCATTACTCCCCATGGAAACATATATATAATTTCATATTTATGATATTCAATTCATTCAACCATTTACTCATAGGATATAAGTGAAGAACGAGAGTAAATGACAAACTACTCCAAAAATATATAAGTGAAGATCAATGAGTAGTCAAATAATTAAGTAGCTATGTGAATACTCTCTCAGAAAAAAAAAGTTAGATCTTAAGTATTTTATTCAAACAACAAGAAAAAAATGACATTCCAAGGATAGCACATATCATGTGAAGAAGCAAAAACTTAGGCTCAACCAAAACCGACCGATCATTGTTGAAGAAGAAAGGTGGGATGCCAACCGAGGCATCCCCAAGATTAGATGCTTGAGATTCTTGAAATATTAACTAGGGATGCCTTTGGCATCCCCAAGCTTGATCTCTTGTGTATCCTTAATTCCTCTCATATCACGATTTCCCTAATTCTTAAAAACTTCATCCACACAAAACTCAACAAGAACTCGTGAGATAAGTTATTATAAATCAATGCAAAACCTTACCATTCTATACTGTAAAAATCACTAAAATTATTATTTAACATTGCATACTAAATGCCTCTGCATATTTAATACTCTTATCCTCAAATAGAATCATTAAACAAGCAAACATATGCAAACAATGCAAACATAACAGCAATCTATCTAAATGGATAGTCTGTAAAGAGTGCAATAATGTTAATACTTCCCTAACAACAAAAATTCTGAAAAATTACCACACTGTATAAAATTTGTTATAACTCGCCGTGTAAAAATTTCAAAATTTTATCATGTCCTGACTATTCAGAAATATTCAAAACATAAAAACAAACTTTCTGTTTTCAAACAGCAACATATAGACTTGCAAAAGAAGCATGGTAAAGGCTATACTTGACATTTTTATTGAACTAAAAGATGCAAAACATTACTCTAAATAATAGCAAGCAAATCCTAATAAAATAAAATGATGCTCCAGGCAAAACTCGTATCATGTGACGAATAAAATTATAGCTCCAAGTGAGGTTACCGATAATATTGGAGACGAAAGAGGGGATACCTTCCAGGGCATCCCCAAGCTTAGTTGCTTGGGTCTTCCATGAATATTACCTTGGGGTGCCTTGGGAATCCCCAAGCATAGGTTCTTGCCACTATTCATTCTTCTCATATCGATATCACCCAAAAGTTGAAAACTTCAATCACACAAAACTTAACGGAACTTCGTGGGATGGGTTAGCATAGTAAAACAAATCATACACTTGGGTACTGCAAAAAAAGATTCATAATTGTTTTCAAATAATGCCTACTGTACTCTATATGTCGGGGGGATGAACCCCAGGCAGGCAACGGAACCCGGATCTCTTTAAAAAACATCCGGGCCCGCAACGCCCCTCAATCCGGCTTGCCCCTGGCCGGCTTCCCAGCGCTACCCAGCCAGGTGCTGCAACCCGGCGGCCCCCGCCGGTGCATGCCCGCCGGACCTTGCAAGTCAAACCTTCATCGACAAACCAGCATGGCCATAGTGTGTTCCCCTTTACGCCGGCCCCGGCGGGGGCGGCTGCCGTGCCGACCAAGCCCCCGCCTGGGGCGGGCGGCGCCTCAGAGGCGCAACCCTGTAGCAAGAAGGCGCAGCGGTCCCATGACGACCGCCCGATGCGCCTACTGTACCCAGCAGCCGGCCGTACCCACGCCTGGCGGGCCCAGTACGGCCAGCACCCAACGGACCCGGCGAGACCCATGCCCAACAGACCCGGCAAGCCCGGCGCCCCGCTGCCGGCTCCAAGACACAGACAACCCGGCCCCGCGCCCATGTAACATTACCATTGTAACCCTGGGGGGCGACCTATAAGACCCCCCAGGAGGCCTCCATGCAACGGGGACGCGATCATTAGTTAACTCCACACACACACACTCACATCCATCCACACATAGAAGGAGCAGCCTATGCACTGGCCTGCCTTCCTTCCTCCCCAAAACAGCTCTAGGAGCAAGCTTGTACCATCTTCATATAAACCACACTCGGCAGGGCTAGGGGTGTTATCTCTCCGAAGAGCCCCGAACCTGGGTACGTCTTGTGTCTCGCACTCGCTTGCATCAACCTCGCTTCTGGAGCCCACTGGTGGCCTCTTGCCTATCCCTCTCTTTAGCCACCCCGTGGCATCTGCCGTGTGCCCACCACGACAGTTGGCGCCCACCGTGGGGCAGCTTGAGGTTCCGGCCGGAGACATGTTCCAGACGGGGCCCTGCGCCGACTCCGGCAAGCTCTGCATGCACGGCATGGTCCTTGTGCTCGGTATGGCGCCGGCCGACGTGGCCGGCTCGCTCATCGCCCCTTTCGGCGCACTGCGCATCTCCGACGCACCCGCGGCCACTGAGTACCCCAGCGGGGTGCTCGACGTCACTGACTCGCCTGTTCCTCTCGGCGATGCCATCTACGATGATGTGACAGATCTCCGCTCCAGGGTGGAGTTGTTCGCCACCGGCTCCAGCTCCAGTTCATCCAACGCCACGAAGAAGGCCGCTGCCGCCCAGGCCGCAGCGAAGCGCGCTGGCACGGCCGACCTGCTGCGCGCCACGATGCAGAACCTCAGCATTCCCATCACCACCGACATCGACGCCACCAATGCCGCCCAGGCCCGGGTCCAGCTCACGGAGGAGCGCAAGAGCCTGCTGGACAAGGACGTGATGCTTGCTGCTATGCAGCGCCGGTTGGAGTCCGCCCAGCGGGAGCGCGAAACCGCGTACGGCTTCACACCAGCCGCGACCGAGCCCAGCCGGGTTACCGAGGTGCGGACCCATGGCGCCGCCATCGGTCGCGCATTGGGCGTGATCCTGCTCGTCTACGACACCCGCATCAAGAACATGCGCGCTGCGGAGGCAGCCACAGTAGGCCTGGAGACCTGCTGGGAGAGGAGCTGCAGGAGCGCCTGCAGCGCATGCATGAGTTGCTCGGCGCTGTGAACACGCAGCAAGACCACCTCGACCGTCCCGTGGCGTCCGACTCACGCCGCATAAAGGATCCCGAGCAGCGGAACACGGCATCTTTCCTGCCCCCAGTGAAGCTCATTCCGTCCGGACCCCGAACCCGGCACAACCGCGCCTTGACGGCTGGCGACGGCCAGGGCAACAAGCCGGCCCCAGAGGGCCGGTGCCGGCAAGACCTTCCCCCGCCATCCGGCCGGCGCTGCCATCCGGCTTCGGCCGACCCGGCTCCCTCGGCCCGGTCGCAAGCCGGCTGGGCCCACGCGCCATCGACGACACCGACGCTCGCCATCGCATCGAGCAGCTCGCCCTCTCACTCGAGGTTGAGGAAGACAAGGCTGTCGGGCTAGCTTGCTTCGGTCCGCGCATCCGGGATGAGTCCTTCCACAAAGAGTTCACGCTCCCCCGAGACACCCCCAAGTACAACGGGACCGTCAAGCCGGAGGAATGGATCATTGACTACACCACCGCCATCGGCATCGCGGGTGGAAATCGCCGCCTTGCCGTGCGCTACGCCCCGCTCATGCTCCAAGGATCGGCCCGTACGTGGTTGAACAGCCTGCAGGCCGACAACGTCAACTTGTGGGTTGATTTCGAGCAAGCCTTCATGCGCAACTTCACCAGCACATACAAGCGACCCGGCCGCCCCAGTCAGCTCGCCATGTGTGTGCAGGGGCCGACCGAAACCGGCCGCGAGTACCTTGCACACTGGACCGAGCTTCAGAACAGCTGCGAAGGAGTCCATGAGGTTCAGGCCATCTAGTACTTTGTGAGCGGCTTCCGGGATGACACCCACCTCAAGCACAAGCTCCGGCGCTCCAACCCGACCACCCTGGCCGCGCTCATGGTCACAGCGGACAAGTACGCCATGGCCAACTCCGCCATGAAGATCTAATTCATACGAGGCTGGCAAGGCATAGCCTGCTTCGCCCTCCAAGCCGGCTGGCTAGAACAGCCGCCAGCAGAACAACCAGCAGAACAACAAGCGCAAGGCCGAGTAGCCGGCTCCCCGCTACGACAACCGCCTCGTTGCCGCTGTCGAGCAAGCGCCTCCCGGCGAGCAGGGCGGCGCCAAACACCGGCAAACCGGCAAGACGGCGTGGCAACCTACCATGAGCTTCGAGGAGATGCTTGACACCCCCTGCAAGCACCACAGCGGTGCGAGGCCATCAACGCACACGCTCCGGTAGTGCGCCCGAACCAAGCGTATCATGAGGGGCAACATCCTGCCGCCTCCGGCTTCGGCTCTGGCTGTGGGGCAGCCGCCTCTGCCCCCGCCACCGACAAATGGCGCCATGCGCGATGAAGTCTTCCCCGATGCGAACGGCTACTACATCGTCTTCACCAGTTTTGGTGACGACAAGCGCATCGAGTGCTTGCTCGGACAAGAGGTGAACACCGTCATCCCGGCCGTGCCGGAATACATGCACTGGTCGGAGCGCCGGGTCAGCAGGACCCTGGAGGACCACCTGGCCATCATGCCCAACCCGGGTGGCTACGCCCTCGTCCTCGACCACACCATAGTCACCGCCAAGCGCACTTTCAAGTTCTCGCGGGTCCTCATCGATGGCGGCAGCACATCAACATCCTCTACCACGACATGATGACCAAGCTCAGCATCGAGGCCAAGCAGCTGGAGCCATCCCGGACGGTGTTCCACGGCATCGTGCCGGGTCTCTCCTACTCCCCCATTGGTCGGATCCGGCTTGACGTCCTGTTTGGCACGAGCGATCACTTCCGGCGCGAGCCTATCTAGTTCGAGGTGGTGGACTTGTCCAGCATGTACCACGCATTGCTGGGCCGGCCTGTGCTCGGCAAGTTCATGGCGGTTCCCCACTACGCCTACCTGAAGATGAAAATGCCGGGTCCCAAGGGCATCATCGCCATCACTGGCGACTACAGAAAGTCCCTGGAGTGCGCCCAAGCCGGCGCCAAGTTGGCCGAATCGCTGGTCATAGCTGAGGAGCGGCACCAGCTTGACCGGATCGTCGCGCTGGTCGGCGAGCAGCCGGCTATGCCGGCTTCAGCCAAGGAGCCGGCTCGCGAGGCATCATTCCAGCCGTCAAAGGACACGAAGAAGATCAAGCTGAACCGGGAAGACCGCGGCTGCAGCAAGTACGTTGTTGTGGGCGCCGCCTTAGCAACAAATAGGAAGGCGAGCTCGTCGACTTCCTCCGTGAGAATCGGGATATCTTTAAATGCTCCCCAAAGGACATGCCAGGAGTTCCGAGGAAGTACGCCGAGCACAAATTACACGTCCACAAGGAGCCCAAGCCTGTCCATCAACATCTACGTCGCTTTTCGGAAGAAAAGAGAAGAACCATTGGTGAAGAAGTCGCCCGGCTGCTCGCAGCCGGCTTCATCATGGAAGTGTTTCACCCCGATTGGCTGGCCAACCCGGTCCTCGTCCTGAAGAAGAACAAAACCTGGCGCATGTGCATAGACTACACCAGCCTCAACAAGACCTGCCCCAAGGATCCTTTTGCTCTCCCACGGATAGATCAAGTGATCGACTGCACGGCCGGCTGTGAGCTCCTGTCCTTCCTGGATGCTTACTCCGGCTATCATCAGATCAAGCTGGACCCGAACAATGCCCTGAAGATGTCCTTCATCACGCCCTTCGGGGCGTACTGCTACATCACCATGTCGTTTGGCTTGAAGAATTCTGGCACCACCTTCCAGCGCTGCATGCAGAAATGCTTGCTGAAGCAACTCGGCCGCAACATCCACGTCTACGTCGATGACATCATGGTGAAGACCAAGCAGCACCTCACGCTCCTTGACGACCAAAAGGAAACTTTCGCCAATCTGCGCTAGTACCAGATCAAGCTCAACCCGGAGACGTGCGTGTTCGGCGTACCGGCCGGGAAGCTGCTCGGCTTCCTCGTCTCGGAGCGTGGCATTGAGGCGAACCTGGAGAAGATCAAGGCCATCAAGTGCTTGCGCAAGCCAACCCGGCTACGCGATGTCTAGAAGTTCACCGGCTGCTTGGCCTCGGTTAGCCTGTTGGGTGAGAGGGCCTTGCCCCTGTATCAGCCGATGAAGAAGAGATCGTCATTAGAGTGGAACGATCAAGTGGATGAAGCGTTCTGGGATCTCAAGTGCATGCTCTCCACCACACCCGTCCTGGCCGCGCCGGCTGACAAGGAGCTGCTGTTGCTATACATAGCCGCCACCTTGCGGTCGGTCTGCAAGGTGTTGGTGGTTGAGCGACCAGAGAAGGGCAAGATCTAGTCCGTCCAGCGCCCAGTCTACTACCTGAGCGAGGTGCTTTCCGCATCCAAGCAGAATTACCCGCACTACCAGAAGATGTGTTGCGGTGTGTACCTCACCGCCAAGAAGCTGAAGCAGTACATTCAAGAGCATGTCATCATCGTGGTCAACACGGCCCCCATCGGCGAGATCATGGGCTGCCGAGATGCCTCCGGCCGGGTTGCCAAGTGGGCCACCGAGCTGGCCAGCCACACCATCCTCTACGAGCCGCGCACTACGATGAAGTCCCAGGCGCTGGCCGACTTCCTCATCGACTGGATGGAGACCCAGTACCTGCCGCGACCGCCGGATTCGATGCACTGGCCCATGCACTTTGACGGCTCCAAGGTGCACTCCGGCTTAGGAGCCGGCATCGTCTTGTCTTCCCCAAAGGGCGACCGGCTGCAGTACGTGCTCCAGATCCACTTTGCCTCCCCCAACAACGTCGCTGAGTACGAAGCCCTTGTGCACGGCCTCCGGCTTGCCAAGGAACTCGGCATCCGGCGCATCCTATGCTACGGCGACTCGGATCTGGTGGTTTAACAGTGTTCCGATGAGTGGGATGCCCGGGATGCCAACATGGCCAGCTATCGCTTCTTGTTCCAGTAGCTCTCCAGCAACTTCGACGGCTGTGAGTTCCTACATGTCCCGCGTGCGGAGAACGAAGCCGCCGACACGCTAGCCAAGATTGGCTCCTCCCAGCAAGCTATCCCGTCTGGCGTATCCCTCGAGCACTTGCACAAGCCATCTGTCAAGCCGGCTCCGGATTCCGAGTCCATCTTCATCCCAGACGACCCCACGGCCCCCCTTCCCAACCCGGACCTGGGGGCCGTCGACCCCAGCTTGGGGGCCGCCGTCCCCAGGCCAGTCCCGGGGGCTGCTGACCCCGGCCCGGGGACTACTGATCCCGGCTCGGGGGCTACCATCGCCAACCTGGAGGCCATCGACTCCGGCCCAGGGGCTGCTGAACCCGGCTCAATCCGGCCCAGGGGCTGCTGAACCCGGCTCAATCCGGCCGTTGCCATCACCAACTCGGGGGCTGCCGACTGCGGCTCGGGCGCTGGTGCCCTGGAACCCGCCCTGGTGGCCGTCTTCACCATCGTGATAGCTCCATCATAGGCCCAGCCAATCCTAGGCTTCCTAGAGAGCGGAGCGCTCCTAATGGACGAGACCGAGGCCCAGCAAGTGCAACGCAGGGCGTCCGCCTACAGCGTCGTCAACAACAAGCTCGTCAAGCGCAGCACGATGGGCGTGTTCTAGCGTTGCGTCGAGCAAGACAAGGGCATATAGATCTTGCTCGACATACATCAGAGCGAGTGCGGGCACCACGCCGCCTCCAGGTCCCTGGTGGCCAAGGCTTTCCGCCATGGTTTCTACTGGCCCATGGCCCTTAAAGACGCCGAATCACTCGTCCTCAAGTGCGAGGGTTGCCAACGCTTCAGCAAACGCAGCTACCAGCCGGCTTCAGCCCTGTAGACCATCCTGATCACCTGACCCTTTGCGGTCTGGGGGCGCGACATGGTGGGACCTTTCAAGACCGCTTGAGGCGGCATGACGCATTTACTGGTGGCAGTCGACAAGTTCACCAAGTTGATCGAGGCGTGACCGATCAAGAAACAGGACGGGCCAACGGCCGTCCGGTTCATCAAAGACATCGCGGTATACTACGGCGTCCCGCACAACATCATCACGGATAACGGCACCAACTTTGCCATAGGCGCCCTGGCACAATACTGCTCAGTCTGCTGCATCCGGCTTGACCTGGCTTCCGTTCTCATCCTCAATCCAACGGCCAGGTCGAGTGGGCAAATGGGCTGTTCTAGTCCGGCATCAAGCCGCGACTCGTCGAGCCCCTCATCTGCTCACCCGGTAGCTGGCTCGACGAGCTGTCGGCCGCCCTCTAGAGTATCCGGACGATGCCAAACCGGTCGACCGGGTTCACCCTGTTCTTCCTCATCTACGGAGCCGAAGCCATCATCCCGACCGACATCGAGTTCGACTCACCACGAGTCACAATGTACACCGAAGCTCAAGCCAAAGAAGCCCGTGAAGACGGTGTTGACCTACTCGAAGAAGCACGCCTGTTGGCCCTTAGCCGCTCGGCCATCTATCAGCAAGGCCTGAGGCATTACGACAGCAAAAAGATCTAGCCCCTCGCATTCCGCGAAGGACCCCTCATCCTCCGGATTGTCCAGCAGCAAGCCGGCCAGCACAAGTTAGCCTCTCCATGGGAGGGCCCCTTCATCATCAGCAAAGCCCTGTGTGAACGCAACGCGTACTACCTCATCGACGCACGTAAGCAAAACAAGCGCAAGAGAGACACCGCCGGAGAAGAAACAAGCCGGCCTTGGAATGCAGAGCTCCTCCGCCCATTTTATAGTTAGCTGTATGCACGTATGTATCGCTACCTTTTATAGTTCAATGAAAGATAATGAGACCCCCGAACGACACTTGGGGGCTACCTTTCCCTATCAAAATACTATGTCTCGCACACTCTTTATAATTCTCTGCCCTCCACCGCATGGTCGGCCTATCCGGCTCAGGGGCTCGGGGGCTAGCCGGCTTGACTGCAACCCGTCATCCCCTTGGCGCATCCTGGCATGTCCGAGTTGCCGAGGCCCTCCACTTCGCCCTAAGCGGCAGCCTGGCTTCGGCTGTTGGCTGGCAAGAACCAAGGGCCAAAGCATCGGCACACCGAAAAACACTAAAGTTGGATTCGCCGGATCGGTCAATCGGGCCTCATCGTAGTAAGTTGCCGCACGACCGGCTGCGCGTTCAATGTTCGAAAGGCCTAAGTACTGCGCGTTCTTTCCCAAGGCTGAACTCCTTGTCATAGAGCGAAACCCGGCTGCTCGACTCGTGGGGGGGGGGGAGGCCCAAAGAAGGAACAAGCAAGGAAAAAGCTTAAAGAACAAAGAGCAAAGGCGTAAACACTCGAAAAATATTACATTACAGAAATACAGGCCCAAGGCCAGAGTTCATTACATTTACCATACACCCCAGTGGGTGGGTGGTCCTGTCACTTAACAAAATGCTATAAAAGTAAAAGCAGGATGGCTCCACGCGACTCCCGCGTCGAGTTGCGCGACTGTCGGCTCCTCCGCAGTGGCCTCCGGGTTCATCGAGGAGCCGGTGTTGTCCAACCCGGCCTCATCATCCGCATAAGGGCCCGACTCCTCGGAGCTTCCCGCCGGGTCATCGAGCGCCAGGCCAAAGTCATCGGGCGGCACCTCCATGCCGTCTTCGGTCCGCTCCACCTGGAACTCATCGTGCGAAGCAAACAAGGCAAGATAGCTGGCCTGCGCAGCAATCCGGCCTGCCTCCGCCTCCAGCTGGGCTTCTGCGCCGGCTCGCTGGGCTGCCAGCTAGTTCAGGCTCAGGCCTAGATACCAAGACATGATGAACCATAGCGCCATGTTAGTGCTGGCTTGGGCCGCGGAGACACGCCATGCGTGAAGCCGCGCCGGTCCGGCTTCAAGCCAGTGCGCAGCCGCGAGAAGCTGGTGGGCGCAACGGCGGCAGGCCAAAGGGCTGCCGTCATCCTCAGCCCGGTCTCGGACAGCCGTGCCATCTACTCATCCAGGGCCATCAGGCGAGCCTCGGCGGCATGCATGATCTCCGAAAAACTCCAAGTGGCGTGCTGATCGACTTCGGCGCCCGCATCCGCTTGGGTTGACCGGTGGGCAAGCATGGCCTTGTCCGCGCTCTTCTGCGTTTCCGGGAAGTACTTTGGCAAATGAACAAGCAAAACGATCAGCCATATGAAAGTTCGGCCGGCTTGCGATCCGACGAAATCAATAAAGAAGCACTTACTAGTGAAGGCCTCATCTAGGTGACGCACGTCGCACAACATACCATGCCGTTCCAAGTCTCCGGCACTGCCGCGCGCCTCAAGCGCCTTCTCCAGCTCGGCACACTTGTCGACGGCTGCCTTCAGCTCGTCATCCTTGGCGGCGGCCGTCTTCTCGTGCTCATCCTTGAGACGAAGTAGTTCCGCCTGGTGGGCCTCCGCCGTCTTGGTGGCCTCCGCTTTCAGCCGCTCCACCTTGGCCTAGAGTTGGCTCTTATCACCAGCTAGCTAGTCGTGCTGCTGGCCAGCTTCGGCGAGTGCCTGGGCCCTCTGCCGCGTGCTTTGCGGCTGGGTCCTCCGCCGCTCGCTTTGGGGCCGGGCCCTCTGCCGCGCGCTTTGCGGCCGGCTTCGACGGCACCGGGTCCCTCCCATGCGGCCGGCTTGCGGCTGTCGGCACTCGGGACGACCCGATGTCGGCAGCCTTGGGGGGTCGATGTTGCCGTCCCTGCCCCTCGGCGGCGCTGCACCACCAGCGGGCGTCAGGATCTCCACGTCGTCATCCGACCAGTCTTGCAGGAGGTCTGGGTGCGAAGACTTACCCACGCGGCGTACCTCGCCGGCTTCGGCGTTAGCCAGCCCCGGATTCCCGGCGTGGGATTCCGCCCCCTCCGAGTGGGCCTGCTCGATGGCCGGTACTTGCACCTTCGTCCCATCATGTGTCTGTTGAATGGCGTTCAGCAGCACCTCCCTCATCACGTCAGGGTGGAGAAGGAGTTGTGACATTGTGAAAAATAAAGACCAAGGACTCACCGCTGGTACCAGGATCTCCGCGTTGTAGGGCGCCTTCCCGAAGCGCCAGTCCAGGACCAACCCGGCCTTGGAGATGGAATTCACCCGTTCAGCCACCTACTCTGGGTTCAGCCTCCCGGACGACATCCGGGACAGATCCCGGTGGTCCCCCATCTGACCGATGATGTGCGCCCGGCATTATAGCGCCAGCACCCGGCGCGCGAAGAAGGCGGTGACAAGATCTGTCCCCTTGAGCCCCTCCCGCGTTGTCATCTCCCGAATCCGGTCGCACAAGTTCTGCATCCCCTGCGGTGGGTTCTTGGGCATGTAGCCCCAATTCATCTTGGCGACCGGCTACTCATTGATGAACGGGGGAAAGTTGATGGCGTCGCCTCCTCCGCCGACGTTGTGAACATAGAAGAAGGTATTCTGCCACTTCTTGGCAGAATCGTCGATGGGCATCTTGGGGAACGCCCTATTCGGCCGGACCAAGACGACGGCGGTCCCGCAGTCAGACATGGCCCCGGCCTCTGGCCCCTGCTGCTTGAGGAAGAAGAGGCGGCTCCAGAGTTCCACGTCTAGCTCCACCCCCAAGTAACCCTCGCAGAGGGTGACAAAACCAGAGAGCTGCAGCATGGTGTTCGCACCAAGATGGTGCGGCTGCAGCCCGAAGAAGGAGAGGAAGGCACGGGAAGACCGAGCCCGCGCTTGAAGTGGCTATAGAAGACAACGCGCTCGCCATTTTGCGGCTGCGGCTCCGACTCCCCTCCGCGCGCGCACGGCTACCTTCGCCGCCGGCGGCAATCGCTGGGTATCGCGGAGATACTGGATGTCGGCATCGGTAACAATGGAGCCCTCCCACGATCCATTGGCGGCGCCATCGGCGAGGCTTGGCGAAGGTGTGAAGCGCGGAGGCAAGAAGGATCTAGCGCGGCCGGCGGGCAACTTGGGCGGCGCCTGACGCTTCGGTGCGCGGCCAGCTTGGGAGTTGGGCGAGAGAGAAGAAGAACGAGGCGAGGGGTGCGTGTGTGAGTATTTCCGCCGCCCCTCCCTCTGATTTTATAACCGCGGCCGAATGTGGGGAAGTGGGATCGGCTGCGCCTGTGTTTCCACTTCCCCGCATTATGGGGCACGTTTCTCCTCCCAAATTAACTACCTCGAGAAGCGCAACCGCCCACGGCGAACGCAATAAATCCCCGCGCGTGGGCCGAGGGAACGGCGTGGCGGGGCCCAGCCCACTGTTGCGTCCCATCGCGCGCGTGGCTTGGCAGGGCCTCTCTGGCCCCTGTTTGCCATGCGGCACCTGTATCGGGCCGCGCATGGCGCGCCCCTTCTCCTTCAAGATTCTGCAGACTCCTCGATTTCCCGCCCGTGCCGGGGTGCCGCGATCCGGCTTCCGGAAGCCGGCACACAGTGGGTGTTGCCGGACCCGGCGGCCACGAACTTCATCAACGTCTGCCGCCTTCTCAGGGGGAGAAACTGCGAAGGCCCCCTTGCTTCAAACCGGCGAGCCTTCACAGCTTCGGGGACTACTGTCGGGGGGATGAACCTCGGGCAGGCAACGGAACCCGGATCTATTTCAAAAACATCGGGGCCCGCAACGCCCCTAAATCCGGCTTGCCCCTGGCCGGCTTCCAAGCGCAACCCGGCCAGGTGCTCCAAGCCGATCAAGTCCACCAGCACATGCCGGCCAGACCTCGCAAGTCAGACCTTCATCGACAAACCAGCATTGCTACAGTGCGTTCCCCTTTATGCCGGCCCCGGCGGGCGCGGCTGCCGTGCCGACCAAGCCCCCGCCTGTGGCGGGCGACGCCTCGGAGGTGCAACCCTGTAGCAAGACAGCGCAGCTGTCCCATGACGACTGCCCAGTGCACCTACAGTACCCAGCAGCCAGCCGAACCCATGCCCGGCGGACCCGGTACGGCCCGCACTCGACAGACCCGGCGTGACCCGCGCCCAACGGACCCGGCAAGCCCGGCGCCCCGCTGCCGGCTGCAAGACACTGACAACCCGGCCTCGCGCCCATGTAACATTACCATTGTAACCCTGGGGGGTCCTATAAGACCCCCCATGAGGCCTCCATGCAACGGGGACGCGATCATTAGTTAACTCCACACACACACACACTCACATCCAGCCACACGGAGAAGGAGCAGCCTATGCACTGGCCTGCCTTCCTTCCTCCCCAAAACAACTCTTGGAGCAAGCTTGTACCATGTTCATATAAACCACACTCGGCAAGACTAGGGGCGTTATCTCTCCAGAGAGCCCAGAACATGGGTGTGTCTTGTCTCTCGCACTCGCTCGTACCAACCTCGCTTCTGGAGCCCACCGGTTGCCTCTTGCCTATCCCTCTCTTTAACCACCCCATGGCATCTGCCATGCGCCCACCACGACACTATAATTTACACAATTTATATTAAGGAATATATGCCATAGAAACCATAAAACAAGCAAACTATGCGTTGCAAACAGAGTCTGTCAAAAACAGAACAGTCTTTAAAGATCTGAAATATGACTATACTTTTGTAACTCCAAAAATTCGGAAAAATTAGGAATGCTTAGGAAATTTATATATAGATCATGTCTAAAAAATTCAGAAGTTTTCCATGTTCCACTAAATTTAGAGAATTTCAGTACTGGGTGCTAAAGTTTCTATTTTTTCACAGAATCAAGTCAACTATCATCCACACTATCCCAAAGGCATCACTTGGCACTTTGTTGAAATAATAGCTATAAAATATGATTACTACAGTAGATTAATCATGTGAACACACAAAAATAGTAGGGTACATGTTGGGTTTTCTCCCAACAAGCACTTTTCTTTAATGCCTTTTTAGCTAGGCATGTTGATTTCAATGATGCTCACATAAAAGTAAAGAATTGAAACATGATGGGAGCATCGTGAAGTATATTACTAGCACATTTAAGCCTAACCCACTTCCTATACATAGGGATTTTGTGAGCAAACAACTTATGGGCGCAAGAATCAACTAGCATAGGAAGGCAAAACAAGCAAAACTTCAAGATTTTCAGCACATAGAGAGGAAACTTGATATTATTGAGATATGTAAAAGCATATCTTCCTCTCTCATAATAATTTTCAGTAGCATCATGAATTAATTCAACAATATAACTATAACACCAATCATTCTTTTCATGATCCACAAGCATATAATTTTTATTACTCTCCACATAAGCAATTTTCTTCTCATTCGTAGTAATGGGAGTATCATATGAAACTCGAATATTATAAATTGTTTCCACATTAAAACAGTAATGTTCAGAAAAAGAGTAATCATAATTATGATGAGTTTTATAAGAATGATCATCACTACTTTTTATAACATAAGTGTCATCACAATAATCATCATAAGTAGCAACCTTGTTCTCATCATAATCAATTGAAACCTCTTCCAAGATAGTGGAATCATTACTAAATAAAGTCATGACCTCTCCAAATCCACTTTTATCATTATAATAAGATTCAACACCCTCCAAAATAGTGGGATCATTACTGCCTAGAGTTGACACTCTTCCAAACCCACTTTCATCAATATAATCATCATAAATAGGAGGCATGCTTTCATCATGATAAATTTTTTCATCAAAACTTGGGGGACTAAAAATATCATCTTCATCAAACATAGCATCCCCAAGCTTATGGCTTTGCATATCATTAGCATCATGGATATTCATAGCAAAAGTACTAACAACATTGCAATCATGCTCATCATTCAAATGATTCACATTAAACATTTATTAAATTCTTCCTCTATCAATTGAGCACAATTTTACGATCCATCATTTTCAAGAAAGACATGATAAAGACGAATAATATGAAGCCACCTCAATTCCATTTTTTTGTATTTTTATTTTATAAACCAAACTAGTGATAAAACAAGAAACTAAAAGATTCAATTGCAAGATCTAAATATGTACCTTCAAGCACTCACCTCCCCGGCAACGCCGCCAGAAAAGAGCTTGATGTCTACTACGCAACCTTTCTTCTTGTAGACTCGCGTTGGGCCTCCAAGCGCAGAGTTTTGTAGGGCAGTAGAAATTTTCCCTCAAGTGGATGACCTGAGGTTTATCAATCCATGGGAGGCGTAGGATAAAGATGGTCTCTCTCAAACAACCCTGCAACCAAATACAAGAAATCTCTTGTGTCCCCAACACACCCAATACAATGGAAAATTGTATAGGTGCACTAGTTCGGCGAAGAGATGGTGATAAAAGTGTAGTATGGATAGTAGATATAGGTTTTTGCAATCTAAAAATATAAAAACAGAAGGTAGCAAGTAACAAAAGTGAGCAAAAACGGTATTGCAATGCTTGAAAATAAGGCCTAGGGTTCATACTTTCACTAGTGCAAAATCTCTCAACAATGGTAACATAATTGAATCATATAAGAATCCCTCAACATGCAACGAAGAATCACTCCAAAGTTTCTATCGGAGAATGTAGGACGAAAACATGCATCAACCCCTATGCATAGATTACCCCAATGTCACCTCGGGAATTCGTGAGTTGAGTGCCAAAACATACATCAAGTGAATCAATATAATACCCCATTGTCACCACGGGTATTCATATGCAAGACATACATCAAGTGTTCTCAAATCCAATATTCAATCCAATATAAGGAAACCTCAAAGAGCAAGACTCAATTCATCACAACAAGAGATAGAGGGAAGAACACCATATGATCCAACTGTATTAACAAAGCTCATGATACATCAAGATCGTGCCAAATCAAGAACACGAGAGAGAGAGAGAGAGAGAGAGAGAGAGAGATCAAACACATAGCTACTAGTACATACCCTTAGCCCCGAGGGTGAACTACTCAATCCTCATCATGGTGGCCGCCAGGATGATGAAGATGGACTCCGGTGATGATTTCCCCCTCCGGCAGGGTGCCGGAACGGGTCCCGATTGAGTTTTCCTGGATACAGAGGCTTGCAGTGGCGGAACTTCTCATCTAGGGTTCTTTCTGGGGGTTTGGGTATTTATAGGAATTTTTGGCGTCGGTCTCACGTCAAGGGGGTGCCCGAGCGGCCCACAAGCTCGAGGGGCACGCCATAGGGGGGGTGAGCCCCCCAGGCTTGTGGCTTCCTCGTCCACTTCCTGGCCCAGCTCTGGTGCTTCAGGGGTCTCTTTTGGTCCATAAAAATTCACCATAAATTTTTAGCCCATTCCGAGAAATTTTATTTCTGCACAAAAAAATGACACCACAGTAGTTCTGCTAACAACAGCGTTAGTCCGGGTTAGTTCTAATCAAATCATACCAAAACCATATAAAATTATTGTAAACATGGCTTGAATACTTCATAAATTATAGATACATTGGAGACGTATCAACAGTACATGTTCTACTCGAGGTAGACTTCGTGCCACGCAAGCCACCATCATAGTCTGCCCCATAGGGTTACAACTAATGATAATTAAGGGTTACCCCGTGGATGCGGCCTCTCTGAGGGTTCTCTCTAACTCCCCAATCCTTTGCTAAGGCGAGGGATCGAGGCTTTTACTGTCACCACTAATTACCCCAATATCCCCAACCATCACAAGGACTGTAACATACTTCATGACACAAGGCATAAATGTGAGTGAGCGCTCGTCTCAACATTCGTGAAGGGTACTAACTCGAATCCTGAATAGGTAATATTGGATCACAACAATTATCATACACAGGTGCAGCGACATGCTATACAAACGGTTTTTAACCCCTTCCCGTGATAGAGTTTTAAACCGTCGCCTTGCCTATGTGTGCGATAGGGGGTTCCTTCCCAGACGACCCAGAAACCATCGACAATAGCTCCTCCAGTCACATGCTCAGCGCATATGCTCGTGTGCGATCGGGGGAGATAACGCAGACACTTTTGTATGACAACCCGTGGGAGATCGTCTTGCCATCCCACACACTAATTATGGAACCAATGTTTGTGTTGGCTACCGCATCAGACACAGTTTTCTACATAGCCTTGTCTATGAAAGGTGTAGCGATCACAGACGCTCTGCCTCAGTTAAGGATTTTCACTATTCAAGTATATCACACATGATCTGGTGAAGAAAATTGTATGCCATTGGGCTATCCATCACACATGCTTTTACTGCTAGAAACGTTTGTAAGGTGCCCTGGCCCATTTAGCAGGTTTATTAGTTTACTATTAATACTCCACGTATTGAGAAAATTCACATTTCATACACCACTTTCATATCAGGCACATAAATATATTTTATCATCACAGTACGATAGCTACGTGACAACAACACAGTACACCATATAGCTAGTTCACCTTCATAAGCAGTATGTTGGGCACAATATTAGAACAATATATTCATTAATTTTCCTAACCGGCTAATGTATGTTGGTTGATGCGTGCATGATCAGCCAAATTGGTTTTCTCCAGCTCTGCTTTCAGTTCTTTAAGAGCCTGTTTTGTACTGCGCAACTCGGAAAGTGCCTCCTCCTTCTCAAACACCGTCTTAGAAAAGTCTAATTTAAAAAATCTGAGCTCATTCTCCATGTTCCACTTTTCTTCCCTCTTTTTTCCCCATACCTTGAGATATTGTTCAGCGTTGATAACATTTTCTCTAAGCCTATCTCTATTCTCTTCCTCATACATGCTCCAAAGCTTTGCGAGGTACATCTTCAAAGACTGTGGCCGGTCTTGATCAACCCACTCTAGGTAAGAAAACTTCCGTTCATCCTATAATATTTAAAACTAAATCAGTTACAATTGTAGGGAAAATGGGTTTTGAGCAACTTAGAAAATCACTAGAAACATATTTTGAAAAACTGAAGAAACAAGTTAAATATGACATATCTTCTCAACCAGATCAATGTGCAAATGAATTAATTGCTACTGAGAAAACAACCAAATTAAGGAACATCACATGCTATAATTAAGGCAACAACGGTACAAGCTCTTAGTCATGTATAATAACAAATTGACCATTATATGAGGAATCTAAATATAACTGCAACAGCACAGCGATAGTGTTTGGATGACATCAAATTAATACTAACAGGTATGTACATGCACAAATTTAATAACATAGAGCAAATAGGACTAAGGCCACCCACTATGTAGGCCAAAACCGGTGCCAAATCAACTGTTGCTACATTTGGCACCGGTGCCCTACACTGCCGAGCCGATGCCAGTGGAAAAATTCAAGAAACCAGAGCACCTAGTTGCTCCAATGAGTAGTTCCTTTGTACCATCAAGTATTATTATTTTACTACTTTGCCGTTTGGATGTGTGGAGCAAAGTTGGCAGCACAAACTGCTGAAGCGGTGCCAAATAATTTTCTCAGGGCACCGCTGATGAGATTGCAACATTTTTAGATACTAGGTAGAACTGTGATAGTGTCTTAATCACATCCAGAATAACATAGCATAGTGACAGTGTCTGAATCACATCTGACAAATGATTTGTAACAACAATAGTGGGGCTAACCTTCTCTACACATGCCAGAAACTTCCTCCCATTGTCCATAGATTCAAAAGCCACCAACTTCATGCATGGAGATTGATGCTGAAAATGAGCAGGCAGATCTTCAGCTACCCCACCCCATTCCTTGCAAGTGATGGTCCTAGGGAGTTACAAGAGGAAGAAATGGATCAAATCGGCCGCTGGATTAAAATCCTCAATTCCAAATCATAACCATAAGCCTAGGGGAGTGAAAGAGAAGAGAGAGGCATACCCGGCTGGTGACAGAGTCTGTTGTAAATATGCCCTATAGGAAATAATATTGTATTATTATATTTCCATTATTCATAATTAAGAGTTTATATTTCATGCTATAACTGCTATGATCCTGGAATATGTGATTCAGTGGAAAACTCATATGCACGTGTGAAATGATAAACAGTAAACAATAGGTTCCCGGTCTCGCCTCTAAGACCGGCTCAAGTGTTGTTGGTGATCATGTTTTCCGGATCTTAGGATATCGTTAAGTGTAACGATAGTCCTAAAACAAACATTGAGGGTATGACGTTAGAAGAACAATCATATTGAATCGACCCAATACTTGTCTGTTATACTATGTGATCATATCGTCTGAAATCATCTATTATAACACGGAGTGTTAGCATGTGTTTTAGTTCCTCAGACCATGAGAGTGTCTCAGTCACTTCCTACCGGACGGTGGGCTTTGGGGTTGCTCAAACGTCATTTGTAACAAGGTGATCGTAACCACAACTTTCAGGCTCACCGGAAAGTTTGACAAGTGACCGGACAGCTCGAGAGTGGGATTTGCTCCTCTGATGATGGAGAGATATTCTTAGGGCCCTCTCAGTGAGACGGCATCCATCATCGTCTGGCCAGACACAGGTGACTATGTCATGGGGAAGCCGGAACACGTCAACGAGAAAGAAGAACAAAACCGGTAATGGGAGCAACGATATAGTGAGCATGGTGATGACTCTGGAGGATATTGATGCACACCGGGTTTTGTAAAGTATCGCGAAGCAAAGGGGACATCACATGATAACAAAAGGTTCACTCGAATATCATTCATGTAATCATAGGGACCGATATGGATGTCCACGTTTCCACTATCGGTCATTGAACGAAGGGGTTTCGATCATGTCTATGGTTACCGAACCTACGGGGTCACAAGCTTAAAGTAATCACGATCTGTTGAGTGTTAGTAGGACGGATGTGATGAGAATATATTTGTGGAATTGTTTCATTAATATATGGAATTGTTCCAAGAGGTTCCAGAAGCGTTTCGGGGTCACCGGAAGGGTTTCAGTGAATATCGGGTAATGCCGGGTATTACCTATTAATATATATAGGTGGATTTTTTTTGGGGATGTTAAATTATATATATAATGCTCTGATTTTTTTTATAACAAATATATATATTTAATTTAATATCAGCGGGCCAAGTAAGGCCAAGTGGTGGAAGACCACTTGGGCCATAAAGGCCCAATAGGGGTGGCGCCCCCGTCTCCCCATGGAAAGGGGAGAGGGATGCCGAATTGGAGAGGGATTCCCCTCCCCTTGGACGGCCACAAGGGGTAGACTTTCCCCCCTTCTATGGCGCCCCCTCCTCCCCTCCGAACCTATATATACTAGAGGATTTCCACCCTTTTGCGACACAAGTTTTGGAGCCTCCTCTAGTTGATCTAGTGCACGTGCTAGTTGGTCCTAGTTGACTAATTAGAGCGATCCCTAGCCACCTCTAACCCTCATAATTAGAAGCCCCATGTGGTTCTAATCTTCTCCCTCTAATTCTCCGGCAATGATTAGCTCTGGACGGCAAAGCGCTGCCGGATCATGAAGATCGTACACTTGCAACCTAGTAGAGAGGCCATGCTTTCGGTCTTCCGTTCGAGGGATCGTTCGTTGGCGGTTCGCGAGATTGTCATCACCGTTCAAGGGACTTCAAGTATGATCTACACCAACTCGTCTACTTCCGTTGCACTCCCGGAGTCAGTAACGATCATTGATCACAACCCGTTATGCATCTTCATATTGTTCTTGGGTGTTCGTAGGGTGATTTTTTTTGTTTTCTACTATGTTTCCCAACAGAGTCATCATCGGAGGATGAACCGCTGGAGAGGTCATTCAAGAATACCATGGCGTCTGCGGCGGTCGGATGCAAGATAGCGAGAGTGATGAAGCAAGCAAGGAAGCTGCTATAGCTTATGAAGGAAGGAAGGAGGAAACAGGGGAAATGTGGCTCGTGGTCGGGGAGAAAAGGGGGTGGGGAGGGGGGGAAAGCGTTAGATATTCTGGTGGTAGGCAAAAAAAATCGGAAGGTGGAGGGAAACTTGGCGCGCAATGTCATCAGACACCATTCACTTTGAACAAATTTGTCCATCGCAAATGATTTTTCTGCTTTACACGCATGCGATGAGTTTGAGCATTCAAATTTGGTCCAAATTTATTTGGGTACAGTGCTCATCCACATCATTGCATAATTTAACATCACTTGCAAATTTTGGTACACAATAGAGCCTACAGCACACGGACCACACTTACTGAATCGAGCAAATTTTAGTAATTAAATAAAGCTAGTTGACCTAAGTAGTGCTCTAACAAATTACCAGCGTTATAAACAAAAGCTAATTGTGCATAATTTTAATAAAGCCGCGGACACGCCGCCCTATGCCTCGCTAGTGTAAGATGAGATGTCGATGACTTGTCTTGGTGATATTCCGCCGTTGGTGCACTACGCGTCCCCCAGGCTGAACTTGAACATGTGGGTGTCCTCGTCCTCGTCCTCGGCGCCACCCTCAAGGTTGTAGTACTCCTAGTAGTGGCGGTGCTAGAGCTCGCATTGATACTCCACCGCTGATTCCTAGGCAGACACGCACTTCTCTACCTCCTCCTTAGCCGGGCACAACTCCTCCTCCCGGTTCTCCTCGATCTCCGACACCTCCTACATCTCCAGCTCCCGCTCAGCGATATCATGACAAAGCAGGGGCTCCATGACCTTCGCTACCACATCATCGGCAAACATCTCCGCCGCCTCTTCGGACATGGGGTGTATGCTGGATTTCGAGGAGGCCTGGAATATCTGAGTGTGGATGGCCTCGACCCAGGCCAGGGCGACCTCCACGGCACAGACTGTTGCTCGAGCGATCTCGGCATTTGCAGCCATCGCAGTAGCTGCTACAGCCATCTCGGCTGCTACAACTGTCTTGTCGGCTAGCGCAGACACCCTCTCGGCAGACGCGGCCGTGCTCAATACAGATGCAGTAGCGCTCTCGGCAGAGGCGCTCGGGGCGGACGCGGCGAGCGCACGCGCCCTCATGAAGCGTCTCCACGACGTAGTTATTTGAAAGAAGGGGTTGGGGAATGGGGACCGAGGATCAGGGACTCGTGGATTCGAGGGTGACTGACACTTGAGCAGATGAAGTCAGCGAAGCTTATGCAGGAACACATAAATAGGCCCACGAATTTCATCGCAAACGGTTCCTATAACCTATTGTGTGTGATGTACTGGAATTTTTGTATTAGCTGTGAAAGACGAATTTGGAGTACAGTGGCAATGGATGGTGTTTTAAATGTATGAGAAAATTTTGTACCGTTAACATGCACTAATACAACTGTCATGTTAAAATTTGGAAAATGTCAGGGTTCATTTGCCCTTTTAAGACATTAAGTGAGCTTCTAGCCATTTAATGGCCGTAATTCAAATTTGAACTACATGTACATGCAACAGCAAACCGTCATGGGTTGGAAAATCATATTTGTGTCCTTGTGTGGAAGTTAATGCCATGTGCAGTAAACTGGAACGGATTTTCAAACATATTTGTGTCATGGCTTGGACACAAACATTGAGTACCATGGCTTTTAAATTCCAAAAAAATCAAAAATGATTTGAAATACATGAAACCTTTCTTGATGTAATAGCATGGCTCCAAGATCCTGTGGTAAAAAATTGGCATGTTTGACGGAAGTTTGGACACAGACCTCTCACAAACTGGAGCATCTCATGAGAAGACTCATGGTTCCGAGAGGGAACAATGCATGTTTGATGACGAACCGGTGGTCGCTTCCTCGTATGGCCTTGAAATTTTTTCTACCGTTAACATGCACTAATACAACTGTCATATTCAAATTTCAAAATTTTCAGGGGTCACTTTAAGACATTTAAGTGAGCTTCTAGCCATTTAATGGCCATAATTCAAATTTAAACTACATGTACATGCTATAGTAAACCATCATGGGTTGGAAAATCATGATTGTGTCCTTGTGTGCAAGTTAATGCCCTGTGTAGTAAATTAGAAGGAATTTTCAAACATATTGGCATCACGGCTTGGACACAAACTCTGAGTACCATGGCTTTTAAATTCCAAAAAATAAAAAAATGATCGGAAATACATGAAATCTTGGCATGTCACCAAGATGCTGTGGTAAAAAAATTGGCCTGTTTGAAAAAAAATTATACACACACCCCTCACAAACCAGAGCATCTCACGAGAAGACTTTTGGTTCTGAGAGGGAACAATGCATGTTTGATGATGAACCAACGGTATCGTCCTTGTATGGCCTTGAAAATTTTCTACCGTTAACATGCACTAATACAACTGTCATGCTAAAATTTGGAGATTTTCAAGGGTCATTTGACATTTTTAAGACATTAAAGTGAGTTTCTAGAAATTTAATGGCCGTAATTCAAATTTGAACTAAATGTAAATGTAACAGAAAACCATCATGGCTTGGAAAAATCATTTATGTATTATATTTTACAATAGGGTTAATTTGATAAATGCCACTCAAATTCTAGCGATTCCGAGAAATGCCACTCCAATTTCCAAACTTTGAGAAATGCCATTTCCAGTGGCATTTTTCAAAGTCTACATTGGCATTTTTCAAAGTTTGGAAATTGCAGTGGTATTTCTCGGAATTGCCAGAATTTGAGTGGCATTTATCAAATTAACCCTTTGCAATAATATCATGGTAACACAAAATAAGCATTCATCCCTTATATTTGAAAAATGTAAATGTCTGTAAAGACAACCGGGCCCCACACGATTGGCACTCTATTTTGCGCCTCGAGGTTTGGAAGGTGAGTCGCACGGGTTATTAAGCAGATGCAATTGTGTATTGGAAACCAACAGCGATTTATTTCACACACGGCTTTTGCTCTGGGAATCATGTGAAATTCGAGCTACAGTACTCATAAATTTCGGCCACCGACGCATGATCTAGATTCCGGCTGCCAATAAATACTACCCTACCCACATCGTCCCACCTGCATTCTCATCTACATTTTCTCCTCGCTCGCACTCCCCTCGCAAAACTCTGCCATGTCATCGTCGATCTGCCCCACGCGCCGAGGAGGATGCACCGCCCTGCGAGGAGGTCAAGGCACAGAGCGGTGATGAGGAGGAACTCTATGTGCCACCAGACGAGGTTGCGTTTGACCCCCCCAACTTTGGAGTGGTTTTGGGGCTAGTACGATCTTTGTCTGTGGAAGTCGTTGTCGCCGGCTGAGAAAGCCAAGCAAGTGGCATTCAAGAAGGACTTGGCAGAGGAGCGCACTAGGTACCAGGTGGCCCGTGAAGCCGCCTAGAAAAGGATGCGTTGGAGCTTCGGTGGCAGGCGCATTGACGTGTAGAGGAGGTGTATGAAGACGGAGGGTACTTCGCTAGGAAGTCCAAAGGCGCTAGGCGCCTCATCGCTACTTGAGGGTCGGCCGATAAGCTCTAGGATGCTACCGACAAGGAGCTCCGGTGGGCGCCGAATGAAAGGGATGGTCGTTCACGCGAGTCCGCCAGCAAGAGGCAGATCAGCACGTCAAGCGCTACGAGGTGGAGGAGGTGGAGTACTACCTCCAGGTTTGGAAGCCGCCGTGCACCAGGGAGCTGCTTGTGGCACCCCGGCTCAGAGAAGACCGGAATGCCCGTATTCCAGCACAGGGACAAGTCCTCTGGAATACGACACTGTTGGCATAGAACAAATCAGCTCTTTATTACAATGGATATGGTTACAAAGGGTACAAGGATTACATCGGCACAGCGATAATACACCTGCCCAAGGTAGCTCTATGCTAACAGCGGAGTAACTCCCTCGGTAGTGGAATAGTGACGGCGGTGATGGACTCCACTCCGCAGGGACTCTGGCTAGAACGCGTATCCTAGGTCGCAAACTTGGGATCCTCGACAAGCAAGCAATCTTGGCATGACCTGCAAACTGGCATGACACGCCAGGTGAGTACTTGGAATGTACTCACAAGCTCACAGCAAACATCAGCATTAAGGCAAGACAACATCATATCAAGATAGCTACTGAAGTAGATGCAGTAAGGTAAAGCATATTAAGTAGTTTAATCCATACTCCGAATAACCTCAGGATACAATCTGAATTTGTTCCAAAACCAATCCAAATCATGTGGTCATCCGACCACTCATCCCTTTGCCATCCCATGGCTGACATATCACATACCTGATTCCATCTGCACAACAAGTCTGACCAACTTAATCTTTTCCGGGTTGCCTCACAACCTTCAGAATACTCACGATCCACCGAGTACTTCCGATCTTATGATGAGTTCTTCCATCATTATCACTACTATGGTTGACCACCTAAAGAGGTTTGGACGGACTGTCCAATACCGTGGACACGACTATTCGAATAGATTTTACACTCTGCAGAGGTTGCGCACTTTACCCACACCATGGAGCACCTGACCTCGTGATCCCATTAGGGTGGACCAGCGTTGCTCCAACGAAACCCGCCTGACCCGTGACTCTCCCATTGTCCCACCGGTAATCATCCTCCCCCGGAGTCCTACCCTAGGTGGCCCCTGTGTCACCGCATGACACCTGCCACTGTCGTGGCTAACAAACTATCCCAAACGGGGACCTGGTACCATATAACTCAACTGGGCTCACAAGGTTATCGCCGCCTACCGGGCCAGGGAAGCGCGCACGCATAACCTTCCCTGTTGGGCGGTACCGGTGAAAGAGCACGCGATCAGACCAAGTCAAGGCCGTCCCATACCAGCAAATGTGGCTGCACGAATAAGTCCGGACAGGTGACTCAGGATCAACCATGAAGTATCCTATCACCGAACAATCTCTGTCATGGTTGACACTCTGATATCATAGTAGTCCATGTCAAAACGATATCCGGCTAGAGATCCGATAACCAGTATGCTTAAGCCACTTCTACTAACTCAACTACACGAACTGTCGGATGAAATCCAAAATAATCATAGACAGTGATCTCAACATCATAGTATGAACAAGTGGGTAAATTACTAGTCACTACAATCCAGTACTCAACATGGTAGTCACCTATCCAAGAATTTACTCAGGCATTGAATAATCCAATTCATTTCACAAATAACTCATTCTAGCTGTTAAAGTAAATGGTTAAACTATGATATTGTAGTGCAGTTATGCAGATGAGAGTTGTGACTTGCCTGGGGATGAAGGAACCATCGGGAAGGAGTGCGGAATGGTCGCGGAAGGAGTTGCCGGAAACAGTTCTCTCTCGGAGGGGCTGTTTACGGGCAAGGGAAAAATGGTCATTTTCACAGCGTCAAAACATTCTGAAAATGATACCAACAGAACGGGCTCGAAGAGACAAAGAAGTGGGCTTTGGATTCACCTCGATCGGAGTTTCGGTTAAAAAGATGTGGTTGTTTGAAGGGGGAGGGACCTTTCTGTAAATACACTATTTACACTTGGGTCCCTAGCTATTTATTTATTTTTGAAAAGGATAAACGGCACTGTGTTGATGGGCTGCCTCGGGCCGAATCTCACGGCCGCTGCTGCTGTTGCTCCTGGGCCGTCCCGCACTACTATTGCCTCCTTTTAAAAAAAAACCCGGTGAGCTCCTAACGGGCTGGCCCACCTTATCTCCCTCCTCCTCCCCTATTTCCAGCGTGCAACGAGAAGCAGATCCGGCGCGGGCCAGGCTCGATGCCGATGCTCGGGGCCACGGCGGCGCTCGTGGAGGGGCGGGGCGAGCTCGCGGGGCTCGGCCGCGCCCGCAGGTGGTCGCCAGCGCTCGGGAGCCGGCCGGTGGCGCAGTAGGCATTGACTGGGAGGAGGCGGCGGACGGCCACCAGAGGCTGCTCCGGCAGCACTTCCCCGGAGTAACCGAAGACGGCGATAGATTCACAGGTTCTGGGAGAGGCCGAGGGCGAGGCGGGAGAGGAAGGGAAGGGACAAGGTGCCGGTTTGGCTCGAGAGGAGCGGCGGCAGAACCACGGTCATGGCGAGGAGAGGAGCTCCGATGAGCTAGGAAGAGATGGGGGAGAGGGCTGAGAGGTTGCTGGTGTGGAGGAGGAGCTCGTGGGCAGCTTAAATAGGCTCGGGGGAGTCTCGCAATGGTGGCCGAAGCTCCGAGACACACGGCGAGGCGATCCACGGGCTCGGGGACGAAGGAGAGAAGCTACCAGAGGGCACACACGTGTGGTGGGGGGCTCGTCGGCGCTCCTGGACAAGCTAGAACCCACTGGAGACACGCTCCCGACGCGTACGGAGCACAGAGCGCGGGTTTAGCATGCTCTGCACGTGGTCACCGCGTGGCCACGGCATTGCCACGCCATACTTGACGCCAAATCATGTCTGGGAGGTTCTCCTTCCTTCCCGGAGATGACCTATGCAACTAGATGACTCAGGAGGGGTCTGAAGTGACTGGACCATAGTCAACAAGTTTCTAGCAGCAAACTTGACCACGTTTCTGTGATCAACAGAAAAGTGATAAGGTCAAAATGAGATGTCTGGGAGGTGTAGGGTAGGAAGGACTATAGTCCTGTGAAGTTTGTAAATAAATGGACCAAGATTTAATAGGGTTGCCTTGCAACTGACCAATCTGGTCCAGATACTCAATCTTGATGTGCCACTCACATGGAGTAGCAACTTGGGCTGAAATTTGTTATAGCATGATGATTTGGTCATATGAGAGTGCCATAAAAATTTAATGCCATTTGGACAAGCCAAAATGGTACTTCCTTCACAGCTATCCTCTCTGACCAGAATCTTAGAAAAATTATAGTGAGTTATTGGAAAGATGAAATGAGCCCAAAATTTTGTGTAGATAGGTTATATGGGTAGGAGATGCTCTGGTAAATTTTCAGCAATTATGGAGCAATATAAAATATAGTTGCTTCACAATGTGAAAATCTGACCAGAAACCACGATTTGATGGTATGCTCACATAGATGATTGGATAGGGTTGAAACTTGGTGGAGAGTCATGATTTGAGCATATGAATATGCTTGCAAAATTTCAACTCATTTCGATACTCCTAGCTGGCACTTGCTTCACAAAGATTCCAGTTGACTAGAAACTTTGGAAATTAGCCAAGGGAGATTTAATATCCAAATAAAGTTGAATTTTGGCATGTGGCAATGATATGGATAGGAAAGAATGCCCAAAAAGTTTGAGACCAAGCAAGCAAATATAAAGGGTACTTGCTTCTCAACTTGACAACTAGGGCAGAATCAGAAAAGGAATAATTGTGAAATATTTTTGAACATGGCAAGGAAGGATTTGACAAATTTGAGGAATATCTGACCCAAACAATTGATGAGAATTATTTGGGCATCTATGGAATGATGAAAATGTGGGTTGCTTCACAACCCAGGACAAACATGGTAAGTCCTTTAATAGAAAAAGGAATTTTCCCAAGGAAAAGAATATTGGGGTTGGTCCAAGATGGAAATGACAAGGTCTTGGGATGGTTTTGAAGTTGGCAAGCCACTTGGGAATAGGAATCAAGGATGGTCCTCCAGGTTGCGAGACTACTAAGCCACAGAAAGCGAATCTGGAACAAAATCAAAAGAAAAAGAAATGGGCAAAATCCAGGGTGTTACAAACCTACCCCCCTTAAAGAAATCTCGTCCTCGAGATTTGGTTGCTCAGGGATCAAACTTGAATATTTCCACTTGAGGAGACCGTTTCCAACTCGGGTTTCCTTTTTACATTTGTATAATGCTCCCACTGAGTTTCATATGACTGATTGCCTTGCTTCGGGGTGGTTTGCTTCACTGGAACCTTTTTCTGGCAAATCTTACCTCATATGCTACTCTGACTCCAATCCTTTTATGTCTGATGTCCTGTCTGGAGCAATAAATTACCCTGACAAAACTATGTGCCCTGAGAGTGGTTCCTCATGGACGTGTTGTGACGAGGTCCAATTCGAATGACCGTTCACTGAGTTGTGAGCAGATTCTCTTGGTGGACACGAAGTCTTTTACTCATTGCATTGGGTGACTTCAAATGGCTGTGTGTCCTCCAGGCTCAAAAGAGTACTGTGAATCATACCATTCTCCTGGCGGAATCTGACTTCTCACATGGATTGCTGGGTCATCTTGGTTATCTTCACTGTCTTGGGTATAAGGCTCCTACCAAATATTTGAGTATCACCTGTCGTGACCAGCATAAAGGTGTACGGTCTTATTGTGATATTATCCATAGACTTGACTGACAGCGGTCCTTGCAGCAGAATCTTGTTCACGGCAGGTTAGTCTTTAACTGGTTCCCATATGTGAGGACACATGCTTTGAGACTGTTGTTCATCCTTCTGATTACTCAGTCTGCCGGTATCTCTATATGGCTGGTAGACCGTGTAATACTTCAACATGGTTGCTGAACTTGAACTGCTGAGCTAATCTTTCGGCTGACCTGACCAGCTTGGTTGCCCTCTTCTGACAATTCTGAGCATATTGGGTTGGCTGGTGGGTTGTCTCGGTATGGGGTCCTTGCAAATGGGATAGACCCCGTGGGTGTGTACCCATAGTGACTGGTATCGAACCAGACAGTCCAGAGTATTTGTACCATTACCATACCTGTATGGACAATGTTGCTCTTTCATTATGGTTCTCTTTGCCTGGCCCCTTTGCTGAAAGAACTTGGCCTTATGTGTTCTTGATTCTCCGTGTGACCATAAGTGTTGTCAAGTGCAATATTCTGGCAGGCATATTATTTTACAAGTTGTGGCTGTAGGGAATCGATCGTCTGAACCCTTGGATAAAACCGGCAAATAAACCAGTAGCCACCAGAACGGTCTTTACAAGTCAGATCTGGGACATTACTGGAGTAACTCAACCCCGACTCAAGACGGCTGAAAAGCAGTTCAGAGCATGAGATGGTGTCGATAAGAAGCAAGTAGCAGCTCCCTAAGACGGCCAAAGAACAGCTCAGAGCATAGGGTCACTGCTACGGAGAGAAATTCAACAGCTGCCCGAGATGGCCGAAAAGCAGCTCAGAACACGGGCCAGTTGCTGACAAGAGAAATAAAAGCCGGCATCCACCCCGGACGGCCGAAAACAGCTCAGAACACAGGCGTGGTGCCATTACCAAAGAAAGACGGGCAAGGGTTCATCCGCATCCCAAACAGCTCACTATTATGCATGCAGGGTATTCGGCTATCCTTCTTGTTGAACACTAAGTTCATAGCACATTCTGGCTTGCTTTCAAGACATAGCAGGGTTCAGATTGTACTCATAGCAGACTCAAACCTTGTATACATGAATCATACCTTTGGCACAGAATGCACTGTGGATCATATACACGGTTTGCCTTCTTGCTGGTTCGATCATTGCTGCTGTGAAGATTGCACTAATGTATACTTTGTGCTGATAACCAATCCAACCAGGGTATCATTTGTATTCAGGCCAGATATTCCCGATATAACACAATCTACTGATAACTCCATATTGCTGAGCTGAGTTTCCAAATGACTGTCTCTTCTCTGACTCTTTGGGTTCAGGGTCGGTGAGCAACTTCCATAAGGGGAAAATAAGGTAACACCAAGGGCCCGAAAGAAGCGACAAAAACAAAAGCACACAAAGCAGCAAGATCACACACACAAGCAATATCACATTCTACAGCTATCCACAACAATAATATGCATTCCTACATAAGCACACAAATCTCGCAAAAACTCCAGTATTACGGTCTAACATGTTGTGGCGATGTGCACGAAAGTGAATCATGTGTAGAAGGAAATTGGTGTAAACAGTGCTACACCAAATATGAGCTTAACACCGGTTCCATCTGGACACGGTGGCGAGGACGAACTTGGTGATCGGGGGTCGGGACACAAAAGTTATGACCACATCATCATCAAGCGTATGGAAGAAAATCGTACACGTCCAAAGAATAGGTGGCAGAATGAAATAGTGGTGGGGAGAAAGGCTGGCAGGCATTGCCCTTTTCTGATAACAAGGGTCAGTAAGGGTTGCCGAAGCGGATAGAGGGAATGGCATGATCCGGGATAGAAACATGTCTATCACCAAAACGATAGGGGTAGCTGAAGAGAATATATTGGTGTGGTACCGGTGCATCAATCTTGCTAGTGATTGACACCCCTAAGCACCTTGGCATCACTACACTGGGACGGAGATAACACCACACCAAGGAACAAATATGCAACTGGGGGGTGGGTGCAGGTAGTGGGTCAAAACCGATGCCACCTACACTCACCAGATCCATCGTTAGTGATAAGATATCTAGTCTATATGCATGCTATGCACAAGCAAATGCAAACAAACAAGTGCGGCAAACCAACTAGATCCTATACTACCGGTTACAAATGCTCGCGCGTAGACCGCACGTCCTATAGCCAGACCTGCTCTAATACCAACGCCTCGTATTCCAGCCCAGGGACAAGTCCTCTGGAATACGGCACTGTTGGCATAGAACCACTGTTCAAGATATCTTCCGATATACGGATAAATCGGCCGATTTATCGCTTATCGCTGTTTGACCGATAAGATAAATCGACCGATAAATCGGCAGATATGGCGATAAATTGGCCGATATGCCGATAAACTAGCCGATTTACCCCTTATCTTGGGTCGACCGATAAGTTCCCGATAAGCGATATCCCAACATTGCATAGAACAAATCAGCTCTTTATTACAAATGGATATGGTTACAAAGGGTACAAGGATTACATCGGCACGGCGACACTACACCTGCCCGGGGTAGCTCTATGCTAACAACGGAGTAACTCTCTCGGCAGCGGAACAATGATGGCGGTGATGGACTCCACTTCGCAGGGACTCTGGCTAGAACGCGTATCCTAGGTCGCAAACTCGAGATCCTCGACAAGCAAGCAATCTTGGCATGACCTGCAAACTCGCATGACACGCCAGGTGAGTACTTGGAATGTACTCGCAAGCTCACAGCAAACATCAGCATTAAGGCAAGACAACATCATAGCAAGATAGCTACTGAAGTAGATGAAGTAAGGTAAAGCATATTAAGTAGTTTAATCCATACTCCGAATAACCTCGGGATACAATCTGAATCTGTTCCAAAAAAAATCCAAATCGTGTGGTCATCCGACAACTCATCCCGATGCCATCCCATGGCTGACATATCACATACCTGATTCCATCTGCACAACAAGTCTGACCAACTTAATCTTTTCCGGGTTGCCTCACAACCTTCAGAATACTCACGATCCACCGAGTACTTCCGATCTTACGACGAGTTCTTCCATCATTATCACTACTATGGTTGACCACCTAAAGAGGTGTGGACGGACTGTCCAATACCGTGGACAGGGCTATTCAAATAGATTTTACACTCTGCAGAGGTTGCGCACTTTACCCACACCATGGAGCACCTGACCTCGTGATCCCATTCAGGTGGACCAGCATTGCTCCAACGAAACCCGCCTGACCCGTGACTCTCCCATCGTACCACCGGCAATCACCCTCCCCCGGAGTCCTGCCCTGGGTGGCCCCTGTGTCACCGCGTGACACCTGCCACCGTCGTGGCTAACAAACTGTCAAAAACAGGGACCTGGTACCATATAACTCAACTGGGCTCACAAGGTTATCGCCGCCTACCGGGCCAGGGTAGCGCGCACGCATTACCTTCCCTGTCGGGCGGTACCGGTGAAAGAGCACGCTATCAGACTAAGTCAAGGCCGTCGCATACCGGCAAATGTGGCTGCACGAATAAGTCTGGACAGGTGACTCAGGATCAACCATGAAGTATCCTATCTCCGAACAATCTCTGTCATGGTTGACACTCCGATATCATAGTAGTCCATGTCAAAATGATATCCGACTAGAGATCCGATAACCAGTATGCTTAAGCCACTGCTACTAACTCATCTCCATGAACTGCCGGATGAAATCCAAAATAATCATAGACAGTGATCTCAACATCATAGTATCAACCAGTGGGTAAATTACTAGTCACTACAATCCGGTACTCAACATGGTAGTCACCTATCCAAGAATTTACTCAGGCATTGAATAATCCAATTCATTTCACAAATAACTCATTCTTGCTGTTAAAGTAAATGGTTAAACTATGATATTGCAGTACAATTATGCAGATGAGAGTTGTGGCTTGCCTGGGGATGAAGGAACCATCGGGAAGGAGTGCGGAATGGTCGCAGAAGAAGTTGCCGGAAACAGTTCTCTCTCGGAGGGGCTGTTTACGGGCAAGGGCAAAAAGGTCATTTTCTGAGTGTCAAAACATTATGAAAATGATACCAACAGAACGGGCTCGAAGAGACGAAGAAGTGGGCTTTGGATTCACCTCGATCGGAGTCTCGGTTAAAAAGATGTGGTTGTTTGAAGGGGGAGGGACCTTTCTGTAAATAAACTATTTACACTTGGGTCCCTAGCTATTTATTTATTTTTGAAAAGGATAAACGGCACTGTGCTGATGGGCTGCCTCGGGCCGAATCTCACCGCCGCTGCTGCTGTTGCTCCTGGGCCGGCCCGCACTACTGTTGCCTCCTTTTAAAAAAAACCCGGTGGGCTCCTAACGGCCTGGCCCACCTTATCTCCCTCCTCCTCCCCTGTTTCCAGCGCGCGACGAGAAGCAGAACCGGCGCCGGACGGGCTCGATGCCGACGCTCGGGGCCACGGCGGCGCTCGTGGAGGGGCGGGGCGAGCTCGCGAGGCGAAGCCACGCCCGCAGGTGGTCGCAAGCGCTGGGGAGCCGGCCGGTGGCGCGGCATTGACCGGGAGGCGGCGACGGACGGCCACCAGAGGGCTGCTCCGGCAGCACTTCCCTGGAGTAACCGAATACGGCGACGGATTCGCAGGCTCTGGGAGTGCCCGACGGCGAGGCGGGAGAGGAGGGGGAGGGCCAAGGCGCCGGTTTGGCTCGAGGGGAGCGGCGGTAGAACCACGGCCATGGCGAGGAGAGGAGCTCCGGTGAGCTAGGAAGAGATGGGGGAGAGGGCTGAGAGGTTGCTGGTGCGGAGGAGGAGCTCGTGGGCGCCTTAAATAGGCTCGGTGGGGAGTCTCGCAACGGTGGCCGAAGCTCCGAGACACACGGCGAGGCGACGGGACTCCGACGGTCGGCAGAAACGGCCACGGGATCGGGGACGAAGGGGAGAAGCTACCATATGGCACACGCGTGTGGTGGAGGGCTCGTCGGCGCTCCTTGACAAGCTAGAACCCGCTGGAGACGCGCTCCCGACGCGTACGGAGCACAGAGCGTGGGTTTAGCATGCTCTGCACGTGGTCACCGCATGGCCACGACATTGCCACGCCATACTTGATGCCAAATCGTGTCTAGCAGGTTCTCCTTCCTTCCCGGAGATGACCTATGCAACTAGATGACTCAGAAGGGGTCTGAAGTGACTGGACCATAGTCAACAAGTTTCTAGCAGCAAACTTGACCATGTTTCTGTGATCAACAGAAAAGTGATAAGGTCAAAATGAGATGTCTGGGAGGTGTAGGGTAGGAAGTACTATAGTCCTGCGAAGTTTGGAAATAAATGGACCAAGATTTAATAGGGTTGCCTTGCAACTGACCAATTTGGTCCAGATATTCAATCTTGGTGTGCCACTCACATGGAGTAGCAACTTGGGCTGAAATTTTTTATAGCATGATGATTTGGTCATATGAGAGTGCCATAAAAATTTAATGCCATTTGGACAAGCCAAAATGGTACTTCCTTCACAGCTATCCTCTCTGACCAGAATCTTAGAAAAATTATAGTGAATTATTGGAAAGATGAAATGAGCCCAAAATTTTGTGTAGATAGTTTATATGGGTAGGAGATGCTCTAGTAAATTTTCAGCAATTATGGAGCAATATAAAATATAGTTGCTTCACAATGTGAAAATCTGACCAGAAACCACGATTTGATGGTATGCTCACATAGATGATTGGATAGGGTTGAAACTTGGTGGAGAGTCATTATTTGAGCATATGAAGATGGTTGCAAAATTTCAATTCATTTCGATACACCTAGCTGGCACTTGCTTCACAAAGATTCCAGTTGACCAGAAACTTTGGAAATTAGCCAAGGGAGATTTAATATCCAAATAAAGTTGAATTTTGGCATGTGGCAATGATATGGATAGTAAAGAATGCCCAAAAAGTTTGAGACCAAGCAAGCAAAAATAAAGGGTACTTGCTTCTCAACTTGACAGCTAGGGCTGAATTAGAAAAGGAATATTTGTGAAATATTTTTGAACATGGCAACGAAGGATTTGACATATTTGCGGAATATCTGACCCAAACAATTTATGAGAATTATTTGGGCATCTATGGAATGATGAAAATGTGGGTTGCTTCACAACCTAGGACAAACAGGGTAATTCCTTTAATAGAAAAAGGAATTTTCCCAAGGAAAAGAATATTGGGGTTGGTCCAAGATGGAAATGACAAGGTCTTGGGATGGTTTTGAAGTTGGCAAGCCACTTGGGAAGAGGAATCAAGGATGATCCTCCAGGTTGCGAGACTACTAAGCCACAGAAAGCGAATCCAGACCAAAATCAAAAGAAAAAGAAATGGGCAAAATCCAGGGTGTTACCCTGCTCGCAAGGGGCTGCAGGAATACTGGCCCCCTAAGGAGGGATTAATAGTTTTAGTATTGTTCATTTTCAATTTTTAGGCATTCTACCTAGTAGTTAAATATCATCACATATATGTGATGATATTATATATATATCTGTGATGAACTACTGAACAATTAATATATATTATGAATTTCATATCTCTATCTGTTTTCGTACTAATTTCTATCTAGCTATTACAATCCACGTGTATAGAATGGAAAGCATAGACACATTGAAACAGAAGAATATACAAGAATGTAAAACAAAGTACACACATTCAAACAGAGTAGTATTATGATTGTTATGAATACATAGCAATCAATGTCGAAATGACTCAACAAAATAAAACATGTCCATTACCACCACCCTTGCCTACGGAAGCTCTTGGATCTACCTGAACTCTTGTCGGCGCTCGCCCAAGAGGTTGACATGCTCGCGGTACATCTCGAGCATGATCTCGAGCTCCAAGTTAGCTATTTCATCACAGATCACCGGCTCGAGGATGTGATGGCCATGTTCCTCTACTGCGCCTAGGTGGAACCTGATACGTCCATTTTGCATCATGTTTTTCTACTGTTACTTATAATGCTCTCATTCAATATAACACTTTGTTGAGTAATTCTAATTCCTTTTCTCTCATAATATGCAAGGTTTACACAAAGAGGGAGAATACTGGCAGTTGAATTTTGGACCAGAAACAGCTATGTCAGATATACCAATCCTGCACATCTCCAAATGAGCTGAAATTTTATAGAGATTTATTTTGTAATATATAAAAAAATAATGGAGGAAAGAAATACCAGAGGGGGCCACCAGGTGCCCACTAGGCACCAGGACGGGCCTACCCCCTATCGCGCCTTGGTGGGTAGTGGGCCCCCTGGTCATCCTTCGGTGCCCATCTTCTGGTATATAAGGTATTTTTCCCAAGAAAAAAAGGAGAGGACTTTCGGGACGGAGCACTGCTGTCTTGAGGCGGAACTTGGGCAGGAGCACTTTTGCTCTTCGGCGGAGCGATTGCGCCGGGGATACTTCCCTCCGGGAGGGAGAAATCGAAGCCATTGTCATCACCGACAACCATCTCATCATGGGAGGGCCAATCTTCATCAACATCACCATCTCATCTCAAAACCCTAGTTCATCTCTTGGGTTCAATCTTTGTATCAAAACCTCAGATTGGTACCTGTAGGTGACTAGTAGTGTTGATTACATATCGTAGTTGATACTAGATGGTTTATTTGGTGGAAGATTATATGTTCAGATCTATTATGCAATTCAATACCTTTCTGATCTTGATCATGAATATGTTTTGTGAGTAGTTATTTTTGTTCTTGAGGACATGGGAGAAGTCTTGTCATAAGTAATCATGTGAATTTGGTATTCGTTCGATATTTTGATGGTATTATGTTGTGATTCCCTTAGTGGTGTTATGTGAATGTCGACTACATGACACTTCATCATCTTTGGGCCTAAGGCAATGCATTGTGTAGTAGTTATTAGATGATGGGTTGCTAGAGTGACAGAAGCTTAAACCCTAGTTTATGTGCTATTTCGTAAGGGGCTGATTTGGATCCATATGTTTAATGCTATGGTTAGATTTTATCTTAATTCTTCTTTCGTAGTTGCGGATGCTTGCGAGAGGGGTTAATCATAAGTGGGAGGCTTGTTCAAGTAAGAACAGCACCCAAGCACCGGTCCACCCACATATCATGTTATCAAAGTAGCGAACGCGAATCAAACAAACATGATGAAAGTGACTAGATGAAATTCCCGCGTGTCCTTAAGAACGCTTTTCTTATTATAAGAGACCGTTCCGGCCTGTCCTTTGCTACAAAAAGGATTGGGCTACCTTGCTACACTTTTTTTACCGTTACTATTACTTGCTTGTTACCAATTATCTTGCTATCAAACTATCTGTTACCGACAATTTCAGTGCTCGCAGAAAATACCTTGCTAAAAACCACTTGTCATTTCCTTCTGTTCCTTGTTGGGTTAGACTCTCTTACTTATCGAAAGGACTGCGATTGATCCCCTATACTTGTGGGTCATCAAGACTCTTTTCTGGCACTATTTCTGGGGAGTGAAGCGCCTATGGTAAGTAGAATTTGGTAAGGAAAAATTTATATTACGTGCTGAAATTTACTGTCACTTGTTACTATGGAAAACTATCCTTTGAGGGGCTTGTTCAGGGTATCTTCACCTCGACCAGAAGCACAAAGAGTTGTTGCTCAACCTACTGCACCTACTGAAAATATTGGTTATGAAATTCCTTTGGGTGTGATTGAGAAACTGCTAGCTGACCTTTATGCAGGAGATGGAACACTACATCCTGATATGCACCTAATCTATGTGGACGAAGTTTGTGGATTATTTAAGCTTGCAGGTTTACCAGGAGATGAAGTTAAGAAGAAGGTTTTCCCTTTATCTTTGGGGGAAAAGCATTGACAAGGTATAGGCTATGTGATGATATTGGAGCTTGGGACTGTAATCGGTTGAAATTGGAATTTCATCAAAAGTTTTATCCTATGCATCTAGTTCATCATGATCGGAATTATATATATAATTTTTGGCCTCGTGAAGGTGAAAGTATTTCTAAAGCTTGGGGGAGGCTTAAATACATGATGTATACATGCCCCAATCATGAGCTCTCAAGGGAAATTATCTTACATAATTTTTATGCTTGGCTTTCTCATGATAATCGAACCATGCTCGATTCTTCTTCGACTGGCTCTTTTATGAAGAAAACTATTGAATTTAGGTGGGACCTTTTGGAAAGAATTAAATACAACTCTGAAGATTGGGACCTCGACAAAGGTAATGAGTCAGGTATAACACTTAAGTTCAATTGTGTTAAATCATTTATGGATACCGATGCTTTTAAAAAATCCAGCACTAAATATGGACTTGACTCTGAGATAGTAGCCTCTTTTTGTGAATCATTTGCTACCCATGTTGATCTCCCAAAGGAGAAATGGTTTAAATAACATCCGCCTATTAAAGAAAAGATTGAAGAGCCTGTTATAGTAAAATATGAAACTATCATTTCCAATCTTGATCCAGTTGTGCCTACTACTTATATTGAAAACCCACCTTTCCCTGTTAGGATAAAGGAACATGCTAAGGTTTCAACCGTGGTTAACAAAAGTAATATTGGAGCACCTACACCATCTAAACAAATTGAAGTAGAACCTAGTATTTCTATGGTTAAAGATATCTTGGTCGATAATATCCATGGGCATGTTATTTATTTCTGTTATGAAGCTGCTAGAATTGCCAAACCCGATACTAAAGATAAAAACAAGCCCGTGGTTGGCATGCATGTTGTCTTAGTTAAAATAGGAGATCATTGTTATCACGGCTTATGTGATATGGGTGCTAGTTTCAGTGCTATTCCTTTTACTTTATACCAAGAAATTATGAATGATATTGCACCCACTGATAGAAGACATTGATGTTACTATTAAACTTGCAAATAGAGACACCATCACACCACTTGGGATTGTTAGAGATGTTGAAGTATTGTGTGGGAAGATAAAATATCCTACTGATTTTCTATTTCTTGGTTCTCCACAAGATGATTTTTGTCCCATTATATTTGGCAGACCTTTGTTGAACACTGTTAATGCTAAGATAGATTGCAAGAAAGAAACCGTCAGTGTTAATTTTGGTGATGTGTCTCATGAGTTTAATTACTCTAAGTTTCGTAGGCAACCTCGTGATAAGGAATTGCATAGTAAAGATGAAATCATTGGTCTTGCTTCCATTGCTATACCACCTACTGATCCGTTAGAACAATGTTTGCTAGACCATGAAAATGATATGCATTTGCATGAAAGAAATGAAATAGATAGAATGATCTTTGATCAACAACCTATCCTTAAACACAATTTGCCTATTGAAACTCTAGGAGGCCCTCCTCCACCTAAAGGTGATCCTGTGTTTGAATTAAAACAATTACCAGATACTTTGAAATATGCTTACCTTGATGAAAAGAAGATATATCATGTCATTATTATTGCTACCTTATAGAGCATGAAGAAAAGAGATTACTGAAAACTCTGAGGAAGCACCATGCTACTCACTATAGGAATCAGGAACTTTGCCGTCTGCCATGGTTGACAACAAAGGCATGCCTGGAGGACGGCAAAGGCCTTTCCCGTCAGCCAGCAGACGGCAACATGTCCGGCTGAACGAGCTATGGCAAAGGGCACTTTGCCGTTTGCTGGCAGACAGCAAAGATGCAAAGGTCTTTGCCGTCTGCCAGCAGATGGCAAAGAGCCTGGACGGCACACGTGGTAGGTTAGGTCCGTTAAGGGGTTAACGGCGTGCTTTGCCATCTGCTGGCGGACGACAAAGATGCAAAGGTCTTTGCCGTCTGCCAGCAGACGCCAAAGCAACCATATAGGCCAGCCCAGTGCCCCCCAGGTTGCAAAGGTAGCTGCCACATGGCTGCTTTGCTGTCTGCTAGCTGAGGGCAAAGCTCTTTGCCGTCTGCCAGCAGACGGCAAAGAGCCTGTATAGCCCCTGTTTTTTCTGTTTTTTCTTAAATTCATTCAATTTCACAGAATTTCACAGATATATATATATATACACATTTGATGATATATATACACAAGCGTACCAACACATATCCAACAACAAGTTTCCAACAACATATCCAACAACAACAAGTTTCCAACACATATCCAACAACAAGTTTCCAACAACAAAGTTCATCGTACAAAATCAAAACACAAAGGAAGCACAAGGAGAAGAGTAGACTCCATGAATGCAAGCTTCCTCATCTAAAGCAAATCTGCAAATTGGGAAAGAAGAAAGTTAGAAGAAGAAGAAGACTAGCTAGAAGAAGAAGAAGAAAAAGAAGAAGAAGAAGAAGAAAAAGAAGAAGAAGACGAAGAAGAAGAAGAAGAATTTTTCTTCTCTTTCTTTTTCTCCTCTCCTCTTCTTTATCTTCTTCTTCTTCTAACTAAGGTAGTTAAAAATGCTAAGTGTAGGTCATTTTAGAGCTAAGCTAGGTAAATAAGTCATTTTGGAGCTTAGTAAGGTTATTTTGTCATTTTGGAGGAAAATAAGCTAAGTCTATGTCATTTTGGAGCTAAACCAAGGTTATCATGTCATTTTTTACCTAAGTATGCTAACTATGTCATAAATGAACTGAAGAAGCTAAGTATAGGCCATTTTTGAGCTAACCTAGGTAGTTATGCCAATTTTGAGCTAAATAAGCTAAGTATAGGTCATTTTGGAGCTAAACCAAGGTTATTATGCCATTTTTTACCTAAGTGAGCTAAATATGTCATAAATGAACTAGCTAAGCTAAGTATAGATCATTATTGAGCTATCCTAGGTAGTTATGCCATTTTGTAGCTAACTAAGCATATCAAGTCATTTTGGAGGAAAAATGCTAAGTATAGGTCATTTTATAGCTATCCTAGGTAAAATATGTCATTTGGAGCTAAGTAAGGTTATTATGTTATTTTCGAGGAAAATAAGCTAAGTATAGGTCATTTTGGAGCTAAGTATGCATTTGTTAAGCAAAACACTTGGGAAAACTTACCATCATCACGGAGGTGAAGGACCAGTCGGGTTTGCGCCAGTGCCAGACAGAGAAGGACCGGTCGGGGATGCGCCAGTGCGAGACGGAGAAGGATCGGTCGATGCTTGTCGGGAGGCATGCTGCACCAAAGATCATTTGCAATGTCTCGTTAGCATGATGCAACTGAAATGTGAATACTAGTAACTAATGACCATTCAAATGAAACTCACCGTGTCCGCTATACCAATCTGGGGCATCGGCGGAGGGGTCTGACCGTTTTTCTCGCACACGGACTGCACTTTTTTTTTCACAAGTCAGTCATATTAGTTAGTAATGAAACGAACATTACATGCATGATTTGGCTAATATGCAGGAGAAACTTACCACGAGGAGCTCGTATAGGGCCCGGTGAGACGCGTCGTTCCGGTTCCTCTCCGCCTCCAACAGACTAGCCGTCCTCTCCTCCAAGTCCCTCTCCCTCTGCGCCACCTGCCTGTTTGCCTCCGCCAGAAGCTCCTAGGCCCTAGCCTCGATGGTGAGCTCCATTGCCATGGACGAGGCCTTATCTCAGGATCGGAGCTCGTCTGGCGCTTCTTGATCTCCGGGAGAGTTCTAGGACAACGTATGTGTCCATCCCCAATGGCTACCGAGCCATGGTACCTCCCGCCACCAAATAGCATCACGATCTCCGGATCAAAAGGACTCTGACTCAGGTTGAAGTCCTCCCCTTTCCTCGTCTTCCCAACATCTCTGTACCTCATGAGCTTGTTGTGGGAGGAGATGTTGGTGAAGCTCTCTGGATGATCGAGGTCATCCTCAGAGAATGCCTTGGCCTTCTTGTACGGGGCAGTATGGGCCATGACATAGAGGTCATACAGCAGTGGCACGTCCTTCTTGTTGTGTCGTGCCTAAAAGAGAGGAAAAACATATTAGTTGAGGGCTCAAGCTAGCATGAAGAATGAAATTGCATGAATCGTGAAGCAAACCACATACCCAGTGATCCCCATACTCAAACAAGTTGGAGCTCCCTTGATGGTGTGGCACACCTTGCATTTGGGCACGCTTATCCCTGGCCTTGTTGTGGACGGCTAGCCATTGGGGAGAGCACCACTCATCCACCAACGCCTCCCAACAGTCCATCCTATCCGCACACCATCTCGGGGGCACCTAAGTTAGACAAAGAGAGATTTCAGCGCTACGCCTACGAATCAAATCAAGGAAACTAAGTACAAGGCCTTAAGAATAGGTAATTACCTTCATGTACTTCTCCTTACTCAGATACTTGGCGCGGCACTTCTTCTTTCCCTCTTAATGTTAGTCGAGGCGTAGTAGTCTCGAACAGCCTGCACCCGAGCCTCGTGTCATAAGTTCTGAAGTAGGCGCTTGCACTCGGCTTCGAGAACCATAGCCGTGTCCGCCTCGTGTTCCTCAAGACACCTGTAGAAGGTCTGCAATCAAACAAGACAACACTGATTAGTACAATCACTAGGTACTTTTGATTTTTAATTCTGTAAAGGAGAAATTACCCAAAACCGCCGGATCACAATGTCGGCCACCGTCTCGCACAAGACACCGTTGACCCTCTCCTTCGGCGGGGCCGGGGCAGCCACGTACAGCTCCCAACTCAGTGCTAGCTGTGGAACCTCACCCTCACCGGGTAACGTGACCCACCCCGGGAGGTGGTGCCGGCAAAGCACACCAAGGACCTGGTTGGGCCTGCGGACACCAGGGGCATGTTTCCAACCCCTGCAGTATGACAAGGCCAACACATTAGATATTAATTTGAAGAAACATGAAGGCAAAAGGTTAAAAAAGTGTAAATGCACTTACTTCTCCCCGTTAAGCTTAATCAACCACCTCTGATCGTGGGTCGGCGGCACGGACGGGAGCTTTGTACCACCATGCTGGTAGACCTTCTTGCCCCCCTCAACCAGCTCGCCCTCGCTATAGCTATCGTCAGAAAAGGTGTCCTCGCCACCATCATCATGGCCACTAGCCTCCGGAGTCACGTGGGACAAAGACTCTGGGACCCGAGTGTCCAGGGACGAAGACTCTGGGACCCGAGTCTCGTCGGACGAAGGCTCGGTGACCCGAGCCTCGTCGGCCCGAGGCTCATGGACCGGAGTCCAAGACGGGTTCAAGTCAGACGGGTCCACCTGAGATGGAGCACTCCGGTGGTCGGGAGAATCAGCTGGGGGTGGCGGCGAGGAAGGCGCAATAGCCTTCCTACCTCTCCCGCCGCCACGTCCACCTCTAGCAGCCCTCTTCGTCTTCCCCCGACCTCTCCCGGCCGAAGAAGAAGCGCCCGTCGGTGTCTCCATACTGTCTACCACCACTCTCCGAAGGTGCTGGGGTGGAATAATAGCACCCCTCCCAGCACGAGCCAAGGAAGGAGGCTCGGAGCGCTCTCGACCCACGCCCACCATCTGTCAACACCTGCAATGACGAAGAGTAAACGAAATTAGTATAACATAAACATAATAAAATATTTAAGTGTGTATCATCATCATGAACATAATAAAAAATTGAATACCTAATAACATGAACTAATTAATAATATATATACGTACATAATAATAATTGAATACCTGACCTAACTCATAATTCACAAATATATGATCCCGTCGGCCTCTGGAAGGCCAAAGTGCACCTTTTTCGGGACGTGTCGGGGGTCGGGGTTATCGGTGTAGGGGAGGGTTGATGGTGCGGGGTAGGGGGTGAATTTTTTAGTGTGGGGTATCGGGGTGTAGTGTAGGCGGTAGGTGGTGTAAGGTGGCAGTGTAGTGTAGGGAGGGTGATTGTGTAGGGGTAAGGGTGCATTGTTGTAGGGGTAGATGACGAGTGTAGGCGGCAGCCCCAAAACACCAGAGAGAAGCGACCACCGGGGGACGGCACCTCCAAGCCCAGGCGGAGAGCCCAACCCCCCTGAGAGAGTAGGGAAGCAGAGAGGAGAAGGGTCAAATCCCCCCATCCTATACCCACCCTAAGACACCCCCTTCCCACCAAACCGACACCTCAAACCCGCACTCCAGAGTCACATCCTTTCTGTCGGGTTCGAGGATGGCAATCCTGACCCCTCGACCCCTCGGCGACCCTCAACCCCTCGACCCTTTTCCCCTTTTCCTGACCTCGACACCTCGATCCTCGACCCCTAGACCTCGACTTCCTTTTCACCACTGATCCATGACCCCTCGACGCTTTTCCCCTCGACCTCGACCCCTCGACACCTTGATCCTCGACCCCTAGACAATCGACTTTTGTCCCCTTGATCCTCGACCACTAGACAAAGCGGCGGACCATAGTTTCACCAGCATAGGGAAAAGCTGGTTCGACTTTACTAATTCTGTGTGTATCTGACTAAGGCTACTTTTGTGGGGTCATGCGGATTATGTAGGGAGTCTGCATTATTCTTATGATGAGGAGGAGGAGGAGGAGGAGGAGAGGGAGGAGGAGGAGGAGAGGAGGAGTGAGGAGGAGGAGGAGAGAGGAGGGGACGAGGAGGGGAGGAGGGAGGAGGAGGAGGCGTCGGCGGCTTCTTCTTCTTCTTCTTGGTTAGGCTTTCGGCTTCTTCTGCTTCTTCTGTCTCTTCGTCTTAGTGTTGCCTTATTCCTCGCATTCGTTGTTCGTTCTGCTTCTGCTTGGTCGTCCTAGTGTCTTCTTGTTACCTAAGATCTAAGAAAACTAATATCACGTAACAAAAATCGAAGAACCGAAAATCAACAAAAATCTATTAACCTAAAATCACTAACCTAAAATAGACTAAATATAAAAAACTAACCTACAATCTAAATCAACTAATTAACAAATCAACTAACTAATTAACCTAAATCAATCTAAATCAACTAATTAACCAAATCAACTAATTAACCAAATAAAAAATAGCAAGAAAAAAAGAAAGAAAAAAAGGGAAGAAGCTCACCAGGGGGCGGCTGGACGGCAGCGGCGCCGGCGGCGGGGGGCGGTGGGAGGGAAGGCTCGGGGGGGGGCGCGGGTCGGGGGGGCCTGAGGGCAGGGGCGGTGGGGGTCGGGGGCGTCGGGGGCGGTGGGTGTCGGGGCCGGCGGGGGCGGTGGGGGTTGAGGGCAGCGGGGGCGGTGGGGGTCGGCGGCGGGCACGGGGACGGCGCGGGTGAGGTTAGGGGAGAGAGACAAAGGGGAGAGAGGGGTGGGGCGCGGGCGCGTGCTGACCATTTTTTGGTAGGTCAAAGCTCTTTGCCGTCTGCTAGCAGACGGCAAAGAGCCTAGCTAGTGGGGTGGGGCCGGGGGAAACGACCGTTAGGTTGGCCACTTTCTTTGCCGCCTGCTAGCAGACGGCTAAGAAAGTGGCCGTTAGGTGTTTCTCGTTGGTGGGCCACCCTCCTGACGGTGTCCTGGACTAGGGGGTACTCACCACGTCGTCTCCCGACCAGTGCGTCGGGCCGAGGACCCCCATGGCGGTTCACTAATGGGCCAGTTCGGACAGCTGATGACATATACGAGGAAGATTCCACAAGACTTGGTGATCAAGACAAGGACTCCTCTCCACCGACGTATTCGACTAGGACTCTTGTTATCCTAGGCCTCTGGTACATTATATAAGCCGAGGCCAGACTAGTCGATAGATCATTATGACATTACTCATCATACCCCTAGGGTTTAGGCCACAATATATGATCTCAAGGTAGATTAACTCTGTACATTGATACTTCATCAATACAAACAAGAGCAGGACGTACGGTTTTACCTCCATCAAGAGGGCCCGAACCTGAGTAAAACATCGTGTCCCTCGTTCTTGTTACCATTGATCCAAGAATCCACAGCTCGGGACCCCCTACCCCAAGGTCTACCGGTTTTGATGCCGACATTGGTGCTTTCATTGAGAGTTCCACTGTGTGATCAGCAAAGGATCAATGGCTCGCCTGCAGGTCAACTACGACGTCGGCATCTTCGTCTCCGGCTCGACCAGTTACCTTGGCTCGACCGAGGACTGTCCTCTGCCTCTGATCATCATGTTCGGATGAGGGCCTTCATCAACATCAACTCCAATCTCTATTATGATCATAGAGGAATCATCCATGGAGCTCGGGGGCTCAACGTCAACATTGCCCTCGGGCGACCGTGCTGTTTTTCCGGACAGCATACTTGTATCCACAGCCACCACCTCCTCGAGCATCTCTTTGACGATTCCTATGGTGGAATTGTGCGGAATTGAGTCTATAACAACCCTGTAAAATTTCGTCGCGTTCTGATGGAGCAATCTCCGCCGACCTCCGATATACCGGAGCCCTGTCGAATCTGAACGAGAATCCGGACGAGTTTGGAGCGTCGTGTTCAGAATCTAGCTCGGATGTCCTTTGGAAGATCCAATTGTTGATCGGCTGCAGAATTCCTATATGTACCACCCCTCAAAATTTCAGCTCGATCTGACTGTTCAAACTCCGGGAAACCTTCGATGAGCGCATCCATTTTCGGATCTATTTTCTGCGCGAATACGAATCCGACCCGAGTTCATCTTTCCTCATGAACGGGATATTGGACAACCTTTTTGAAGGAATCTCTTTCTAGGGTATTGTGTTTTGTTTCCGAACACATGCTCACAAATTTTGCTCCTCTTCGGAGGTAACCTTCACCGTTGCGCCGGTGTCAAACCAGCCTGACAACGTTGCTGCATGGCTGCCGACCTGCGCTAGACGGGTCGTCGCTTCATCGAACCGAACTCAACCTCTTCGGATCATTATCTCGGCAAGCCGAACAAGAGTTCGGCATCATGAAGGGAAATCATCACCAACATTGTCGCCCCACGAATTATACGGAGCGGGCACACCGCCATCGCTGCATGGTCACTTCATCAAGCGGGCATCGACCACGTCACAAGATCCGGCCCGCGTCGACATCGCCGCACTATTGCTTCTTCAAGCCTGGATGTGACCTCTGCGTCCGAAGATCGGGAGTCAATTCCGGCCGGACTCGCCTCTCTTATCCCGTATCCAGCTTCAATCCTGGACACGACTTCGCCGTCCAAACATCAGGAGTCAACCCTGGCCGGACTCGCCCTTCGCACCATAGTACCGGAGGACGATTCCGAAGAAATCCCAAATACTAATCCGGCTGACCAAGCCGATGTCCACCACGCCGACCTGCTTCAACACCTCGGCCGGCATGGGGCTGCAAACGTCATACTACTGACCTGCCCCGTCACCTAGGCTAGACCGGGGGCTTCGCCAACTCTTCATCAACCTACTCCGGTGACTTCGGCATCACCAGCCGACCAGCTTCGTCACGTTAGCTGGACCGGGGGCTTCACGTCGCCACATCGACCATGCGGCATCACCACCTCATCAAGCCAAACTCCTCGCTCGGTTACCTCGGGCTTGGGGGCTGGGACCTTGCTAGGCTACGGACTACGTCTTTGTCCCGCCACGAGCTCAGACCTCGTTAGCAATACCGAGCACATTAACCAGCTAAGTCGCCTCCATGCTCAGTTTTTTCTTTAAATTTTTTTATTTTATTTTATTTCTTGTTCGGTTCAACCAAACATTATATTTGTGTTAAACAAAAAAGTTGTTTGTTCAAACATTGATTGTTAAACACTTCTTTTTTCCGCCGAGCTCTTCGTCACCTCGGTCATGAGGGTTTTTGTCACCTCGGCTGGACCAGTGGCTTCGGCTCGCCACATCGATCGTGCGACATCGCCACTTCATCGAGCCGAGCTCTTCGCTTGGGCACCTCGGGATCGGCTTGGGGGCTGGGACCTCGACCCGCCGCAAGCTCGGCCCACATCATCAACGCCAAACACATTAACCAGCTAAATCGCTTTCACGCTCAAAGTTTTTACATTTTTTATTTGTGTTCGGTTCGACCATGCTCACATGCGTTGTTTGTTAAAAACACTTCCTGTCATAGGTTAACTGGGGGCTCTTAAATTTATACAAGCCATTTTATAATGAATGTTTTTCTTCTCAGTCGTTGCAAAGTCTTTTTCTACCACTCCTTTTTTCGACTCGAGTGTGTGGTCAATAGCCGGATAGCCTTGCTTCTCTCTAAAAGCCGCTTGAGTTTAGTTCGCTAAACTGGCCTTGGAGAAGCACTCCACCTTTGGGATAAGGAGATTGAAGCTGAAGGCTGACCTACTTGAAGTTTAGAGAGCGGATGTGTCATGTTAAAGCATGACAGAAGCACAAATTTTTTTAAGACCAATTTCGGATTGGCACAAAAAACTTGTTTTAGTTCGGATGTAAAGTTTTTACTAAAGTTTTTTGGTTTTCCATGCTTATGGCACTTTTAATCTATTTGTGTGTTTCCAGCATAAGTCTCACAGTATGATGCCTGACACATTTAAAGCTTTGGCAATATCAACGGGGGGGCTGTGACTAGAGCCGAACCCACCAAAAGCCAAGGCACTCCGAGGAGTCCTCGGCAAAACGTTCTCGTATATTGCTTTATATGCACCAGTTTCGAATTGTGTCTTCAGTCAATAGTTGGGTTGCCCGGCTCCTGTGCTTGCCTCCTACGTTCCGCTTTGTTCGGCTAGGAGTGCAACGGGAGAACCACTGCGATTGTACTTCCGGTTTAACTGGTTAAGTACCTCAGTGGAGAAAGTCAAAAACTGACTGTCACAATGAGTTTAAACTGGTCGGCGATCCGATGACCGTATTAAACAATGGGCCTTTCATAAGATTGGCTGAAGTGTTACTGGTTTGACCCCGGCTGATGCCGAACACTAACCAGGGGCTAGTAACTGACCCCGAACTTTAAACTCCTATGACTAAGTGAAAGTTATAAAGCCCGCATATCTGATTGCCTCATTTCCGCTAACACAACCGCCTCCAGGCACCGAGACATCGGCTAAGGGTTGTATTGTTAGTACGGAAACACCCTGTGTAGCATCTACAAAGGGGTGGAAGCGGACGATGGGCCACTTTCAGGTTATAAACAGTCTGAATGGAGAATTTGCCTTCCATAATTATCATAATAAAGCCATAAATATGCATCAATTTGACTTAAGATTTTGGCCAAGCTGGGTTGCCTGGCTCCTGTGCTTACCCCTAGGTTCCTGATTTTTCGGCTAGGCGGTAAAGGGAGCACCTCTGTGATTGTTACTACCGGGTCATCCGGATTAGTACCTCAGACTGGGTGAAGCCGAAAGCTAGCCATCTTAAAGGATATAATTGGTCGGCAACGATGGAAGCGAAAGAGTTCGGGAACTTTCCCCTAAATATTTCCTCAATATTTTTCTCCCACGTTGATCGGAGATGAGGTTTCATGATCATGGTCAGCATGAGAACTCAAAGAAAGGAACCGATAGCGGAACTATTTCTTTGAAAGATGTTTCTTACATAGTAATATAACATATCTCTCCGCATACCTTTGTTTATAAAACCGTATGGCCGATTGCCTCGTTTGCCATAAATCTTTGCCCTCATAAAGGCTTTATAAAGTGGGACAAACACTCCTCGGCTACTGGCTGAGGAGGTTGAAGCCGATGGTCGGTCAACAAAGTTTTGTACAATACGGATCCGAGCTTTAATGATGTAAAGTACTTAGGTACATAGAATCATTACACATAAATTGCGAGCAAAAGTCAAATAATTGTAGCCAATCTTTCAAAGAGTCAAGGGCACAATCTCGCTGAGACAACCGAGCAGCTGACATAACGCTCTCATAATTCCCTATTGGCATTGATTTCCTATCTATTAAGCCCCTTGAGTCCGACCTTGGCGAGATCAGCTTTCGTTAGCTCTCGCTCCTTTAAGAGATCTTTATTCTCTTTCCGAGAAGTTTGTGTTAAACACAACAAAATTTTCTGTCAAACGGATATCGATCCTTAATTCGGCCACCCGTGCCCACATTAAGGCTCAGGGGCTACTGGGCTTCGCGCTTATCATTTATAAATATTAAAGGGGCACATCGATTCCCTGATCTGGTGTTGCCACCCGACCAGTGGCTCGGGGGCTACTGCATTGCCTATTCAATGCAGAAAATTCATAATGCCCAGTGTTTGGCTTGACCGACCTATGGGCAAATGCGTCTTTGGACAACAATAGGTACCATCTGGACCTATCCGGCATCAAGCTAATATATTACGGCAAGTTCTCTAGACCCTCTCTCAAGGACCCGTCTGCCGATCACTATTTCCTCTAATATATTACACCATGTTTCTATTCCTACGTATGCTTCCGAGCTAGGAGTTGATCCTCAGGCCGATTTCTCGAATCGACCTGAGTCTCAGGGGCTACTGGGATCAGCGGTTTCATGTTTTCCTTCAGGTGCATCTCGGGTTTTAGACCGATACGCACCTTGAGGGCTACTGGCTATACATCTCGTCAGCTAACAAATTGCAAAGATCAAGAAAAATATACCGGCAATAAAGCTCGGATGCAAGTAGTCCGATATAAAGCTCAGATGCAAGCAGTCCGGCATAAAGCTGAGATACAAGTGGCTGGCTCCATAGAAGGCATTTCCGGCATTAAGCTCGGCTGAACTCCTTCAACTTTTTTGAACCAAAGTGATCTATGACACCTCGGGTACAGTCCGGCGTTGGAGCTTGGATACAGTCCGGCGTTGGAGCTCGGAAGAAGTCCGGCGTTGGTGCTCGGTTGCAAAAAGACACCTCGAATGTAGTCCGGCATTGGAGCTCGAATGCAAGAGGACACCGCCGCATGGGAAACACTTAAAACCCGAGGTGTGGCGTAAAAATAACAAGGCATTGATAAAGGCCGAAGAGTTAAAGGGCTCCTCGGATGCTCGACGTGTAAACTCTTTGGATTTAGCTGGGCAATCCTCAAGATCGAAGATGGGAAGATTTGTTGAACTAGTTTTCAAGACCGACGACCGAAGATGAAGAAGGTTTGGAGGAACCGAGGAGCGTCCCCAACTTGAAGACCGGTTCAGGGGGCTACTGACGGTGTCCTGGACTAGGGGGTACTCACCACGTCGTCTCCCGACCAGTGGGTCGGGCCGAGGACCCCCATGGCGGTTCACTAATGGGCCAGTTCGGGCAGCCGATGACATATACGAGGAAGATTCCACAAGACTTGGTGATCAAGACAAGGACTCCTCTCCACCGACATATTCGACTAGGACTCTTGTTATCCTAGGCCTCTGGTACATTATATAAGCTGAGGCCAGGCTAGTCGATAGATCTTTATGACATTACTCATCATACCCCTAGGGTTTAGACCACAATATATGATCTCGAGGTGGATTAACTCTGTACCTTGATACTTCATCAATATAAACAAGAGCAGGACGTAGGGTTTTACCTCCATCAAGAGGGCCCGAACCTGGGTAAAACATCGTGTCTCTCGTTCCTGTTACCATTGATCCAAGAATTCACAGCTCGGGACCCCCTACCCCGAGGTCTGCCGGTTTTAACACTGACACCTCCCTCTTTGCCGTCTGCTAGCGGACGGCAAAGCTTCTATGCCGTCTGCTAGCAGACGGCAAAGAGCTGGCTGACGGCAAACATGATCTTTGCCGTCAGCTCCTTCTTTGCCGTCAATTTTCTGTAAGATGATGGCAAAGACCTTCTTTGCCTTCAGCTAGTAGACGGCAAAGAGCTGGCTGACGGCAAAGATCCTGATTCCAGTAGTGACTATTGGATATACTCTTGATGATCTTAAGGGCATCAGTCCCACTCTCTATCAGCACAAGATTAATAAGGAACTCGATGCTAAATCGGTTGTTGATCACCAACGACAATTAAATCCTAAGATGAAAGAAGTGGTAAGAACTGAAATATTAAAGCTTCTAGAAGCAGGTATAATTTATCCTATAGCCGATAGTAGATGGATAAGTCCTGTTCATTGTGTCCCTAAGAAAGGAGGCATTACCGTTGTTCCTAATGATAAAAATGAACTTATCCCACAGAATTGTGACTGGTTATAGAATGGTAATTGATTTTAGAAAATTAAATAAAGCCACTAGGAAAGATCACTATACCCTTTGTCTTTTATTGATCAAATGTTACAAAGATTATCTAAGCACACACACTTTTGCTTTCTTGATAGATATTCTGGTTTCTCTCAAATACCTGTATCACAACCCGATCAAGAAAAAATCACTTTTAGTTGTCCTTTTGGAACTTATGTTTATAGACGTATGCCTTTCGGTTTATGCAATGCACCCGCTAGCTTTCAAAGATGTATGGTAGCTATATTCTCTGACTTTTGTGAAAAGATGGTTGAGGTTTTCATGGATGATTTTTCTGTTTACGGAACCACTTTTGATGATTGCTTAAGCAACCTTGATCGAGTTTTGCAGAGATGTGAACAAACTAATCTTGTCTTGAATTGGGAGATGTGCCACTTTATGGTGAACGAAGGCATTGTCTTGGGACACAAAATTTCCGAACGAGGTATTGAGGTGGATAAAGCCAAGGTTGATGCAATTGAGAAAATGCCATGTCGTAAAGAAATTAAAGGTATTTGAAGTTTCCTTGGTCATGGTGGTTTCTATAGAAGGTTTATTAAAGACTTCTCTAAAATCTCTAGGCCTCTAACCAATCTCTTGCAAAAACATGTTCCATTTGTTTTTTATGATGATTATGTAGAAGCTTTCGAAACACTTAAGAAAGCCTTAACTTCTGCACCTTTTGAGATCATGTGTGATGCTAATGATTTGTAACATCCCAAATTTTATTAAATTTGGATGTTAGTAGAATCATTCAGTGCATATCATATTTTATTGCATTTTGGATTTTTTTTGAAATATTCAAATAATATTTTGCAGTCAAGTAAAACAAACGACACGGGATAAGATGACTTCCTCAAATTATAAAAGAGTTGGAAATTTCATTTGAATATTAGTTGGAGTTTTTAGAGTCTATTGGGTATTTATTTTATTTACAAAAAGTGCATTAGGAAAATATTTTAAACATTATTTGAGCAGAACAAAATGTTCATTAGGCTCTATATGTTGTATAATGATTTTAGAAATTATTGTGGTATTTTTCTAAATTCATTTGGTTTTGTTTTGGGCCAAAAATTGGTTTTCTGTTAAAAAAACACACACGCACGCACACTCACTCACACGCGCGTGCGAGCACAAAGCCACAGGCCTTCCTAGGGCCCGAAGGTTTCCCGCCGGTCGACCGCCCCGCCTCTCGCTTTGCTCGGCTCCCGCTTCCGCCACTGACTGGTGGGCCCCGCTCCACTTCGTCGCCTTCAATCTCCCGAGCCGCACGGGATAAACACCTGCGCGTGCACGCTGCAACCACTGGCTGCATCCTCGTGGATGAGGCTTATCCGCCGCTCCCGAGCCTCCACTCCACGCCTATAAAAGCCCCTAGACGCCCTCTGTCGATCTCACCTTCCAGCTTCGTCCCACGCCGCTCCTACCGCTCGCTGTCGCCGTTCGCATCTCGCCGGCCAACGTCCTTTCGCGGGAGCATTCCATCGTCCGTAAGCCGCCCGGCCCATTCTTCTTCATCATTAAACACGCCGTGTCGAGGCGCATCTCAGTGACACGTTCTTGTGCCCTAGGACCCGCCGGAACAGCCACCCCGAGCCACCGGAGTTCACGCAGTTCACGGAGCTCCGCCGTCTTCACCCCGCCTCATCCAGTACCCGTGGAGGACCGCCACGACCACCGTCCGGACCGCCTCGTCCAGCAGCACCTCTCCATCCGCTTCTCCGTCACCGAGGACCACCGAAGCCGCCGCCCCGTCCGCCGCCCGACACCCGCGCCGCTGTCCCCTGCATGTCGCCATCGCCATCACCACTGTAAGCTGCCGCCCCACCCTCATCCATCTGATCTACACTGTATGGCCTAGATTAGATTAGGTTTGGTTTTTTTATTTTGCAAATAGGTACGTGGTTAACCGCGGTTCTCTTAGACCGTGCGGTTTTCTTTAAACCGAACATCGGTTTTCTTTTAGATTAGTTGTCACGTAGCATTTTGTTTTATTTGTCGGCCGTCCGCTGTTTAAACACCGCAACGAATGGGTATGCACCAGTAGGAATCTGCCATGTGGCTAGGGACCTGTTTGTTATTTTTCTTTCTGTTTACTCCTTTAAATTAGCAGTTTAGTCCATGAACTTAGATTAGCCACAACTTTTTAACAGTAAGTCCAAATTAGATGAAACCAGCGGCAAAATGATCATCTCGATTAGGTCTATCCAGAGAACCTATCTTTGAAAACTTTTGGCTAAGTTCGAATTTGAATTTATTCAGATTTGAATTCATTCTTTAACTGGCCATATCTCCTAAACTGTAGCTCCAATTAAGTCGTTTGTTTTTGCACTTTGTCACTGAAGCCAAATCCTATAACTTCGACCTTTGTCACATATTGTTCACACACTTAGGATCTGTCCATGAATATTTCAATCGTATGCCTAGTATGCACTATAGTTCACATCACATTTTTGAACCCATGTCATATGTTGTTTTGCACTTAGAATATATTTTTTGTGATAGCTAAGTGTGTCATATGTTCATTTGGTTTTCCGTGCCTTTTTGCTTTGCATGTTATTTTGGTTCTATGAAATGATTGCTTCTATATGTTTATTTACTTTGCGATAGATTGTCCGGAGTGCAAAGCCGAATACTATCAATCTCTAGAGTTGAACCAGTAGTACCAAGGCAAGTTTACATCTTGACCATGTTTTCATTACCTATGTTTTATATGCACTTAGTCCTTTGCAGTAGGATTGCATGGTAGGAATTTATGCCGGATGGCTATGCTTTACACCAAATAGTTCATTGAGGTAGGTCTGAACCTTACAACTTTGTCACCACCGTTTTACATTATATTGCTTCACTAAAGTACACATCGATTGGGGAGTGATTCATTATAAAGTGTGAGTGACAATGTAGTAAACAGGACCTAAGATAATTAGTGAACTACCTAGGCGGAAATTGGTTTGAATGGTGGCGAAGTACAGTGGGGCATGCATGGGAAATCCATGGTGGTGCATGACTAGTGGTCCGTCTGCTCAGGATCAAAGGGATCAAACGTATTTTCAAGTCTAGAAGCTTATGTGTGCAGCCACAAGCCAATATGGGCTCTGGATTAGTTGAGTAGATAGTGTGACCCCTTTCCGAGATAGGCTAGCTGATGTAGAATGTGTAGTTGTACCGGCCTATCCGTGGGTTAAGGGGGAATACTTTCGAAACACTATGTCTCGATCTTTCGAACATGGAGGCGGTCAAGTCTACTGGGGAAAAGTGTACAACCTCTGCAGAGTGTCAACCTAATCAATTAGTCGTGTCCCCGGTTACGGACAACTTGAGCATCTAGTAGTGGAAATGCCGGGAGATCTCATCACCCTTAATTAAATCAGTTGGATTTAAATGAAACTTTGGGAATGGACTGAGTTGGGTTTGCCAACTCATCCTATGCTATTACTGTAGTAGTAGTAGTAGAGTAATATATGTTTTTATTCTAGGGAAAAACTAGCTTTATGCAAATAAAACTTAGAGCTTTCCACCATCCAAATTGCATGTATAAATAGGTTCATTATTCTCATGATGTGACTTGCCAGTACATTCAATGGACTAACCTATATGGCTGCAACATATCATGTTGCAGATATATCCGACGAGGAGTAACGTGCGATAGGTCGATGTTCTGCACTCAACTTTGCTCACGGAGTTGGACTCATTTACTTACTTGCTTCCGAAGTATTTGATTAATGGCCTTATGCCATATTTTGTAATAAATGTATTGCTCCTGGACTACCGATGTAATAAAGAGATGTGTGTTATTTCTGTTATTTCATCGAGTACTCTGTGTGCTAGCAAGTTGATCCAGGGACTAGCACGGTAAGTAGAGAGACTTCGACTCTTACCGGGTCGGGTCGCTACAAGATGGTATCAGAGCACACGTTGACTGTAGGACGCGGCCCGTAGAAAATGGAAAGCCATATGATACAAACTTTATTTTACTATTTCCCTATATATCCGCTTCATTACTAATTTCTCCTCTCTTTCAAATGTAGATGTCGGACGCCATTGTTGAGTTTGAGCAGCCCGATGAGACCATGCCTTTTGGACGGCAGCTGATGAAGATCGTGAAGAACCTAAAGATTGGGCTGCCCACATTCACTAGAACCTTCACTGCCACCTTGCTCGAGGAGACGCACGTTGGAGGATCAATGCCCATATCTCTGGACGCATCATCGGAGACCGCATCGAGCCCATTGATTTCCATCTGGATACTGCATCATGGGGCCTGGGCAGGGGCATCACTGCTCACATTGCTCTCGGACGCATTCGGGAGGAGTATGACGAAGACCTCAAGAAGACGTCCTTTGTGATGTACGGGCGCCGCAACTCGAATGGAGACGTGGTGCGTACCCTGGGGGACGAGACGATAGCATCCCATATCCAAGACATGTTGGAGCACATTCGTATGATGGAGCTGGAGCTTGCCAGTGTCAAAACTGGCGGATCTCGAGTAGGGGGCCCCGAGCTACAGATCTAGGATCAATGGGGAACAAGGGATGAAGAACACGGTGTTTACCCATGTTCGGGCCCTCTCTAGGAGGTAAAACCCTACGTCCTGCTTGATTGTATCACTACTAGGGAAAACCTTATACACAGAATCTTAGCAGTAGCGCTGGACAAGAAGGGGCGCTACTGCTAATTAGCAGTAGCGCTGACCCCAAACAGGCGCTACTGCTACTGACTTAGCAGTAGCGCGGCTCGGTAGAGCCACACTACTACTAAAATTCCCCGACCACCGAGCCACGCTACTACTAAAATTCCCCGACCGTTCCCGCCATGCTAGGTTTAGCAGTAGCAACCCCACTTTAACCGCGCTACTGCTAATGTATTAGGAGTAGCGCGCTTTTTTTCAAGGTCACTACTGCTAATTTTTAACCTTGCCACATGGCGGACCCGCTTAGCAGTAGCGCCTCTTCCAGAAGCGTGCTACTGCTATTTTCACATTACCCCCCGCGCGGGCTTCCCTCCTCTCCTTCCTCCCCCAATTCCCCCACTCTCTTCTCCCCCTCATCGCCCCTGCCCTCGCCCTCGCCAGAGCCCGAGCGCCGACCCTGACATCGCACGCCTCCCTCGCCATCGCCCGGCCCCGACCCCAATGCCACGCGCCTCCTCCCTCGGCCCCGGCCCCGACTATGACGCCGCACGCCTCCATCACCGTCGCCCGGCCCCGGCACCGGCCCCGACCCCAACGCGCCACGCCTCCCTCCTCTGCTTCCTCCCCTCCCAACCTCGGCCGTCGTCGGGCCTGCCTCCTCGCCCCGCACCCTCTGTAAGCCCCCCACTGCTCCTCTCTCTCTGCCATTAGAGTTCTAGCTAGGGTTCTTCGGTTAATTTACTTAGGTTTTAGTTAGGGCAGTAGGTTAATTAGGTTATCTATTTAGTTAGGGCAGTAGGTTAATTAGGTTATCTATTTAGTTAGGGCAGTAGGTAGTTATTTTTTTTGTGGTGAAGAATTTAGTTGTTTACCCTAGCTAAGTATCAAATTTAGTTATGAATTTAGCTAGGTATGAACCCTAGTTATGAATTTTGCGGTGATGAATTTAGTTATGAATTTAGCTAGGTATCAAACTAGTAGGTTAATTTGGTATTTAGCTAGGTATCAAATTTTATTCAAGGAATTGTTATTGCTTTTTAAAGAAAAACAGAATTGTTGCTATTTGATTTTTTTTGGTTAAAGCAATTGTTGCTATATGAACCCTATATGATATGTGGACATGTGATTTGGACATATTTGAAGTGGACATGTGATATTTGGAAAAAGATGGTTATGTGTAAGGTAAATGATCCGATTGGCCTATGTTTCACTGGAATGTTGATTCATTTCTGTTCCGGTGAATTTCAGGCGCTCGATATGTCCACTTTTTAGCAAAGGTCATGCCGAAATTTCCCGTGAATTTTGGCATGACTTGTGCTAGGAAGTAGGCATATCGAGTGCCGGGATTTGCTGCGACGGGAATGAAATGGCATTCCAGCATATTGAGTGTCAGGCGCAAGTGGAGGGGGTCTCGGGCGCAAGCCATAAAGGCTTCAAAAGCACACAAGAAGCAGAAGCTAGTTACTTGAGGTTCATGCTAGCGCGAGAGAGGACTCATAACCGCCGCCTCATGTACTGCATAGTTTCGCTCTCACTCATAGTGATAGCTCTTCTTGTGTATATCATTGTTTAGATGGATGACGATGTAGTTGCAAGTATTCGAGACTTGTATCGCTATTTTCGAGATGATGACGAGAGACCACTTTGTGTTGGATGATGATTATTTTGATGACATGATTTGATGAGACTATTTGTATGTATATGCTATGATTACATTTGTATGTGTATGATATGCTAAAGATTATTGTATAAAGCCTGTTCAAATACAAAACAATTATGCAGAAAAAAAGAAACTAATAAAACTAGCAGTAGCGAGGGCAATAAAGTTAGCAGCAGCGCGCCCTTACCAGTAGCGCGGCTTAATTAAAAGCGTTGCAGCTATTAGCAGTAGCGCGTCGCTCCAAAGCTCGCTACTGCTACCCATGTATAGCAGTAGCGTGGGCCGACCCGCGCTACTGCTACATGTTAGCTATAGCGCCGTATCAGTAGCGCGGGTACCCACGCTATTGATACACCAAATACCCGCGCTACTGCTAGGCTTATCCCTAGTAGTGTATTGATGTGTATGGTATAATTACAGAATCGATCTACCTCGAGATCAGGGGAGCTAAAACCCTAGGTTGAAGAGGTATTGAATGTTGCTCTAACCCTAAAAACTAAAGCCCTCCGGTTTATATAGACACCAGTAGGGTTAGGGTTACACACGGTCAGTTAAAATAAAGGGAAGATCATGCTAAATCTGGACTTGGAGGACACACCAAGGCTCCGATGGTCTTCTACCCAGTCACGGATCCACACCTTAACTCGGCTCCGTAGTAGCCCATCAGTCCGGCCCATAAGGAATGGGGCGGCGGCCCGATGACTCCTTAATCCAGGACTCCCTCAGTATCCCCCGAACTGGCCTCCAACACCGAGGATTGCCATCTGGTGCATATCAAATCTTCAGCTTGCGAGGTGAGTTCTTCACCCTTGTATTGTTCGGAGCAGTATCCCCAGGCCGAATGATATTCTGGATTAGGATTAACGTCGGAGGTTCACTGCCCAGCGTGATCCATGTTAATGTTGTATTCATGTTCGACCGGTTTTAACAATCCGAAATCCGAAGACCCCGTCAAAATATGGTGGGACCATTGGAGTTAATTCTTACCTCAGGGCAGGGGAAAGCTTTGACTACCGTGCACCTTTTTAGAAGGCGAACAGTCCAATTCCACCTTTTTCGCAGACCCGTCCTTTTAGCTTAGAATGGCACACCTATTTATAGATCCAAAGGCACGGGGACGACTTACCCATCCTTCCCACAGAAGCCAATGCTGGAGAAATTTTAGACACCATGGCCGACGCCAAAGGCTCATCTTCACGACCTCATGGTCCCCTCCTAGGTGACTGGGTGAGCTGCTCCATCTCACGCCTCCGGCTGAGTGATCTGCAAATGCAAGGATATCTCCCCGCAGCAGATCTCATTTCCGCCCGCGCCGGACTGATCTCCGTGGATGGCCAGACGTTCGCCGAGAGCTTCCCTGCTCCAAGCAAGGAAGAGAGGGTATGCTTCATGGCCTTCCTTCTATGAGGCCTAGGCTTTCCCATTCACCCTTTCTTGTGTGGTTTATTAGAGTTTTACGGGATCCAGCTCCATCACCTCACCCCAGGATCCATACTACATATCTCTGGCTTTGTGCCACTTTGCGAGATATTCCTGAGCTGCGAGGCCCACTTTGATTTGTGGAGTAAATACTTCTGCCTCGTCCCTCGTACCCGGGAGGGGGTCTATTTTTTATGTAGGCGGAGCAGAGGTGTGGCGTATAGCCGGGACAGGGTATCCCATCGGGACCCCACGAAAGGATCCCGAGAATTGGACCTCGGAATGGTTCTATATCGAAGACGTCCCCCTCTCCGACCCAGTCTGAAGGGGGCTACCCGAATACTCAAGTGCCCCGCTAAAGTAGTGGTTCAACAGCCGACCCGAGTCCCTCCCAAGAAGATTGCACAGAGGTGCAGCTTCTGGCCACCAAAATTCGGCTGCTGGCCCATAGTAAACTGACCATGATTGACGTAATGACCATCGCCATAGGTCGGTGCGTACAGCCCCTTCAGTAGAGGATGCATCCTCTGTGTTGTTACAATGGTACAAGCGAGGCAACCCGCTACAAGCGACAATGGCCCGACAATCAAGCGGGTATGGCCAAAATACTAGCCAACCTCTTCAAAGGAGAGGAGGAAGATTTTGCTCGGTTAGGTATCTGGGAGGGTTCTTCCAGCTACAATCCAGCAGAATGGGTAAGTTTTAGTCCTTTCCTTTTAGTTCAGAGATTGCGTCCGAATGTTTATCGGATGAATTCCCTTCTCAAACAGAGTTGGAGGCGTCAGATCGAGTCCGTCCACTGCCCCCCCCCCCCTCAACCGGAGAATCATTTCCGTGATGACGACCCGAGGTATCATGACGATCCGGAGACATCGATTGATTTTGAAGATGGGGTCTTTTATCAGGAAAGCCTTGACGGCGCCAAGGTTGCCTTGACGGTTGACCACCCTGGGGCCCTTCCTTCCTCCACAGTAAGTGAACAGAAGACCTCTTCCTGAACAGGGCGCTTGCCTCACACCATCCCAAGTGTGCTCACTTCTACTCCCAAGGGCCGCCACACTTCACGCCGAACAACTACGAAAGGAGCACGGGGTATGCCGGCCTCGGCCCACAATGGGGCATCCAACTAGAAGGCCACCGCTGGAGCGGAAATGAATGCTCCCTCGGCTTAAAGGTAATGTGTTCAGAACCATCAAAAGAGTCGCTTTTTAATATCTTCTTCTGAGGTTCGCTTAGTTCTACAGAAGAAGAGTACCATCGCGCCAATCCGAAGACACCCCGGACGTGCCAAGGCGCAGTTCCAATGTTGGGTCTTCGACGCAGGCTAAGGACCATGCTGGACATGCGGCTGCCAGTGCAGCTCCGAAGGATCTTGACAATGTTTCGGTTACCAATTCCGAAGTCGAGAGTGTGATGAATCACCGCCGCCAGAGAGAATCATTGCGCCACGTCGCCTTTACCAACCATGAATTCAATACATTTTGTTCGGTGGACGCATACCTCGCACCGGCCCGAACGGGGCTTGAGGGGATTGCCAGTCGTCTGTCTTCCAATGTGCAGGTGCGAGATAATTTTTTTAGGAACAGATCATAAATCCTAACCTAGTAGCCCCCGAGCCTTAATTTGGGCGGGCCGGCCGAGTTAAGGATCCGTAACCATATATTGTTTAGAGTTTGTAGTCCGCGAGGGAACAGAATAAAAAGTTATCCAAAGACCTCGAGCCGAGCCGAACATAGTTGGCCGATGCTAAAGCCGAACTGGAAGCGGCTAAGAAAGCCACCGGCAAAGCTCATGGTTAGCAGGGAAGCATTAGAATGCTTAAAAACTGTATGGCGTTCCTTGCTTATAACACTGTACTGTCCCTGTAGCCACCGAATCCATGGGCCAATTGCAAAAGGACCTGGAGGCGGCCAGGGAATCCCAGCGGCGCACGGAATCGCAGCATGAGGCTGGTAAATGAGTACTGACATGAAGTCATGAGGAGAAGAATAAGCTCAAGGCAGAAAATCAGCAGAAAGCCAAAGATATTGAGAATTTAAAATCTCATTTGGCGCAAGCCCTGGAGGAGAACCAGAAGCTAAAAGGCGGCATGTTCAGTCAGTGACTAATTCAACTTACATGTATGTGGATGATCACAATGTTTTAACAAGAACATGTCATGCCTATTGCTAGGTCTCCTGACAGGACGGCTGGAAGAGGATGTCAGTTCCTTTGGAGGGAACCTATTGAAGGAACTATCCAAAACGCACGAGAGAGCCCGGAAGGCCTTGAAGAGCATGGTTAAGGCATTATGGTTGCTAGAAGTGCCACCAGAAAGCATGGCCGAACTGGCTAGCTGCTTTAAAGGAGTGAGGTGGTGTTTTGAATTGTGGAAGAAGTCAGCCTGCCGGGGAGGAGCACGCGAGGCCTGGACAATGGTGAAGACCCGGTTTACCAAGCTTGAACCGGAACATATGGCTTGAGTTGGACTCATGGGGCCGAATGGGTAGGAAATACCCCTTAGTTTAGTATATTACCAGGTAATGCCTGCTGCTCGGTACTCTCAACAAGACTGTGCTTTGGACAGCTTGATAGACAATATTGACAAAGAGTAGTGTGCGTGATTCTATGTGTCCATGTACTTTACATCGCGCCATCTCAATCGGCCGTAAAAGCGTTGTCTTAACTGGCCATCGGCTTCCGCCTCCCCGACCAGTGGTCGGGGAGTGTTTCGTACTATGTGCCCTGAATAACAGGGAAACACTTCCGGTAACCAGGCAATCCGGCCATTTGGTGTGAACAGACAAAACGTGCGCAGAGAGCTATGTTATATTACTTTTTAACGTAAGAAACATCTTCCGAAGAAAATAGTTCCTCCAAGGGTTCCTTTCCTCAGGCGTAGTATGTTGACCATAAATTGTAGGTCTGGATACCAATGATATACGGGTGATAGTGGTTTTTAGGAACCAAGAACAGTGGGCTGGCGGCGAGCGCCTGGTTATTTTCACTTCCCTCGAGGCCGACCCATTATTTTCTGCAAGAACGTTAGATTTCGGCTTCACCCCTCTGAGGTACGTATCTGGGTTACCCGGTCATAACAATCACAGAGGTGCTCCCTTTACTCCCTAACCGAACAATCAGAAACATAGGGGTAAACACAGGAGCTAGGCAACCCAGCTTGGCAAAGGACTTAAGTCAAATAGGTGCATATAATGGCTTGAAAGATATTGGAAGGATATGAGTTCAAACAAGCTAAACACGTTGTGCGGTGAACATATTAATTGGCTTCTTGAAAATGAGCCCCCAGGTAGAGCTGGGTAGTACATCCGAAGATGTGTACAATAGCAACTTGGCGTGGTACGGTTTATCCGGACTCTAATCGGGAGGTTAAAGTTCCAATAGTAATAAAGAAAGAGAAAAACAAAAGGAAAAAGGAGAGTGGTGATGACGACGCTGAACTAGGCGTAGAAACGCCGAAGCTGAGCTACGTTCCATGGGTTGGGTTCAAGGCGGTTATCTGACGGGCTGCGAAGGCGATATGCTCCTCCCGCGAGTACTTCCTCTATAATGAAGGGGCCCTCCCATTTGGGTGAAAGCTTGTGCTTCTGCTTCTCAGGGAGGTGGAGGACGAGCTCTGCCACGTTGTATGCCTTCGCCCGAACCTCCCGATTCTGGTAACACCAAGCCTGCTATTGATAAAACATGGAGTGTGCCCGAGCAATGTCACGCTCTCCCTCCTGGGTGTCCAGGTCGTCCTGCCGATCTAGCTCGGCCTCCTTCTCTTCGTACATGCGTACTCTGGGTGCGTCATGGATAAGATCACATGGGAGGACTACCTCAGCGCCGTACACCATAAAGAACGGGGTGTATCCTATTGACCGATTAGGAGTGGTGCAGCCCCCATAGCACGAAGTCAAGCTCCTCTACCCAGTGGCAATCTGATTCCTTAAGTGGGCGTATTAAGCGAGATTTTATGCCGCTCATAATGAGGCCATTTGCTTGCTCTACCTGCCCATTGGTTTGCAGGTGATACACCGAAGCGTAATCGAGCTTTCTGCCCATCTTAGCACACCAATCTTTAACTTCTTGGGCAGTGAAATTAGAACTATTATCAGTGATTATATAGCAGGGAACACCGTAACGGTGTACGATGCTGGATATGAAGTCAACAATTGTTTTGAATTCTGCGGAGGTTACCGGTTGTGCTTCGATCCACTTAGTGAACTTGTCGACCATAACCAGTAAATACTTCTTTTTCTTGGTCCCCCCTTTAAGTGGTCTGACCATGTCAAGCCCCCAGAGTACGAACGACCAGGTTATCAGTATTGTCCGAAGAGCTGTGGGGGGCATATGCCTTTGGTTTGCAAATAGCTGACACCCAACACAATGTTGGACTAATGTGCGTGCGTCTGCGCGGGCTGTGGGCCAGAAAAATCCTGCTCGGAAGGACTTACTGACCAAGGCTCAAGCTGCCGCGTGGTGGCCGCCTGTACCGGCATGTATCTCGGCGAGGAGCTGCTGCCCCTCCTCTTCGGAGATGCACCTCTGGAGGACCCCCGTAGTGCTCTTTTTATAAAGCTCGCCCTCATGGACCTTGTACGCTTTAGAGCGCCGGATTATGCATCGCGCCTCCGTTCGATCATCGGGAAGTTCTTGTCGCAGGGGGTAGGCAAGCAAGGGCTCGGTCCATGGGGCGATTATGGCCATGATCTCGTGGGCCGATGGTGTTTCTCCGAGTGCAAAGCCCCCGATGATGTAGTCGTCGAGCTCGATTTCTGGGAGGATGGTCTAGGCGGGCTTATTGGCTGTCGTGCTGCTGTCCCCGTCCTGCCATAACACAGACAGCTTAAAGAGCCTTTCTAGGAAGGTGTTTCTAGGGACTGGGTCGCGCTTGGCGCCCATGCGGGCAAGGACATCCGCGGCTTGGTTACTGTCTCTAGAGACATGGTGGAATTCTAGACCCTCCAATCGGGCCGACATCCTGAGGACGACATTTATGTATGCCGCCATTTTCGGGTCTTTGGCGTCAAATTCGTCGTTGACCTGGGAGATGGCGAGGTTCGAGTCTCCCCGTACCTCTAGCCGCCGAACACCCATTGATGTTGCCATCCTAAGACCATGCAACAGTGTCAGTACCTGGTGTGGCTAGGATAGGGTTGCTTGCCAGGAGTGTTTTAATTTCCTCTAGCGCCGTAGTTGCTTTGTCGGTCCACTCAAAGTTTTTTGTCTTTTTAAGTAGCCTGTAGAGTGGCAGTGCCTTTTTGCCGAGGCGGGAGATGAAACGGCTTAGAGCCGCTACGGAACCTGCCAGCTTCTGGACGTGTTTGAGCTCCGTCGGTATTGCTAGCTGGGACAGGGCTCTGATTTTAGTTGGATTGGCCTCAATCCCTTTGTGGGAGACAATATATCCGAGCAGTTTGCTAGCAGGGACCCCAAAGATGCATTTGTCCGGGTTGAGCCATATATCGTAAGCCCGTAAATTTTCGAAGGTCAGGCGGAGGTCATCCACAAGTTGATCGCCATTTTTGGTTTTAATGACCACGTCGTCTACGTATGCCTCGACCATTTTGCTGATTTGATTTTCTAGGCATGTTTGAATCATGCATTGGTACGTGGCTCCCACGTTCTTTAACCCGAAAGGCATCGTATTAAAGCAGAAGGGCCCGTAAGGGGTGATGAACGCGGTTGTAGCTTGGTCGGACTCCTTCATCTTTATCTGGTGATATCCGGAGTATGCGTCGAGGAAGCATAGTGAGTCGTGTTCGGCAGTGGCGTCAATGATCTGATCTATGCGGGGCAAGGGGAATTGATCTTTAGGGCAGGCCTTGTTTAAGTGTTTGAAATCGACGCAGAGCCGCCAGGATTTGTCCTTCTTGGGTACCATGACCAGATTTGCTAGCCACTCAGGATGTTTGATTACGCGGATGAATCTGGTCTCCAGTAGCTTTGCCAATTCCTCGCCCATAGCATGTCGTTTGGGTTTGGAAAATCGATGCAGTGTCTGTTTGACTAGCTTGATGCCCTTTATGATGTTCAGGCTGTGCTCCGCTAGCCTCCATGGGATTCCTGGCATGTCCGAATGATGCCAGGCGAATATGTCCCAGTTCTCGCGTAGGAACGTTCATAGTGCTTCATCAACCGCAGGGTCCAGCTGTGCTCCCATGGACACCGTTTTGTTTGGGTATGTCGGGTGCACATGGAATTTTACTATTTCGTTAGCCGGTTTAAATGACGTGGATTTTGACCCTTTACTAAGGACCACGTCATCCCTGTTGACTGTAGTGCGGAGCATTGTTAATTCTTCGGCTGCGAGGGCCTCAGACAGTGCCTCAAGGGCGAGTGATGCTATTTTGTTTTCAGCTCCAAGGGATGTATTCGGATCGCTGGCGAGCGAGATCACTCCATTAGGCCCTGTCATTTTGAGTTTCATGTACTCATAATTTGGTATAGCCTGGAACCTTGAGAATGCCTCACGTCCCAATAGGGCGAGGTATCTAGAGTGGAAGGGCACAATGTGAAATAACAAGGATTCGGATCTGTAGTTGTCGGGAGTACCGAACGCTACGTCCAAGGTCATGCGTCCGGAATAGCACGCCTCCCTGCCGGGGATAATTCCTCGGAATGTGGTATAGCTGTGCTCGACGCGGGATCTGTCAAACTGCATTTTGTCAAGTGTGTCCTCATAAATGAGGTTCAAACCGCTGGCCCCGTCCATCAGTACTTTAGTTAGTCTGAAGCCATTGATAATGGGGTCAAGGACTAGTGCGGCGGGCGCGTGGGTGGGGAAGGACCTTGGCTCATCCTTCTGACCGAAGGTGATAGGTGTGTTCGCCCATGGCTGTGCGGCCATCACCTAGTAGACCTGGCCGAGATCTCGAAGGGCCCTTTTCCTTTGATTGTTTGAGGAGAACGTCTCGTAGACTGTCAGAACGTTGTTGTCATGAGGTGGCATTGCTGATCATCTATCAGGGGGTGTGAGACCAAGGATATTTCGCCACATTTGGCCACTTGCCTCACCACCCAGCAAGCTCGAAGCCTGTGGGTCAGATTTGCGTTAAGGAGGGCCGAGTGTATTGGGCATGGTTTATCCAGCAACTCGTCTAGGACCGTTTTGGGTCTGTTTTTCTTTTCGGCGGGCTCATGCTCGGGCGACCGCCACATGTATGCTCATTTTGCTTGTGCTTTTCTGGGCTGTGCGGCAGGGACTGACTCCGTGCGCATTTGCTGCAATTTCCAGGAGCTTTCCATGGCGCAATATTTGTGTACCATGTCCGATAGTTTGATGAAGCTTTGCACGTGGCGACGGGCGAGGGCATTTAGAATTCCTTCGTCCCGGCAGTTGAATCGAAAGGCTTCAATTATTTCTTCGTTGCGGCAGTCTGTCATCTTGCTTTGACCAAGAGAACTCTAGCCCAGTAATGATGGACCATTTCTTCGGGCTGTTGCTTGACGTACATCAGGTCCCATACATCCGGACTTCCTGCGTCTGGGGAGTATTCGGTGTGGGAGGTGAGTGGGAATTTTTTTAGCATTCCCATCTGCTGTGAGTCCGGAGCATCGACAATGGCAAACCGTGCTTGGGCTATGTCCGGATCCGGTCGTGTAGTGTTCAGGCATACGCCTGTATGTAGTTGGCCTGACTCGAGGTCGGATCCCGCGTACTTGGTCGAATCCGAGCTCTTATCTTGACGGGTTTCCGCTTCCGGGCTAGAGACCCGAGTATATACTATTTTCATCTTCGGAGATCGTGATCCTTCCGCCATTTCTTTGATGGTGGCGACGAGATGTGTGATCGGCGGGGTGTGGATCTCTCTGTTGTCAGGCTTAAGCCCAATCTAGTTATAGGCCGTAGGCCTACTGACGGAGATTCCCATGGCGAGGAATCGATCCAAAAGTTTTTCTACCAAAGAGGTTCCCATTGGGGCCATGCATTCTGGATATTCGGCGGGACGTTCTTCGGATATTTCGACGGGATCTGGCTTTAAGGCAAGATCCTGAATAGTGTTTGCTCCCTTCGTGCCCGCTGAATCCAAGGTCAAGGCGTCGGGCTCGGCGGGTTTTTCCACAGGAGTCAAGGACTCTACAGGAGCAGGGCTTTCCCGAGGGTGGGCGCTGGACTCTAAGATCCGGCGGCTGGCTTCGTGATCGGGGGTGAGGTTCACCACTTGGTCCAGACGACCGGTGAGGTCGGCGCGTAATGTGATGCTGTCGAACATGAAGATTCGACCGGGGACAAAGATGTCCCTGGCGCGAGCGCGGTTTCCAACGAACAGTTGGGCCATTGATCCTTTGGCGATCCCGCAGCAGAACTCTCAACTAAATCACCAATGTCAGTGTCAAAACTGGCGGTTCTTGGGTAGGGGGTCCCGAGCTGTGGATCTAGGATCAATGGGGAACAAGGGACGAAGAACACGGTGTTTACGCAGGTTCGGGCCCTCTCTAGGACGTAAAACCGTACGTCCTGCTTGATTGTATTGATCTGTATGGTATGATTACAGAATTGATCTACCTCGAGATCAGGTGAGCTAAATCCCTAGGTTGAAGGGGTATTTAATGTTGCTCTAACCCTAAAGACTAAAGCCCTCCGGTTTATATAATCACTAGTAGGGTTAGGGTTACACATGGTCGGTTACAATAAAGGGAAGATCATGCTAAATGTTGACTTGGAGGACACACCAAGGCTCCGAAGGTCTTCTATCCGGTCGCGGATCCATGCCTTAGCTCGGCTCCATAGTAGCCCATTAGTCCAGCCCATAAGGAATCGACCTGCGGCCCCGAGGACACCTAAATCCAGGACTCCCTCAGAGCTGGCCGACAACATGATCGTCACCAAGAATGTCATGACCCGCAAGGCCGAGCTCGAGGAGGAGCTCCAGGACGCTCGCATCGAGCACGAGGGAGAGTTGGACGCACTGCAAGGGAAGATTGACGACCTGAAGCTTCAGCTTGAGGAAGCCGAGGAAAAGCTGGATGAGGGAGAAAACATCCAGGAGGATCACTCTTATGGAGATTATGTCAGCCACGAGAAGGACCAGGATGACGAGCTCGGAGATGACGACACGGAGAGTGATGCAAGGACACCTGACATCAACATGATGGATCTGTCTTCATCCGATGAGAGTTAGATTTTATACCAGCATGAGAGTTTAGGAATTCGATTTCGTTATCTGATTAGTTTTACTCATTTGTGAGACCGTGTCAAATCTTGTGACATGGCTTACCTTAGGTTTGATTATTGATGTGAACTCCTTTGATTGGAATTGAATTGGTGTGATTTGAAGTTTTATTGCAATAATGTGCATATGTGTAGTGTGATTTTGCTCACTAGGCATTATTCTATTCTAATTCTCATCCACTCTAAACCCACCAGATGCCTCCGAGAAGTGACCTGGGATTCAACTTTCCGCCGGAGCTCACCCAGCTGATCCAGCAGCAGAATGCTCTTATGTAGATGCTCATCTAGAACCAGAACCAGAACAACAACAACAACAACAACAACAACAACAACAACAACAACAACAACAACAACAACAACAACAACAACAACAACAACAACAACAACAACAACAACAACAACAACCCACCGCCGCCACCCCCAGTTGACAGTCTTACTCGTTTACATAATGGGAATGGAAATGGGAATTCTGGAGTCAAGAAACCCAATCCTTTCACTAAGGGTCATGTGAATCATGTCAATGTGGAAGAGGTCTATGAGCCGCCTGACGCAGTGGTTGGTAAGTTCTTGGTAAATTCATTTCCAACACTCATTCTTTTTGACATTGGTGCATTTCATTCATTCATATCAAGAGGATTTGTGGATAAACATAAGTTGCCTACCATAGCTCTTAAGTCACCCATTCTAGTGAGTTCCCCAGGAGCAGAGTCTATGGTTAGTCAGGGATGTTTCCAGTTACCTTTGAACATAGTGGACATGTTTTCCCACAGATATGATCATACTAGAGTCACAAGGGTTGGATGTAATCCTAGGTATGGATTGGATGTCCAAGTATGAGGGAAACATTGATTGTGCTAGTAGATCGATTTTCCTCACCACCCTAGAGAAGAAGAGGATCAAGTATGTATCCAGGCTTAAGCCTAACAGGACTCAGGTGAACTCTCTTACGGGAGTTGTCCAGGAAGAAGTACCAGTGGTGAAGGATTATCCCGATGTGTTTCCAGAGGAGTTACCGGGTATGCCGCCAGATTGGGAGATTGAGTTGCTGCCAGGCACATGACCTATCTCCAAGAGGCCGTATCGGATGCCCACTAATGATTTGGATGAAGTCAAGAAACAAATTAAGGAGTTGCTAGAGAAAGGGTATATTCGCCCGAGTTCATCGCCTTGGGGAGCCCCAGTACTGTTAGTGGAGAAGAAGGATGGAACCTTGAGGATGTGTTTGCATTACCGTTCTCTGAACAAGGTTTCCATCAAAAACAAGTATCCCCTACCGATGATCAATGACTTGTTTGATCAGCTAGAAGGAGCTAGTGTTTTCTCCAAGATTGATCTTCGATCGGGCTATCACCAATTGAGTATCCGTGAGAAGGATATACACAAGACAACTTTTACCACTAGGTATGGGCTTTATGAGTATACAGTCATGTCCTTTGGTTTGACTAATACCCCTACCTATTTTATGAGCATGATGAACAATGTATTCAGGGAGTTCTTGGATAAGTTTGTTGTGGTATTCATTGATGATATATTGGTTTACTCCAAGAATGAGGAGGAACAAGCCGAACATTTGCGCTTAGTTCTGGAGAAGCTCAGAGAACATCAACTTTATGCCAAGTTTAGCAAGTGTGAGTTTTGGCTGAACGAAGTCGGATTTCTTGGACATGTTGTGTCATGTGAAGGGATTGCAGTGGACCCTACAAAGGTATAGGCAGTCACGAAATGGAAGGCACCCACCACAGTTGGTGAGATTCGCAGTTTCCTTGGACTTGCAGGATATTACTAGAGATTTATTGAGAATTTCTCCAAGATTGCAAGGCCCATGACAACGTTGTTGAAGAAGGACACCAAGTTCATTTGGGCTGAAGAGTGTGAAGCCAGCTTTCAAGAGTTGAAGAAGCGTTTGGTTACAACCCTAGTGCTAATTCTGCCTGATGTACACAAGGACTTTCAGGTGTATTGTGATGCTTCACGTTAGGGACTTAAAGGTGTTCTTATGCAAGAGGGAAAAGTCGTAGCTTATGCTTCATGACAGCTTCGACCTCATGAGTTGAACTATGCCACGCATGACTTGGAGTTGGCAGCCGTAGTGCATGCACTCAAGACATGGAGACACTATCTTATTGGGAATCGTTGTGATTTTTATACGGATCACAAGAGTTTGAAGTATATTTTCACGCAGAAGGAGTTGAACCTCAGGCAAAGGAGATGGTTAGAACTTATAAAGGATTATGACATGAGTTTGCATTATCATCCAGGAAAACCCAATGTTGTGGCGGATGCTTTGAGCCGTAAGAGTTATGTTAACACCCTTACAGTAGGAGGTTTACCTCAGGAGTTATGTGATGAGCTTAGAGATCTTCAGTTGGAAATAGTTCCAATAGCTTCTGTTGCCGCACTCGAGATTTAGTCCACCTTATTGGGAAAAATTAGAAAAGGCTAGAAGTTGGACCAAGGTATTGCTGAGATAAAGGAAATGATGAGCAAAGGGAAAGCAGAAGGATTCCGTGAGGATGAACTTGGAACCATATGGTTTGAGCAATAGATTTGTGTGGCCAATGATCCAGAGATCAGGAAGTTGAATCTTCAGGAGGCTCATGACTCACCATAATCGATACACCCAGGCAACACCAAGATGTATTTGGACTTGAAGGAAAGCTTTTGGTGGGCTGGTATGAAGAGAGAAATTGCTGAGTATGTGGAGATATGTGATGTATTCAGAGAATAAAGGCAGAGCATCAGAATCTAGCAGGTTAACTTCAACTGTTGCCGATACCTGATTGGAATTGGGACAAACTTGGTATGAACTCTATCACGGGGCTACCCCGGACCCGTTCAGGTTATGATTCCATTTGGGTGATAGTTGATCATTTCACCAAGGTTGCTCATTTCATTCCCGTGAAAACCACCTATACAAGTGCTAAGCCAGCAAAGATATATATGACCAGGATCGTATGTCTGCATGGAGTTCCAAGGACCATTGTATCAGATAGAGGAACACAGTTTACCTCAAAGTTTTGAAATCAGTTGCACGAAACTTTGGGTACCAGGCTAGAGTTCAGTACAACCTTTCATCCGCAGACTGATGGGCAGACAGAGAGAGTCAATCAGATTCTGGAGGACATGTTGAGAACTTGTGCGCTAGACTATGGATCTAGTTGGGACAATAACTTACCTTACGCAGAGTTCTCATACAATAACAGCTATCAAGACAGTTTGCAGATGGCCCCTTTCGAGGAATTGTATGGCCGGAAACGTAGGACACCTTTGATGTGGAATGGAGTTGGAGATCGCAAATTGTTTGGACCAGATTTGATCAGGGATTCTGAGGAGAAGGTCAAATTGATTCATGACAGACTAAAGATAGCTCAGTCCAGACAGAAGAGTTATGTTGATGCTAAACGCAAGGAAGTGATCTATGAAGTGGGAGATAGGGCATATGTTTGAGTGACTCCACTTTGAGGTATTAAGAGATTTGGAGTCAAAGGAAAGTTAGCACCATGATATGTGGGCCATACAGAGTCCTGGAATGCAGAGGAGATGTTGCATACCAGTTGGAATTTCTAGAGGCTTTGTCAGGAGTTCATGATGTGTTTCATGTTTCCCAGCTGAAGAAGTGCCATGCAGAGATGGCAGATATTCCTTTGAGAGATACAGTGCCATTGGAGGCACTTTAGTCGGAGAGCGAACTGACATATGAGGAGAAGCTTGTTAAGATTCTTGGGACCACACAGAGAATCACTCGTACCAAGATCATCAAGTTCTGCAAGGTTGAGTGGAGTCACCACAGCGAGGAGGAAGCTACTTGGGAACGAGAGGAAGATCTCAGGTAGGACCATCCACACCTTTTTGCTGGCCAACCCAAATCTCGGGGGCGAGATTCATCTTAAGGGGGGTAGGTTTGTAACATCCCAATTTTTATTAAATTTGGATGTTGGTAGAATCATTCAATGCATATCATATTTTATTACATTTGGGAGTTTTTTTAATATTCAAATAATATTTTGCACTCAAGAAAAACAAATGAGAGGGGATAAGATGACTTTCTCAAATTATAAAAGAGTTGGAAATTTCATTTGAATATTAGTTAGAATTTTTAGAGTCTATTGGGTATTTATTTTATTTGCAAAAAGTGCATTAAATGCATTAGGAAAATATTTTAAAAATTATTTAAGCAGAACAAAATGTTCATTAGGCTCTATAAGTTGTATAATGATTTTAGAAATTATTGTGGTATTTTTCTAAATTCATTTGGTTTTGTTCTAGGCCACAAATTTGTTTTATGTTAAAAAAACACACACACAGGCACACTCACAAACACGCGCGCGCGCGAGCACACAGCCACCGGCCTGCTCGGCCGAAAACGGCCTAGGCTAGCCGTGCACTTTAGCCCAGGCCTACCCAGCGCCCAAAGGCTTCGCGCCGGTTGACCACCCTGCCTCTCGCTTCGCTCGCATCCCGCTTCCGCCACTGACTGGTGGGCCCCGCTCCACCTCATCGCCTTCAACCTCCCGAGCCGCACAGGATAAACATCCGGGCGCGCATGCCGCAACTACCGGCTGCATCCTCGTGGATGAGGCTTATCCGCCGCTCCCGAGCCTCCACTCCGCGCCTATAAAAGCCCCTAGATGCCCTCTATCAATCTCGTCTTCCTGCTTCGCCCCACGCCGCTCCTACCGCTCCCTGTCGCCGTTTGCATCTCGCTGGCCGATGTCCTTTCGCCGGAGCATTCCGTCATCCGTAAGCCGCCCTGGCCCGTTCTTCTTCGTCAATAAACACGCCGCATCGAGGTGCATCTCACTGACACGTTCTTGTGCCCAAGGACCCACCAGAGCAGCCACCCCGAGCCACCGGAGATAGCGCAGTTCACAGGAGCTCCGCCGTCTTCGCCCTGCCTCATCGAGTACCCGCGGAGGACCGCCACCACCACCGTCCGGACCGCCTCGTCGAGCCGCACCTCTCCATCCTCTTCTCCTTCGCCGAGGGCCACCGCAGCCGCCGCCCCAATCGCCGCCCGATGCCCGCGCCGCCGTCCCCTGCATGTCACTAACGCCATCGCCACTGTAAGCCACCGCCCCACCGTCGTCAGTCCAATCTGCACTCTAGGGCCTAGATTAGTTTAGGCTCGGTTTTTTTTATTTTGCGAAGAGGTACACGGCTAACCGCGGTTCTCTTAGACCGTGCGGTTTTCTTTAAACCGAACATTGGTTTTCTTTTAGATTAGCCGCCGCGTAGCGTTTTGTTTTATTTGTCAGCCGTCCGCTGTTTAAACACCGCAGAGAATGGGTATGCACCAGTAGGAATCTGCCACTTGGCCAGGGACCTTTTTGTTATTTTTCTTTCTGTTTAGTCCTTTAAATTAGCTGTTTAGTCCCAGAACTTAGATTAGCCACAACTTTTTAACCGTAGGTCCAAATTAGATGAAACCAGCGGCAAAATGATTGTATCTATTAGGTCTATCCAGAGAACCTAGCTTTGAAAACTTTTGGCTAAGTTGAAATTTGAATTTATTCAGATTTGAATTCATTCTTTAACTGGCCATATCTCCTAAACCGTAGCTCCGATTAAGTCATTTCTTTTTGCACTTTGTCACCGTAGCCAAACAATATAACTTGGAACTTTGCCACATATTTTTCACACACTTAGATTCTGTCCATGAATATTTTACTCGCATGCCTAGTATGCTCTATAGTTCACATCACATTTTTGAACCCATGTCATATGTTGTTTTGCACTTAGAATATTTTTTTGTGATAGCTAAGTGTGTCGTATGTTCATTTGGTTTTCCGAGCCTTTTTTGCTTTGCATGTTATTTTGGTTCTCTAAAATAATTATTTATGTATGTTTATTTACTTTGCGATAAATTGTCCGAAGTGCAAAGCCGAATACTATCAATCTCTAGAGTTGAACCAGCAGTACCAAGGCAAGTTTACATCTTGACAATGTTTTCATTGCCTATGTTTTATATGCACTTAGTCCTTTGTGGTAGGATTGCATGGTAGGAATTTATGCCGGATGGCTATGCTTTACACCCAGTAGTTCATTGAGGTAGGTCTGAACCTTACAACTTTGTCGCCACCATTTTACATTATATTCCTTCGCTAAAGTAGACGTGGATTGGGGAGTGATTCATTATAAAGTGTGAGTGGCAATGTAGTAAACATGACCTAAGATAATTAATGAACTACCTGGGCGGAAATTGGTTTGAATGGTGCCGAAGTACAGTGGGGCATGCATGGGAAATCCATGGTGGTGCACGACTAGTGGTCCGTCTTTCGGCGTTCTGGGAACCAGGGTACCCAGACTTGCCTGCCTGTGACCCACGGCGTGGCTCCTTCGATGGTCTGGTACGGACCACCTCCAAGGATATCAAGACAAGACCCTCGCGAGGGGCCAAGCCTCGCGAGGCAGACGACACCAAGACCTCGTGAGGAAGCGGCCTTGCCAGGCTGCCTCCTGAGGAGCGGAGATTTCTATGCAGGTACCCAACCACATGAGGTTGCGATGACGCAAGCCATGACGACCAATGCCAGGCGGGTGCCAGCGGGCACAGAAGAGGCAGTTTCCTCTTTGGTGCTAAGGAGAAAAGGGCAGGCGCGAGTTCCCAAGGAATCTGGCAAAGGTTTCCATTCCGGTGCAATGAGACCAAGGCCACCGGCGCGGCAGGACAGATGTCATCATCGAGCCCACTGCTGCATCACGACCAGAAGCTTTGCAGGCGAAGACCACCTTTCGTTAGGATAAGATGTACTACTTGTCCCCTTTCAAATTGGCCACTGTGGGAACCCTTCCCGCCTACGTTTTGGGAGAAGAGGACCGAGGCCACTATAAGTATAGGTTAGCCTCCACCGTAGAAGGGGACCCGGATGGGATCCGAACCTCGTCGACTGATTCCCTCACCCATAGACCTCGCGAGGTTGTTCATCCTTTGTACTAGTTCATCCTCAGCCCCTCATGAGGCCAATCCACCCCAAAGCAGGAGTAGGGTCTTACACCGCAAGGTGGACCGAACCTGGGTAAACTGCCATGTTCATCTTCTTCCTTGTTCGTGTGCATCGACCTAGGCCATAGGGCGACGAGATGGTTGGCTGGATAGGTTGAGTCCTTCGCACACGCCCCAGAGTTTGAACCTTTCTTGTTTCAGCGGAGCCCTGAATCCGATATTTGGCGCGTCAGGTAGGGGCTTGTCGAGATCCCTGCCCCTTCATCAACCACGTTCTTCCCTCGCTCCGTTGCACCCATGGCGGAGGCTCCCCGAGCGCGCGCTGAGCGTTGGGCCGCTCGCACCACCCGGGTGGCGCCCCTCGGCAACGGAGCTCATCGTCACCCCATGCTCCCCATGGCTGACGATGCCGCAGGCGTCGCCGGCCGTTGGTGGCGAGGCCCGCAACCGCCCTCTTTCGTGCGGCGCCACAATCGTGCCGCCATGTGGTCCTCTGACCACGTCGCGGCGTCGTCCCTGCATGTTCGCTGGGGGCTAGTGAACATGCGGGCTGCGCTCCTCGTGGCGTGAGAGTTGCTGAGATGTCGGCTAGCAGAAGGCGGCCATGAAGCCTTGCTTGGCCGGGTCGCTGAGCTGCTCAATGCCGCCTGCGAGGGCGCAGAGCTCTTCCGTATCCTACCTATGTCATGGATGCCGCTAGGGGTTCGCACCTGCTCCCGCTGCGTCTGCTCGCCCTCTCGGAGGGAGTCTGGAGGGTCTCGTGGTGGTGATCTCGCATGCGACACCGCCCACCCGACTCAAGATGTGTTCCCCCGAAATATGACCGAGATAGGCGGCCCCTCTAGAGGCCACAACAAAGGACCACCCCTTGGTCGGCACGACCAGGCACCGGAGATGGTAGGCAGTAGAGCGGAGGGACTAGAGGCTGGATTTATATTGTTGGCCCCTGGTGCCTCTGTGCCACCATCGCTGGGCTCGTTGTACGAACAAAGGGGGGCCCGCACACGTCCCCCTCGTCAACCTGGACGTCGGGATTGCCGAGGCCATGCGGGACCGGGGCCTCTTACGAGCCAACCCAACACCCCACCGGCACCTTCGACGGCAACGGCCACTAGTTACAACCAATGTCTTTGGAACATATCGCGCTAACCTTGGATCACAGGTAAATCGTGCCATGACGGCGCACCTCCAGGCCCCGGCCCCACCCCGAGCAGGCAGGGTGCGCCCGGAGGTTGCGCGAGGACGCACCCCGCGCGTGGCGAGGGAGCCCGGTGCCAGGGCTCCCGCCGCGTCACAAGGCATATGGCGCCACCGCCGCGGTGGCGTGTGCCATCCGGAAGTGGGTCCTTCTCCAGGGAAGGCGACGGTGAGCCCTCCCCAGGCCGAGGGCCGGCGGCCACCTTACCACCGCCCGCATAGCCCATTGCCCCTTGGTCCTGTCCTAGTTTCCGGATGCCCCAACGGTGGTCGGGGCTTGCGCGGGGTGGGGTCCCCGCCCAAGGGCAAGAAGCACCCCTTGAGGGAGTCATGGACTAAGGGGTCCTCGGGGCGACAGCCCATTGTGCATGGGCCGGACTGGTGGAGCCGTGTGGTGACCGGAGACATGTGAAGCCGTGGTGTGCCCTCCAAGTCAAGGGTGGACGAGATATCTTTCCCTCCTATTGTAATCTATCTTTGGTAACCCTAACCCTATCGATGTCTATATAAACTGAGGGTTGTAGTCATTAGGGGGAGAGCTATCTTCATCCCCCCGTAGCCTAGGGTTTAGCTCATACTGATCTCGAGTTAGATCTACTCTGTAAACCATGTTATACAACCAATACAATCAAGCATGACGTAGGGTATTACCTCTTCGAGAGGGCCCGAACCTGGGTAAACACTGTGTTCATCGTTCCTTGTTACCCATCGATCCTAGATCCATGGCTCGGGACCCCCTACCCCGAGGTCTGCGGGTTTTGACACCGACATTGGTGCTTTCATTGAGAGTTCCGCTGTTGGATCATTGAAAGGATCGATGGCTCGCTTAGTCCTTGGAGAGGACATCAGTTCCATGGATCTCTTCGTCCCTGGACAACTCTTTGCTTTTGGCAGCATCGTACTGCAGGCTGATTGGACTGGCTATTTTGACTAGGTCGACAACTTCGTTCCCGAACACCGGATTCGATTCGGCAATCTAGAGTATGTTACTGACGCACTGAGGGATTTGGTTTTCACTGGATTCACCACCCCCGTAGGCCCTGCCGCACCTACTCCGATGTACACTTCCGATTCGATCTGTGAATCGGCCCCAGTCCACCAAACGGCTTTGAGCCAGGAAGGACTCCTCGAGAGAGGGGACCTTACCCCACCGTCAACCGAACTCACATTGGCAGAGGATTTATCCCCGGCCCTCAAGGCAGAACCAGAGGTCAGAAGCCAAGATTCTATCTCGGCCGAGCTCCTCCCCCACAACACCTTGCTGGCCTCGAGCCCGCACCCTGAGTCGGCGAATAGCTGCCAGGGGTCACCCCCGGCCCAAAACGACCCGACCTCAAACATTGGTGTGGAAGGTGCATAGGAGGGTCAAAGCACACCCTCAGTTTCCGAGGACAATCCGGTGCCCCTCGAGGTTTCGGTCCCGAATCCTGAAGATAGGTCTGCCCGGGATAAAGGATCGGTTGAGTCACAGACCGACCTCTGCTTCGTCACCACAAAGTCCAGCCTAGAGCCCTCAAGTCCGGCAACCCTCGATATTTTGAATGAGGCGCTAGACCGAATTCAGAAAATGACTATCTAGGAGAACCTGCCCTCCGCCTTCAATCACCAACCCTTCGAGGCGTTCGATTGGGAATTTTGCGCCCCACCCACCACCCATTTGGTAGCAATTATTGATGATTTAACCAATAAGTTAGACTATAATTCGGAGAATGCCGAATACATGGACGAGGAGGACACAACCGCGGCAAATGCTGAGGTCGGTCCCCCCGTCATGGGCCGCTGGTCGGCCACATCCACCTACGACATTTACATGGTGGACACCCCAAAGGATGGCAACGGCACTCCTGAGCAGGACCGAGGCAAGCCCAGAGATGAGCCTCCCAAACGCCGAAAACAGCCCCATCGATCAACACCACATCGAAGCCACGCAAGCAACGTAGACTCGGCGGAGAACGGCACCGTAAATAATACGGATGACCTTGCCAGAGACGCGGCCAACAAGCATCATTAGGATGACCCCGCGGAGTAGGAGGACCCGCTCAATCCAGAAAGCCATGAAGACTCCAAGGATAACAACTACTACCCACTCTCTGAAGAGGAGGCCAGTCTCGGGGAGGACGATTTTATCATCCTCGAAGACCCTCTAGAGCAAGAACGGTTTAGGCGGAGGCTTTTAGCCATCGCCCGCAGCCTAAAGAAGCAAAAACGCAAAATCAAGGATGAACAGGACACCCTCAATGACCGATGGACTAAAGTCCTAGCTGCCGAAGAGGGGTACGACTGCGATCAAGCAACCAGGAGTTATCCTAAACGAAGGCTATTGCCCCAGCTCGACGAGGAGGCTATAGAGCCAACACGCCCCAACGTATACAAACACGGAACAGCCAGACCGACCTCCTAGAGGGCGATACAGGGAAGCTGACGAGGCTGAACATCCAGCCGCCCCACCTCGCCGTCACGACAAGGATCAGTTGTGGCCCACTTACGAGTACGACCTCCGCCATGACCTAGATGCTCATGGAGGCTATACCAGGTCCATCTATGGACCCAGAGATGATCTGCCCGCATATCGGGAAGGATACTACGATCGGTTAAACCGAAACAATAGAGTCCGGGAGCAGCAGCAAAGTAGGAGGGCCGAAGACCTCCATCGCGACGTAGCCCGAGTTCGGGGCGCCGCACACACCCTGTGCTTCACAGAGAGGGTAAAGCATCACCAATTCCTAGAAGACTTCAAGCCTGTGAACATCGAATCATACGACGGAACCACAGATCCAGCCATATGGATAGAGGATTTCCTCCTCCACATCCACATGGTGCGAGGAGACGACCTCCACACCATTAAATATTTACCGCTCAAGCTTAAAGGCCCAGCTCAACACTAGCTGAACAGCCTTCCCAAAGACTCTATAGGTTGCTGGGAAGAGCTTGAGGATGCTTTTTGAGCAAACTTCCAGGGCACCTATGTCCGGCCTCCGGATGTTGACGACTTAAATCGCATCACGCAACAACCCGGAGAATCTGCCCGACAATTTTGGAACCTATTGCTGAATAAGAAAAATTAGATTGTTGACTATCCGGATGCCGAAGCCTTGGCTGCCTTTAAGCATAGTGTCAAGGACGAATGGCTTGTATGGTAGCTCGGGCAGGACAAACCAAGAACTATGGCAGCCCTTACTTCTCTCATGACCCGCATTTGCGCGGGCGAAGACAGTTGGCTTGCTCGCTAGAACTCCAACCCAGACACACCCGGTACCTCCGAGGTTCGGGACGGAAATGGAAAGCCCCAACGTAGCAAGAATAAACGTCGCCACAATGATGGTGAGGGTGAGGATACGATAGTAAATGCCGGATTTCGAAACCAGAAGTCCGAAACCCGAAAGAAAGCCCCTAAAGGCAATAGTGATGGCCCGTCTAGGCTGGACAGGCCTTGCCAGATCCACAGCACATCAGAGAAGCCCGCCAACCACTCCAACCGAAATTGTTGGGTGATCAAACAGGCCGGAAAACTCACAGCCGAAGACTCGGGCAAAAGCCCAAGAAGCGAGGATGATGATGAGCCCCGCAGGCCGAAGAGTGGAGGCCAGAAACCCTTCCCTTTCGAGGTCAAGACGGTAAACATGATCTACGCAACCCACATACCGAAGAAGGAGAGGAAGCGAGCGCTACGGGATGTATACTCCATCGAGCCAGTAGCGTCGAAGTTCAATCCATGGTCAGCCTGCCCGATCATGTTCGATCGCAGGGATCATCCCACCAGTATACGCCATGGAGGGTCCGCAGCCCTAGTGCTGGACCCCATCATCGATGGATTCCACCTCACTAGAGTCCTAATGGATGGAGGAAGCAGCCTCAGTTTGATATACGAGGATACAGTGAAGAAAATGGGGATCGATCCATCAAGGATTAAACCCAGTAACACCACCTTCAAGGGAGTCATTCCAGGAGTGGAGGCCCGCTGCACAGGCACCATGACACTCGAAGTGGTGTTCGGATCTACGGATAATTTCCGAAGCGAGGACTTGATCTTCAATATTGCACCTTTTCATAGTGGCTATAACGCACTCCTCGGCCAAACAACATTCACTAAATTCAATGCCGTTCCGCAATAAGCGTACGTCAAGTTGAAAATGCCTGGTCCTTCGGGCGTCATAACTATCAACGGCAACACAAAACGCTCACTTCGAACCGAAGACCACACCGGCCCATATAGGCCCGGATGCCGACCCACTATAAGGGTCGGCGACAACAGTAAATGGGTTCGAACCCGTTCCCCATCATGGGAACCCGCATGCGTTCGCCGCAAATAGGGATACGCGCCCCACGGCATGCCCACATTCTTCACGCTCCATGTGCCTCGTCAGCACAACTTCGCACTCAAAATACCATGGGCAGCCGTGAGGCATACATTAATCCGAAGTACATGTTTGGTTAAACCGAACTTCAGAATTACCTCGTCTTTGGATGACCCGGGGACCAATTTCGGATACCACCAAGTTTAAAGCTTCATCGGCAGGGTCCTCGCCCATCAAGGTCTCATCGAAGGTCCCAACCCCCACCTATCAGAAGCAAAGGCACAGACGTGCAGCAGGGCACAGTGAAGGCTTCAACTCACGCATCAAGGCCCTGCGTCAACCTTTACTCTGTAAATTTTCTTTTTCTTTCTCTCTTGCAAGTACTGCCTTCATAGTTCAAATTGTACGGTTAGACGTCCTAAGCTTACAAGAAATAATTAAAATACCCTTTATGGTGTTCGGATATCTGCATCTTGCAATTTTTCTGTCCCTTTCCGATTCTCTCATCGCTCTTCGAACATCCCGGCATGAAAATATATTAATCAGTTACGAGTTTGATTTATACATCAGCTCAATATCTTTAATTCCGGCACCGCTTCCCGCTAGGTGTCCGGCGTCTCAGATATTTCACTATATGCATCTGTTCTGAACTATGTCTTGGGTCAATAGTTGGGTTGCCCGGCTCCTGTGTTTGCCCCTTACGTTCCGCTTGTTCGGCTAAGAGGGCAAAGGGAGAACCCCTGCGATCATACTACTGGTTCGCCCGGTCAAGTACCTCTGGAGTAAAAAGCGGAAAACTGATCGTCATAGTAAGCGCGAATGGGTCTGCGATCCGATGAAGAGGTTGGACTCTAAAAATCGTTGGCGATTTCGTCGTGTCACACGAAGGGTTCGTCTTAACACAAACCATGTGATCGGAAAGGGCAGGCTTCGACCCCCAAGTACATTACAAATACACCGGGGGCTTGTCCCTAGTCCCCACCGTCAAGCTCCTAAGCCTAAGTGAAAGCAGTAAAACCGAATAGTCTGATCGCCTGGTTTCGTTCCCGCACTACCGCCTCCAGGCACCAAGACGTTGGCTAAGGGTAACAGTGCGGAAACAAAACACACTTCGTGATATTCACTTGGGGGCTGAAGCGGACGACTGGTAGCTTTTAGAACTAAACATACGGCCACACAGGAGTCAAAATTTAATCACTAAGTTCATTGGCCGCATAATAAAGCATAAATCCCACTTGGTACAAGCTAGCTACATCTACTCAAGCATTACATTTTTTGAACACTGGCCCTCTATCGCCCGCGCTCTGGTCATCACCTGCGTGAAGTACTGCTCGGGGCGGCGATGCTCCTTCCCCTGGGGCGGAGGACCAGTGGCCATCTCCATTGGATTAATCCTTGGCCAATGAACCATGGTCTTCGCAAATGCGAGCCTCGCCCCCTCAAGGCACGCCAACCGCTTCACGGCGTCAATCTGGAGCAGCGCCTCCCGCAGCCTTTGCACAAGGTCGAAGTAGGTGTCCGGAATGGGCTTGGCCGGCCACAAGTTGACACAGAGGTCCCTCGAGGCCAGCTCGGACATCCGATGCATCTCCATCAGTTGCTTTATTTGATCGCTGAGGAGGGGAGGATGCTCGGAGTCCGGAAACTGTGACCAAAAGAGCCGCTGCGTGGAATCCTCCTCGCGAGTGGCATAGTGCCTCACCGCGGCCGCCGCATTATTCGGTAGTTCGGCGAAGACGCCTACGGAGTGCCAGGCCCTCGTCAGTAGGGCGAATCTGTTGCCCCCGAACACACTCGGCAGTAAATAGTTCTTACCATTGGCAATTTGTGCGGCTTGCCGAAGCTCCTCCCGGACACCTCGGGCGTCACTCCTCGCCTCCTAGAGCACTTTCTCCGCATTGGACAGATGGAAGGATTGCTCCTCCCGCCCCTTCTCAAGGGCCTCAAGCTTCTCAGCGGCATCTTGGAGCTCCCCTTGGACCTCGGTTACTCGAGATTCATGCTACTTAACAGCATGCTTGGCCTGCTCAAGCTCGGACACCGCCCTCTCAGCGGCTGTCCTCTTCTCGGCCGCCTTGGCCTCAGCTTTCTTAAGGGCCTCCTTTAAGCCCTCGACCTCGGCAGCAGCAGATGCAAGATCATCAAAATAAAGGATCAGTCAATGGTCCGGCCAGTCCCTATCTGGCAAATACACATCTTTTTACATAGCTTACCTTGCGCCTCATCAAGCCGTTTGTTGACAAGGTCCAGCTCTTGATTGGAAAGCTTGAGCTTCCGATCCATCTCCTCTAATGCCGCTGCATTAGTAGCCGCGGCCACGGAAGATGCCTGCGTTAGCATAAGAAATGTCGACATTGTTAACCGACCTACCGAATTTGATCCTCTGCAGGTCTCTTCGAAGATCCTGGAAGAGTCTCGGGGGCTGCTATGTATGTGCCCTACTTAAACTAAGAACTATAACCGCATTATGAGGAAGGATCATTACTTGACTTACCTCAAAGCCTGTTAGAAGTCCTTGGGCAGCATCGTTCAGTCTGGATTGGACGGACCGAACACTCTGCATAACCGCACCCATAAGGGTGTGGTGCCCTTCAACGATGACGGAGTTGCTCACCAACTCCTCCAGTGTGTCCGGCCAGCCCCCCACCGCCCGTGCGGAGGTGTTCGGAGCTGGCGTTGGCTCCCCGACCCCCTCCCCGCTGGGAGGAATCTGTGTTGTCGAGGGCCTTGGAGGCTCGGGAGTGGTCGACGGAGGGGGTCCAGATGGCCCGGACTCTTTTCCCTCATTGGCCAAGAGGGACGCTCCCTCCTGGTCTTCGGTGACCGAGGTGTTGACCTCGGCCATTACGGCATATACCTCCCCCTCCATGTTCGGAGGAGGAGGAGTTCTTTGGGACCGCACCTCCTCAGCCTCTTCGGGGACCAAAGGAGGCGCGGAGTGCGCCATAGACCCACTGTCCGCCAGCACAGCGGGCGGAGACGTCCCTTCCGAGATTTGCTTGGTGGGGCGCTCATGCGGGGGACTGCAATTCAGAGGGGTTAACCTTCAACTAAAACAAACTACTGAAAGCATAATACCTAAAAATACAGACAAATTACCTGCTGGCAGGGGGCTTGACCCTTGATCCGTTCTTTGGGAGCTCCTAGGACGTCTTGGACTTCTCGTCATCTGAGCTATCGGGTATACCAGCTTAGGCCGGTGTCGTCTCTTTGGTGCCAGGGAAGGTTGGATCTCCTCGGCGTCCTCGGACGCCGGCCTCTTTTTGGAGTGCGAAGAGGCACTCTCCTCTTCGTCCTCCTCCTCCTCACCCCCATCCTATACGGATGAGGCCGCAACATCTCTGGACCGGTTGCCCAGACGAATCCTGCGGCGGAGGCCCTCCCTGGCCTCCGGTGCCTCTTGCTTCTTGCCCTTCTTAGCGGGCACCTTGTAGGGCACCACGACCAGCATCTTCTCCAGCTGCTCTGATCGGGGCCCCTCTGGCAGTGGTGCCGGCCCGCTGATCTTCTTGGCCTTGGCGAGCCAGCCCTGCAAAATCCACATAACCAAGTTAGATCGAATCTCACGTAATGTGAATATCAGAATACTCTTCGAAGAGACATGCCACTCACCTCCCTTGGCGGATTTGCGGCGTCAAGACCGATGACCTTCCCCTTGACCAGCCACTCCTTCTGGGGCTAGAATAGTTGGCCCCATATCTTGTCAGGAGTCGTGCCGAAGAGGTGCTGCACAGTGGCCGGATACTCGGGCTCATGCTCCCACATGGGCTTGGCCCTCTCTTGGCAAGGGAGGAGCCCGCGGTGGAGCATGATCTGTAACACGTCGACCAGCTTTGCGCCAGTCTCTATTATGTTGTCGACTTGCTTCTTCAGTGCTTTGGCGTCGGCAAGACATCCCCAGTCCGGACTCTTGGTGGTCCAAGAGGCCAATCTGGTGGGGGGTCCGGACCGTAAGGTGGGGGCCGCTCCCCATGCGGCCTTCCTTGGCTCGGTGATATAGAACCACTCCTTCTGCCACATCTGGACGGTGTCGACGAAGTGGCTGTCCGGCCACTAGACCCGTGTCAGCTTGCTGATCATGGCCCCACCGCAGTCCGCGTGCTCACCGCCGACCACCTTGGGCTTCACGTTGAACACCTTCAGCCATAATCCGAAGTGCGGCTAGACCCGGAGGAGTGCTTCACAGATGATGATGAAGGTCGAAATATGGAGGAGGGAGTTGGGGGCTAGATCATGGAAATCTAGCCCATAGTAAACATTAGCCCCCGCACAAAGGGGTGCAGTGGAAATCCAAGCCCCCCAAGGAAATGGGGGAGAAAAACTACCCTTTCGCCCGGCTCGGGCGTAGGGATGATCTGGCCCTCTTCGGGGGCTCGATGGGCGATGTTGGCCGGCAAGTAACTGGCCTCCTTCAGCTTTAGTATATCCTCATTGGTGACGGAGGAGGCCTCCCACTTCCCATTGGCGCCGGATCCGGCCATGGTCAAAGGAGGTAAAGTGGGATTGGCTATGGAAGCAGGGAGAAAGGGTGCTGGAGCTCTGAAGGATCGCGAGTGCAGAAGGTAGGAGAAGGCGTGGGATGCAGACTGTAGCGCTCCCCCCCCTTTTATAGACTGTGGGCAGGCCAGAGATCCCTTTTTTCACACCGTTGGCCTCTCCATTTCCCGATATCTCCGCAACGTTATGAGCGGGGAGGGGAATCGAGATCATTAACCATATCCCCCGAAAAGTGGGACACGATCTCCACCTTGAAGGGACGTGTCAAGCATGGCGTCAGCCTCGAGCCGCGCTTCAAGAAATAGTAACTACTTGGCATTATGTCCAGAAGCGACTCTTCGTTGTAGGAGAAAAAGTTGTCAGATAAAGGCACTATTTGCGCTTGAGCGATATTTTTATTACTACCTTCGGTGTTAAGTAAAATAGCCGTTTTAGACTCCGAACATCACTTGGCACCGAACAGGGGGAAGACTTGCTGAGGAACTCGCCCCAGAAACCGAATACTGGTCAGAATGGATACCGGATACAAGTCTCGGTGTTGGAGACAAGTTCGGGGGCTACTGAGGGAGTCATGGACTAAGGGGTCCTCGGGGCGACATCCCATTGTGCATGGGCCGGACTGGTGGATGCGTGTGGTGACCGGAGACCTATGAAGCCGTGGTGTGCCTTCCAAGTCAAGGGTGGACGAGATCTCTTTCCCTCCTGTTGTAATCTATCTTTGGTAACCCTAACCCTATCGGTGTCTATATAAACCGAGGGTTGTAGTCATTAGGGGGAGAGCTATCTTCATCCCCCCGTAGCTTAGGGTTTAGCTCATACTAATCTCGAGGTAGATCTACTCTATAAACCACGTTATACAATCAATTCAATCAAGCAGGACGTAGTGTATTACCTCTTCGAGAGGGCCCGAACCTGGGTAAACACTGTGTTCGTCGTCCCTTGTTACCCATCGATCCTAGATCCACAGCTCAGCACCCCCTACCCCGAGGTCTTCCGGTTTTAACACCGACACCCCTCAAGTCTCCGCTCGTGACACTCTCCCGTAATAATGAGTGGGGCTGTACACACCCCAGAGTCTCCTGAGTGCTGCCCCTGAGCCTCATGAGGGCTCCCACCCATGTCTCAGTGGAAGCCCCATGCTCCGCGCTGGCGGACGACACTGTCCCCCAATGACTATACCCACGCCCAGTGGAGGCCCCATGCTCCGCACTGGCGGGAAGACTAGAAGACTAGCATAGGTGCCGGACGCGGCTATTTTTTGCTTTCTCTTATAGCCAAATCTGCTATTTCTTGGAATGAACTTGCAGCTCTTGCGTTTTTATTGGAAAAAAGGGGGGGTTACTAGTTCTTTCTTCTCCTAGCTGTTTTTCCTTCGCTTAGTTTCCGTTTTTGCGAAAGATGGCGAGCACCCATGGTTCGCTCCATCACACCCCGCGAGTGGGGGCTGGGCATGGTGCACACGCTTAGGCTGCCCGGGGGCTCTAAAGACGCCCTGAGGGCCCAGGCCACAGCAGCTGTGGCCTTGCCCCCGCGAACACCTCTCTGGATCCTCGCGCGGCGCTCTCGAGCAAACTGGCGGGCGCGGCGGGCGCGCATCGCTTAGGACCCCTCGACAGGCGCCCCCCTTCTGGACCTGGAACCGGGCACCGCGACTAGCCACCACAATGGCGGCCACCCCTACTTAGGGGTTGTGAGTGCGCGAAAAGTAAAAGAGGGACGACAACAGGGAGTGCAAATACCACTCAATACATCGCAGAAAAAGTGCTTCCAAAAATACTTTCGCACCCCGCGGGGTCACATTCAAAATTCTAACAGGAAAACAGGGAAATACAAGCCTAGGGAGATGCGCTATCGTCGTCTTTGCTGCCATCATCGTCATCATCAGCTCCGCCCTCTTCAACCGCGTCATCTGCACGGACGAGTTCCGCGATCAGGTCGCCCACGTGATCTTCCACCCAGTTCACCAGGACAACTGGGATTGCTCCAGGCACAGGGGCTATCGCGGCGTCGAAATCAAAGTCAGGATCAGAGCGAAGAAGGTGGCTGAAGACGCGCGAGAACGCGTGCCCAAGAAGGTCGCGGCTCTTCTCCACGATGAGTTGGCGCACCCTCGCGGCCCCGCCTTCGAGGCGAGTCAGGAACTGGGTGAAGAAGTTGAGGTAGCCGGCGTCATCGGCTTCGAGCGGGCGGGAGACATTCTTGTCACAGATGTTGCTTAGGGACCGTATGGCCCTAAGCCCAAGGGCCTCGAACATCAAGGAGCGCACATGCTGCATCACCCAGCGGTGGCCCACCTCGTCTGAGGCTTTCTCTACGAGTGACAAAACGCCTTTAACCTACTGATGGAGGAAAGACAGCTCGGCCTCAGCGGTAGTCCGAGCTGCCTCAGCGGCCTTATCTCACTGCTCTGTCGCAGCTAGCTTCTCCTTGAGGGCGTCGGCCTTGCCCTGCAGCTCGTCGCACCGCATGTAGAAGTGAGCCTCCTAGAGCTCCAGCTTCCGGCGGTATTCCTCGGCAAGGGTCTGGTGGATCCCCGCCACCTTCTCGTCGACCTCTTGCTGGATCCTCGCCTCCCGAGAAGCGAGGGCATCCTTGGCAGTAGCTACTTGGCGCTACGTCACTTCCAGCCGCTCGCGCTCCCGGCTTAGCTCCACCGCCTCCAGCGCCAGCGTGTCATCGGGTGTGCGGGGCCTCGCCTCGCTGAAGGGCAGCCCGGCCGTCGGAGCAGCGAACACGGCCAAGCGCGCTCGGACTTGCTACTCAAGGATGGCGTTGGAAGCTCGGAGCTCCTTCTCGGCCGCTTCGCGTCGGCGGTCTGCGGCTCGGGCCTCCTCCAAGGCGCGATCGCGAGCCTCCCTCGCCGCAGCCAGGGGCCCCTCCGCCTTCACTTGGGCCTGCTCGCGCTGTAGGCGACCGAAGTTCATGGCGACTTGCAGCTGGCGCCATTCGCGCGCCAAGCGCAGGCGCTCTGCCTCGAGGCAGGCGTCAACGTCACCAAGCTCCGCCCCGAGGTGCTCCAACGCGGTCGATGCCTCCTGAAGAAGGCCGTTGTGGCACCCCGGCTCAGAGGAAACCGGAACGCCCCGTATTCCAGCCCAGAGACAAGTCTTCTAGAATACGACACTATTGGCATAGAACAAATCAGCTCTTTATTACTATGAATAAGGTTACAAGGGTACAAGGAATACATCGGCACGGCGACACTATGCCTGCCCAGGGTAGCTCTATGCTAATAGCGGAACAAACCAAGGAAGCGAAGTATCCTTGGCAGCGGAACAACGACGGTGGTGGTGAACTCCACTACGCAGGGACTCTGGCTGGAACGCGTATCCTAGCTCGCAAACTCGGAATCCTCGACAAGCAAGCAATCATGGCATGACCTGCAAACTGGCATGACACGCCAGGTGAGTACTTTGAATGTACTCGCAAGCTCACAGCAACCAAAGCAGTCAAGACAAGCAACAACATGGCACTTACAGGTTAAGCAGGTGTAAACATGATGATGCTAGAACAATATAAGCATGGCATGGCATATACTACATGCAACAGGTTGCAACTTACTCTGTTGTGAGGTTACCCCGTAACCATCACCTATAAGAACTTACCATCATGTGTGCCACACGATAACCTCGGAACCAACCAAACTTGGTATTACAATACCGTAGTGATAACATGATCACAGGGAGCTTGGTCTTTACCTGAGATCACCACAGAACACTATCAACCAAATCCGGTATCCACGATACCACGGTGATCCTCTCATGATCACGATCAACCAATGTCGGTATCCTCGATACCACGGTGATCCTCTCGTGATCTCATAAAGATCAACCAACTTCTTTCTCATCGAACTGGGTTGTTATAAGCAAGATTATTATACTGTTGACCCATAGTGTGTCCTACTACGAACTTTGCCCATATCCGAGGACATGGCTATCGATAGATTATATACACTCTGCAGAGGTTAGTACACTGTACCCACACCACGGAACTCGTGGCCTCGTGCTCCCATTCGGGTGGACCAATGATGTTCCGACAAAACCCAATCTATTGCATGGCACTCTCCCAGCCACTCCGACAAACTCCCCTTTGGGCTATGTCATGGGTGACCCCTGTGTCCTTCCGACACCTCCCACTGTCGTGGCCAAACAAAACTGTCCCAAACGGGGACCTGAGCTCAATACCAAAACTGGGTTCACAAGGTTATAGCCGCCTACAGGGCTAGGGTAGCACGCGCTCATAACCTTCCCTGGTTGGAGGCACCGGCGAGAGGCATGACAATAGACTGAATAAGGGCTGCCCCATCCCAGCAAGTGTGGTTGCACTGGTGAGCTCGATTCGGTCCGCACTATGACTCAGCCAACAGGTGTTCGAGTTCGATTAACATCCAGTTTAACTTGAATGATGATATGCTGAGTCATAATAACATGATGAAGTCATATTGCAAATGAATATGATACAACCTAAGCAGGGATGTAAAGCATACAAGCTGGTCATAGTATCAACAGCATGCAAGCATTTATCCAGCTAAATGCGGATGATCATGATGAGCATGAATAACCTTAGTATGTTTATAACAATCAATTAATGAACAAGGAGACATGTTATCATCCTCGCATGAACTACTGCAAGGATTAAGCATGAGCATAACTCTACCAATAAGTACTTGATAGCTAGCATGTCACATGAGCATATAAATATTAACATGCACATATTAAATAATTATTCAAGTAGAACCATAGCTACTGCAAATCTGTCATGCAAGTGGCCGTCGTGGCTTGCCTGGGGATGAAGGAACCATCGGAAAGAAGTGCGGGAAGTCCGTGGAGACGATTGCCGAAAACAGTTCTCTCTCAGAGGGGGCTATTTACGGACAAGGTCAAAATGGTCATTTTCATAGTGTGAAAACAATATGAAAATGGTACCAACATGACGGGCTCGAAGAGACGAAGACGTAGGCTTTGGATTCACCTAAATCGGAGCTACGAGCAGAAAGTTATGAGAGATCTTCTGTCAAAATAAATAATTGCATCCGGGTCCCTGGGCAGAACGGCTGGTCGCAACTTTGAGGAAATATGTTTCCCCAGTGGGGAAAGCGCATTCAGCGCTGGGCGCCTCCACTTACTCTGCACGGGCCCGGGGCCAAGTCAACGCCTAGGGGCTGACGGGCAGGCCCCGCCGCTGACCCTTCTCTATCCCTCCCCTGCCTTCTTCTATCTCGCGACGGGCAGGAGACAGAGGCACGGCCGTGCGATGCCAGCGCCGGCCCAGCCAACTCCGGCCGCCTCCTGCGCGGGCGCGGGCACCGACGCGCTCGCCGAGGAGTGCCGCACCGGGGAGGCCCCAAGAGAGCTGCGGGGGAGGGCTGCGGGGCGACGGCAACGGCAGTGGCGGATGGTGGCTCCGGTCTGCCTTGGGCACAGCTCCCGGGCAACTCCGGTGAGGAAAAGAGGGGGTGGGGAGGGTCTACGGCAAGAGGGGAGGCTGCTGGAGAGGTCAGGTGAGGAGGGGAGGGCTCGGCGCGCTCTAATTCGAGCAGAGCTCCGTGGCGGCCATGGCGGCGAGTGGCGGCGAGGAGAGATTCCGGGACTTGGGAGAGAGGCTAGGGAGGGGTAGTCGAGTGCGGGGAAGCTGGTGGTCTGCTCGGGAGAAGCTCGGGTGGCCTATATATAGGCGAGCAGTGAGGGAGGCCGAGCACAGCCACGGTGACACGTGCGCCAGCGTCCCGAAGCTTCGGGAACCTGTGGGGAAGAGGGAAGAGGCGTCCACAAGCTTCGCCGAGGATCGGAGAGGGCTCAGGCGAGCTCGAGAAGGCTCGGGAGAGCTCGAGGGAGCTCGATGGCGACGCGACCGCTGCGATGCAGGGCGAGGCAGCAGAGGGGAAATGACGGCACGAGCACGGGTGAGCTACCAGGCATGAAAGGGACGCAAGAGGCAGAGGAAATCGACGGTAACAGCGACCGCGGTTTCCAGAGCGTGCTGTTTGGCCTGTCTGACCCGTGGTCACCGCGTGAACGCGGCGATGCCATGTGTTCTGGTCAACCCCACTGTGTTAACTCGATCGGTCATTCAACAGACGAGGTCAAGGAAGAAAAAAGCAAGCATAGTGGCAGTTGAGTTGACCACAGCTTGCAGGTTTTGTTTGGAACAGGAAGGTGTTTGTGCCATGGTGAGGAAGATAGAGAAGTAACTAGACTCTGATCTTTCGCATGGTGTGATCATACACTAGGATGATCATGATGGCCAAGTTTCAATCCAAATGGAGGAGTTTAGATAGCACTTGCTGTTCAAATGACCCCACTGTCCAGAATTGCAAATCTTGAAGTGGCACTCATATACTGGCTTGGATTGAGCTGAAACTTGTAGGAGATGAGTTATATAGGCATATGAAGACACTGTATAAATTTCATACCATTTGGATAAACCAAAATGGTACTTCCATCACACAGCATCCCACTGGACAGAATTTTGGAAAAATAACTGATGATAAATGGCTAGATGAAATGAGCCCAAATTTGTTGGAGAGGTGTTATATGGGTAGGGGAATGCTCTGGTAAATTTTCGGCAATTATGAAGCAATATAAAATATAGTTGCTTCACAACAGGAAAATATGACCAGTAGCAAAGATTTGATGCTGTGATCAGATAGATGATGGTATGATGCTCAAATTCTGTGGATAGTGTTTGTTTGAGCATATGAACGTGCTTGCAAAATTTCAACTCATTTGGATACTCCTAGCTAGCACTTCCTTCATTAAGCTTCCAGCTGGCCAGAAAGTTTGGAAATTAGCCAAGAAATATTTATTAGCCAAATTGAGTTGAATTTTGTCATGTGGCAATGATATGGATAGGAAAGAGTTCACAAAAAGTTTGAGAGCAAGGAAGCAAATATAAAGGGTACTTGCTTCACAAACTGCCAGCCGGCGCAGAATCAGAAAAGGAATATTGGTGAAATATTTTTGAACATGGAAGGAAAGATTTTGACATATCTGAGGAATATTTGACCCAAACAATTTATGGGAATTATTTGGGAATCTTTGGAATGATGGAAGTGTGGGTTGCTTCACAACCCAGGGCAGACATGGTTATTCCTTTAATAGAAAAAGGAATATTCCCAAGAAAAAGAATATTAGGATTGGTCCAAGACGGAAATGGAAATGTCTTGAGATTATTTTGAGGTTGGCAAGCCACTGGGGAGAGGAATCAAAGGTGATCTCTCCAGGTTACAAGACCACTAAGACACAGAAAAGCAAAACCAGACCAAAATCGAAAGAAAATGAAAATGGGCAAAATCCAGGGTGTTACAAACCTACCCCCCTTAAAGAAATCTCGTCCTTGAGATTTGGTTGCTCAGGGGTCAAACATGAATATTCCCACTTAAGGAAACCGTTTCCAACTCAGGTTTCCTTTCTCCTTGATATAATGCTTATACTGAATTTCATCTGGCTGACTACCTGACTTCAGGGTGGTTTGTTCCACTGGATCCTTATTCTGACAAACCTTACCTCATATATTACTTTGACTTTAATCCTTTTATGTCTGCTGACTTATCTGAGTGCGATGAATTATCCTGACTGAAATACCTGTCCTTCTCGCAAGTCCGAGAGTTGTTCCTTATGGACGTGTTGTAATGAAGTCCAATACGGATGACCGTCCATTGAGTTGTGAACAGATTCTCTCGGTGGACACGAAATCTCTTACTCATTGCATTGGGTGGCTTCAAATGGCTGTGTGTCCTCCAGGTTCAAAACGGTACTGTAAATCGTACCGTTTTCCTGGCGAAATCTGATTTCTCGCACGGTTTGCTGAGTCATCTTGGGTATCTCCACTGTCTCGGGTATCACATTCGTACCAAAGACTCGACTGTCACCTGTCGTGACCAGCATAAAGGTGTATGGTCTTTTTACGATATTATCCATAGACCTGACTAACAGTGGTCCTGGCAGCAGAATGTTGTTCACAGCAAGTTATTCTTTAACTGATTCCCATATGTGAGGACATATGCTTCGAGACGGTTGCTTGTCCTTCTGAGTGCTTAGTCTGACGGCATTTCTGACAAGCTTGAATATCCTCTTCTGACGATTCCGAGAATAAATAGCTGGCTGAGTGGGTTGACTTGATATGGGGTCCTTGCAAATGAGATAGACCCCGTGGGTGTGTACCCATGGTGATCGGTACTGATCCATACTGTCCGGAGTATCTGTACCATGCATCCATTGCCATACCTGTATGGACGATCTTGTTCTCTTATTGTGGTTTTCTTTGCCTGGATCCTTAACTGAAAGAGTTTGGCCTAATGTATTCTTGATTCTTCGGGTGACCATGGCTGTTGTCAGGTGCAATATGCCGGCAGGCATATTACTTTACAAGTTGTAGCTGTAGGGTAACGACCGTCTGAAACCCTTGACGAAACCGGCAAATAAACCAGTAGCCACCAGAACGGCCTTTACAACTCAGATCTAGGACATCACTGGAGTAACTCAACCCCGACTCAAGACGGCTGAAAAGCAGCTCAGAGCATGAGACGGTGTCGATAAGAAGAAAGTAGCAGTTCCCTAAGACGGCCGAAAAGCAGCTCAGAGCATAGGGTCACTACTACAGAAAGAAATTCAACAACTGTCCGAGACGGCCGAAAAGCAGCTTAGAACACGGGCCAGTTGTTGAAAAGAGAAATATAGAGTTGGCATCCACCCCGGACTGCCGAAAGCAGCTCAGACACATGCATGGTGCCGTTACTAAAGAAAGGCAGGCAAGGGTTCAGTAGCGTCCCATACAGCTCACGGGCTGTCATCATTATATGAGTAACTCGTATAACCTTGGCAGCATGTTCACCATATCTATGGAAACATGTGTAGCTGGGCATTTGATTTCTGAGGCAGACTTGCATCCTGACCGATTCTTGCCTTCTGACCAAACTGTTGAGGAGTTGATCCTTGGGATGCATGGTCATATGCAGCCAACTGACTGGGAATTATCTTGTACTGGTGAGGATGTGATGCCTTACTGACGAAGGTTGCTTGGCTTGTGTTGGAATCCATTGCGAATATCTTGTTGAGGAAGGCTGAATAGCTTGTGCCTGAAGCTTCTGCCGGGATAGCATGCTTGCATCGCAAGATGTCCATGTGTCGTGCCGAGGAAGACACAGGAACCCTTGCGTTGTACACTTCTCAGATAGCTTGTGAAGGAAGACTGAGTTGCTTACATCTGAAGATTTCTTTTTGCCATATGCGAACTAGGTGCAGATATATATATATACCTTGATGTTACCATTGTCGGTCACTTGTTGTATGAAGAAAGTTGTTCGACTATCCTTCTTGCTGAATTGATCATTACTGTTGTGAAAATTGCACACTGATGTATACTTGATGCTGATAATCCATCCAGAATACCATTATAATCAGACCAGATATTCCCAATATCAGGCAGTCGGCGGAAAATTTCCATATTGTTAAGCTGAGCTTCCAAATGTTTGCCTCTTCACTGATTCTTTGAGTCCAGTGTCGGTGAGCAACTTCCATAAGGGGAAAATAAGGCAACACCATGGGCCCAAAGAAAGAAGCAAAAGAAAAGACTAAAACACACAAAGCAACAAGATAACACACAGGTAATATCATAATATACAGCTATCCACAGCAATAGTATGCATGCCTACCTAAGCACACAAATCTCGCGGAAACTCCGGTACTACGTTCTAACATGCTGTGGCGGTGTGCACGAATGTGAATCCACGTGTGGAAAGAGTTGGTGTAAACAAAGCTACACCAAACAGGGGCTTACACTGGTTGCAGCTGGATGGACACGGTGGCAAGGACGGAATTGGTGATCATGGATCGGAACACAGAAGTCACGACCACATCATCATCAAGCGTACGGAAGAAACCGTACTCGTCCAGGGAATGGATGGCAGGGTAGGATAACGATGAAAAGAAAGGCTTACGGGCATTGCCCTTTTTTGATAACTAAGATCGGTAAGGGTTGCCAACGGGCTAGAGGGATGGCACGATCCGGGATAGAAACATGTCTATCAACAAAATGATAAGGGTGGCTGAAAAGGATACATTGGTGTGGTACCTGTGCATCAATCCTTCAAGGGATCGACACTACCAAGCACCTTGGCATCACTCCGCTGGGACGGAGATAACGCCACACCAAGGAACCAGAATGCAACTGGAGGGTGCAGGTAGTGGGTCGAAACCGATGTCACCTACACTCACCAGATCAACCGTTAGTGATAAGATATCTAGTCTATATGCATGCTATGCACAAAAAAATGCAACAAACAAGTGTAACAAACCAACTGAATCCTATACTATCGATTGCTAATGTTCGCGCGATCTAGGGCGTCCTACAGCCAGACCTGCTCTGATACCAACGCTTGTGGCACCCTGGCTCAGAGGAAACCGGAACGCCCCGTATTCCAGCCCAGAGACAAGTCTTCTGGAATACGACACTGTTGGCATAGAACAAATCAGCTCTTTATTACTATGAATAAGGTTACAAGGGTACAAGGAATACATCGGCACGGCGACACTATGCCTGCCCAGGGTAGCTATATGCTAACAGCAGAACAAACCGAGGAAGCGGAGTATCCTTGGTAGCGGAACAACGACGGTGGTGGTGAACTCCACTCCGCAGGGACTCTGGCTGGAACGCGTATCCTAGCTCGCAAACTCAGAATCCTCGACAAGCAAGCAATCATGGCATGACCTGCAAACTGGCATGACACGCCAGGTGAGTACTTTGAATGTACTCACAAGCTCACAGCAACCAAAGCAGTCAAGACAAGCAACAGCATGGCACTTACATGTTAAGCAGGTGTAAACATGATGATGCTAGAACAATATAAGCATGGCATGGCATATACTACATGCAACAGGTTGCAACTTACTCTGTCGTGAGGTTACCCTGTAACCATCACCTGTAAGAACTTACCATCATGTGTGCCACACGATAACCTCGGGACCAACCAAACTTGGTATTACAATACCGTAGTGATAACATGATCACAAGGAGCTTGGTCTTTACCCAAGATCACCACATAACACTATCAACCAAATCCGGTATCCATGATACCACGATGATCCTCTCGTGATCACGATCAACCAACGTCGGTATCCTCGATACCACGGTGATCCTCTCATGATCTCATAAAGATCAACCAACTTCTTTCTCATCGAACCGGTTTGTTATAAGCAAGATTATTATACTGTTGACCCATAGTGTGTCCTACTACGAACTGTGCCCATATCCGAGGACGCGGCTATCAATAGATTGCATACACTCTGCAGAGGTTAGTACACTGTACCCACACCAAGGAACTCGTGGCCTCGTGCTCCCATTCGGGTGGACCAACGATGTTTCGACAAAACCCAATCTATTGCATGGCACTCTCCCAGCCACTCCGACAAACTCCCCTTTGGGCTATGTCATGGGTGACCCCTGTGTCCTTCCGACACCTGCCACCGTCGTGGCCAAACAAAATTGTCCCAAACGGGGACCTGAGCTCAATACCAAAACTGGGTTCACAAGGTTATAGCCGCCTACCGGGCCAGGGTAGCACACGCTCATAACCTTCCCTGGTTGGAGGCACCGGCGAGAGGCATGACAATAGACCGAATAAGGGCTGCCCCATCCCAGCAAGTGTGGTTGCACTGGTGAGCCCGATTCGGTCCGCACTATGACTCAGCCAACAGGTGTTCGAGTTCGATTAACATCCGGTTTAACTTGAATGATGATATGCTGAGTCATAATAACATGATGAAGTCATATTGCATATGAATATGATACAACCTAAGCAGGGATGGAAAGCATACTAGCTGGTCATAGTATCAACAACATGCAAGCATTTATCCAGCTAAATGCGGATGATCATGATGAGCATGAATAACCTCAGTATGTCTATAACAATCAATTAATGAACAAGCGGACATGTTATCATCCTGGCATGAACTACTGCAAGGATTAAGCATGAGCATAACTCTACCAATAAGTACTTGATAGCTAGCATGTCACATGAGCATATAAATATTAACATGCACATATTAAATAATTATTCAAGTAGAACCATAGCTACTGCAAATCTGTCATGCAATTGGCTGTCGTGGCTTGCCTGGGGATGAAGGAACCATCGGAAAGAAGTGCGGGAAGTCCGTGGAGACGATTGCCGGAAACAGTTCTCTCTCGGAGGGGGCTGTTTACGGACAAGGGCAAAATGGTCATTTTCATATTGTGAAAACATTATGAAAATGGTATCAACATGACGGGCTCAAAGAGACGAAGACGTAGGCTTTGGATTCACCTGAATCGGAGCTACGAGCAGAAAGTTATGAGAGATCTTCTGTCAGGGACCTATCTGCAAAATAAATAATTGCATCCGGGTTCCTGGGCAGAACGGCTGGTCGCGCACTTTGAGGAAATACGTTTCCCCAGTGGGGAAAGCGCATTCAGCGCTGGGCGCCTCCACTTACTCTACGCGGGCTCGGGGCCAAGTCAACGCCTAATGGCTGACGGGCGGGCCCCACCGCTGACCCTTCTCTCTCCCTCCCCTGCCTTCTTCTATCTCGCGACGGGGAGGAGACAGAGGCACGGCCGTGCGATGCCGGCGCCGGCCCAGCCAACTCCGGCCGCCTCCTGCGCAGGCGCGGGCACCGGCGCGCTCGCCGAGGAGTGCCGCACCGGGGAGGCCCCAAGAGAGCTGCGGTGGAGGGCTGCGGGGCGACGGCAACGGCAGTGCCGGACGGCGGCTCCGGTTTGCATTGGGCATAGCTCCCCGGCAACTCCGGCGAGGAAAAGAGGAGGTGGGGAGGGTCTACGGCGAGAGGGGAAGCTGGTGGAGAGGTCAGGTGAGGAGGGGAGGGCTCGGCGCGCTCTAATTTGAGCAGAGCTCCGTGGCGGCCATGGTGGCGAGTGGCGGCGAGGAGAGGTTCTGGGACTTGGGAGAGAGGCTAGGGAGGGTAGTCGAGTGCGGGGAAGCTGGTTGTCTGCTCGGGAGAAGCTCGGGTGGCCTATATATAGGCGAGCAGTGAGGGAGGCCGAGCACGGCCGCGGCGACACGTGCGCCGGCATCCCGGAGCTTCGGGAACATGCGGGGAAGAGGGCAGAGGCGTCCACGAGCTTCGCCGAGGATCGGAGAGGGCTCAGGCGAGCTCGGGAAGGCTCGGGAGAGCTCGAGGGATCTCTAGCTCCATGCCAATGGAGGTACAGAGGACGGACACGTCACGGGGAGCTCGACAGCGACGCGACCGCAGCGATGCAGGGCGAGGCAGCAGAGGGGAAACGACGGCACGAGCACGGGTGAGCTACCAGACATGAAAGGGACACGAGAGGCAGAGGAAGTCGACGATAACAGCGACCGCGGTTTCCAGAGCGTGCTGTTTGGCCTGTCTGACCCATGGTCACCGCATGAACGCGGCGATGCCACGTGTTCTGGTCAACCCCACCGTGTCAACTTGATTGGTCATTCAACAGACGAGTTCAAGGAAGAAAGAAACAAGCATAGTGGCACTTGAGTTGACCACAGCTTGCAGGTTTTGTCTGGAACAGGAAGGTGTTTGTGCCGTGGTAAGGAAGATAGAGAAGGAACTAGACTCTGATCTTTGGCATGGTGTGATCATACACTAAGATGATCATGATGGCCAAGTTTCAGTCCAAATGGAGGAGTTTAGATAGCACTTGCTGTTCAAATGACCCCACTGTCCAGAATTGCAAATCTTGAAGTGGCACTCATATACTGGCTTGGATTGAGCTGAAACTTGGAGGACATGAGTTATATAGGCATATGAAGACACTGTATAAATTTCATACCATTTGGATAAACCAAAATGGTACTTCCTTCACACAGCATCCCATTGGACAGAATTTTGGAAAAATAACTAAGGATAAATGGCTGTATGAAATGAGCCCAAATTTGTTGGAGAGGTGTTATATGGGTAGGGGAATGCTCTGGTAAATTTTCAGCAATTATGAAGCAATATAAAATATAGTTGCTTCACAACAGGAAAACATGACCAGTAGCAAAGATTTGATGCTGTGATCATTTAGATGATGTTATGATGCTCAAATTTTGTGGATAGTGTTAATTTGAGCATATGAAGGTGCTTGCAAAATTTCAACTCATTTGGATACTCCTAGCTAGCACTTCCTTCATTAAGCTTCCAGCTGACCAGAAACTTTGGAAATTAGCCAAGAAATACTTACTAGCCAAATTGAGTTGAATTTTGTCATGTGGTAATGATATGGATACGAAAGAGTTCACAAAAAGTTTGAGAGCAAGGAAGCAAATATAAAGGGTACTTGCTTCACAAACTGCCAGCTGGGTCAGAATGAGAAAAGGAATATTGGTGAAATATTTTTGAACATGGAAGGAAAGATTTTGACATATCTGAGGAATATTTGACCCAAACAATTTATGGGAATTATTTGGGAATCTTTGGAATGATGGAAGTGTGGGTTGCTTCACAACCCAGGGCAGACAGGGTTATTCCTTTAATAGAAAAAGGAATATTCCCAAGAAAAAGAATATTGGGATTGGTCCATGACGAAAATGGAAAGGTCTTGAGATGATTTTGAGGTTGGCAAGCCACTGGGGAGAGGAATCAAAGGTGATCTCTCCAGGTTTCAAGACCACTAAGCCACAAAAAAGCAAAACCAGACCAAAATCGAAAGAAAACGAAAATGGGCAAAATCCAGGGTGTTACAGCCGTGCCGGATGGCACTGCTGTTCGCACATGAACACATCACCGTGTACCTCCAACATCGAGGGTGATGCACCGCAGCTCACGTCGAAGGAGACCCGTCCGGAAGCGCGGTACGCAAGCAATCTGGCGGGCGCTTTTGAGCACCCGAAACCCCACGCGCCCGGGAGGGACCCCGTCTGGACGCGCGGTGGCAATGGGCTGCCCTAGGTCGGTTCGCCCGCCCCTATAGCCTCGAGGATCGTTGGCCTTCAACACGAAGAACGATAGAAGAACGAGAGAAAGAACAAGGGAGGGGTGTAAAACTAGGGTAAAAAGTAGATGGGTTTTGCGATTGTGTGTTGTTGTACAATCGGCCGTCACCCCTTAGGTATATAAGAGGCGGCTGGACTTCCCGTGAAAGGAAAAAGCTTGGATTCACGTCCAAAACCCTAGTCAAATTCGGATTGGTTTTGTCCGAACTTTCCAAAACTGTTCGGTTTAAACTGGCTGCACCTTGCGGGTCTTTTTTGTGGCAGTAAACCACCTCGGATGAAAACGCGCCCAAAAGAATATTTACTCATTTCGACGAGACGAACAACTTTCATGTTGAACGTTTTTCGATTCGAAGCCATCTTCTGGGACAAAACGGTCACGCAAAATATCTGTTTGCTCGCACTACCCATCAGACATGGCGTCTGGTGGGGCACGCCATATTTCGCCTCATGACAGGGCTGTATTCCGATAGCTCTAACTTTTGCATAAAAACTCGGATTGGAATGATTTTTATATCAAAATCAATCGTTTCGACAAGACGAAGACAATTCATGTAGATCATTTTTCCAAACGATGCCGCCTTGGGGGCGTAATCAGGAAAATAGTGTTCTGAATACAAAATCTCAGTACTTCAAAGACAACTTCGGCCTTAGAGATGAGATCGGATGGCTATGGCCCAAATATCAAAGTTTCTCCTTTTAACGATATAGAACTTTCTCGCTTTGAGCATTTTTTCATTTGAGGCCATCTTAATTGTGTTTTTGACCATGCCAAAATCTGGTGTCAACACATGTCTCCCTGTTTTCGGCAAAACTTGCGTGCCGAAAAATAATTTGCAATGTATTTGTTCTAAGGACGATGCCAACACTCCATCGGCCATTTATATTTCTCAGGGCGATAATTATGTATCGGCCATGTTTATGCTTAGGGCAATAATTTTATATCGGCCAATGATTATGCTTAGGGCGATAATTTTATATCGGCCATTGATTTTAACTTCTTGTTCACATCATACCTTGTAACCGATTACCACCAATCGGCTTTAAAGAGATGGGAATGAACCCGTTCCTTGTAGCACTAAGGAAATCAAACTCCGAGAGGTCACGCCCTGTTAAGCAAGTAACATCGGGATGATTCCAATCCACCGATGCATCGGCCAAAGCAACACAAGCCGAATTATCCGCGTGAATGACTTCTATCTCATCATCGGCCCATTGTATTAAAAATTGATGCATGGTAGATGGCACACATTGGTTAGCATGAACGCAATTGCGGGCTAATATAACATTATAGTTACCTTGCACCTCGGCGATGAAGAATGTGGTGGCCAAAGTTTTACTTCCCACGGTGAGTTCCATGCACATCACACCTTTGACCTCTGTCTTTTCTTTACCCTCAAATCCATTAAGTATCATATTGGTCTTCATCAATGCATCATCATCTAACCCCAATTTCTTGAAGACCGAGTAGGGCATAAAATTTACCACAACACCACCATCAACGAGCATCCTAGCAATCGGCGATCCGTTAATATGACCTTTGAGGTACAATGGCTTCAAGTGTTTCACCTGTTCTTTTGGCTTCTCGAAGATAGCATTCTTAGGATCAAAATCCAGTTGGGCTACCTCCCCTTCTTCACCTATAGCACGAAACTCGGCAGGTAAGTAATATACCATATTAATATCCATACCTTCCTGAACCGGCGTAGATTCATAATCCACAATCTCATCTTCATCTCCCAATGTGTATATTGGGCTTAAAGATTCCTTAATTGAAGGGGATGTTTCAGGTGGTGTGGACGATGTAATAGGGGTCGCATCATCCTCTTGGTGGTGAAGGTGTTGCTGCAGCTAGTGTAGAAGCATTTGTGTTTTGTTTTTGTTTAGGCCTCCACACTTGTTTTGTGAGTGCCATGGGCCGAATTTCACTGAACAATTCGTCCCTTTGCCTCTCCTCTTTGTGTTCTACCTTCTCGTGGTTCCTCATGCGTTGTAATGTCCTTTTCATGGGCTTAGTTAAACCGAGAGGACACCACTTAGGTTGAGTATATTTAGGATCCCTTGGTTTGGCCTTGCTTGTGCTCGCCTCATGATCATTAACCATGGAAACCTGCTGAACAATAACAATATCACCATTAGAAGTAGCCAGATTACCAACAACCGGCTGTCCGATCTCCTTTTGCTTGTCGCATTCTGAAATTTCTGCATTAGGTGACTCAACACGCCACACTTTTTTATTGGCCTTTGTTGGCCGATTAGCACCATAGCTCAAACGGCCTTGTGTGGGATAATAAAGCCTCTCGCGAGCAGGCCTTCTAGGTGCTACCCACCCCATATGAAAAGCATAAGGAGCCATTGGGGGCTGCCCCCATCCTCCACTGAAGTCTCTCATGTAATATGGCGCATACGGGGTTTGTGACATCCATGGTGTCGGTGTCCATGACCCATATGGCCTTGCATAGCGTCGAAGCTCTTGCTTCGGAGGCAATCTTGAACGCTTTGAATGTGATGGCCGATTAGAGCTAGAATCGGCCGCTTGACTTGCATATTTGGATAGCAACATATCAAAAGTTGGCTTGATTCGCTTGCGCTTAGCTTCACTCTTTTCCCACTTGCCAACTTCTGAATTCTTGGGCTTGATAAATTTAACATGAGTATCTTCTTGTACTTGTGGTTGCCCCCCGAGTGCAGGATTTTTTATGGTGATCTTCAATACTTCCTTGCCATTGGGTTGCTTATCAAGCACAACCTCTCTTCCAAAGACTTTGTCGCCCTCCTTGCCTTTCCTGGGTTCACCAATAACAACATTATCTTTATTAGCAGATTCGGCTATGCTAGGCCGAATTAATATTTTCTTTCCCTCCAAATCCATGGTGTTTATCGGGAAGGGCTGTTTATCAACTTGCATCACAGCAAAATTCAATCGTCTGTCATTAATGGCCGATTGTATCTGTCATCGAAAAACATTGCAATCGTTAGTAGCATGAGAAAATGAATTATGGTACTTGCAATAAGCATGCCGTTTCAGCTCGTCAAACGGCGGTATGGTGTGTGATATTCTAATCATCTTATCTTACAAGAGAGCATCAAATATTTTATCACACTTAGATATATCAAAAGTAAACTTCATCTCCTCATCACGATTCTTGCGAATCGGCTTAAGAGCATTGCATGTATAGGGTTTGGCCTTTGAGGACCAAACAAACTCAGTAGTATAGACATCAACCTCATCATCCGAATTATCATCATTGTACTCAACCATATGCATTCTAGGACGATCGGTGGTAGACCTATGAACCTCTTTACTTCGACTCTCTTGAGCCAAAGCTTTTTGTAAGACTTGGTTAATATTCAAAAACTCATAACTTTCTAGCCTCTCTTTAATGTGAGTTTTTAAACCATTAAGAACAAGATCCGCCAAGTCTCTCTCAGTTATCACTAAGCTATAACATTGGTTCTTTATATCTCTAAATCTCTTGACATAATCGGTGACCGATTCATCATGTTTCTGCCTAACCGATGTAAGATGTGACAACTTAAGCTCATTATCGCCGCTATAAAAGTGATCATGAAACTTTTGCTCTAATTGCGACCATAAGAGAATTGAACCATGTGGTAAAGCAGCAAACCATGAAAATGCGGTACCAGTTAAAGATAATGGAAATAAACGCACTTTCAGTTCTTCTATGGAACCCGCTTCACCCAACTGCACTAGATACTGACTAACATGCTCCCATGTTGTTTTCGTGCCCTCTCCACTAAATTTGACAAAATCAGGAATCTTATAACCTTGAGGGTACAAAATTGCATCAAAGTGTTCAGGATAAGGCTTTTGGTACACACGACTCTTTACTTTCGGCTCGTTTCCGAAAGTTTCTAGAAACATCTTATGCAAATCCTCCCTTAATTTAGCTAAAATTGGATCCGAGGTAGATGAAGATGTCTGTGGCAATGACATAGGAGCAACCTGAGTACTAGCTAGGGGTGCAACTTGTGGGATGGTCGCCGAACCATAATTCGGCGGAAGACCAAACATTCTTGCGCCTAGGGGTGGTGTGACAAACTGATTCGGCGTTGACGCCGAATTGGGCACACTCATAATAGGATTAGGATATGCAGGTGCAGCCACAAGCTGATTTGTTTGACTAGGGTAAACATTCAATGGCATACCATATTGTTGTTGCATAGGAGGTGCCGATGAAATAGGTAAAGTTGGACTAGGGTTTTCAGATACACCAACAGTACCACTAGATGACGGAGGCATATTTTTCTTAGCATTAGTATTTTCCACAAAACAATTGTACGTCATCACATTACCCTTACTAACAAGACTTTCAATCACAGCCACTTGCTCTGGAGAAAAAACTTTACTCACAGTGATTAAATCTTGTTCGTCAATGAGAGGAGAAAAATTGACGTTTCCAACCGGAGTGACGTTGCCTTGACGGTCCTTCTTGAAACATGCAAGAAACGCTTCCAAATCCTCCTCCTCGTGCTTCTTCTTGAGTGCTTCAAAAGCCTCTTCACGCTGCTTCTTGCGCATTTCATAGGCTTCGCGATGTTCCTCCGATAGTTCATCAAGACTGGGCTTAATGATGTTATCGGCGTCAACTTTTGAGGGCTTGGGGAGATTACACACGGTTGATGATGATTCTTGATCTTTCTTCCCCAGCGGAGTCACCAAAAAGTGTGTTCGCACACGAACACGTCACCGTGTACCTCCAACGCCGAGGGTGATGCACCGCAGCTCACGTCGAAGGAGACCCGTCCGGAAGCGCGGTACGCAAGCAATCCGACGGGCGCTTTTGAGCACCCGAAACCCCACGCGCCCGGGGGGGACCCCGTCTGGACGCGCTGCGGCAATGGGCTGCCCTAGGTTGGTTCGCCCGCCCCTAGAGCCTCGAGGATCACTGCCCTTCAACACGAAGAACGAACGAAGAACGAGAGAAAGAACAAGGGAGGGGTGTAAAACTAGGGTAAAAAGTAGTTGGGTTTTGCGATTGTGTGTTGTTGTTCAATCGGCCGTCGCCCCTTAGGTATATAAGAGGCGGCTGGACTTCCCGTGCAAGGAAAAATCTTGGATTCACGTCCAAAACCCTAGTCAAATTCGGATTGGTTTTCCCCGAACTTTCCAAAACTGTTCGGTTTAAACTGGCTGCACCTTGTGGGTCTTTTTTGTGGCAGTAAACCAACTCGGATGGAAAGGCGCCCAAAAGCATATTTACTCGTTTCGACGAGTCGAACAACTTTCATGCTGAACGTTTTTCGATTCAAAGCCATCTTCTGGGTCAAAACGATCACGCAAAACATCTGTTTGCTCGCGCTACCCATCAGACATGGCGTCTGGTGGGGCGCGCATATTTCGCCTACTGACAGGGCTGCATTTCGATAGCTCTAACTTTTGCATACGAACTCGGATTGGGACGATTTTTATATCAAAATCGATCGTTTCGACGAGGCGAAGACAATTTTTGTAGTTAAGTTTTCCAAACGAGGAGGTCTGGGGATGGTGTTGAAGTTGGCAAGCCACTCGGGAATAAAAATGAAGGGTGATCCATCCAGGTTGCAAGACTACTAAGCCACAAAAAGCGAATCCGGACCAAAATCAAAAGAAAAAGAAAATGGGCAAAATCCAGGGTGTTACATGTACTGACCTATATGGCTGCAACTTATCACGTTGCAGATATATTCGACGAGGAGTAAGGTGCGATAGGTCAACGTTCTGCACGCAACTTTTCTCGTGGAGTTGGACTCATTTACTTAATTGCTTCCGCAGTATTTGATTAATGGACTTATGCCATATTTTGTAATAAATGTATTGCTCTTGGACTACCGATGTAATAAAGAGATGTGTGTTATTTCTGTTATTTCATCGAGTACTCTGTGTGCAAGCAAGTCGATCCAGGGACTAGCATGGTAAGCAGAGAGACTTTGACTCTTACCGGGTCGATCGGGTCGCTACATGATTATGCTGTTGGTGCTGTTCTAGGACAAAGAGTTGATAAGAAATTAAATTTTATCCATTATGCTAGTAAAACTCTAGACATCGCTCAAAGAAATTATGCTACTACTGAGAAAGAATTTTTAGCAGTTGAGTTTGCTTGTGATAAATTCAGATCTTACATTGTTGATTCTAAAGTGAGTGTTCACACTAATCATGCTGCTATTAAATAGCTTATGGAAAAGAAAGATGGTAAACCTAGACTCATTAGGTGGGTTCTTCTGTTACAAGAATTTGACTTGCATATCATAGATAGGAAAGGATCTGAGAATCCCGTAGCTGATAACTTGTCTAGGTTAGAAAATATTCTTGATGACCCACTACCTATTGATGATAGCTTCCCTCATGAACAACTAGCTGTCATAAATGCTTCTCATAATACTCCTTGGTATGCAAACTATGCTAATTACATTGTTGCTAAATTTATACCACCTAGTTTCACATGCCAACAAAAGAAAAAATTCTTCTTTGATTTAAGACATTACTTTTGGGATGACCCACATCTTTATAAAGAAGGAGTAGATGGTAATATTAGATGTTGTACACCTTAGCATGAACAGGAACAAATCCTATGGAAATGTCATTCCGAAGCCTATGGAGGACATCATGCGGGAGATAGAACTGCACACAAGGTATTACAGTCTGGTTTTATTGGCCTACTCTTTTGAAGGATGCTCGTAAGTTTGTTTCCTATTGTGATGAATGTCAAATAATAGGTAATATTGGTAGACGTCAGGAAATGCCCATGAATTATTCACTTGTTATTGAACCATTTGATGTGTTGGGTTTTGATTATATGGGACCTTTTCCATCCTCTAATGGGTATACACATATTTTGGTTGCTGTTGATTATGTCACTAAGTGGGTAGAAGCTATTCCAACTAGTAGTGTTGATCATAACACCTCCATTAAAATGCTTAAAGAAGTTATTTTCCCTTGGTTTGGAGTCCCTAGATACCTAATGACTGATGCTGGTTCACATTTTATTCATGGTGCTTTTCATAAATTGCTTGCTAAATATGATGTCAATCATAGAATTGCATCTCCTTATCACCCTCAATCTAGTGGACAAGTTGAAGTTAGCAATAGAGAAATAAAATTAATACTGCAAAAGGCTATCAATAGGTCTCGAAGAATTGGTCTAAGGAATTAGATGGTGCACTTTGGGCTTATAGAACAGCTTATAAAAATCCTATGGGTATGTCTCCATATAAAATGGTTTATGGAAAAGCTTGTCGTTTACCTCTTGAGTTAGAACATAAAGCATATTGGGCAATTAAAGAACTCAACTATGATTTCAAACTTACCGGTGAAAATAGGTTATTTGATATTAGCTCATTAGATGAATGGAGAACCCAAGCCTATGAAAAGGCCAAATTGTTCAAAGAAAAAGTTAAAAGATTGCATGACAAAAGAATCCAAAAGTGGGAATTTAAAGTGGGTGAGTATGTTCTATTGTACAATTCTCGTTTTAGATTTTTTGCAGAAAACTTCTCTCCAAGTGGGAAGGACCATATATCATTGAAGAAGTTTATCGCTCTGGGGCTATCAAGATCAATAATGCTAAAGGCACTAATCCGAAGGTGGTCAATGGACAAAGAATTAAGCACTATATCTCAGGTACACCTATTGATGTTGAAACTAACATTGTTCAAACCATGACACTGGAGGAGTACATAAAAGAGACCTTCCAGAACACTCCAGAACCCTGAAAAGGAAGAGGTACGTGATACGGTAATAAACCGACTCCAAAAAATCCACAAAAATATTTTCCGTCAGTTTTGGAGTATTAGAAAAACATCCAAGAAGGCAACCCGGGTGCCCACTAGGCACCAGGGCGCGCCTGGCTCACCTAGCGCGCCCTGGTGGGTAGTGGGCCCCTCAGGAATCTTCTCGACTCTGTTTTCCTGTGGTATACTTCTTTCCCAAGATAAAAAAAATCTCTATATATACTCCCGGACATTTTGACCACCGTATCACGGAGAAATCCTTTGTTCTTGTTTCGTGCTATTTTTCTGGCAGATCTAAAAGTATGTCATCTCAAGATTCAGATGGACAGAGCAATGTCTCCCACTATGTTACAAATCCCAAGATTTTTGGAGAGATATATCCCTACCTATGGTCCATCGAGAAGGAGGAAGATACCGACTTGGAGGAAACGAGGATTCCAGCTCAGATGAAGATGAAGCTCCACTACCTCAACCTAGATACGTGCATGTGGAGTTCAAGAAGTCAAGTCTCCCAAATGGAGCGAACAAATCTAAGATCCAGTTTATCCTGTCCCATTTTCTGCAGGAAAGCGAGCAGGCATTATGCAAAAAGATATTTAAGCTTGAGCAGGAGAACAATGACTTGAGGGAGGAAAATTTTATCCTCAGGCGTAAGCTAGAGAAGAAGAATGCCACTACTTCATCCACATCACCACCAAAGAAGGATACTTGAGTACACGGGTATGGGCACTCCCCTTGCCTTTCGCCAAGCTTGGGGGAGATGCCACGGTTCGTATCACCATCACTTTTATTATCTTTACCTATCTTAGTTCGATCCTTAGTTATTTCGTGATTTAGTTGAATAAAAGTTTATTAAGATCTATTTTCGAGTGCTAGTTTCGTGATCCATCTATCTATGTAATCGAGTGAGAGTTATATAATAAAGTTTAGTTTGATTTTTTGCTTCTTTACCTTTTTTTCAATCAAAATAAAAAAATAAGGAAAAATATCATATGCTAATCTTATGGAAAGTAATGACATCACATAAAAAAGTATAAGTGGTAAAATTTATTGAAAGTTGACAAACATAGCATTGGTCAATGATGCAATTCATGGAAGAATTAATAAGGGAAGAGAAGATTCACATGCAAATATAATATCTTGGACATCTTTTATGATTGTGAGCCCCCATTAAGTATTATATGTCAAATTGTTGACGTTGGACAAGGAAGACAATGTAATGATTTATGTTTGTTCATATTCACATAGAAGTTATATTGTCATACATCCTCCAACATGTTCTGCTTGCTCAATATCTTTGTTGGCCAAAAATCCGCACCAAGTAGATATACTACTTGTGCATCCAAAAATCTCAAACCCACTTTCATGTTATGAGAGTCCACCATACCTACCTATGGATTGAATAAGATCCTTCGAGTAAGTTGTCATTGGTGCATAAGGCAATAAAATTGCTTCTAAAAATGTTTGATCTCTTATTGTAAGGGAAAATAAGCGCTGTACAAACTTGTGATGGCGAAGTAATAAAAGCGTGGACTGCATTATAAAGGTTGCAATCATAAGGGGCAATATAACATGATGTTCTTTTGCATTAAAAGATTGTGCATCCAAAATCAAAAAGCGCATGACAACCTCTGCTTCCCTCTGCGAAGGGCCTATCTTTTACTTTTATGCAAGAGTCAATAGTATTCCCTTCTGTTCCTTTTATTTTTCTCTTTTGCAAGCATCATGCGGTGGGGAAAGATCTAGGCACATATATCCGGTTGGATATGAATGATCATGAGTTATTATTGTTGACATCACCCTTGACGTGAATAAGTTGGGAGGTGAAACTATAAGCCCCTATCTTTCTATGTGTCCGATTGAAACTTTTTGCTACATATATATGTTGTGAGTGCTAGCAATCACAGAAGACTAAATGATGGTTGAGTATGTGGACTTGCTAAAGGCTCCGACATGAGACCCTTCTTCAAAATATGATGAATTGCAATTGCATTGTCGACTGAGAACATAGTATGTTCGTTTTCAAGAAAGTTTATGCTTTATACTTCGATGTTGTGATGAATTGTTACTTGCTCATAAGAAGTTTTATGATAAATTTCATTGTTGTTATAATATTGATCATGATGCTACTATGTCTGTATTTTCTTTTTATCGACACATCTCTCTCTAAACATGTGGACATGATTCTCGATATCGGCTTTCGCTTGAGGACAAGCGAGGTCTAAGCTTGGGGGAGTTGATACGTCCATTTTGCATAATGTTTTTCTACTATTATTTATAGTGCTTTCATTCAATATAACACTTTGTTGAGTAATTATAATGCCTTTTCTCTCATAATATGCAAGGCTTACACAAAGAGGGAGAATACCGGCAGCTAGAATTCTGGACCTGAAAAACCTATGTCAGAGATACCTATTCTGCACATCTCCAAATGAGCTGAAATTTTACGGAGATTTATTTTGGAATATATAAAAAATATTGGAGAAAATAAATACCAGAGGGGGCCACCCCAGGTGCCCACTAGGCACCAAGGCACGCCTACGCCCCTGGCGCGCCCTGGTGGGTAGTCGGTCCCCTGGCCATCCTCCGGTGCCCATCTTCTAGTATATAAGATCTCTTGCCCTAGAAAAAAATAAGGAGATGACTTTCGGGATGGAGCTCCGCCGTCTCGAGGTGGAACTTGGGCAGGAGAACTTTTGCTCTCCGGAAGACCGATTCCATCGGGGATACTTCCCTTCGGGAGGGGGAAATCGAAGCCACCGTCATCACCAACAACCCTCTCATCATGGGAGGGCCAATCTTCATCAACGTCTTCAACAGCACCATCTCATCTCAAAACCCTAGTTCATCTCTTGTGTTCAATCTTTGTATCAAAACCTCAGATTGGTACATATGGGTGACTAGTAGTGTTGATTACATCTTGTAGTTGATACTAGATGGTTTATTTGGTGGAAGATTATATGCTCAGATCGATTGTGCAATTCAAAACCCCTCTGATCATGAGCATGAATATGTTTTGTGAGTAGTTGATAACCCACAAGTATAGGGGATTGTTTGTAGAATTTTTTGATAAATAAGAGTGTCAAACCCAACGAGGAGCTAAAGGCAGAACAAATATTCCCTCAAGTTCTATTGACCACCGATACAAGTCTACGCACACTTAACCTTTGCTTTACCTAGAACAAGTATGAAACTATTTCATAGGTGTGATGCTAGAACTACTTTGCAAGAATAAAACTATGAACAAATTGCAAGATAATAAAAGTTAGTTGTTTAGTAAAAAAGTTTTTGTCAAACAAGAAAGTTATTTGTCCCTAGGTGATCGATAACTAAACCGGTAATCATTGTTGCAATTTTATATGAGGGAGAGGCATGAGCTAACATACTTTTCGTACTTGGATCATATGCACTTATTATTGGAACTCTAGCAAGCATCCGCAACCACCAAAGATCATTAAGGTAAAACCCAACAATAGCATTAAGTATCGAGTCTTCTTTATCTCATACGCAACAACAACATTACTCGGGTTTGTGCTTCTGTCACTCACGCCACCCACCATAAGAGAACCATGAACGTATTGCAACACCCTACAGTGGGGATCCCTCACGTTTGCGCGACACCAAGGGCACCGTAGGACCGCACCAAAATAAAATATACATCTCAAACCAATCATGATCATCTATAAACCCATAGGACAAAACGGATCTACTCAAACATCATAGGATAACCACATATCATTGGGAAATAATATATAGTGTTGAGCACCATGTTTAAGTAGAGATTATAGCGGGGAGAAGAGGTGTTAGACCGCTGCATAGAGGGGGAGATAGTTGGTGTTGACGGCGGCAAAGTTGTTGGTGTAGATCGCCGTCACGATGATTGCCCCGGTGGCGCTCCGGTGCCACCAGGAGAGAGGGGGAGAAAGCCCCCTCCTTCTTCTTCTTCCTTGGCCTCCCCCCTAGATGGGAGGAGAGTTCCCCCTCTGGTCCATGGCCTCCATGGCGGCGGAGGGGCGGGAGCCCCTACGAGATTGGATCTCCCTCTCTGTTCTCTTTTGTTTCGCATTCCCATATCTGGCCAAAAACCATTTATTAAATATCCGGAGATCCGTAACTCCGGTTGCGCTAAGATTTTAACACAATTTTTTCCGTATATAAGCTTCTTTGCGCCCGAAGTACAGCTCCAACCGACTTACGAGGAGGGCACAACCCACCACCACGCGCCTGGGCCCTGGGCGCGCCCTGGGCGTTGATTCCACCTACCAAAAATCACAAATATTCCAAAATAATTCTCCATAAATTTTTATCGCATTTCGACTTCATTTGATATGGATATTCTGCAACACAAAAAATATGCAACAAACAGGAACTAGCACTGGGCACTAGATCAATAGGTTAGTCCAATAAATCATATAAATTGTTGCCAAAAGTATGTAAAAGTTGTATAATATTGGCATGGAACAATCAAAAATTATAGATACGATGGAGACTTATCAGCATCCCCAAGCTTAATTCCTGCTTGTCCTCGAGTAGGTCAATGATAAAAAAAAAATTTGATGTGGAATGCTACCTAAGATAATCTTGATCATATATCTAATCATGGCATGAATATAAAGACACGAGTGATTCAAAGCAATAGTCTATAATTTGACATAAAGACATTAATACTCAGGCATCCCAACAAACAATCGTGTCTTTCAAAATATCAATGCTAAAGAAAGCTATCCCAACAAAATCATATAGTCTTGTCTTGCTCTATCTTCTTAACACAAAGTATTTATCATGCACAACCCCGATGACAAGCCGAGCAATTGGTTCATACTTTTTAACGCGCTTCAGCTTTTTCAACTCCCACGCAATACATGAGCGCAAGCCATGGATATAGCACTATGGGTGGAATAGAGTATGATGATAGGGGTAAATATAGAGAAGACAAAAAACTAAGAAAGTCTCACATCGACGCGGCTAACCAACGGGCTATGGAGATGGCCATCAATTGATATCAATGCGAGGAGTAGGGATTGCCATGCAACGAATGCACTAAGAGCTGTAAGTATATGAAAGCTCAACATGGAAACTAAGTGGGTGTGCATCAAACTCTATAATGAAAAATTCCCACTAGTATATGAAAGTGACAACATAGGAGACTCTCTATATGAAAAACATGGTGCTACTTTGAAGCACAAGTGTGGAATTAGCATGCCCCTTCTCTCTTTTCTCTCATTTTTTCTTTTTCTTTTTTTCTTTTTTTCTTTTTCTTGGGCTCTTTTTGGCCTCACTTTTTTTTCGTTTATTTATATTTGTCCGGAGCCTGATCCCGGCTTGTGGGGGAATCATAGTTTCCATCATCCTTTCCTCACTGGGACATGCTCTAATAATGAATAATGATGATCACCACACTTCTATTTACTTACAACTCAATATTACAACTTGATACCTAGCAGAAAGTATGACTCTATATGAATGCCTCTGGTAGTGTACCAGGATGTGCAATGATCTAGCGTAGCAAGGACATAAAAATTTGACAAGCCATGGAAATATCATGCTAGCTATCTTACGATCATGCAAAGCAATATGACAATGAATGCTCAAGTCATCAAAATGGAAGCGGTGGAAGTTGCATGGCAATATATCTCGGAATGGCTATGGAAAGGACATAATAGGTAGGTATGGTGGCTGTTTTGAGGGAGATATAATAAGGCTTATGTGTGATAGAGCGTATCATATCACGGGGTTTGGATGCACCGGCGAAGTTTGCACCGACTCTCGAGGTGAGAAAGGCAATGCACGGTACCGTAGAGGCTAGCAAATTGCGGAAAGGTAAGAGTGCATATAATCCATGGACTCACATTAGTCATAAAGAACTCATATACTTATTACGAAAGTTTATTAGACCTCGAAGCAAAGTACTACTACGCATGCCCCTAGGGGGATAGATTGGTAGGGAAAGACCATCGCTCATCCCTGACCGCCACTCATAAGGAAGACAATCAATAATAAATCATGCTTCAACTTCATAGCATAACGAGATACTATACGTGCATGCTTCGGGAATCACAAACCTTAACACCAATATTCATACTAACCACAACCGTTTACTAGTACCTCCCACATATTACCATCTCTATATCGCAAAACTATTGCAAGGAATCAAACATATCATATTCAGTGATCCATAAGTTTTATGTAGGATTTCATGACTAACCATGCAAATGACCAATTCCCGTTGACTCTCTAAATAGATATAAGTGAAGCAAGGGAATTTAATTCTTTCTATAAAATACCATGCTCTAATAAATATAAGTGAAGCAAAATAGCATTCTACGAATAATGGTTTTCTATGTGAAGAGAAACAGGCAATCCAAACTTCAAATGATATAAGTGAAGCGCATGAAGAATTCTATAAAGCCATACTCAAAAGATATAAGTGAAGTGCAATGAGCATTCTATAAATCAACCATGGACTATCTCATACCAGCATGGTGCATAAAAGAAAGTGAAAACTAAACACAAAAGACGCTCCAAGATTTACACATATCACATGAATGAAACAAAGAAGAAAATATATTGATACTTGTTGAAGAAAGATGGGATGCCTTCCGGGGCATCCCCAAGCTTAGACGCTTGAGTTTACTTAAATATTTACTTGGGGTGCCTTGGGCATCCCCAAGCTTGAACTCTTGCCTCTCCTCCTTCTCCTCATATCGAGACCTCCTCAATCTTTGATCACTTCATCCACACAAAATTTAACAAAAAACTCATGAGATCCGTTAGTATAATAATGCAAATTACTACTTTAAGTACAGTTACAAACCAATTCATATTTCGTTTTTGCATTATAGCTACTGTATTATAACTTTTTCATGGCTTATACCACCGATACAACTGATAGTTTCATCAAAACGAGCAAAACAATGCATTAAAAATAGAATCTGTCAAAAACAGGACACTCTGTAGCAATCTAAACATTCACCATACTTCTGTAACTCTAAAAATTCTGAAAAATTAGGAAAAAATAAAAAAATTGCATAGCATTATTTAGTAAAAATTTTAGAAACTTTTGATGTTCCAGTGAAAATGTAAAATCATGCACTACAGACTAAGTTTCTATTTTTACACCGCACATACCAACAAGCAATCTAATCATACTAAAGGCAAATCTTGGCACATTATTTTTATAATACAATGGATTTGTACAAGGGGATAATTATTTTTGTTGAAAATTTTCTGTAATCGAGATTCACAAAGTTTCCATGGGCATGAACAAAGTTCAAGGCATGCTCCGACTTCCACGGTGCTCTTCTTTCTCACTTTCACTTTTCTTTTTGTGAAGTTTTAAGTTCCCATCTATATTTTTTTAAAACTTTATGAAAGCACTCAACAGAATAAAATGACTTTCTAAAACTTTCGGGTTGTCTCCCTAGCAGCGCTTTCTTTAAAGCCATTAAGCTAGGCATAAAGTGCTCAAGTAATGGATCCACCCGGATCCCAAGGTATATCAAAGCCAATTCTAATTAACAATGATTTGGCATTTAGTAGTGAGCAAAAAGAACACATATATCATGCAATTACGAAGTCTAACTCTCTTCCTATGCATCAGCATGTCATAAAAGAACAATTCATGCACATCAAGTAAAGGCCAATACATAGCATAATCAGTTTCTTGCAATTTTATCGTGTTGGAAACATAGAGGTGGAGATGTAGTTCCTCTCTCATAATAATTGCAAGCAGGAGAAGCAAGCATAAGCACATGCATATTATATTCATCAAAATCATCATGTGCAACGGTAAAAGGCAACCCATCAATATAATTCTTAATAAGAGCAAACTTCTCCGATATAGTGTAGTTTGGAGAATTCAAAAAGATAATAGGACTATCATGTGTGGGTGTAATAGCAACAATTTCATTCTTAACATACGGAACTATAGCAAGTTCATCTCCATAAGCATAATTCATAATCGCATCTTGGCCACAAGCATAGCAAGCATCAAGTTCATCAAGAAGGGACATTTCAAAAGAATCAACATGATCATAAGAATTATCATAGCATTCATCCTTCGGTAAGAATGAAGGGAAATTAAATAATGCATGAGTTGAAGAGTTACTCTCATTAGAAGCTTGGCACGGGTGATCAATCCGCTCTTCCTCCTATTGTTCTTCAGTCTTCTCATCATCTTTTTCATCCAATGAGCTCACAATTTCATCAATTTCTTCTTCCATAGACTCCTGCAAAATGTTAGTCTCTTCTTGGACACAGGAGGAGTCCTCAATATATGGTTTAACATAAGCATTAGAAGCATAGTTTTCATAGCAGTATTTAAGTATGGCAAAATTTTCAGATTTGTAAAGAGTAGCATCATACTTTTCAATCAAAGAAGCAATTTCATAAGCACACTTAAAAGCAACAAATTCTTCAATTTCTTCAACATCAAAGTAATTATGAACACCCTTGGCATAAGAAGATAAGATTCTATTATCACTAAACTCACATTGGTAGGGAAGGTGTTTCTTAGGGTCTTCAGAACAACAAGTAAAATCATATAATTCACATAAATTCCAAGCATAGCATTGCATAGTATTAATTTGATGCCGTAAAAGTTTCCCTTTTTGAGATAAGAGGTGTCGCACAAAATAAGCATGCTCATTTAATGATTTTTTCCTCAACTAAACTAGTTGGGTTTTCAGCATGAGCACAAAGGGATCGAAGATGATCCAAGTAGAAAGCTTCGGTAGTATGATAGATTTTGGGTGGTTCTTCAACAATCGGTTTAGCAGGTACAACTATTTTTTTTCGTATTTTGCGTTTCCTACCCATAACAAAAGATAGAAAACAAGAGCACAAAATAAAAATTACTTAGTGATAAAGCAAACAAGCACACACGAGAATATTCACCCCACGCTAATGCTCCCCGGCAATGGCACCAGAAAAAGGTCTTGATAACCCACAAGGATAGGGGATCGTTTGTAGCCTTTTTCGATAAATAAGAGTGTCGAACCCAATGAGGAGCTAAAGGCAGAGCAAATATTCCCTCAATTTCTATCGACCACCGATACAACTCTACACACACTTAACGTTTGCTTTACCTAGAACACGTATGAAACTATTTTGTAGGTGTGATGCTAGAACTACTTTGCAAGAATAAAACTATGAATAAATTGCAAGATAATAAAAGTTAGTTGTTTTGTAAAAAGGTTTTTGTCAAACAAGAAAGTTATTTGTCCCTAGGTGATCGATAACTAAACTGGTAATCATTGTTGCAATTTTATATGAGGGAGAGGCATAGCTAACATACTTTCCGTACTTGGATCATATGCACTTATGATTGGAACTCTAGCAAGCATCCGCAACTACCAAAGATCATTAAGGTAAAACCCAACCATAGCATTAAGTATCAAGTCCTCTTTATCTCATACGCAACAACCCCCTTACTCGGGTCTGTGCTTCCGTCACTCACGCCACGCACCATAAGAGAACCATGAACATATTGCAACACCATACAGTGGTGATCCCTCATGTTTGCGCGACACGGAGGGCACCGTAGGATAGCACCAAAATAAAATATACAACTCAAACCAATCATGATCATCTATCAACCCATAGGACAAAATGGATCTACTCAAACATCATAGGATAACCACATATCATTGGGAAATAATATATAGTGTTGAGCACCATGTTTAAGTAGACATTACAGCAGGGAGAAGAGGTGTTACACCGCTGCATAGAGAGGGAGAGACTTGGTGTTGACGGCGGCAAAGTTGTTGGTGTAGATCGCCGTCACGATGATTGCCCCAGCGGCGCTCCGGCGCCACCGGGAGAGAGGCGAAGAGAGCCCCCCTCCTTCTTGTTGCTTGGCCCCCCCCTAGATGGGAGGAGAGTTCCTCCTCTGGTTCATGGCCTCCATGGCGGCGGAGGGGCGGGAGCCCCTCCGAGATTGAATTTCCTCTTTGTTCTCTTCTGTTTCGCATTCCCAGATCTGGCCAAAAACCGTTTCTTAAATATCCAGAGATCCATAACTCCGATTACGCTGAGATTTTTTTCTGAATATAAGCTTCCTTGCGCCCGAAGTAGAGCTCCAACCGACTTACGAGGAGGGCACAACCCACCACCATGCACCTGGGCCCTGGGGCCACCCTGGTGTCTCGTGGTGGTTGTGGGCCCTCGTTTGCATTGACTCCACCTCCCAAAAATCACAAATATTCCAAAATAATTCTCCATAAATTTTTATCGTGTTTGGACTTTGTTTGATATTGATATTCTACAAAACAAAAAACATGCAACAAACAGGAACTGGCACTGGGCACTGGATCAATAGGTTAGTCCAATAAATCATATAAATTGTTGCCAAATGTATGGAAAAGTTGTATAATATTGGCATGGAACAATCAAAAATTATAGATACGACAGAGACGTATCAGTAGTTACTTTTGTTCTTGAGGACATGGGAGAAGTCTTGTCATAAGTAATCATGTGAATTTTGTATTCGTTCGATATTTTGATGGTATGTATGTTGTGATTCCCATAGTGGGGTTATGTGAATGTCGACTACATGACAGTTCACCATATTTGGGCCTAAGGGAACGCATTGTGGAGTAGTTATTAGATGATGGGTTGCTAGAGTGACAAAATCTTAAACCCTAGTTAATGCACTATTTCGTAAGGGGCTGATTTGGATCCATATGTTTAATGCTATGGTTAGATTTTATCTTAATTCTTCTTTCGTAGTTGTGGATGCTTGCTAGAAGGTTTAATCATAAGTGAGAGGCTTGTTCAAGTAAGAACACCACCCAAGCACTGGTCCACCCACATATCATATTATCAAAGTAGCGAACGCGAATCAAACAAACATGATAAAAGTGACTAGATGAAATTCCCGTGTGTCCTCAAGAATGCTTTGCGTATTATAAGAGACCATTCCGGCCTGTCCTTTGCTACAAAAAGGATTGGGCTACCTTGCTGCACTTTTGTTACCATTACTATTACTTGCTCGTTACAAATTATCTTGCTATCAAACTATCTATTACCGACAATTTCAGTGCTTGCAGAATATACCTTGCTAAAAACCGCTTGTCATTTCCTTCTGCTCCTCGTTGGGTTTGACACTCTTACTTATCGAAAGGAATACAATTGATCCCCTATACTTGTGGGTCATCAGACACCTGGGCCAAGGAGGCGCTCGAGCCTAGCGACCAATGCATTTGCATCGAGCGGGCCATGGACAAGTCGCCCTGCATGACCCATGCGAACAGAGTGGCCGGCGTCCGGTGCAAGTATGGTGCGGCCGGCCTCCGGTGCAAGTACGGCGCAGACGGCCTCTACCAACTCTTGGCAAGGAATGGGGCTACTGATAGGCCATGTACACAGCTGCAATGCCCTATCTACACCAGGCAAGAGCCGATGGATCCGCTCTTGTTATGTGGCTGGCCGTGCCTTTCACTCTGCGGTGCAACATTTGTCTCGTTGTGCGGCGCGCCATAGCCTACCGGTGCGGGCGCTCCTATCTTGCACTACGGCACACCACCGATCATGTAGTGCGGCGAGTTGCAGCCTCTCGGCACTGTTGCACCCTGTGCAGAGGGTATGCTCAACCCTGGCCATGAGGTGCAACACAGTGTCGTCCATCGCAATGTTGGGGATGCCCTCGGCCTCGAAGGCCGTGGTGCCTGCACCGACCGACTCATTTTCCTCATAGAGGAGGTTGATGGTAGAGAGCTTCGGTGGGTTGGCATGCTTGGAAAGGTAGAGGGGCTATAGGTTGTGCTTGTGCCTCCGTGTGCCCGCACCGCCTAGGCTTATGCACAATCGCTGGTGGCGGGAATCAGATAGGGAAGTGGTGGAAAATGGTGGTGTGTTCACAAAGCGAAATTAATTGATAGAAAACTTAGCAAAGAAGGAAGCACGAGCTAGCACGACGCGTGTGCCCAACTGAGCAAATCACATCGCGCACAGACTGAACTACGGAACTTGTCGGTGATGATTTCATCAATCCCTGACAATTGTATACTAGCAAGCGTTTGCCCACCACACACATGGCTTGTAGCAGGAATCGTCTGTGTTATTATGGGTCTTCCCACACTATTCTGATTACTGACCTGTGTGCCGCGTATCACACACATCTTGTTAAGCTGAATCTTTTGTGTTTATTTTTGCTCATCGCAAACAGTTCATCCAAGTGAACTGTTTGTCGTCTATCGCACACACCTTGATCTGGCTAATCGTTTCTGCTGTTTTGGCTCATCGCAAATAGCTAATCTGATTGAACTGTATGCCGTCTATCGCACACACTTGGATTTGGCTGACGGTTTCCGTTGTTTTGGCTAATCACAAACATTATGGATCAACTCTATGCCATGTATCGCACACGCGACTCTAATCTGAATCGTGCTTGATGCCTTCGCCATCGCACACAGGTCGTATTGTTGGTGACTATTTTATTACAATGTCATTCGCGATTCATACAATGCACACAGTTTGGTCGAAGGGTCTCCGATACATGTGTCGCGTTAGCACCATCCTGCAGTAGTGATATCCTCAAGAACTGGTACAACTACTCAATCAAGCACATGAAGGTTAGGGACATGTTACAATCTAGCATCAAGCTAGCAAACGGAGAATTCATGGTGGTGATCGTGGCGGCATGGTGATGATGATGATGATGATGGTGGCTACACCGTTGGTAACGATGGAGATGGGAGTACCACTGGTGGTGGCGGCGCCGGTGCCGGCATGGGGGCACCGGCCTTCGGGCCGGTGCTCATGTTGGTGGAGCCTCCTTCTTTCCTAGATGTTGCCCCTTCTTCTCAGGTGGTGGATAAGCAATGGAGATGGGTTGTGGATGAATGAGATCAGATGTGGTGGCGGCTAGGGTTGTAGGTGATATACTAGCACATATGCCCGTGCGTTGCAACGAGAGAAAAATTAGTATGCATGTAAAGTTAGTGAGAATTATATGTGCAAGCAAAACCATGTGCGTACGTGAAATAGGAACATTTAGCTTCTCGGTTTCACCGGGTGTAAACTAATCAATCCTCTATTTTTCCAATTATTGACGGAGGGCATTTAAGAGTTTTGTTACGTCATCACATGCCACAGAAGGCCCATGAATTATTCAATCTACTTTTACTTTCAATCGAGGAGCTTTTAAGGTATGAAGTTTTTGAATATTGTAGAAAACATGAACCATTTTTTAAATCCTGAACAGTTTATTAAAAATTATGTACACTTTCAGAAAAATGTGAACAAAATTTGAAACACGATCATCTTTTAAAATTCACTAACATTTTTCTAAAACATCAAAAAAATTATAAAAACATGAACATTATTTGAATTTGTGAAAAAAAATTAGAACGGGAACATGTGTTAAAAATTCATAACATTTTTCAAAAATGTGTATCTTTTAACATTATTTGAATTGTGAAAATTTCACTAATAAAAGAATATTTTTTGAATTTGGAGCATTTTTTTAATTGCCATTTTCTTTTTAGAAATGTCAAACATTTCGAAAAACAATAAAAGTTTTTGAAAAGATGGGAATTTTTTTTCATGTTTCGAATATTTTTCAAAATAGCAACACAATTTTGGAATTCTGAAAATTTTCTATAATTTGATTTTTCTGAAATTCTGAACGTTTTTTAAGAATTCTATAAGAAAAATAATCTTGGAAGTGAAAAAGGAGATAGGGAAGGAGAATAAAAATAGAAATAAAACACAGAAACAAAGCAAAGGGGCCAGCCCATTATTGGTTGTTCTGTGCGAAGCTCTGTCTATTTGTCGCCCTGTGCGGAAAATAGAATTTTCTCAGCTGCGTGGGCAGAAAATTAAGTGGGCTGGCTTCGCTGGGCCACAGCATGAGGCCCATGTACGAAATTCTGGAAAAGTCTTTTCTCTCTATCACACGAACGCATGAGAATTTAGTACCACCTTAGATAGAAAAAAAAATCGGCGGTGAACGGATGAAAAAATTGGCGAAACGCACTTGTTTTATTAGTAGGTATAGATATGGAGCCTCCCTTGCCTCCTCCCTTGATGGGCTTCTTCCAAGGGCTCCCAATGAGCCAAATCCTCTCAGAATCTCTTCTTTACGAGTCAAGGATCTTGTGGGATCGAACGGGGACGAAATCAGTGAAGAGTTGTTTGCATATCAAACGACCGCCAAAACGACCGTGTGCGGTCGTATGTAACGTCGTCTTTTGATCTGACCTCCTCCGGTAAAACGGTCGCCATTTCTTCATACGAACTCAGAATTTGACATTCTTGGGTTCATTGGATTCGTACGAACGATGTCTATCCATTTTTGGTCTTATATCTTGATTTGGAGCACCTTGGGAAAATGGCTTTTTCTAACCTTCGAAATGACTAAGTCTAGCCCCTGGCTGATTCCGTATCAAACCCTTCCTTGGTCCTTTCATCCTACTTGGTCCTAAGTTGCTCCAAAACACTGTAGACACAAGAAATCAAAGAAAACTAATAAAAACCAAATAAAATAATAAATATGCAATGCTCACTATGATAAGTGCAAAAGTCGGTAATCATACATAATGGACAACTATTTGGTTCAATTGGACATGATATATGAAGAGAACATGCAACAAATGAGCTCTAAAAATGCGTAAAATATAGAGCCATCAACCTCCCCACGCATAAATCTTGTTCGTCCTTGAGTAAGAAGGTTGATTACCAAAATCTCACTACTACCAACTCTGAAGCATACATTGAACTAAACCCCAAAAGTGATATCCATGTTCATCATGCAAGCATGCAAAAGTTAACTAGCAAGGGAGTAATACAAGCTATCCTCTTAGTTCTATTTCCATGGAGGTTGAGAAGGAGGTAAATATTTTTGTTGAGCCCAAATTCCCATTGCCAAAGGTTTAGAGAGAAGGTCAATATTATGTTAGGAACACAGCAGTAACAATCGTAGACAAAAGAAATCAAGCATTAGTGATTACTTCAAAAACACCAACCCGAGGCATACCAGGTACATTTGCATGATAGTATGTCCGTGTTATTCAACCAATCAACTACCTACGCAGCACAAAGCATAAGCCTATGCGTCGCACTTAAGGGAAAGATACAAAAATTATTGGGGTTTTGAGAAGTCAAAAACAAAGAAAGTCTTCCATCAACGCAGCTGGCCACTAGGCAATGGAGAAGGCCTTATGACTGATGTCAACACAAGGAGTAGTGATCGCCATGCAATTAGGATCCACATAGAGCTATGAATATGTGAATGCTCTCCTATGGACTAAGTGGGGGTGAATCCAACTTGCTTGCTCATGAAGACCTCGAGCTTTTGAGGATGCTCGTCATCAGACTATACAAGCCAAGTCCTTTAATGTAAGTTCCCCACTAGTATGAAACATGAAGCTCATGAAACTTTCTACTTTATAATGCATGAAGTGGTGCTACTTTGAAGCACAAGTGTACACTAAGAAGGATAATGGTGTTGCTCCTTCTCTCTTCCTCACCTCTTTCTTTTTCTTTCTTTATTTTATTTTCTTTTTCTCTTTTTTTGTGGAACCTCCGTGGTGCATCTTTTATTTCGTCTCTCTCTTCTTCTTTTTTGGGTAGGAGCAACACCTTACAAGGATGAACAATACACTTTTACAAAGACTCACTTCAACTGAATGTCATCATAACTCAAAACTCAAAACATGAGAAAAACTCTATATGATGAATGCCTCTAGCAATGTACCAGTATGTGCAATGATCCGGCGTAGCATAGACATCAAAAAATGGACAAGCCATGAAACTATCGAGATAGCCATACTATGATCATGCAAGGAAATGAAAATGTGTCTCTAATCATGTAATATGATATGATGGTAGTGCATGGCGATATGCTCGGAATGGCTATGAAAATGCCATGTAGGTAGGTATGGTTGCTGTTTTGTGGAGATGAGGTGTTTTATGTGTAGGAGAACAAAAGGAAGTCCACCCACGGGTTTGGATGTACCTGCGAAGTTTGCTCCAAGTCCCAATGTGAGAGTGGGCAATGCATGATACAATAGAGGCTAGCAAAATAAGATGAACGGAAATGCAAAGGTTTCGAACTTGCCTTAGCCATAAAGAACTCAAACACTACACAAGAGTATCGCGGTGTCATGTTGCACAAGACTCAAAAGCTAATTATCCCGAGGGGATAGTTTGGCGGAGTTAAACCCCGTTGAGCATCCCGATGCTGGGTTCATTAGCAAAAAGCCTCTACAACCATTCCATCGCTAATCAAGCCACCAGTAGATTCCCCTACTTATGTAATTAGGTGGAAGAAAGGCAATAGTTCAAAGGACTCCTTTATTGGCTTTTTGATAAAAGAACATGGCAATGTTTTTAGAAGATAACAAGATTCCCGCATGCTAAGTCAAACAAGTGCAAAGCAAGCATGTCAAAACAGCGGGACACACCAATGCACAAAACCCATATGATCAAGAGCATTGCACAAGACACTACACATGCAAAATTAACCTCCCCACGCTTAGAACTTTGCGATACTAAAATAGAGAAGATTACAAAAGTGAAAAGAAAGTGCAGTTATTAAAAGAGAGCATGGAAAGTGGTTACCTCCCCAAGCTTATGTCTAAGCAAGGGTTAGAAACTTTTACTGTTATGGTGCATATGATTTCTCTTCTAATATACATGTACCTTGTCTCAATGGATTTTCTTGTTGTGATCCGGTGGCTGCGCTTCGATAGAACCTGCGTGAGAAGAACTAAAAAGGAAATGAAATATTTTTGTTTTGTGGGTTTTTTTGTAGCACAAAGGATTAGCAACACGAGTGATAACATAAGCCTCAAAATGATCGGTTCATCCACCTAAGCACCTTGCTTAAGTAAACAAACTATGTCTAGGAGTGATATCTACTCTAGATTATGAGTTAGATGTGCATGAGACAAAATACAAGACACAAGTGTGAAGCTCCTAAGTGCCTAATTAAAAAGGAGATCCTCACATAAGGTGAGAAACTCGGCTCTAAGCAACTTTTATTTGAGCGAGGTTCATTTTGAAAAACATTACCGGGCATTTGTCGGTGAGGTTCATCATGATAAAGCAACCAAGTGGCTTGTGTGGGTCTTTTATATGGTTGGCACCATACCGTACATGTCACCACATAAGGTCCAAGCCCCTGCGAAAATAACACATGAAATAAAAGCATTAATTTGTTATATGAACGAGGTTCGTATACCCAACCGGTAGAAATAAATAAAAGAAAACATAGTTGCTATAGAGAATTATTGCCTACAGGGTTTCAGAGGTAATAAACATTAATTAGGAAGCAAATTGTCAGTTGGAAAACACATCGTCGACCTCAAACGCCGAGAATTAATCAAGTGGAGGTGTTATTGCCTTCATACGGGTGCTCAAATGACCGGTTGGGGTCATATGGAATGTCATTGTTCGCCCTGGGGAGATGCTCATTGTGGTTGGCAGGTGAAACAACCACTCATACTGATCCTCTTCTTTCTTGCGGCCACGAGCTCCTATAGGTCCTAAATTAACCGGGACGATCGTATGGAACACCATCTTTTCTCTTGGAGCTGCAAAACTTCATGAAAATTTTTGTGCTTCCTCCTCACGTTAGGCACATATCAATATTGCAATAAAAGTAGGAGGAGGCATGCAACAAAAATAGGCTACTGACATGCTAAATTTTTTACCAATGAAAACAACACAAAACCAACTCAAATAGCAAATACTTAAAGCAAAAAATAAAAGTGCCAATGCAACATCAATGCATCTACACTCAAGACACAAAGCTAAGAAAGACACATACAGAATTCCAGGTTACCTCCTAGGAAGTGCTTTATTTAAAGGCAGATAGCTAGGCTTCGGTGCTCCATAAGGTCATCCACCCATATGCCAAGGGATGTCAACCCCGAGTGTGAGACCTACCTTCGACCGGGGTTGGGAGAACCTCATAGCAGAGCTCAGTTAGAGGCGTACTCTCTTACGGTGCATCATCATCATATATGTAAATTCATACTTGCTCTTGGGTGAGTACTGATGCACCAAGATAAGGGGAGATGCCTGAAACATTAGTGGATGCAACTTCACAATAATATTATAATGGAGAGGATGAGGAGCTGCAGGCAGATCATAACCTTCATCATTTTCATCAAGCAACACATTAATTATGTCAAAACAGTGGCCATTCCATTGGTGGGAGTTTCCGAACAGTGGCCATTCCATCCTTCACCTCCGTGTTTCTCTGGCTCATCATTTTCCAAACATTCTTGTTCTTGTGACTTGATGATATCTTCTTCTTCTTGTTCCTCGATAACGTTATGTTCCTCCGAAATTTTGGCTTGGGAGATGGCATCCATCTGTTCTTGATAGTCCTTGTACAAAGGATTCTCATGAAAATTATTGTCTACGCAGAAGTCGTATACGTTCTCTAGCAAGCCTTTATGCTTAGTCACCGATTCATATTCTTCTGGGAGCCTGTTGACCCACATTAAAAGCTCAAATGATCTAAGCATTAGCATCATCTCCTCAATTACCTCATCAATTTCAAGAGGATATTCACCACGGTTGTAGGATCTCACAACCGGGTGTGTCTGATTACCGCATTAAAAGCTCATGTGGAGAAGAGATTGGCACCGTATGCACCTGTAGGGATATCATTAACTACAATATATAACTCCGTAATTTCTCACCCATTGCATCACCTATGTCGGTATTTCCAATATTCCTTGAGTATCCTCCTTTTTTCATCATATTGTTTCATTGCAGCCTCCATGTCTTCATCTGGCATATCGGAGCAAGACATTTTTTTGTATTTTTGGATTAAAGGAAAAGTGTAAGATAAGTAGCAACAAATAAAAATAAACTATGTGCGAGTGGGTAAGTAATAACCAAGTGATATGCTCCCTGGCAATAGCGCCAGAAAATGCTTGATGGCATGCAAGTGCACAGGGCTGTTGTAGCACTTTTGTGTGATAAGTAGAGTGTCAAACCCACGGGGAGCTGATAGGAAGGAGCCACAAACCCCGCAACTACATTGTCACTTTCACTCAGCCACATACGCACCCAAACCAAAGTTTGGAAATAGTCTACTCTATCATATCTAGGAAAACTCGATAAAAGGTATTTAACTAAACTACTAACAAAGAGAGTAAAAACAGTAAATAAAAGACACTAAGTTAGTAAGGACGATGCTTGAGTAGTAAAGCATTGTCGATGGTTCTGAAATCACTACAACATATGAACTACTGTATCCTCTAGTAACTGGTCAAATGCATAAGTGGGCGGAGCCGGGTACAATACATGTTCTACTCAAGGTAGACTTCGTGCCACGCATGCCAACATCATAGTCTCCCTCGTAGGGTTACAACTAATGATAATTAAGGGTTACCCCGTGGACGCGACCTCTCTAAGGGTTCTCCATAACTCCCCAATCCTTTGCAAAGGCGAGGAACCGAGGCTTTTACTGTCACCTCTAATTACCCCAATATCCCCAACCATCACAAGGACTGTAACATACTTCACAACACAAGGCAAAACATGAATGAGCGCTCCTCTCAACATCTGCGAAGGCTACTAACTCAAATCATGAATAGGTAATATTGGATTGCAACAATTATCAAAAAGGGTTCAACCATATCCTCAAGAACTAGTACAACTACTCAATCAAACACATGAAGGCTAGGGACAAGTTACAAGACGGCATCAAGACGGTGAAGGGAGATGGCATGGTGGTGATGGCGGCGGTACCGTGATGATGCTGATGGTGGTCGCACCAGTGGTGATGATGGAGATGGGGCACCACCGGTGGTGGCGGTGCCGGCGCGAGGGCACCGGCCCGAAGGCCGGTGCTCATGGTGGTGGAGCCTCCTCCTTCTTTCCTAGACTTTGCCCCTTCTTCTCAGGTGGTGGAGCAGCAATGGGGATGGTTTGTGGATGAATGAGATCAGATGTGGCGGCGGCTAGGCTTGTAGGTGATATATATGGAGCATCCCTAGCCTCCTTTCTTGATGGGCTTCATCAGAGGGCTCCCAATGAGCCAAATCCTCTCCCAATCTCTTCCTTACGAGTCAAGGATCCCGTGGGATTGAACAGGGACAAAATTGGTGAAGAATCTCGTCTGGAAGGGCAACTTCTGTGGCTATCTCCATGTCAAATGGCTGCCAAAACGACCGTGTGTGGTCGTATGAAACGCCGTCTTTTGAGCTGACCTCCTCCAGTAAAATGGTCGCCATTTCTTCGTACGAACTCACAATTTGACATTCTTGGGCTCGTTGGATTCGTATGAATGACGCTGATCCATTTCCGTTCTTAGATCTTGATTTGGACCAATTTGGAAAAATGACTTTTTCTGACTTTCGAAATGGCTAAGTTTGACCCCTGCCCGACTTAGTACCAAACCCATCCTTGATCCTTTCATCGTGCTTGGTCCTAGGTTGCTGCAAAACACCTATAGACAAAAGAAAATAGAGAAAACTAATAAACCAAATAAAATACTAAATGCGCAATGCTCACAATGATAATTGCAAAAGCCAGTAATAATACATAATGGATAACTATTTGGTTCAATGGGACATGATATATGAAGATAACTTGCAACAAATGAGCTCTAAAATGCGTAGATATATGGGCTCGCGGATGCGCCCGGTCAGTCCGCCATGTAGGACACGGCCCTCCCCGGACCACCTTTCCTCTTTCTTTATCCCTCCCTTTTTCTTTCTCTATCCCTCCCTTTTTCTTTTTCTCTCTTCATCTTCACCAATCACATGCAAGTGACTAGACATATAAGAGAGAAAATGAGGAGTATGACTACATGGACAAACAAATAGGTGCTCAAAATGGACACACACACGCACACTACTGGGCGCGTCCATAGATGTCTAGGGGGTAGATTTGCTAAGTCCGACTTTAGATGCTCTTCACCTTCTCTGGGAGTGAGCCCATCTAGTTCTCCTAGAAATGGAACCTTAGACCACATACCCACATTTTCGGATGAAGCTCAATGGCCAGTATCTGTGGGATAACATATCCTCTTTCTAACTTGAGTGTCGTTGAATTTGGAATCAATGAATTAAAAAAACTTGTTGAACATTCGGTTATCTCAGATGTAATATCTACATTTGAACTATTGTTTTACTAGTGATATTTGCACATTATTTATAGATGCATTATGCTATTTTTTATGATCATTTTGAGTGTTATGAAAAAAAAACAGGGATGGATATTTCGAAGACACTGTTAAATGGTCGGCTCCCACATCAGTGTCCTGTACTGGTCCAGAACAATCTACGGATAAATAGTGTGTCCATTTTAGAGGAAGGTGTTGGAGATGCCCTCAGTTACTAGATATGCAATGGAGTCTAGTAGGCAAATAGCTGCTAGTATAATCATTCTTGTTGACATGGGATCTGAAACATTGTCAAATTACTGCCAAGAACTTCTGCCTGATGGTTCTAATTCCCCTCTGTCATCAACTCCAGGAAGGAGATCTAGAAAACTTCCCACCATTGTGCATCCAATGGAAGCTGACAATTAGTATGAGTTGCAACTTGCTCGATCCATCCATCTAGTCGTACTGCATGCCCTCAACTCTTTTATAAACTCGTATGTATGTCATCGGATGGCCGAAATGATGTTATAGATCAAAGATTTCTTAATGATCCCCCCTCTCCTCCCTCCCGCGGCGCTCCCGTGAGTGCCCGAGAGGAACCCTAGCCCCCGCCTCACTTCTCCTCCTCCCTCGCCGCCGCCCAGCAATGTCGCCAGGCAAAGCCTGGCCGGCAAGGGCGGCGGCGAGGCCTCCCTCTCCCCTCTACACGAGATCCATGGCTGGGGCGGGCCGGTCACTCGTCTGGGAGTGGTGGCCTATGGCGGGGGCCAACGACGCGATGGCGCAACTCTAGGGTGGCGGCGAGGGCGCCTAGTGGCGTCGTGACGGTGGCTAGGCGAGCATCTGTGGTGCGGGGGCCACAGCAAGGACAGATCAAGCGGCCGAGGCCCGGCGCTCCTCCGGCCAGATCCTCTCGGATTTGGTATTTGGTGGCGGCGGGCATCGGGGGTGGCGGCAGAGGCCCATCTGGGGCTCGGCGTGGTGGGGTTTGCAGCGGCGTGGCAGCAACCTCGTGGTCGGCCAGGTCTTCCCGCAGCGATGGCGGGACATGCTCCAGTGGTGGTTCGTCTGTGACTGATCTTGTAGGGTGGAACCCTAAGTGGAGATCTTTTCACACATGGAGGGGAAAAAGGATGAACAACAAGAACACAAAATGAAAATTCACTCAAACAAAACCCAATTACACATCCACTAGAATAGCATAGTTGAGATCCACAAGAATACAAGAACAATCCAAGGAAAACAAGCACAATGATAGAATTCTTCCCAAATCCAAGAGGAAAGGAGGTCTTGATATCCACTAGGGATCTTCTCCTTGGAGGTCTTGATCTCCTAGAGGAGTGGTACAAGGAGCAAAGCTCTCTCTAAAGTCTCATAATACTTTATTGACCCTCAACAATGCCCATGACACGAAATATATAGGTAGATGGAGGTGAGAGATGAGTTGGGGGGTAAAACAGGGAGTCCACGACCGAATCTTGTGAGGACCATGCACACGGGGTAAGTGAGGCCCATGCGCATGGGGGTCCCATGGGCACGGTACACGTCCGTGCTCACGGGGTGCTACAGCGGCGAGCCCGTGGGCACGGGGTCTGGAGGCCGTGTGCACAGGGGTGTGTGTCTTCACTTCTAGTAGGTCTCTGCGAGACCCGTGAGCACGGGGTCAGGGAGGCCCGTGCGTACGGGGTTGTCTAGGAGCTACTGTCTTCCTTGTATAGGCTGTCTCCATCTTCCTTATGGCCTTGGGGTCCTTCTCCTAGGACTTTCGGGTGTTCCTTAGCTACTTGTTGGAGGTCGCCCTCATACCTAATGACACATAGCACACTTTGGTGAGGTAGCATCCAAGTTCCATCCATATCCATATCAATCTCGTAGAGGAGTGAGTTCACCTCGGTTTCGATGGCACGTGCACGAGCTCTTCTCATAGGTCCACGTAGTGCTTGATGAGTTGGTTTAGAGTCCATGGGGATGACCAAAGGATGCTCCGCATCATCTCCCGCCCCCCTTGGGAGGGGAGAGATCCGTCCTCGGATCATGAACTTCATCACCATGGTATGGGGACAAGTCATTGACGTTGAAGATGTCTCTTATGTTGTACTTGTCACGTGGGATGTCGATCTTGTAGGCATTTGTCATTGTAACGTGCGAGAACCTTGAAGGTTCCATCAGCTCGTGGTAGTAGCTTGGACTTGCACTCGTTGGGGAAATGTTGTTTACGAAGGTGTAGAAGCTGCTCTCTTCTCAAGCTGGGCACTAATATGTGTGGCTTGCATCCGAGTCAGTTAACTAGGCAGAACCTGCTCTCTTCTCAAGCTGGGCAGAAGAGCGACTCCGTGGATCCTTATGTAGTTTAAGGCGTGGAAGGTGCTGTGCTGGAACGTCCGAGGGATCAACTCCGAGCAAAAACAATTGGCTCTGCGTAATGCCATTAGTAGTAGTGGATGTTCAGTAATTTGTCTGCAAGAAACCAAGCGTGCTATCTTTGATGTTGCTTTTGTTAAACTTTTCTGTCCTCGAAAGTTTGATAAATTCGAAGTGGTGCCCTCTCAGGGGGCCTCTGGTGGTTTAATTGTGATATGGGATAGTTCGATGTTTAATGGCACTGTGATATGTTCAGAATCTTTTGCTTTGGGTATTCAGTTTACTTCTCTGCAAACTGCCAACAAGTGGAATCTTATCAATGTTTATGGGCCATGCACTGGGCCTACCAGAGCTGCGTTCACTTCTTGGCTGTTTGATTTGGACATACCTGATGATGAGGATTGGCTTCTCTGTGGTGACTTTAATTACATTAGAGCGCCTGATAATCGAAACAAACCCGGAGGGGATTCTAATGACATGCTAACATTTAATGATTTTATACAATCTCAAGTGTTGGTAGAGTTACCAATTAAGGGCAGGTAGTTCACGTGGAGCAATATGCAAACTGATCCTCTACTTGAACAGATCGACTGGTTCTTTACTTCTTCCAACTGGACGTCGAACTATCCTAACACCACTGTGGGGCCACTCCCCAAGCCAGTCTCTGATCATACTCCCTGTGTGGTCTCCATAGAGTCCTTTGTCCCCAAAAGTAAGGTGTTTAGGTTTGAAAATTTCTGGGTTTCACATCCAGGTTTCTTGGAGCTGGTGCAGGCTTCATGGGACAAGTACTGTTATGCGCCCAACTCAGCTGCACTGTTATGCAAGAAGCTGAAAAACTTGAGGTATGCTCTCAAAAAATGGAGTAAAAACATCTCTCGTTTGAATTTGTGTATTGACAATTCAAACAGGGCACTTCTCGAACTGGATAATTTTGAAGATAAGCGGGTGTTGACAATACCTAAAGCTAACTTCAGGGGGATTCTTAAGGATCATTTGGTCACCCTACTCGGCTATAAACAAGAATACTGGAAGAAGAGGTACACAGTTCGTTGGTTCAAATGTGGGGGTGATAATACTAAATTCTTCCACTCGGCGGCGTCGGAGAGATATCGTAAAAATTCCATCGCCTCTCTCAAACTTCAGGATGGTACTGTTGTTTCTGACCATGCAGGTAAAGCGAAGGAGCTCTTTGAAACGTACAAGGAAAGACTGGGCAGAAAGACACCTTATGAAATGAAGTTTGATCTGGCAAGAATTATTAAGAAAGTGGAAGGCTTGGATGAGCTGACTAAACCCTTCACGCATGAGGAGATAGATAAGGTGGTGCAGGAGATGCCTGTGGATAGAGCTCCCGGACCTGATGGGTTCAATGGCTGCTTCCTCAAATCTTGCTGGCATATCATCAAAGAAGATTTTTACAGTCTTTGTAAGGATTTCTATGATGGTACGCTAGATCTTCAAAGTCTCAACTCAGGTTATATAACGCTCATCCTGAAGATCTAGTTGCCCGAGTCTGCTAATGACTACAGACCAATCACCTTGCTCAACTGTTGTCTCAAGCTCATAACTAAGCTGCTGGCTAACCGTCTACAAAAATTTGTTCTTAAAGTTATTCGTCGTAATCAATATGGTTTTCTCAAAGGGAGGTCCATCCAAGACTGCTTGGCGTGGGCCTTCGAGTTCATTCATCAGTGTCAGGCGTCTGGGAGTAAGTGCTGTATCCTGAAGTTGGATTTTGCGAAGGCGTTCGACACGATTCAGCATGAACCAATGATTGAGATCATGCGCAGTATGGGGTTTGATGATAAGTGGTTGAGCTAGATCAATTGTATCTTTTCCTCTGGTTGCTCCTCGGTGTTGGTCAATGGCACCCCGAGGAAGCAGTTCCAATGTCTCTGCGGCGTTCGTCAGGGTGATCCTTTGTCACCACTGATTTTCGTTCTCGCAGCGGATCTGCTGCAGTCGGCAATCAATGACGCATGTAACTCAGGGTTGATCCAACTACCTATACCAACGCCAAATAATGACTACCCCGTAATCCAGTACGCCGACGATACGATCGTCGTGTTTCCCGCTTGCCCCATGCAGGCTCAGGTGTTGAGGAATATTCTGATGGATTACACAACGTCTGTTGGGTTCAAGATCAACTTTCACAAATCCACTTTGGTACCTATCAACCTGGATCACATAAATGCCACAGCGTTGGCGGCAGTCTTCGGTTGCTTAATTGGTCAGATGCCGTTCACGTACCTTGGTTTACCCATGGGGACCACACGTCCGTCTGTAAATGATTTGATGCCATTGGTCACGTCAGTGCAGAGAAGGGTTCCTGCTGCTGCGTCCCTGCTGGATTATGGCTCCAAGCTAACTTTGCTCAATTCTGTAGTGACCTCTCTGGCCATATATGCCATGTGTTCGATCAAGATAAACCCCAAAATCATTGAACATCTTGATAAGCTGCATAGATCTTGTCTCTGGGTGAGGAAATCAGATGATGGAAACAAAAGTAGCTCGCTGGCTGCATGGGGGATGGTGTGTAGACCAAAGAACAAAGGAGGCCTAGGGATCATTGATCTCAAAATCCAAAACCAGGGGCTCCTGCTTAAACAGCTCCATAAGTTCTATAACAAGCTTGATGTGCCTTGGGTGAACTTGATCTGGAATGCTTACTATACAGACAAGGTTCCTCATGCAATAGAGCCCTGTGGTTCGTTTTGGTGGAAGGATGTCATGCAACTCTCGGATATTTACCGAGGGATTACCAAGGTGGATGTGGCTGCGGGGCACACGGTCCTTTTCTGGAAGGATAATTGGAAAAATGAGGTCTTTCAGGATCGGTTCCCGAGAGCTTTTTCGTTTGCTACAGATCCTGACATATCGGTGCGCTAGTTGCTTTCTGCTCAACGTTTGAGCGAGGTGTTTCACCTTCCATTATCGCATGAGGCACGGCAAGAGGTGGCTGGTTTGCAGGCGGGTACTTTGGATGTAGCTATCACCGAGGACAAGGACATCTGGTCTTGTGTCTGGGGGGGTGGAGCTTTTCGTTCCACACAATACTATGCCTACTGCTTCAGCCAGGTTCAGGTTGACAATGCCTTCTGGTGGATTTGGAAATCCAAATGCACCATGCAGTGGAAAGTTTTCTCATGGTTGCTAATGTCTGACAGATTGAACACTAGAAACATGCTCAAGAGACGACATTACAGAATCCAAAATGATGATTACACGTGTCTGCTCTGCTGTAACCCTCCGAAGGAGGACATTATACACCTCTTTTTTACCTGCCCCTTCAGCCAGAGATGCTGGGACGCCCTTGGGATACAATGGCCAAATGATCCGTGCAGGCTGAGGAAATTGCATGGGGCCAAGGCTACATGGACTCGACCAATGTTTCTCGAAGTCTTTGTGGCGGCAGCCTGGGGGATCTGGAAGGAAAGAAATGACAAACACTTCCGTGGGATTCAGCCCTCGTTTGGGTCGTGGAGGGGAAGATTCAAACGGGACTTTGCCATGCTAGTGCATAGAGCAAAGCAGGAGCATAGCCCCTTTATCCTATCCCTTGTAGATTCTTTGTAAAAGATCCTTGTAGATTACCTTGTAATAGTCTAGTCTCTTTACCCCCCCCCCTCTCTGATGTAATCTGTAACTCTTTGGACTTGCTAACTCCCCCCCCCCCTCTCTCTTAACATATTAATATAAAAAAAGGCAGTGAGCGAACCTCACTGTCACCAGTTCTCAAAAAACGAAGGTGTAGAAAATGAGATCTCCCGGGTTAAACACCATAGGTTGCTTCTTTATGTTTAGCTTGGAGGTGAGGGGGTGTACTTGACACTCGATTGTGTTCCTTGATTCTTCATGCATCTTCTTGAGATAGCTTGATCTTGCGGTCGTGTCCATGTTTGCACGTTCTTGTAGTGGTAGAGGTAGGATGTCCAATGGCGACAACGGGTTGAAGCCGTAGATGACCTTGATACGTCTCCAACGTATCTATAATTTTTTATTGTTCCATGTTGTTATATTATCATTCTTGGATGTTTTACAATCATTTTATAGCAACTTTATATCATTTTTGGGACTAACCTATTGACATAGTGCCCAGTGCTAGTTGCTGTTTTTAGCTTGTTTTTTACTTCGCAGAATATTCCTACCAAACGGAGTCCAAACGCACCGAAACTTTTTGGAGATTTTTTTGGACCAGAAGACAACTTGGGAGCCAAGGAAGCACCTGGGGGAGGCCTGTGGGGCCCACAAGACACCAGGGCGTGCCAGAGGCCCCTGGCGTGCCTTGATGGGTTGTGGGGCCCACGAGGGTCTCCTCCACCACCTCTCGGCTCTATAAATCCCCAGAAACTCCAGAAACCCTAGGGGAGCAGACGAAACACAATTCCATCCATCGCAAGTTCCAGAAACACGAGATCCAATCTAACACCATCACGGAGGGGTTCATCATCCTCATTGGTGCCTCTCCGATGATGCGTGAGTAGTTCAGTATAGACCTTAGGGTTCGTAGGCAGTAGCTAGATGGCTTCTTCTCTCTTTTTGATTCTCAATACAATGGTCTCTTGGAGATCTATTTGATGTAATGACTTTTTGCGTTGTGTTTGTTGGGATCCGATGAAGTTCGAGTTTATGATCAGATCTCTATCCATGAATATTATTTGAGTATTCTTTGGTCTCTTATATCCATGATTACATATAGCCTCGTATTTCTTCTTCGAATCTTTGGTTTAGTTAGGCCAACTAGATCAATTTTTCTTGCCATGGGAAGAGGTGCTTTGTGATGGGTTCGATCTTACGGTGTCCTTGCCTAGTGACAGAAGGGGTAGCGAGGCACGTATGTATCATTGCTATTAAGGATAACAAGATGGGGTCTATTCCTACATGAATAGATCTTGTCTACATCATGTCATCGTTCTTTTTGCATTACTCTGTTTCTCCATAAACTTAATACACTAGATGCATACTGCATAGCGGTCGATGTGTGGAGTAATAGTAGTAGATGCAGAATCGTTTCGGTCTACTTATCTTGGATGTGATGCCCATATAATGATCATTGCCTTGGATATCATCATAATTATTTGATCTTCTATCAATTGCCCAACAGTAATTTGTTTACCCACCGTATGCTATTTTCTTGAGAGAAGCCACTAGTGAAATCTGCGGCCCTCGGGTCTATCTTTTTATCATATTACTTTTCGATCTATTTTTCACCGTATTTGCTTTCAGATCTGTTATTCCAAAACCCAAAAATACTTTGTTGCACTTTTTATTTGCATCTTTTATTTCGTATTTTATTCAGATCTATTTGTCCAATCTCATACTACTTAATCTATCTTTTTACCGAGGAGGGATTGACAACCCCTCTTAGGCGTTGGGTTGCGAGGTTTTGTTCTTTGTGTGTAGGTACTGTTTACATAGTGTTGCTTGGTTCTCCTACTTGTTCGATAACCTTGGTTTCATAACTGAGGGAAATACCTACCATAGATGTACTACATCATCCCTTCCTATTTGGGGAAATACCAACGCAGTTTCAAGCCGCATCAAAAGGAATTTCTGGCGCCGTTGCCGGGGAGACATCATCAACATCTATCTGGTTCCTAATCGCAAATCTCATCTCCTTGCAATTTACATTATTTTCCATTTGCCTCTCGTTTTCATCTCCCCCACTTCACAAAAATTTGCCTTTTTATTCGCCTTCTTTTTCGTTTGCCTTTTCCTCATCAGATCTCTTTTTGCTTGCAATCTTGTTTGCGTAGTAACGATGTCTCAAGAAAATACCAAATTGTGTGCTTTTTCCAATACTAATAATAATGATTTTATTAGCACTCCGATTGCTCCTCGCGCCACTAGTGTGGAGTCTTGTGATATTAATGCCGCTTTGTTGAATCTCGTTATGAAAGATCAATTTTCCGGCACTCCTAATGAGGATGTCGCGTCCCATCTAAACACATTCGTAGAATTGTGTGATATGAAAAAGAAAAAAGATGTGGACAATGATATTGTGAAGTTGAAATTATTTCCTTTCTCCTTGCGGGATCGTGCAAAAATTTGGTTTTCTTCTTTGCCTCACAATAGTATCGATTCTTGGGATAAGTGCAAGGATGCTTTTATTATTAAGTATTTTCTGCCTGCGAAAATTAATTCCCTTAGAAATCATGAATTTTAAGCAACTTGAGCATGAACATGTTGCACAATCTTGGGAAAGAATGAAATTGATGCTAAGAAATTGTCCTACTCATGGTTTAAATCTTTGGATGATCATACAAAAAATTTATGCGGGATTGAATTTTGTCTCTAGAAATCTCTTAGATTCCGCCGCGGGTGGTACTTTTATGGAAATTACTTTGGGTGAAGCTACTAAATTGCTAGACAATATCATGGCAAATTATTCACAATGGCATACCGAAAGGGCACCTACTAGTAAAAAAGTTAATTCGGTCAAAGAAATTAGTACTTTGAGTGAAAAAGTTGATGCTCTAATGAAATTGATTGCTACTAAAAATGCTCCTATTGATCTTAATGATGTGCCTTTGTCTACTTTGATTGAGCAAAATAGTGATCCCGTAGATGTGAATTTTGTCTCGCGGAACAATTTTAATAACAATGCTTATAGAGGTAATTTTAATCCTAGGCCTTTTCTTGGAAATTCCTCTAATAATTATGGTAATTCCTATGGTAATTCTTCTTACAATAATAATAGGAACCCCTCTGATCTTGAGAGTAATATTAGAGAATTTATCAATGCTCAAAAAGTTTTCAATACTACGATAGAAGAAAAGTTGAATAAGATTGATGATATGTCTAGAAGCATTGATAGAATTTCTCATGATGTAGAAAATCACAAGAATCAATTAAAGCTTTATATGTTACTATGGATGAAAGTAAGAAAAGAATCGCTATGCTTAGAGCTAAAAGAGAATTTTTAGAAAGAACATTTTCTACCAATTGCTTTCATAATAATGATGAAGATCTTAAAGTGATTGGAGTTTCTTCTATTGATTCCTTGTTTAGTAAGATTAGAATTGATGATAAATGGTCTGAAGAAGAGTTAACTTTAGCTAGAAGAGGTCCCAATGATTCGGAGGGTGAAAATCTTGATGAAAAAATTGATAAAAGTGGGTTTGGAGAGGTCAAAACTTTAACTAGTGATGCGCCCACTCTTTTGGATTACAAAGACTTTAATTATGGTAGTTTCTCTTTGATTGAGTGTATTTCTTTTTTGCAATCCTTGATAAATTCAACCCATGCTGATGAACAAAAGAAATCTTTTACTAAACATATTGTTGATGCCATGGTGAAAGCTTTTGAAGAAAAATTGGAATTAGAGATTTTAATTCCTAGAAAATTACATGATGAATGGGAACCTACCATTAAATTTAAGATTTAAAATTATGAGTGCTTTGCTTTATGTGATTTGGGTGCTAGTGTTTCCACAATTCCGAAATCTCTATGTGATGTGCTTGGTCTTACCAATATTGAAGAATGTTCTCTTAATTTGCACTTGGCGGATTCTACTATTAAAAAGCCTTTGGGAAAAATTAATGATGTTCTTATTCTTTAAAATAGGAATTATGTGCCCATAGATTTTATTGTTGTTGATATTGATTGCAATCCGTCTTGTCCCATTATACTTGGTAGACCGTTTTTACGAACTATAGCTGCCGTGATTGGTATGAAAGAAGGCAATATTAAATTTTAATTTCCACTAAGAAAGGGTATGGAACACTTCCCTAGAACAAGAATTAGGCCACCATATGAATCAATCATGAGGGCAACGTATGGAGCAAAAACCAAAGATGACAATACTTAAATCTATGCATTATGCCTAGCTAGGGGCATAAAACGATAGCGCTTGTTGGGAGGCAACCAAATGAATAAATTTTTCTTTATCTTTTTCTTTCTGTTCTTGAGTGTTTGCACAATTATGCTACTATTATGATTGTGTTTTTTATGTTTTAGTTAGTGTTTGTGCCAAGTAAAGCCTTTGGGATCATGTTGGGTGATAGTTGATTTGATCTACTTGGAAAACAGAAACTTTTGCATCCAGTAGCAGAATTTGAAAAAATCACAAAAGAGACAAAAAATTCTGAGTTTTTCTACACAAGATTGATATACAAATTTACTACCTTGTCCTAACTTTTCAGAATTTTTGGAGTTACAGAAGTATGAGTAAAATTCGCCTCTTTATAGACTATTCTGTTTTTAACAAATTATGTTATCGTTGCATTGTGTGCTTATTTTCATGAATCTATGGATTGTATCGGGAGGGCTATAAGACATGGTAAAGTTAGAATACAGTAGGTATAATGCAATAATAAAATATGAATGGGTTTGTAACAATACTTAAAGTGAAGATTGGTTTTCTTATACGAACCGATCTCACGAAGGTTTTGTTAAGTTTTGTGTGATTGAAGTTATCAAGTTTTGGGTGAGATCACGATGGATGAAGGAATAAGGAGTGTCAAGAGCCTAAGCTTGGGGATGCCCCATGGCGCCCCAAGTTAATATTCAAGGAGAACCAAGCAACTAAGCTTGGGGATGCCTCGGAAGGCATCCCCTCTTTCTTCTAACGACCATTGGTAATTTTACTTGGAGCTATATTTTTATTCGTCACATATCATGAGGTTTGCTTGGAGCGTCTTGTATTATATGAGTCTTTGCTTGTTTTGCTTTTTAGTTTCTCATAAGTATCCTTGTTGGACACACCTATTTGAGGGAGTCAAAATTATGCTATGATTTATTAGAATTGCTCTATATGCTTCACTTAAATTTTTTGAGCTATGGAATTGCTCTAGTGCTTCACTTATATCGTTTTGAGCACAGTGTGCTTTTATATTTTTGAAGAAATACTCTCATGCTTCACTTAGATTAATTTGAGAGTTAGTATTTTTTCGAGAAATCATCTCATGCTTCACTTATATTATTTTGAGAGATGAAATTTTTATGCTCATGTTCTTCACTTAAATTTATTCGAGCTTGTCAGAAGCAATGGCAATATATGAAACTAGTCCCAAAGTGATAGATATTCAAGAGGGATATAATAAAAACTTTCATGAAGATCATTGGACAAAATAAACTTGATTCCTTGTAATAGTTTTGAGATATGTTGGTGAGTAATTATGCTTTAGTAAGAATATTGGTGTTAAGGTTTGTGATTCCCTATGCAAGTACGAAAGTCAATAGTTATGCAATGAAATTACATCCTACTTGTGGTGCATTATTCGGTGTTAGTTATGCTTAATGCTCGTTTATGAGAATTTTCATTTCTTGGTTGGTTGCTTCACAATCTATTTGCTAGACTCCACTTTACTAAGTAGAAATACTACGTGTGCATCCAAAATCCTTAAACCCAGTTTTGCCATATGAGTCCACCATACCTACCTATATGCAGTATTTATATGCCGTTCTAAGCAAATTTGTATGTGCCAACTCTAATTTTCAAAATGAATTTCCTTTTTGTGTGCCCGTACCGCTCATGAAGCGGCAGGGGGTGGCCAATATTTTCCATGCTAGATGTGTTATTCTCAAGATGAGTGTTTATTCACTTGTCATTGCATGAGAGTACGGCGGTAATAGGGATGCCTAGTCCCGAAATGAAAAAGAAATTTACTTTATGTTGTCAAATAATAAATTCCTTGGAAAGTGTTGGTATGGACGGTACCCGTGGATACGACTAGCCGTGGAGTGTGAAAGAATGGTGGAAAAAGGAATAAACTTTATTTTATGTTTGGGAACCGCCTATGATATATCTAGCATGGAAAGTGTTGGGAATTACTCGGTCGTTTTCATTGACGGGAAAAGCATGCCTCTAAAAATATTTTAACTCTCAATTTAAGCTTTGAGCTCTGGCACTACAAATCCCTACTTCCCTCTGCGAAGGGCCTATCTATTTATTTTATGCAATTTTTATTTTTATTTGAGTCTCCATCTTCTCTTACAAAGCGCCAACTAAGGGGCACTATGATCGTACTTCAGCATTGGATATAGCTAATATTCGAGTGTGTTTCATGAATGGATCAATGATTGAGCATGATGGGCTAGGGATAACTTTCTTTAGTGTTGATATTTTGAAAGACATGGCTGCTTGTTGATATGCTTGAGTATTAAAATCTTCATGTCAAATATAGACTATTGCTTTGAACCATATAAAAGTCCAAATGTCCATGCTACAAAAGAAAAGAATATTTGATGAACATGTTAGGCAGCATTCCAAATAAAAAATTCTGTTTTTATCATTTACCTACTCGAGGACGAGTAGGAATTAAGCTTGGGGATGTTGATATGTCTCCAATGTATCTATAATTTTTTATTGTTCCATGCTGTTATATTATCATTCTTGGATGTTTTACAATCATTTTATAGCAACTTTATATAATTTTTTGGGACTAACCTATTGACATAGTGCCCAGTGCCAATTGCTGTTTTTTACTTCACAGAATATCCCTACCAAACGGAGTCCAAACGCAGCGAAACTTTTTGGAGATTTTTTTGGACCAGAAGACAACTTGGGAGCCAAGAAAGCACCTGGGGGGAGGCCCGTGGGGCCCACAAGACACTAGGGCGCACCAGAGGCCCCTGGCATACCCTGATGGGTTGTGGAGCCCACGGGGGTCTCCTCCACCACCTCTCAGCTCTATAAATCCCTAGAAATTCCAGAAATCCTAGGGGAGCAGACGAAACGGAATTCCAGCCGCCGCAAGTTCCAGAACCACGAGATCCAATCTAACACCATCACGGAGGAGTTCGTCATCCTCATTGGTGCCTCTTCGATGATGCGTGAGTAGTTCACCATAGACCTACGGGTCCATAGGCAGTAGCTAGATGGCTTCTTCTCTCTTTTTGATTCACAATACAATGGTCTCTTGGAGATCTATTTGATGTAATGACTTTTTGCGGTGTGTTTGTTGGGATCCGATGAAGTTCGAGTTTATGATCAGATCTCTATCCATGAATATTATTTGAGTCTTCTTTGATCTCTTATATGCATGATTACTTATAGCCTCGTATTTCTTCTTCGAATCTTTGGTTTAGTTAGGCCAACTAGATCGGTTTTTCTTGCCATGGGAATAGGTGCTTTGTGATGGGTTCGATCTTACGGTGTCCTCACCCAGTGGCAGAAGGGGTAGCGAGGCACGTATGTATCATTGCTATTAAGGATAACAAGATGGGGTCTATTCCTACATGAATAGATCTTGTCTACACCATGTCATCGTTCTTATTGCATTACTCCGTTTCTCCATGAACTTAATACACTAGATGCATGCTGGATAGCTGTCGATGCAGAATCGTTTCGGTCTACTAATCTTGGACATGATGCCTATATAATGATCATTGCCTTGGATAAGGTCATAATTATTTGATCTTCTATCAATTATCCAACAATAATTTGTTTACCCACCGTATGCTATTTTCTCGAGAGAAGCCACTAAAAAGCTAAAGCCCCCGGGTCTATCTTTTTATTATATTGCTTTTCGATCTATTTTTCACCGTATTTGTTTACAGATCTATTATTCCAAAAACCCAAAAATACTTTGCTGCTCTTTTCATTTGCATCTTTTATTTCATTTTTTATTCAGATCTATTTATCCAATCTCATACTAGTTAATCTATCTTTTTACCGAGGAGGGGTTGACAACCCCTCTTACGCGTTGGGTTGCGAGGTTTTGTTTTTTGTGTGCAGGTACCATTTACATAGTGTTGCTTGGTTCTCCTACTTGTTCGATAACCTTGGTTTCATAAATGAGGGAAATACCTACCGTAGCTGTTCTGCATCATCCCTTCCTCTTTGGGGAAATACCAACGTAGTTTCAAGCCGCATCAGGCCTCAAAGGGGGACTTGCCGGTAGTAGAGGGTCATGCTCGATTTTAGGCGTACTCGGCGATGGGAAAGCATTTCGCCCACTCCTTGATGTTCTACTTGATCAATACGCAGAGAAGTGTAGAGAGCATCCGGTTGGTGACTTAAGTTTGGCCATCGGTTTGAGGATGATAGGCCGACAAGAAGAGTAGCTTGATTCCGAGCTTGGCACATAGAGTCTTCCAAAAGTATCTTAGAAACTTACCTCGCGGTCTGACACAATTGTCCTTGGCACTCCATGTGACCTCAAGATTTCCCTCCAAAAGAGATTTGCAACATGTGAAGCATCGTCTATCTTGTTGCGTGGGATAAAATGTGCCATTTTAGAGAATCGGTCCACAACAAAAAATACGGAATGTTTTCCATTTTGAGTTCTAGGCAATCGAATCACAAAGTCTATGCTAATATCTTCCCATGGTTGATACAGAATAGGAAGTGGTATATGTAATCCATGAGATTGAGCTTGTGACTTAGCTCTGCGGCATGTAGAGCACCGGTTTGTGTAGCGTGCGACATCGTGAAACATCCTTGACCAATAGTACTTGGAGGAGAGCGTGGCAAATGTCCTGCCGCATTTGAAATGTCACATAAGTCCTCCGCCGTGAGCCTCTTGCAAAAGCAACAAACGAAGAGAAGACTCGGGTACAAAAAGTTTGTTAGCGCACATAAGATAACCATCTTTGAGATAACAACGCTCCCAATAAGTGTTAGCTTGACATTTGGCATAAGGATTCACAAATGAAGGATCATGCACGTATAAATCTTTAGTGTGCTCAAAGCCAATAATATTGAATTCAAATTGAGTAACTAACATGCACTTGCGGGAAAGGGCATCCGCCACAACATTTTCTTGACCCTTAATGTACTTGATTACATAAGGAAAAGACCCAATGATTTCACTTCATTTAGCATGCCATGTATTCAACTTAGTTTGACCTTTAAGGTATTTAAGCGTCTCATGATCGGTGTGTATGAAAAACTCATGTGGGCGAAGATAATGCTCCCAAACATGCAACACTCACACTAAAGTATATAATTCCTTGTCATAGAAGGGATAGTTAAGTTGTGCGTCGGATAGCTTTTTGCTAAAATATGCAATGGGTCGCTTTTCTTGCATTAAAACTCCACCTATACCATTGCCACTAGCGTCACAATGCACTTCAAAAGTTTTGTCAAATTGAGGCAATGCAAGAATTGGAGCATATGTAAGCAAAGATTTAAGCTCGTCAAATGCGGTAGCTTGAGAGGTTCCCCAAACAAAGGGTGCATTCTTCTTACTCAAAGCATGAAATGGTAATGCAATAGTGCTAAAATCCTTACCAAAGCAGCGATAAAATCCGGCTCGTCCAAGAAAACTACACACTTGATCAAGATTCATTGGTTGTGGCCAAGTTTTAATAGCTTCAATTTTAGACTTGTCAACTTCAACACCCTTAGAGGAGATGACAAAACCCAAGAAAACAAGTTTGTCGACACCAAAATTGCATTTTTCCATGTTTGCATAAAGGCGCTCATTTCTAAGAACTTGCAAAATTTCTCGAAGGTGTGTGACATGATCTTCAAGAGATTGACTAAAGACAAGAATGTCATCAAAATAGACCACAACACAAATACCAATGTATTTTCGAAGAACATAATGTATGACTCTCATAAAAGTGCTAGGCACTTCGGATAAACCCATAGGCATGACTAACCATTCATATAAGCCAAATTTGGTTTTGAAAGTCATTTTCCATTAATCGCCTTCTTGAATGCGAATTTGATAATAGCCACTTTTAAGGTAAATTTTTGAGAAAATGGTGAAACCACTAAGTTCATCTAGCATATCATCTAGGCATGCAATGGGGTGATGGAACCAAACGGTGATAGCATTAATGGGACATCAATTGGAACACATGCGGAAACTACCATCTTTCTGAGGCACAAGTATGACCGAAATAGCACAAGGACTTAAGCTTTCGCGTACATACCCATTTTCCATGAGATGTTGGATTTGCCTTTGGATCTCTTTTGTTTTGTCGGGATTGACACGGTACGGTGACTTGTTCGGTAGAGGTGCACCGGGAATGAGGTCAATGCGGTGCTCAATTCCGCACAAAGGAGGTAGTCCAGGAGGGAGCTCATCAGGGAAGATGTCCTTGAATTCCTGCAAGAGATGAGACAAAACCAGAGGAAGATGTTGTGAAGTATTAGTTGATACGTCTCCAATGTATCTATAATTTTTAATTGTTCCATGCTGTTATATTATCAATCTTGGATGTTTTATATTCATTTTCTAACAACTTTATATCATTTTTTGGGACTAACCTATTGACATAGTGCCTAGTGTCAGTTGTGTTTTTTTCTTGTTTTTTTTACTTCACAGAAAATCAATACCAAACGGAGTCCAACTGCCATGAAACTTTTTGGAGATTTTTTTCTGCTGAGAAGACACCCATGAGGCCCAAGAAGTGCACCAGAGGGGGGCCTGTGGGGCACACTAGGCACCAGGGCGCGCCAGAGGCCCCAGGCGCGCCCTGGTGGTTAGTGGAGCCCACAGGCACCCCCTCCACCGACCTCTGCCTCTATAAATACTCTAAAATCCCAAAACCCTAGGGGAGTCGAGAGAATAGAGTTTCTGCCATTGCAAGTTCTAGAGGCCTTTTTCGGCACTTTGCCGGAGGGGTCAACGATCACGGAGGGGTTCTTCATCATCACCCTTGCCCCTCCGATGATGCACTGGTGCAGCGAGGTGCTATAAAAACGGTTTTTAACCCCTTTCCGCGATGGCATTCTGAATCATTGCCGAGTGAGTGTGTGTGATAGGGGGGTCCTTCCCACATGACCCAGAAACCATCGGGGATAGGCCCTCCGGTCACACACGCTCGGCAAAATGAGGTCGTGTGCGACGGGCGAGCGATCAAATACGATTATATGTACAGTTGTGCTAAAAAAATAAATTATACAGGCAATATCGTTTCTAGTTGTAAGTACATCCCACACAGTCAGTCCCGGCTAAATGTTTCCGTTCGTATGTACATTCCACATAGTCAATCCAAGGAATATGTTTCCGTTAGTATGTACATCCCGCACAGTTAATCCAAGAAGTACGTTTCCGTTCGTATATACATCCCACAAAGTCACTCCAAGGAGAACGTTTCCATTCGCGGGTACATCACACACAATTTTCCCCATTAAATCGTTTGTGATAGCGTTGTCATTGCAGACGATAGTAACAATTTTATCATTTGTGTTATTGAATGCATCACACACGGTGCGTAGAAGAAACTGTGTGGCATAGGCTGTCCATCACACACACTTTTTATGTGGTAAACGTTTGCGCAAGGTGGCCTAACGCAAACAGTTTTCAAGAGGAAGTTATATGTGATTGTTCATTGATCCAACACGTTTCATTCCTAGAAACTGCATGCATTGTCTGAGGTCATCACCCACGGTGTTTTCTCAATAACCGTTTGCAATAGAAAAACCCCAATCAGCAGGCTAATTGGCAATTAGCAGGCTAATTGTCCTATTATTAATAATCCATTTATTAATTGACATTTCATATTAAGCACACAATATATTTCATTTTCGTATTAAGGAAGCAGGATTTCATAATTGAAATACATCAGAGTACAACATCATATAGCTTCATCACTCAGCTACCCCACACAACTACACCAGCACCAAGTTTCACATGCAACATCTATAACCTTTCAAAATTAGCATCATAGACGGTACATAGACAGATGAATCTCATCTGGAAAACTGCTGAAGCGGAAGGCTAATATTGAGCCTTCATTGATGTTGAAGGTCTTTGCAACTTTAAGCCAGTGCCTGTGGATGATTGACCGTCCATCCTTCGTCCTCTTCAGGAACCCTTCAATATTGAACCGTGGGTGTTGTATGAATACCATCCTCGCCACCTGACCATATAGGTGGTTTCGGAGGTAATCATCAGTGAACTGCTTTGGAAAGGCCTGAAAACAAGGATGTGTATAAATATCTTCTCTAGAATGGAAATGGGGAAAAGGAATAAAAAAAGGCAAGGTATAATAGTTAGTACCATCCTGTAGTGAACTGATGTCTTCTTCATTGTGCAGACAAAGATCTTGTTGTTTTTTGTCGCTAATTTCTTTATCCTAACAATCTTTCTGAGTTTCTTGACTTGACTGATATTCATGGACAACTCATTTCCCCATATGCAAAAATGGTCGAACAGTGGGTCAAAACCTCTAACAGCAGGACCTACATGTGCAAGACCAAATTGTTAAAAAACTAAATATTAGAATGGTTCCTGCAATTCCACAATAATGTGCTATTAGACAAAGGACCGTGCATGTGCGAACCTCGATTGTAAACCTCAGTGCTTCCCATTGTTTCCCTGCAACACGTATAAGGTAGTTAGTGATCAGGTTAAGTGAGGGTTCGCATGCTGTCAGTAAAATATGTTGATAAAAAATAAGCACATTGCAGATTCATCAGATTAATTCGAGCCACATGGAAAACCCATTTATCCAAACCAAGCATGATTAAGAACTAGGAAATATAGCAATTGTATATGTTTCTCATGTATTAAGTGCAGCCAAATTCGATTTATTCCTCACATGCACAACAATACAAAATTCTACCCATGACAATTGGACATCGCATTGCAGAATTGAACCAAGGAGTTAACTAAACACCACAACAAATGAACCAAACATTAACTGAGCACCACATTGCACAATATAACATACTCCTAATAGACGATCTGACAGTTAACCAAACCAAGCATGCTTAACAACTTGGCCATATAGCAATTGTATTTGTTTCTCATGTATTTAGTACATCCAAATTCGATTTATTTCTCACATGGTATACAATAACAAAATGCACCCACAACAATTGAACATTGCATTGCAGAATTGAACCAAACAGTTAACTAAACACCACAACAAATGAACCAAACATTAACTGAGCACCACATTGCACAATATATAACATACTGGAAGATCAGACAGTTAACCAAACCAAGCATGCTTGACAACTTGGAAATATAGCAATTGTATTTGTTTCTCATGTATTTTGTACAGATAAATTCGATTTATTTCTCACATGGAAGACAATACAAAATTGCACCCTGAAGAATTAAACATAGCATTTGCAGAATTGAACCAAATAGTTCACTGAACACGACAACTAATTAACCAAACAGTAATAAGTGAGCACCACATTGCACGACATATAGAACATATACACTAGAGCAACAGATTGCATGTTAAAAGTAGATAGGACAATTCACTAGAATTTGTTAAGGAAAGGTAGGAGCAGCACATGCAATTGGTAAACCGAGCATGCTTAACCGGCGTAGCTAGCAAACTGAACATAAGTCCCTATAGTGAGCTAATAAGACAAGCTACTCCTCATCGTCGGAGATATCGATGATGATTGGCTCCATGGACATGGAAGAGGGCAAGGCCTCCACATCATGGGTGCCTCGTCGTAGTGGTGAGTTGCCTGAGCCACTCCGGGCACCAACCTGCTGGCTCTCGAGTTGAGGTAAGCACGGGCACACTGAGAAAACACCTCGTAGTCTTCGTCGAAGGCACCGACGGTGGCCTCGAGAAAACGCCACGAACTGCCGTTTAAAGCAGCCAACCTGTCACACCCTAGCTAGTTCAGGCATTAGAGTGTTGCATCATGTTTAAGTTTTTTCCAGAAACTTGAATTGGGGATGATAGAACCCCCAGCACTCCCTGGTAACAACTAGGGTTTACTAAAATCTTTTTCAATGAACCTGAAATGCCCTTCTAAAATGTCCATCATTTTTGTCTTGGGTTAGAACCTCTGCCAAAACTGGTTCACATTTTTCTAGGTCATCATAAGGTCATTGAATTAAATCATATGTAACCTGCATTTGGGCATTTAAATGCTAGTAAATATTTTAAATGTCCAAATAATCCCAAACTGAAATGTTCCATGTTGGATATACTCTATACAGTGGGCACGAGCAGTTTGGTGATTTTTGAAAGTGCCTAGGTATTTTTAGAAATGCCACAAACTTGCAGAAATTAGAAAACAGATATAAAAAAAGGAAATAAACTTACCTGGCAAAGTCACCAGCCGGCCCACCTGGCGGCCCAGCACTATGCTGGCCCATGCCAGCCAGCTGCTTCGTCCCCGCCAGGCAGACAGGGAGGTGACGCCGGCGTGCGCGAGCCCGCCACGGCGCCAGCTGCTTGCCGCTCGAGCCGCTGGACGCCTGGACGTCCTCCACGTCGTCGCCTCGACCCCCTGGACACCTCATTCCCCCCCCCTGCGCCTCTCTCTCGCTCTCTCCCCACCATGGCCGACGCAGCCGCAGCCGCGCCACCGTGAAACCCGCGTCCACCATCGTCCCCGAGCCGCGCTGCCGTGTCCACGAGCTCCGTCGTCGTCCTCTCCATCGAGCAGACCGAGCCCCAAGCGCTTGTTCGCCTCGGAACCACCGCAACAGCCCCGCCCGACCTCGCCGTCGCCGGAGATCCCTTTCGCCGTCACCACCGCAGCAGCTCGTCCCCGACCTCGCCGTCTGCTCCGTCGTGACCGCCGTGAGCTCAGCTACCTCCCCATCCTTTCCGTTCTCGCTCTCGAGCCCTGCATCGACTGCACCGAGCTTGGCCGCACCCGCCGCCGCCTCAGCACGTCGCCGTCGTGGCCACAGCCACGTTGGCTCGATTCCGAGCACGCCATCGTCTTCGCCGCACTCGCAGGAGTCCACAGAACCACTCCACGCACCTCGCCGTGCCCCCTAGCGACGAGCCCGAGCTCGCCCGAACTCCGGCAGCCGCACAGCTCGTCGCCGGCGTCGTTTCCGGCCACCCCAGCTCCACCCACTGCCACCACTCGACGCGGCTCGCTCCCCGCATCACGTAGATGTGCTCCGCCGTCGTTTTGGTCGCCGGAGCACGAATCCTGCACTGCGCCGCCGTGTCTGGCCTCGCCGGCGGCTAAACGCCGGCAGGTTTGACCCCGCTGACCCAGTTTGACCCCCCTGGGTCTATGACAGGTGGGACCCGCCTGCTAATTAACTTAGGATTAGGACTAACTAAAAATTAGTTAGACTAATGACACTGACACGCGGGACCCACTGGCCAGGTTTGACCTGGACCGGCCCCGTTGACCGCTGACGTCATCCTGACGCAATGCTGACGCAATAAGTATTTCTCTGGATTTATTTTTATTCAGGAAATTCCAGAAAATACTACAAACTTCAAAAATTCATAGAAATTAATCTGTAGCTCCAAATCAAACAAATTATATATGAATTTGGATCAGAAAAATCCAATCTTTCCATCTGTACTAGTTTCATGCATGTCAGAACACTTTAACCTTGCCGATTAGATGAAACAAGTTAATGCACTAATATGACCTCTTATTTTGGGTTTGCATTTGAATCCTTGATTCAAATGAACTCAAACCAACCTGTTCTAAGATGCATTAGCCAAAACACACTCATTTTGCCATGTCATAGCATGCATCATATTGTTGCATATTGCCATGTGATGATTGTGTTTCGATGTGTTCTTCGTGGTAGGTTCTGCCTCCGAGGATATTCACGAGTATCCAACTGAAGGGCAGTATTCCACTACCACTCTGTCAGGCAAGCAACCCCATTGATCATTTCGATACCAACCCATCTTCTCGCTTCTGCTCTCGTTTACTGCATTAAGACAACGCGTTTCAAACTGCTGTGTGTTGCGGTAGTTGAACCCATATCCTCTGCATGACCTGTCATTGCCACAGTAACTAGATGAAACCCACTAGCATGTGTAGGAGTTGTTTGAGCCATGTCTGTGTTTCCTACCATGCTATGCCTGCTATGCTTAGAGTTGTGTCAGGTCTAGCTCATCAGGATGATGAACTAGAGTGAATGGTTGTGTCGGTAATGAGAGTGAAGTGTTGAACATGATTTGGTAAAGGTATCGATGGAAGGCCATGTAGGAGTACATGGTGGGTTGTTTCATTGAGGCCGTCCTTAAGAACTGAGATCTGTATGCGTGATTTAAGATTCAGCTACTACCACACGTTGGGCCCTGAAATATGACCCCGCTCGACTTACTGACCCCTCTCGTCCTCTGTCCAGGAGTTGCAAGTAGTTACTGGTGTTTGTAGTTGCTGGAGGCCGTGCGCAGCGCTGACCTTAGGGGTGGGCTGTGATGCGGTAGGCACGTGGCCGGTGTATGGAGTCGCCCGTTTGGTGTCTCGGGAACCCTGCACACATCGCTTGGGGCCGTTGAGGACACCCCAGCCGGATTTCCTTGCGGATGGAACCCGAATAGGCGATAAACCTGGACTAGAGACTTGTGTGGTTAGTCAGGTCGTGGTCTACACCCACGTCAGCTTTCGCTTGAAGTCTGCCGAGCACATGTCGTGTGCAGACGCTAAGTGGTGGAAACATGTGTGACGAAGTACAACCCTGCAGGGTATAAAACTATTCGAATAGCCGCGTCCGCGGTAAAGGACTACTTGGTCGCTTATGCAGTTCATAGACAAGTTAATGGTTACTACTAAAAGATTCAAGATAAGTGTGAGTACCGCGGATGGCCCTCTCGTAGGATTACGAGGGAGGATCCACGGTGGAGTATTGTGATGGTGATTAGTGGACTCGTGTGCGAAAGCTAATTTCTCAAGTGGTGTCTCGTAGGATAGTGTAGCCAAGAGTCAAAGCTGGCTTGCTGCAGTAACTCCACCACCCTTCTTGAGAATGTGCATATATATTAGGATCTGTTGTAAGACTTGCTGAGTACCTTTGTACTCATGTTGTTTAATAACTGTTGCAGACGAGAACACCGCCCCCTCCGATGGGTTCTATGTAGATCTCGACGTTGACGAGTGACTTGCCACCCAGGTGATGACCTGAGCTTGTGAAGGGCCTATGTAGATAGAAGGGCTTCGTCAAGCCTTCTTTCTTTCTAGTGTCTGTACTCAGACTAGTTGCTTCCGCATGTGCTCGTATGTTTGTATGACTTGAGTGTCGGGTCGTGTGACCCTATCTGTATGAACATGTTATGTATGGCTCCCCAGAGCCTTTTAAATAAAGTACTTTGAGTTGTAGAGTTTTGTTGTGATGCCATGTTGTATTTACACATGTCGAGCATATTGTGTGTATGATTGAAATGCTTGGTATGTGTGGGATCCGACTATCTAGTTGTTTATCCTTGGCAGCCTCTCTTATGGGGAAATGTAGTCTGGTGTCTCCACTGAGCCTTGGTAGTCCGCTACAGCCCGGTTTACCGGAGTCTTGCTAGCCCAGCACTGCTGCTCCGGAACACCTAGACTGGCCGACATGTGTTTCACTTCGTTCCTGTGTCTGTCCCTTCGGGGAAATGTCACGCGGTGATATCCAGAGTCCTGCCTAGCCTGCTACAGCCCGATTTCCTGGAGTCCTGCTAGCCCAGTGCTACAGCCCGGATTCACACGCTGCTGACCGACATGCTCGATGTTGATTCATGTATGCCTGTCCCCGTAAGTTAGCGCCGCTTTGGGTTCACGACTAGCCATGTCGGCCCGGGTTCTCTGTCATATGGATGCTAGCAACACTATCATATACGTGAGCCAAAAGGCGCAAACGGTCCCGGGCCATGGTAAGGCGACACCCGTGGGAATACCGTGCGTGAGGCCGCAAAGTGATATGAGGTGTTACAGGCTAGATCGGTGTGACTTAGAATCGGGGTCCTGACACAACCGCATCGCGGCCTCGGCGCGCGAGGTGTCGACGGTGGCCTCGACGGTGAGGTGCTCCTCCAAGATATGGGGGCCGGCACGAATGGCAGCCATCGCGACCTCATTCGCGCGTGCGGGCGCGATTTTCTTCTCCGCTGCCAAATGCTCCTTGAGCTCCTGGTTATACTGTGTGCACCATGGCTTAGGGTGGTGCTTATTTGGGGGAGGGGTTGGTGATTTGGGTGGAAGTTGTCGTGCCGGCGGTCGGGGCATGTGGGATGTGGAAGGAAGAGGAGGATGGGGGTCGGGTGTGGATTACCTGCCTGGATTGACGAGACCGGCTAGTGTGAAGGAGGGTCGCCGGCGAGGAGGCGGCACTACAAGCAAGGAGTGAAGGTTTCAACTTGGAAAGGAAGGCGGAAACAGGGGAAATGTGGCTTTTGGTAAGGGGGAGGGGGCGGGGAGGTAGATATTTCCACGGAAGACAAACATTTTGGATCGGTGCAGCGAAAAAACTGGCGCGCAAAGTGTCATCAGACATGGTCCCTTATTCAACACTATGTACGATATGTGAACATCACAAATGATTCATATAGCTTACCCAGTGTGTGATGAGTTTGAATGTGCAAATTTTGGTCCGAATTTCCCTGGTTACAGTGGTCATCCACATCATTGCATAATTTGGGTACACAAAGGAGACTACAGCACACCCACTCTTCTTAATCGAGCAAGTTCAGAATTAAACAGAGCTAGCTGACCTAAACATTACTCTAAAAAATTAAAGACCGGCGTTCTTAATTAAACAAAACAAAGAGTACTACTCCGGCTGGTGCTTGTCGATCTCCGCCGCCTCCTCCATGTCCAGCTCGCGCCCGATGATGTCCTGTGGAAGGGGCTCCATGGCATCCATCGCACCATACTTGGCAAGCATCTCGCCATCCGCGTCCGCCATCTCTTTGGAAAAGGCCGCCACGTGCTGGGCGTGGGCGGCCGCGATCTGGGCTTGGAAGGGCGCCGTTGTCGCAAGGTATGTGTCAGGGTATACAAACAGAGGTGTTTATTCCCCCTGACTTGTGCACGGACAAAAAGCCTCTGCCCCTGCAGTCAGGGCCTGCCGGAAGAGCTACCACCTCAACACCAACATATGATACAAGACCAAGCCAGAGAAGCCGCTCTCCGTGAGATCAAGGAGTGCATTAAGAAGATCAGCACGGTAAGATATCACCTTGGGAAGGCCTCCCTTGCCGAGCAGGAGGGCTCGGCCAGGTCGAGCCCACCCCAAGAGCGAGTCTGAGACCGCCCCAGCAAGCTTGCCGGGGCCGCCAAGACCAAAAACCCAGCCAAGGCATCATCGCTCCACCGCATTGTGACGCCAGTCACTTATCAACACGGTGTCGAGCCTCCAAGTGATTAAGTGGCTTCCACTGAGCACGTGGCAGCCCGTTGGAAGACAGTTCACACCCATTTGACACCCGTCCAGAGGCGTGTCAAGATGATAAGTAGGAGATGATTAAGTGTCTCGGCAGGCTTGCCAGGTTTCACCCTCAGTATGACACCTCGCAATGCATTTAATGCACTTTGTCTTAACTGCCAGAGTTAGGTATGATAGCACTGTTAGCTATCTAATCATAGAGCAGTGACTAATTTACCACTGTGGTTACCCCTTGAACTATAAATGGAGGTCCAAGGCTACCTAGAATAGAATTCGGACCCTTGCATATTTGTACGCGCGTAGTAGCTCTCCCCGAGGCCACCTTGCCGGGCTTGAGCCTTTTGTGTTCATTGTGTTCCTCCATCCAATCCACCAAAGCAGGAGTAGGGTTTTATGCTTCCCAGCGGCCCGAACCTGGGTAAAAACCACCAGTCCCATCGATGTGCCGTTTCATGGCCTCTGCTCTTTGTGCAATGTGATCTCCCCCTCGCCGAACCACAAAGGGGCCAGTGGCCCCATAGGTGAGCGTGCTCCCCCACGACAGTATGCCGTGGAGGAACGGACGACTGCTCGAACGCTCTCGGCGATTACCAACTCTTCGGCCGTGGGTTGCCGAACATTGTCGGAGAAGCTTCGTTTGATTTATGCGGTGACCGCCAGCGAGGCGTGGGCGGCCTCGACATGGTCGTGGGCATCTTCCATCAGGGTTAAGGTCGCCGCTGTGGAACGGGCAGCTGCTATGCCGCTCTCGCCAGTTGTTATCCCTGAGGCAGATGTTGCTGCTGCCACCTGAGAAGCAATAGCGGCCGTTTGGGCTGCCTTGGCCACCCGATCACAGATTGCGGCCGCGCTCACGCAGCTTGTTAGCACGCGCATGGCGGCTGCGGCCACGATCTCACCGGAGTGGGCCGCCGAAGTTGCCCTCACGACGCGGGTCCACGTCCCCATCTTTCTCCGGTGACGATTGAATAGCGAAATGATATTTGGGGAGCGAACTAGTGTGCTTGACACGCCGGCTGTGGACTATAGCCGATGCACCTTCTCGCGTAAGCCATATGTGTACCATACTCTGACGGTGCTCCAAGATATTTTGTACTGCATCTCACACGGTTGGTGATAATAAACTGTGTGCGATCTACTTGATTTTTCGTCTTGATTTGAATTACATAATGGGGTAACAACGGCAAAGTAGGGTGTTTGAATTGCTAGAACTTTTATCTGTAGTGAACATGCAACTATAGGTGTGTCGTCAATTTTTTTTGAATTATTCAGTGTTTGTTTGGACATTTTTATACATTAACTTGGTTTTCTAGGCATTTCAGGTGCCCAATTCAAAATTAAACAAAATGCACATGCTTCGGTGCACCGAAATGGGTTGTAAAATCATATATGTGTCCATGGGTTGATGCTTATGTCCCATGCAAGAAATGGGGATGAATTTCAAACAACACGGCACCGTGGCTCTCCGGCAAATGTTTAGATACATGGTTAGTAAATCGAAAACACGTCTAAAATTCATGAAACTTTGACATGATATCATTGAACGACATCAACATGCCGTGGTAAAAATATTGTCCCATTTGGGGCAGGTTTGGGTATAAGCTTTTCACAAACCAGAGCTTCTCACAACAAGCGTGATGGTTTCGGTAGGGAACGTGCCACCTTTGTGGACGAAACAATATCCGTTGCCTCTTCTTGCTTTCAAAAATTTTCTAGTGTCAACATAGAACAACGGGAGTGTTGTGTCAATTTTTGGGATTTTTCGGGGTTCGCTTGGACATTTTTATACATTAACTGAGATTTGTATGCATTTATGTGCATAATTCAAAATTGAACTACATGCACATGCTCCAGTGCATATAACTGGGTTCAAAATTCAAATGTGTGTCCTGGGTTGCATGCTTAGGTCCCATGCAAGAAATAGGAATGAATGTCAAACACATTGCCACCGTCGCTCGGCCGCTAACATTGAGATACATGGTTTTTAAATTCTAGTAAATCGAAAATGCGTCTTAAATTTATGAAACTTGACATGCTATCATGGAACGGAATAAAAATGCCGTGGTAAAAGTATTGTCCCATTTGGGGCAGGTTGGGTATAAGCTTCTTACAAACCAGAGCTTCTCACAACAAGCCTTATGGTTACGGTAGGGAACATTTCACCTTTCTGGACGAAACGATATTCGTTGCCTATTCTTGATTTCAAAAAAAATTCTAGTGTCGACATAGAGCAAGAGGAGTGTTGTGTTAAATTTTGGAATTTTTCGGGGTTCGTTTGAACATTTTTATACATTAACTGAGTTTTCTATGCATTTATGTGCATAATTCATATTTGAAGTACAGGCACATGCTCCAGTGCATATAAATTGGTTGAAAAATCAAATATGTGTCCTTGGTTGCATGCTTAGGTCCCATGCAAGAAATGAGAATGAATGTCAAACACCTTGCCACCATCGCTCGGCCACAAACATTGAGATACATGGTTTTTAAATTGTGACAACCTGGATTTTGGCCCTTTCTTTTTCTTTTGATTTTCTAAGGACTTTGCTTGAGAATTCTTTTTCCGTGGTTCTGTGGGCTTGAAACCTGAGGAGATCACCTTTGATTCTTCTCCCAAGTGGCTTGTCATCCTCAAAACCATATCAATACCTTGTCATTTTCATCTTAATTAGCCCAATCCCAATATTATTTTTATTGGGAATTTTCCTTTTTCTTTTAAAGGAATAACCCTATTTGCCCTAGGTTGTGAAGCAACCTATATTTTTGTCTTCCACAAAATTCCCAAATAATTCTCATAATTTCTTTGGGTCATATATTGCTCAAATATGCCCAAACGTTGCTGTCCTAGCCCAAAAATAATTCCCCAATATTTATTCTTTATTTCTGTCCAGTGTGGTTTTCTGTGAAGGAAGTGCCACCTATCCTTTCTTGATTGCTCCCAAACTTTTTGGGCGTGCTATCTCATCCAAATCATTGCTCTATGCCAAAATTCAGCTCCATTTGCCTAGTGAATCTTCCTCAGCAATTTTTCAAAGCTTCTGTCAAACAGAAGCCATTGTGAAGTAAGTACTAGCTAGGAGTACCCAAATGAGTTGAAAATTTTCACACTCCTTCATGTGCTCATATTATCACACTCCTACAATTTTCAGCTCCATCCAATCATCTATGTGAGCACAGGATCAAATCTTTGATTTTGGCAATATTTTCAGGTTGTGAAGCAAGTATATTTTATATTGCTTCATTAATTCTGAAAAATTACCAGATCATGGTCCTGCCAATATCACTTATCTCCACCAAATTTGGGATCATTTAAGCAAACCATTTACTCACCAATATTCTCTCAAGTTTCTGGACAGAGAGGATAGCTGTGAAGGAAGTACCATTTTGGCAAGACCAAATGGTATGGAAATTGTAAAGCATCTTTATATGTCCAAATCATCATCCCTTACCAAATTTCAGCTCAAGTGGTTACTCCATGTAAGTGCATCATCCAAATCCCTTTTCTAGACCAATTCTGCTGTTTCAAAGCAACCATGATTTATATTGGTCCATTTCTCCTCAAACTTAAGAGGATTATAGTCCATCTTAATCTAAACCTCCCAGACATCATATCTTGTTCTTATCTCATCTCATTTCACTGCACCACTTGCTCCATGTTTGCTGCAGCAAACTTGTGATGCCTGTTTCTTTCTACTCTCAGTATCTGTGATCATTTCATCACCTCAGCTCCGATCTATCTTGGAGGGACTTCATCGTAGACAACGTTCGACTGCCTCTCGAGTCCTCTTCATGCCATTCTGCGCGGTGACCACCATTTTGGCGTCCAGTAGAGGTGCCCAGAGCGTCGTTTTGCTTTGGGCCCTCCCCTGCTCGGCGTCTCAGCGTGCTCGGGCATGTCTAGCAGCTCTGCCTCGTCGTCCTCTTCTCCCTGGACCCCTCTTCCCCTCCAGCAGCTCGCTCGCTAGCGGTCGTCGCCGAGCGCCCACGGACGAGCTGTAGTCGGCCGTCGTCTTCCTCCTCTAGCATCTTCCTTCCCATGCCCTTTGGCCTCCTCTGCCCCATGAGCTCCCCCCTGTACCCTCTCGTCGCATACCGTCGAGCGAGCTCGCGTGCCCACGTGTCCGTGGCTCCGGCAACGTGTCCCGCGGCCGTGCTCGCCCACCCGCATCGCCCTGGCTATATAAGCCCACCCCGAGCTCCCTCGACCTCACCAGCAGCCTCCTCCTCCTCCCAGAGCCCCGCCTAGCTACTCCAACAAGCTCCAGTGCCTCTCCTCGCCTCCCATCACCGCCTCGGCCATCGCCGGTGCCCGGCAAAATTCGAGCTGCGCCGAGCCCTCCTCCACTTCTTTCCACCACCCAGAGCCTCCACCACCACCCTAGTCCCTTTCTCGAAGCTCTCTGCCTCCTCTCCATGGCCGTGGCGCCATGCCCGGAGTTGCCCGAGCCCGCCGCGGCAGTCGTCCCGCTCAGCCAAGCCATCCTCGGTGGCCGTGCCCTATGCCACTGGAAGCACGACACCTTGCTGAGCTCTCCGATAGGTTGGACGGCAAGAACCGTTGCTGGAGCTGCCCGAAATCCTCGTCGGGGCGGCCGGCCTCGCCCTGCCTCTGTGTGCCGTCGGGAAGGAGGAGGAAGAAGGAGCGGGAGGGGAGAGAGAGAGAGAGGTGGGGCCCACACGTCAGCGTCCCAGGCGTCCGGCCCCGCCATTGCCACGCAGGATAAGTGGAAGCGCATTCTGCGCTTTACGCCTTCACAGTGGGAAAGCGTATTCTTCTGCAGTGTGCGACCCGCCGAGCTGCCAGGGACCCTGTTGTGAATATTTTATTTGCAGATAGGCCCCTGGCAGTCAAACGCTTATATCTTCGCGCTCCTAGCTCAAAATGAGGTGATTCCAAGTCTCACGGTTTCGTCTCGTCGAGCCCGTCATGTTGGTACCATTTTCATAATGTTTTCAGACTATGAAAATGAGCATTTTGCCCTTGCCCATAAACAGCCCCCTCCGGGAGAGGACTGTTTCCGGCGAATCTTTCCGCGATCCTTCCACACTTCCTCCCGGTGATATCTTCATTCCCAGGCAAGCCACGACAGCCACTTGCATGAGAGCCTTGCAGTAGTATTGGTTTTCTACTTGAACAATAAATTTTTTGTGCATGCTAATATTTTGTGAGAGCTTTATATATGCTTGTGAATCCATGCTTATATTTATGCCATGATCATTTTCATCTATTGGGTTAAATGAGTACTTGCTAACATTATCATGCTCTATTTTGGTATTTATTATTGATACTAGTGGTCATGCCATGCTCATCTGTAGCTAGTAGAGTAAAAGATTTATTATTGTTGACATGTTAATTGGTTAATGTCTATGCTTCACATCCATGCTCATGTTGATATCATTCTCATATGCATTTCAACATGTTATATTGTATGACTCAGCATCATTTGCATTCAAGTTTAACCAGACTTTAATTGAACTTGAACACCTGTTGGCTGAGTCATAGTGCCATCGAAATCGAACTGACCAGTGCAGCCACACTTGCTTTATGGGGGCTCCTAACTGGGTCTATTGTCATGCCTCTCGCCGGTGGCTCCAACTAGGAAAGGTTATGGGCGCGCTCTACCCTAATCAGGTAGGTGAACATAAGCCTTGTGTGCCCGAGTTGTATGGATCCATTGTCCCCGTTTGGGACCGTTTATGTTTTGCCACGACGGTGGCCATTGGGTGTCATGAGGTGACATCGGGGCCACCCATGACTTAGCCCAAAGGGGAGTTTGTCGGAGTGGCCGGGAGAGTTTCATGGCAATAGATCGGTTTTGTCGGAATGCCGTTGGTCCACCCGAATGGGAGCACGAGGCCTTGGGTTCCGTGGTGTGGGTACAGTGTGCTAACCTCTGCAGAGTGTTTAATCTATCGATAGCCGTGCCAGCGGATAAGGGCCTAGTTCGTAGTAGGTCACACTATGGGTCAACAGTAATAAAAACCTGACTGATAAACAAACCCAGTTCGATGAGGAAAGAAATTGGTTGATCTTTATGTGGTCACGGGAGGATCACAATGGTATTCTTGATATTGATGAGGTGATCTTGTGAGGATCACGATGGTATTCTTGATATTGATAAGGTGATCTTGTGAAGATCCGATGGTATTCTTGATAATGATTGAAGTGATCCCGTGACCACAATGGTAAGTAAGAGTGGCATATATTTGGTGGTTACGCGGTAACCCCGAACAAAGTAAGTGATATTTTTAGCATGTTGCATGCTAGTACCATCATTGTTCATGTCTCGAGTAATATGTTCATGCGATGTTGATAATGTTCTAGCGGTAATCTTGTTCATCTTGTACATGCCACGTTGTTCTAGTTGTATCATGCTCATGCTTGTTTAACCTGTTAATGCCAAGCTGTTGTTTGTCTTGATTGCTTCTGGTTGTTGTGAGCTTGCAAGTACATTCAATGTACTGACCTGGCGTGTCATGCCAGTTTGCAGGTCATGCTTTTTCTGCTTACTTGTTTGTCGTGGATCCCTTGTTGGCGAGCTAGGATAAGCATTCCAGCCAGAGTCCTTGCGGAGTGGAGTCCTTCACTATCGTCATTGTTCCGCTGCTAGAAGTTATTCCGCTGCTATGAGTTGTTCTGCTGCTAGCATAGACCAACCTTTGTGCCGATGTAATTCCTGGTTATATCGAAACCCTTGTATCTCCGAGTATTTGTAATAAAGAGCTGATTTGTTCTATGCCAACAGTGCCGTATTCTAGAAGACTTGTCTCTGGGCTGGAATACGAGGCGTTCCGGTTTCCTCTGAGCCGGGGTGCCACAACGGTTAGTATCAGAGCAGGTCTGGCTGTAGGGCCGCGCGAACGTTAGAAAATTGTAGTATAGAGTCTTGTCAGTCTGCTGCATTTGATTGTTGCATTTGTTTGTCGCATAGCATGCATATAGACTCATTATCTAGTCACTAACGGTTAATCTTGTGAGTGTAGGTGGCATCGGTTTCGATCCACTACCTGCACCCTCCTTCTTTGTATACCTGCTCTTCGGTGTTCAGCGTCATCTCTGTCCCAGCGGAGTGATGCTGAGGTACCAAGTGTTCCAGACACCATTTGCGGGTATAGTATCCTTATCTTTCCGCCAGTCACCCCTATCGTTCCGGTGATAGCCATGTTTCTATCCTGAATCATGCCTTTCGACTCGCTACTTCGGCAACCCTTACTGATCTTTGCTATCTAAAAAGGGCAATGCCAGCAAGCCCAGATTTCCACCTCTACCCTACCTTGTCACCCCATTCTTTGTATGTGTACGGTTCCCTTCCGTACGCTTGATGATGGTGTGATCGTGACCTCCGCGTTCCGCCACATGATCACCAAGTCCGTCCTCACCTCTGTGTCCGCCCAGATGTGACCGGTGTTAAGCCAGCGCTTGGTGTAACCATGTTTACACCAACTCCTTCCACACGAGAATTCACTTTCGTGCACACCGCCACAGCATGTTAGACTGCACTTTCCGCGAGATTTGTGTGCCTAGTTATGCATGCATATTATTGTTGTGAGTAGCAGTAATATGTGGTGTTGCTTGAATATGATATTATTTGTATGCTTTGTGTGCTTTTGTTTTAGTCGTTTCTTTCGCTTATTTCTTTGGGCCCTTGGTGTTGCATTATTTTTCCCTTATTAAAGTTGCTCGTCCACCGACACTGGACCCGAAGAATCAGCAATGAGTTCAAATATTTGGAAGCTCAGCTAGACATTATGGAATTCTCAGCCGACTGCATTATACTGGAAATATCTGGTCTGACTGAAAAAAGATATCTTGGCTTGATTATCAGCATCAAGTATACATCAGTGTGCAATCTTCACAGCAGTAATGATGGAATCAGCCGGAAGACAGCTTTGGGTGCAAGATCAACAGTATATTATCAGTCAAAGGTATGGTTTATATACAAGGTTGATTCTGTTATGAGTAAGATTTGAAATATGCTATACCCCGGAAGCAAGTCAGAATGTACTATGAATTCAGTGTTTCGCAAGAAGGATAGTCGAACAACCTTTTTCATATGAGTAATCGGCAGCAGAAATATTAAAGGATATATATGGCATTCAGTCGGCATACCACAGTAAAAAGCTTCTGGTGTAAGCAACACAGTCTTCCCTCGCAAGCTACCGGAGAAGCTTCCAATGCAAGATTCCTCTATCTTCTCAAGCACGATAGGTGGATGACTCCCTGGGTAAGATACTCTGCCTTCTTCTGTACGCCACCGCAAAAGCTTCCGGCACAAGGTACCGAGTCTTCCCCAGCAAGTCTTTAATGAGGGGAAACTTCTGAAGTATGGTACCCAGTCTTCCTCAGCATGATACTTTCGATAGTTTCCAACACAAGCTGTCCAATCTTCCTCAGTACGACACTGGTACAAGGTATTACACAGTGAGTTGACAGCGTATGGCAGTGCATCCCAAGAATCAGATCCGCAACAGTTTGTTCAGAAACAAGAATCAGTCAGAACACAAGTGTCTACCTCGGGAAATCAAATACTTATACTATAAGCATGCAGCCAAGTCCTTGCAAGTCACTTATATGATGATGAAGTCAAGGTAAGAACCCGACAACCTCACCAGTTATGCAAGAGGAATAAAGCGAGTTATACACCTCAGTGGGTGATGCAAGAACCGACAAGCTTTAAAAAAAGACAACATGGGACACATTTTTGGCCATGCTTATCAAGGTCAGCTTTCTCACACCCGGCAAGGTGATATCGTTAACCTTTGTCATTGTCTTGTATGGTTACAATGGACTCCGTACAAGGCACATGAACCTGGTATACATTCGATGACTCGACACATGAACAAGGATAAGTTACGAATGCCAGAATATTGCACTCGACAGTACCAATGGTCACACAAAGAATATATATATATATATATATATATGGCCAAGCTCTTTCCCGCAAAAGGATCTAGGCAAAGAAGCCAATAATTAAGGAGCAAGATCGACAATACAGCCTGCCACGACAAGATTCCTCTGCCAGAACTACCATCAGTCAAGTCGGTGGATACTATCATTATAAGGTTGTACCTCTTTTATGCTGGTCACGACAGGCGACAGTCAAATATTTGGTATGGATTTGATACTCAAGATAGTGGATCTAGTCAAGATGATTCAGAAACTCCTGCGAGAAGTCAGATTTTGCCAGAAGAATAGTTATGATTCACGCCACTGTGTTGAACACGGAGGACATGCATCTAAGTAAGCAACCCGATGCCAGGATGAAAATAATTCGTACCCACCGAGAAAATTGGTTCACGACTCCATGGAATGCTGTCAGTACTGGATGATACATCCATCGGAAACCCCTCACGGACTTGTGAAAAGGCATATATCTCAATCACGATAATCCATCGCAACCCAGTTAAGTCAGCAGATATGAAAGAAATTGGAGCCAGTATAAGCATGAACATATGAGGAAAGATCTGTGAGAATATCGGAATACGGTGAAGCAAACCACCGCAGAGACAGACAGACAAGTCATATAAATTTCAGTAGGAATAATCATATAAGGAAAAGGATACCCGAGTTGGAAACGGTATCCTTAAGTCAGGTATATTCATATTTGCTCCCTGAGCAATCAAATCTCGAGGACGAGATTTCTTTAAGGGGGGAAGGTTTGTGACACCCTGGATTTTGGCCCTTTCTTTTTCTTTTGATTTTCTGAGGACTTTGCTTGAGAATTCTTTTTCCGTGGCTCTGTGGGCTTGAAACCTGAGGAGATCACCTTTGATTCCTCTCCCAAGTGGCTTGTCATCCTCAAAACCATATCAATACCTTGTCATTTTCATCTTAGCCCAATCCCAATATTATTTTTATTGGGAATATTCCTTTTTCTATTAAAGGAATAACCCTATTTGCCCTAGGTTGTGAAGCAACCTATATTTCTGTCTTCCACAAAATTCTCAAATAATTCTCATAATTTCTTTGGGTCATATATTGCTCAAATATGCCCAAACGTTCCTGTCCTAGCCCAAAAATAATTCCCCAATATTTATTCTTCATTTCTGTCCAGTGTCGTTTTCTGTGAAGGAAGTGCCACCTATCCTCTCTTGATTGCTCCCAAACTTTTTGGGCATGCTATCTCATCCAAATCATTGCTCCATACCAAAATTCAGCTCCATTTGCCTAGTAAATCTTCCTCAGCAATTTTTCAAAGTTTCTGTCAAACCGAAGCCATTGTGAAGGAAGTACTAGCTAGGAGTACCCAAATGAGTTGAAAATTTTCACACTCCTTCATGTGCTCATATTATCACACTCCTCAAATTTTCAGCTCCATCCAATCAACTATGTGAGCACAGGATACAATCTTTCATTCTGGCAATATTTTCAGGTTGTGAAGCAAGTATATTTTATATTGCTTCATTAATTCTGAAAAATTACCAGATCATGATCCTACCAATATCACTTCTCTCCACCAAATTTAGGATCATTTAAGCAATCCATTTACTCACCAATATTATCTCAAGTTTGTGGACAGAGAGGATAGCTGTGAAGGAAGTACCATTTTGGCAAGTCCAAATGGTATGGAAATTTTAGAGCATCTTTATATGTCCAAATCATCATCCCTTACCAAAATTCAGCTCAAGTGGTTACTCCATGTGAGTGCGTCATCCAAATCCCTTTTCTGGACCAATTCTGCTGTTTCAAAGCAACCATGATTTATATTGGTCCATTTCTCCTCAAACTTAAAAGGATTATAGTCTTTCTTAATCTAAACCTCCCAGACATCATATCTTGTTCTTATCTCATCTCATTTCACTGCACCACTTGCTCCAAGTTTGCTGCAGCAAACTTGTCATGCTTGTTTCTTTCTACTCTCACTATCTATGATCATTTCATCACCTTAGCTCTGATCTATCTTGGAGGGACTTCACCATAGACAATGTTTGCCTGCCTCTGGAGTCCTCTTCATGCCAGTCTGTGCGGTGACCACTGTTTTGGCGTGCAGTAGACGCGCCCAGATCATCGTTTTGCTTCGTGCCCTCCCCTGCTCGGCCTCTCAGCGTGCACGGGCATGTCTAGCAGCTCTGCCTCATCGTCCTCTTCTCCCTGGACCCATCTCCCCCTCCTGCAGCTTGCTCGCTGGCGCTCATCGCAGCACGCCCACGGACGAGCTGTAGCCGGCCGTCGTCTTCCTCCTCTGGCATCTTCCTCCCCGTGCCCCTTGGCCTCCTCTGCCCCGTGAGCTCCCCCCTGTACCCTCTCATTGCCTACCGTCGAGCGAGCTCGCGTGCCCACGCGTCCGCGGCTCCGGCGATGTGTCCCGCAGCCGTGCTCGCCCACCCGCGTCGCCCCGGCTATATAAGCCCACCCCGAGCTCCGTCGACCTCACCTGCAGCCTCCTCCTCCTCCTAGAGCCCCGCCTAGCTACTCCAGCGAGCTCCAGTGCCTCTCCTCGCCTACCATCGCCGCCTTGGCCATCGCCGGTGCCCGGCAAAATTCGAGCTGCGCCGAGCCCTCCTCCATTTCTTTCCACCACCCAGAGCCTCCACTACCACCCTAGTCCCTTCCCCGAAGCTCTCCGCCTCCTCTCCATGGCCGTGGCGCAGTGCCCGGAGTTACCCGAGCCCACCGTCTGCCGCGGCAGTTGTCCCGCTCAGCCAAACCATCCTCGGTGGCCGTGCCCTATGCCACTGGAAGCGCGGCTCCTTGCTGAGCTCTCCGGTAGGTCGGATGGAGAGAACCATGGCAGGAGCTACCCAGAATCCTCGTTGGGGCGGCCGACCTCGCCCTGCCTCTGTGCGCCATCGGGAAGGAGGAGGAAGAAGGAGCAGGAGGCGAGAGAGAGAGAGAGGGGGGCCCACACATGAGCGACCAAGGCACCCGGCCCCGCCATTGCCACGCTGGATAAGTGGAAGGGCATTCTGCGCTTTACGCCTTCCCTGTGGGAAAGCGTATTCTACTGCAGTGCGCGACCCGCCGAGCTATCAGGGACCCCGTTGTGAATATTTTATTTGCAGATAGGCCCCTGGCAGTCAAACGCTTATATCTTCGCGCCCTAGCTCCAAACGAGATGATTCCAAGTCTCACGGTTTCGTCTCGTCGAGCCCGTCATGTTGGTACCATTTTCATAATGCTTTCACATTGTGAAAATGACCATTTTACCCTTTCCTGTAAATAGCCCCCTCCGGGAGAGGACTGTTTCCGGTGAATCTTTCCGCAATCCTTCCACACTTCCTCCCTGTGAAATCTTCATTCCCAGGCAAGCCACGACAACCACTTGCATGAGAGCCTTGCAGTAGTATTGGTTTTGTACTTGAACAATAAAATATTTTGTGCATGCTAATATTTTGTGAGTGCTTTATATATGCTTGTGAATCCATGCTTATCTTTATGCCATGATCATTTTCATCTATTGGGTTAAATGAGTACTTGCTAATATTATCGTGCTCTATTCTGGTATTTATTGTTGATACTAGTGGTCATGCCATGCTCATCTGCAGCTAGTAGAGTAAAAGATTTATCGTTGTTGACATGTTAATTGGTTAATGTCTATGCTTCACATCCATGCTCATGTTGATATCATGCTCATATGCATTTCATCATGTTATATTGTATGACTTAGCATCATTTGCATTCAAGTTTAACCGGACTTTAATTGAACTTGAACACCTGTTGGCTGAATCATAGTGCCATCGAAATCGAGCTGACCAGTGCAGACACACTTGCTTTATGGGTTCTCCTAACTGGGTCTATTGTCATGCCTCTCGCCGGTGCCTCCAACTAGGGAAGGTTATGGGCACACGCTACCCTGATCAGGTAGGCGGACATAAGCCTTGTGTGCCCGAGTTGTATGGATCCATTGTCCCCGTTTGGGGCCGTTTATGTTTTGCCACGACGGTGGCCGTTGTGTGTCACGAGGTGACATCGGGGCCACCCATGACTTAGCCCAAAGGGGAGTTTGTCGGAGTGGCCGGGAGAGTGTCATGGCAATAGATCAGTTTTGTCGGAACGCCGTTGGTCCACCCGAATGGGAGCACAAGGTCTTGGGTTCCGTGGTGTGGGTATAGTGTGCTAACCTCTGCAGAGTGTTTAATCTATCGATAGCCGCGCTCGCGGATAAGGGCCCAGTTCGTAGTAGGTCACACTATGGGTCAACAGTAATAAAAACCTGACTAATAAACAAACCCGGTTCGATGAGGAAAGAAGTTGGTTGATCTTTATGTTGTCACGGGAGGATCACAATGGTATTCTTGATATTGATGAGGTGATCTTGTGAGGATCACGATGGTATTCTTGATATTGATAAGGTGATCTTGTGAAGATCCGATGGTATTCTTGATAATGATTGAAGTGATCTCGTGACCACGATGGTAAGTAAGAGTGGCATATATTTGGTGGTTACGCGGTAACCCCGAACAGAGTAAGTGATATTTGTAGAATGTTGCATGCTAGTACCATCATTGTTCATGTCTCGAGTAATATGTTCATGCCATGTTGATAATGTTCTAGCGGTAATCTTGTTCATCTTGTACATGCCATGTTATTCTAGTTGTATCATGCTCATGCTTGTTTAACCTATTAATGCCATGCTATTGTTTGTCTTGATTGCTTCTGGTTGTTGTGAGCTTGCAAGTACATTCAATGTACTGACCTGGCGTGTCATGCCAGTTTGCTGGTCATGCTTTATCTGCTTACTTGTTTGTCGTGGATCCCTTGTTGTCAAGCTAGGATAAGCGTTCCAGCCAGAGTCCCTGCGGAGTGGAGTCCTTCACTATCGTCATTATTCCGCTGCTAGAAGTTATTCTGCTGCTATGAGTTGTTCTGCTACTAGCATAGAGCAACCTTGGCAGGCGTAGTGTCGCCATGCCGATGTAATTCCTGGTTATATCGGAACCCTTGTATCCCCGAGTATTGGTAATAAAGAGCTGATTTGTTCTATGCCAGCAGTGTCGTATTCCAGAAGACTTGTCTCTGGGCTAGAATATGGGGCGTTCCGGTTTCCTCTGAGCCGGGGTGCCACATAAATTCTAGTAAATCCAAAACTCGTCTGAAATTCATGAAACTTGGCATGCTATCATGGAACGGCATCAACATGCTGTGGTAAATTTTTTGTCCCATTTAGGGCAGGTTTGGGTATAAGCTTCTCACATACTAGAGCTTCTGACAACAAGCCTCGTGGTTTCGGTAGGGAATGTGCCTCCATGGTGGATGAAATGATATTCATTGCCTCTTCCTGTTTTCAAAATTTTTCCTAGTGGAAACATAGAGCAACAGGAGTGTCGTGTTAAAATTTGCAATTTTGTGGTTTGTTTAGACATTTTTGTACAATAACGAAGTTTTCTAGGCATTTTATGTGCATAATTCAAATTTGAACTACATGCACATGCTCCAGTGTGGAAAAATGGGTTGACATATCAAATGTGTGTCCTTGGGTGCATGCTTAGGTCCCATGCAAGAATTGGGAATGAATTTCAAACACCAGGGCACTGTTGATTGCCGACAAAACTTTGAGATACTTTGTTTTTAAATCCTAGTAAATCCAAAACTCATCTGAAATTCATGAAACTTGGCATGCTATCATGGAATGGCACCCGACATGCTGTGGTGTTTTTCGTGTCCATTTTGAGAGAAGGCGCACTCGAATAACAGCCAACAAAGGCATTTTGAAACAAATAGCTGCCACTTTAACATCTCAAACATTTCTATAATTTAAATTATGTGCGTTCTGTTAACCATTCACGTGACGGCATGCATCACACTTTTAATGGATAGGAGGTGTCGTGCGGACAGCTGCTTCACTGAACGGGAGGCGTGCGAGCGCAGTCCGCTGCGTAGGCTGACCGGGAGGCCTGCAAGCTATCCTCCAATGCGCAAGCTCACTGGGAAGCGTGTGAGCTGTACGCTGTGCAGCCTCACTGGGAGCGAGCACTTTGACTTCCATGGCTGCCCGCCTTGCTTGCATCCTCTCCATTAATGGCGCCCGAGCCGCTGTTTAATATGGGCGGCCTTACAGTTCGCCTCCCATTCCACTCCCGCAGACCTCCACCAATTCCATGACGCAGAAGGATCATCTGCCACTAGTCTTCTAGTTTGGTGAAGTCGACTCCGAGCTGGACGAGATAGAAAATAAGGAGGAATGGGGCCTCATGGACATAGCCCTGAATGAGCTGGCGGCGGTGGTTGCTGCCCCCGCACCCGTCCCAGCTGCCATCCCCATGCACCCGCGCCATCGACCATCCCCGTAGAATTGACGGGCTGGTCGCCGAGCACTATCGCAGAGCTGGAAGCCGCTGGCGTCAGTGAGGTCTCCGCGGACCCGCGCGAGCTCATGTACATGCCAGCGCCCGTGCCCGTGCACGCCCCTGCACCCACCGCGGTGCCGGTCCCTGTGCGTTTGCCTGCACCCGCCACGCCCGTGCGCGCGCCCCCCTCAGTGGCATGGGACATCGCCGTCGACCGCTACCTCGCAGCGCCGCGAGTTGCCCTCCTCCCGCGCCCCGCCCGTCGATCGCGTGACAACATGATGTTTGATTTCCAAGTGAAGAACATTTTGTCCTACCTTGAAGACTTCATCAACGGCGTCTCGGAGGACGACAACGACAATGCCAGCGCGGCACGCCACCTCCGCCGCCGCCGGAATTAGTTTTTTTGGGGTTTAATACTGTATCGCGATCATATGAATATAAATTCGCTGTGTGACTGAATGAAAGCTATGGTTTGAACGAACTTGCATTTTTCTCTCTGAATGTACAGACTTATCAAATGATTTTCTTTAAAAAAAATTCAATGGTTTTTAAATATAAAACACTCATAACAAACGTTTTAGGTAGAACACCCGTATGCAAACCGACAGCTTCCCTAGGAATCCAAGGGAAAATGTGCCGAGTAGGATTTGTGCAGCTCTTCATCACAAACGTTTTAGATAGAGCACCCATATGCAAAGTGAGAGCTATGGTCTTCTCCAGTAAGCCAAGGGAAAATTTGCCGCACAGGATTTGTGCATCTCTTCAACGCAAACGGTTCAAATTGAATACGGTATGCAAAGCGAGAATTCGGCTCTAAGCCAAGAGAAAATCTGGCACGCAGGATTTGTACATCCCTTTAACGCAAACTATTTTTTCGGATGACCCGTGTGCAACCATGTATAGACAATTTGGTAAGATTTGCATCTGTCATATTAAGTATATTGCCATTTGTTAAACTAGAAAGATTGACATTTGTTGATCTAGTATCATTGCCCTTTGTCAACCTTGTAACACCGCCATTTGTCAACATATGCAGCTAAAAATCACTAGCACTATCTAATTTTTGCAACTAAAATTCAGTAATTAAGCATAGATTTCCTTCATAGATTAAGCAGTCGTTCTTTATACAAACAATTCACCTCAATAGCTGAACCGACCAAACTTTTCCCCAATTGTTGGCAACCACATACTGAAATAGCTAGTTCAACTATATATACTAGCTAATTTTAAGTACGTTGTATAGTTCAACCACATCTATAGTCTGATGAACTGAACAAAATAGCCCCTAAATACTACTACTACGGAGGGGCTTTGTACTACTTCTGGCAGCCTCTCTTTTGCCGAGCACGCTCAGTAAGAGGCAGAGGAGGAGGAGCCTACCGACGAGCTGGACAACTGCAATACGGCGCCTGTCACTGTTGCACCTTCAGCGACGCTCACCTCGAACGCCCTCTGCCGCTCCAGACGACCTCTCTCGAAGCGGCGAGACTCCTCGTAGATCTCCTGATTCCTCCCCTCTGCGGCAGCGTGTGCTGCGGCCACGGCGGCGATAAGGCTCTTTGCATGCTCGACGAGGCGCTCCTCCTCCTCCCACAGGAACTCGATGTAGCGCGCAAGTTCGCTGACGCACATGCGGGCCTCCACCTCTGACTCCCACCTTCGGGTGGCGGTGGCAGAGCGGGTGATGACCCCGGCGTTCGACGGTGGGCTGGCGGCTGACGATGGGGTGGCGGCCACGACCACCACCTCCCGCCTTCGGGACGCGTTGGTGGGTGATGGCCACTGTGGCCGACAGTGGGATGGCGGCCATGATGGCCACCTCCTGCCTACGGGGCGCGGCGGTGGAGCGGGCGATGGCCTTGGCTTTCGACGATGGTGTGGCGGCCATGGCGGTAGACGGTGGGGTCGCGGCAACAGCGGCCGGCAACAGCTGCCGACGGGCAGTGGCGGCGGAGCGTGTGGTGGGTGTTCCGCGCACACCCAACAGGGACGCCATGCGCACTACACTACACCAGGGACTGTGCCGCCGCCGTGGGGTAGCCTCCCAGCTGGAGCTGTCCTTTGATGATGGCGGAGTGGCTGAGTGACGATGACGCACCGGTGCCATTGGCGATTGTGGGAGAAGCAAACGAGATAAGCTACAGGGAGGGAGGGGAAAATGCGACGCAGGACTCACCGGCCGTGAGGGTTTATATAGCAGGCCGATAAGCATTGGGATTTTGGGGGATTTAACTGAGTCGGGCGGGAAGCTTGCGCGGGAACCTGCACGGTTGCGTGGGAACGGGCTCACCGACAATTCATTGGCGCCACTTCGAGCCACTGTTTGGCCAAAAGAACACCCCCGCGCGCTGCGCAAGCTTGCGCTCGAAGCCGTCTGCGGCAGCGGGGTGACAAGACGTGCGAGAGGAGGACGAAAGGACACATACACATATGGTTAATAAAAAAACATTTGTGATTTAATTACGTACTACCCCCGTCCTGGTTTATAAGTCGTCTTTGTATTTTTGTGCCAAATTTTGACTAGAGATTTAACTAATAAAATACAAATGCATGTTGCCAAAGATTATATCATTGGATTCGTATTTGATCATAGATTCCAATTATATAATTTTTATAACATGTATTAACATTTTGTTAGTTAAATTTCTGGTCAAAATATGGCACATAATATAAAGGGGACTAATAGACCAAGACGGAGGTAGTAGCACAGGGCCGCTCTCTACGCAGCGTCACAACTGTCGGCTAGCATGTAGACGACCATTCCCTGCGTGTTCAACTGCTCTATGCGTGTGGTTGCTCGTGGTTGAGGTGGACGCGGCACACTCTGCTCGCGTCCCGCCGTGCGCGCTCTGCTCTCGTGTCCCTCCAGGCGCTTTGCCCTCATCCCTCCACGCGCGCTACTAGTGTTTGGGGCCGGTGCACGATCACGCACGTTCGTGCTGCCATTATGCATGCGGTTGCGCTGGGCGCGGCACCACGATGCAGTTACCGACTGCAAAAACTGTCATGCGGACGCGCCGAGAATCTAGGCCGCCCAGCCCCCATTTATTCCTGTGGCCATTTACCTTCATCTCTCATGCCACATGACACAATAAGCACACCCACGATGACACATACAGAGAGGACATCCAGCGGTTCCAATGGCGCTCCCCGTGGCTCCAGTGGCGCTCCCAGCGGCCGACGACGACAACGGGGGGCAGTTCACCACGCATCGCATAGTGGACACCCACGTGAGAGGGAAGGCCCTCTCGGTGGTGTACACAAATGAGCCGGTCTCGGTGGAGACCTCCATCCAAACTATGGAGCAGTTGCTTGCTGAGGACAAGTACCAAGTGGTCAGCTTCGACTTCGAGTTCACCAGCAGTCGTGCCGGGCACGATCAGAAGGTTGCCATTGCAAAGTTGTGCATGCGACATGACGTCCTCGTCTACCACTACCACCTAGCCACAAGGCCTTGCGAGCGTTTCTCCAGGTTTATCAACAACTTCGACTACAGTTTCCCTACGGTGGACACCACCAATGATCTAAAAGCGCTCAAGGTTTCGGGCTTAACCTGCCAGAATCTTGTCAACATCCCTGACCACTACAAGGTCTGGGGTCGTGACGACAACAAACAGAACTCCCTGGTTGACCTCGCCTTGTCCATCATCGACCCCTACTACATGAAGATAAAGGAGGAGAGCGAGAAGGACAAGAATGCCTGGCACAGTGTCTGGCATCAGAGACTGGATGAAGAACACGTCAAGTACGCGGCCAAGGACGCGTACACAAGCTACGAGATGTACAGGTGGATTGTTGACATGAGGAAGTGTCTTCTTCCTGCCCGAGACTAGGGATCAAGCCACAGATTAGTGGCAGGAGTGTCACAGGAAGTAGATGACTAGACGATCGTTTCTCCTAGTTTAGAATGCATGCAATTGTTTATTGAGGTGTGTGCGAATGATCTGTATAGTCACTTATGTAATTGGATGTTTATTTCAGTTATATATATATATATATATGTTATTCTTCTGTAGACAGAGCAAATCACACGGCTTATTAGCAGCAATCATCTGTGTTATTATTGGTCTTCGCACACATTTCTAATTACGGACCTGTTTGCCGCGTATCACACACTTCTTGTTCAGTTGAACTGTTTCTGTTATCTTGGCTCATCGCAAATAGTTCATCCGAGTGAACTGTATGCCCTGCATCGCACACACCTTGATCTGGCAGACCGTTTCTATTGTGTTGCCTAATCACACACAGTTCATCCTAGTGAACTGTATGTCGTATATCGCACGCACCCTCATCTGGCTGTCTGTTTCTGTTGTTCTGCCTGATCGCAAACAGTTCTGCTGGATCAACCGTTTGCCACGCATCGCACACGCAACTCTAATCTAAACCGTGTTTGATGTCAATGCCATCGCAAACGTTTTGCATCTTTTTTTACGATTTTATTACATCACAGTTTGTGATTAATGCATCTCACACAGTTTGGTCGAAGGGTCTCTCATTGGACTGTCGCGTTTGGAACAACCTGCAGTAGTGATGCGTGAGTAGTTTACCACAGACCTACGGGTCTGTAGGTAGTACCTAGATGGCTTCTTCTCTCTTTTTGATCTTCAATACAATGTTCTCCTCGATGTTCTTGGAGATCTATTTGATATAATGACTTTTTGCGGCGTGTTTGTTGGGATCCGATGAATTGTGAGTTTATGATCAATTCTATCAATGAATATTATTTGAGCTTTGCTGGCCTCCTTTATGCTTGATTGTTATAGCTTCGTATTTCTTCTCTGAAACTTTGGTTTGGTTTGACCAACCAGATTGATTTTTCTTGCCATGGGAAGAGGTGCTTTGTGATGGGTTCGATCTTGCGGTGCTCAATCTCAGTGACAGAAGGAGACATGGCACACATGTATCTTTGCCATTAAGGGTAAAAAGATGGGGTCTATTCCTACTTGAATAGATTTTGTCTACATCATGTCATCATTCTTATTGCATTACTCCATTTCTTCATGAAATTAATACACTAGATGCATGCTGGATAGCGGTCGATGTGTGGCGTAATAGTCATAGATGCAGGCAAGAGTCGGTCTACTAATCTTGGAAATGATGCCTATATACATGATCACTGCCTTGGACATCGTCATGATTATTCGCTTTTCTATCAATTGCCCAACAGTAATTAGTTTGACAGCCATAGGCTATTTTCTTGAGAGAAGCCTCTAGTGAAATCTACGGCCCCCGGGTCTATTTTCCTATCATATTAAAACAAAAAATACCTTTCTGCAATTTTCCTTTATTTATTTTATTTTGTGTTTTTGTTAGATCTATTTATCGAATCTCAATCTATTTAATCTATCTCAATACCGAGGAGGGATTGACAACCCCTCTTACGCATTGGGTTGCAAGTATTTGTTATTTGTGTGCAGGTGATGTTTACATAGTGTGGGTGGATCCTCCTACTGGATTGATAACCTTGGTTTCATAACTTGGGGAAATACTTACTATTGTTGTGCTGCATCATCCTCTCCTCTTCGGGGCAATACCAATGCAGATACAAGCAATTAGGAAGAATTTCGGGCGCCGTTGTCGGGGAGGATCAAGTCTTCCATTCACGTGTCAATCTCTGGCATCGGGGAGATGCCATCAACATCTATCAAGTACCCAATCACAAATCTCATCTCCTTGCAATTTAATTTATTTGTCATTTGCCTCTAGTTTTCATCTCCCCCACTTTTAAAACATTTTCAGAAAAAAACACAAAAATATTTGCCTTTTTATTAGCCTTTTTTCTGTTTGCCTTTTTGCTTGTTTGCTATCTTTGCTTGTGTTGCCATGTGCCTTCTATTTGCTTGCATCTTCGCTTACTAAAAAAATATTGATATGGATCCTCATCCACTTGCTAATCTTTTTAAAAGATCCAATTATGATTAACCAATTGCTTGTGAATTGAGTTCACTAGATTATCTTTATGATGTTTTGCTTGAGATTCGTGAATCTGAAAATTGTGATCAAGTGTTAAAAGAAGAAATTTATAAAGTGATTCACGATAGCACCTTGAATGAAAATCATGATTGCAATGATGTTATTATAAATTTTATTAATGTCAATTGTGCTAATAATATGCAAAACCCTAAGCTTGGGGATGCTAATTTTGCTATTCCCACTACTTATTGCAATGATCATGATTGGGGTGATTCTTCTTATGATCTTGAAAATTTATTTAAGCCTCATGATGAATATGTTAGTGATAATAATGTTTGCAATAATATCGAAAGTGGGCTTGGAAGAGCGTCAACTTTAGGTAAAAATAATCCCACATATTTGGAGAGTGTTCAATCTTATGAATTTTTTGATAAAAGTGGGCTTGGAGAGGTCATGACTTTATTGGATGATAATCCCACTATATTGGAAGAGTGTCAACTTTTGATGCATGTGGATCATGTAGAGAATATGTTATGTGATAGCTATATTGTTGAATTTGAATATGATCCCACATGTAATTATATGAGAGAGGGAAATATGGTTGTAGAATTTTCATGTTACTAAACTACCTCTCTTCGTGTTGAGATTGTTATTGTTTATTTCTTCTTCCTTGCATATGCTAGTTTTTGCTTGCCTTGATAATTTGTTTGCTAATGAGATGCCTATGCATAGGAAGTACGTTAGAATTAAAAGTTTTTTTCACATGCTACATGATGCTCTCTTTGTTTTTCAATTATTATCTTTCATCTGAGCATCAATAAAATCTTAAGCCTATCTTAATGGCTATAAAGAAAGAGCCTGTTGGGAGGCAACCCAATGAATAAAATAAATTTTTCACTTTTTACTTATGTTCTTGTGTGTTTGCACAATTATTCTGCTGTTATGATTGTGTTCTTATGTTTTAATTAGTGTTTGTGCCAAGTAAAGCCTTTAGGATCATCTTAGGTGATTGTTGATTTGATCTTGTTGGAAAACAGAAACTTTTGCATCCAGTAGCAGTATTGTTAAAGATCACAGAAGCGACAAAAATTCTAATTTTTTTACATAAGATTGATATACAAATTGCCTACGTTTTCCCAATTTTTTGGAAATTTTGGTGTTACAGAAGTATGAGAAAAATTCAAGTCTTTACAGACTGTTTTGTTTTTGACAGATTCTATTTTCGTTGCATTGTGTGCTTATTTTGATGAATCTATGGATTGTATCGGAGGGTATAAGCCATGGTAAAGTTAGAATACAGGATGTATAATGCAATAACAAAATATGAATGGGTTTGCAACAGTACTTAAACTAAAGATTGATTTTTTTGTACTAACGGATCTCACGAAGATTTTTGTTAAATTTTGTGTGATTGAAGTTTTCAAGTTTTGGATGAGATCACTATGGATGAAGGAATAAGGAGTGAAAAGAGCCTAAGCTTGGGGATGATCATGGCTCCCCAGGGTAATATTCAAGGAGAACCAAGCAACTAAGCTTAGGGGTGCCCCGGAAGGCATCCCCTCTTTCTTATAACGACCATCGGTAATTTTACTTGGAGCTATATTTTTAGTCGTGACATATCATGAGTTTTGCTTGGAGCGTCTTGTATTATATGAGTCTTTGATTTTTTTGCTTTTTAGTATGTCACAATCATCCTTGCTGGATACACCTATTTGAGAGAGCCATAATGATGCTATGATTTGTTAGAATTGCTCTATGTGCTTCACTTAAATTTTTTGAGCTAAGGAATTGCTCTAGTACTTCACTTATATCTTTTTTTAGCATGGTGGTGGTCTAGTTTTTGAAGAAATACTCTCATGCTTTACTTAGATTATTTTGGGAGTTAGTAAAATTTTAAAGAAATATCCTCTCATTGCTTCACTTATGTTATGTTGAGAGATGAAAATTATTTTGAAGAAATATCTATGCTCTTGTTCTTCACTTAGATTTGTTTGAGAGCTTTGTTAGTAGCAATGGTAATATATGAAATTGGTCCCAAAGTGATAGATATTCTAGAGGGATATAATAAAAACTTTCATGAAGATCATTGGATATTATAAGCTTGATTCCTTGTAATAGTTTTGAGATATGGAGATAGTAATATGTGAGTCATGTTGGTGAGTAATTATGCTTTAGTAAGAATATTGGTGTTAAGGTTTGTGATTCCCTATGCAAGCACGAAATTCAATAGTTATGCAATGAAGTTACATCCTACTTTTGGTGCATTATTCGGTATTAGTTATGTTTAATGCTCGTTTATGATCGTTTTCGTTTCTTGGTTGGTTGCTTCTCAATCTATTTGCTAGCCTCCATTTGTACTAAGCGGGAATAATGCTTGTGCATCCAAACTACTTAAACCAAAGTTGTGCCAAATGAGTCAATCATACCTACCTATATGCGGTATTTCCATGCCATTCCAAGTAAATTTGTATGTGCCAACTCTAATTTTCAAAATAAATTTCCTTTTTGTGTGCCTGTACCGCTCATGAAGCGGCAGGGGGTGGCCAATATTTTCCATGCTAGATATTTTATTCTCAAGATGAGTGTTTATTCACTTGTCATTGCAAGAGTATGGCAAGGTAATAGGGATTCCCAGTCCCGAAATGAAAAAAAATATTTATGTTGTCAAATAATAAATTCCTTGGAAAGGTTCACAGGTACCGTAACATGCTATACAAACGGTTTTTAACCCCTTTCCGTGACGGCATTCTGAACCGTCGCCAAGTGAGTGACTGCGATAGGGGGGTCCTTCCCACATGACCCAGAAACCGTTGGGGATAGGCGAGCGGCTACTGATGATCGCCATAGAATAAATGTATGAGAAGTCACCCCAGTCCCACACGTTATATCTCGATGTTACGTTTCTGATCCGAGAGACATCCCAAACGATTACGCTACTATAGTGGTGTGAAAAAGGTGGACATCAACATTTAATCTACCGATATGTTTGTGATAGGTACGTTATCGCATAGTTCAAGAATGTAAAATGTGTGTGGTGCCTCTACTAACGCCAATGTGTCCATTTTCAGAACTGTGTGCGATAGGTATTCCTATCACACACGCACACAGCTTTGAAACATTTGCCGTATTACCATGAATCGCACATGCATATGAGACAAAACCATGTGTGTGTCCGTCGGGCATCGCAAACGTTTCACGTCAAAGTACCGTCTGTTCTCTATTTTTTATCGCACACGTTGTTTTCTTTCTAACTGTGTGCATATTATTTTATTCGCTCCTGTATAATTTTTTTCCTATAATTTATTATTCAAATTGGAAATTTTGAAATATGAAACACGGAATTCAAATTCTCAGCAAAATGGTTCAACAACGAATCCATAAATAAAATTCTCAGTACAATATGTTCAGTAATTACACGATTAGACAACAATTAACTATGATGACCCACAATATTTAGAGGCCGTAAAGGTGAAGAGACAAGTGAAAATCATTTTGGCTGCCGATGATGTTGAAGAAGCGGAATGCCCATAATGTGCCCTCCTGCATGCCATAGGCACGAACAACTTTTGTCCAACCCCTTGTGACGATCGCCCACCCATCCTTCACCGCCTTCAGGAAAACTTCTAGAGCATTATCATGGTAGCATGAATTATATACTTTAACCTTAGTTGCCTCCACTCTGGTCATGTAGTTTGCAAGGTAATCATCAGTAAATAGCTTCGGAAACCACTGAAAAGAGAAAAATTTCAGATACTCATGTCTAATAGAGTAACTTGTTATGGGCAGGGGGAAAAAGCAACACATTACTTACCATCCTAAAGTTCACTGTTGACTTGGACAAAGTGTAAATAAAGAGCTTAATTCCCATCACCCGTTTCTTTCGCCTAACAATCTTTCTTAGTTCCTCACTTGATGCTTGTTCATGAATATCTCATTGCCCCATATGCAAAAGGGATCGAAACGTGGATCAGTACCGCTCATATATGTACCTACAAGCAACCAGTAAATGTTAGAAGCTTAACTGAGATTGCACAAATGATGTAAAATACAACTACCTATGTTCCTAAGTACGAGTATTTTTAGAGATTTCAATATGAACTACATATGGATGTATATAGAATTATAGACATAGTTTAGATTAGAATCTAGATTCACTCATTTTTCTTTGTATGTAGTCTATATTGGAATCTCAAAAAATACTTATATTTAGGAACAGATGGTGTATAAGACATGGGATGTAGCTAACCTCGACGATAAACAATAGCATCACCCATTGTAGCCCTGTGTAAGTACATGGAAAACCAATGTTAACTACAACAGGGTTAACATCCCCAAAAAATAGCAAATGGTAATAAAACGATAGCATCTTTAGTGATATCTTCATTGCGAAAGAGTAGCATGGTAGCAAAGGGACAGATTAAAAAATGGATAGAATTGTTTACTGCAACAGACAACCTAGTATAGCCATTGAAACTGGTACTAATAGAAATGAAATTGTCAGAGTTAAACATCGCAAGGCAGGTGCTACTAGAGCAGAGAATGGCCCTGTTGTCTATAAAAAAGGTAGGGAAAATAGATTAGATGGGCTAGGCGTATTTACTAGAACATGCTTAATACATGAACCGTACAAAACATGGCCATTGCAATTGGTATTGGTAAGATTCAACTGGTGAGTTCATATTTGGTAAGTCCTGAGGGGTAGTTGCTAGGGCACTTCATATGGACAAGAGCACGCCCCAAGTTGGCCGCAGGGGAGGCGAGCTGTTCCTCTGGGTCGAAGAGTGGATCAGTGCCACCGACATGTGTACGTACAAGAAGAAAGTAAATGTTATAAGCCACAGTGCAATTGCACAAATGATGTAAAATACTGTAAGACATGGGATGCAGCTAACCTCGACAGCAAACAACAGCATCGCCCATTATGGCCCTGTGTAATTACATGGAAAGGCATGTTAAGTACAACAGGTTTAGCATCCACTAAAAATAGCAAATGGGCAGCATCTCTAGTATATCTTCATTGTGGAGAGTAGCACGGTAGCAAAGGGACAGATTAAAAAATGGAGACAACTGTTAATTGCAATAGGCTTAACAGCATCCTAAGTCATGTTTTGTAAGTTTGTAGCCGTTGAAATACAACTGTTTAAAAATGGATACAACTGTTAATTGCAACAGGCTTAATAGCCATTGAAACCGGTACTGATAAAAATGCAATTGGCAGAGTTAAACATCACAAGGCAGGTGTTGTCAGAGCAGAGAATGGCCCAGTTGTCTATAAAAAGGTAGGGAAAATAGCTAAAACATGTTAGGCAAGTTTACTACAACATGCTTAATACATCAACCATACAAAACATAGCCATTAATTGCAACTAGTATTGGTAAGATTGAACTGGTGAGTTCATACTTGGTAAGTCCTGAGAGGTAGTTGCTGGGGCACTTCATCTTGGCCAGAGCCCGCCCAAAGTCAGTGGCGGCGGAGGCGAGCTGTTCCTCCGCTGACATGTGTACCTACATGCAACCATTAAATGTTAGAAGTTAAACTGCAATTGCACAAATGATGTGAAATACTGTAAGACATGGGATGCAGCTAACCTCGACGGCAAACAAAAGCATCGCCCGTTATGACCCTGCGTAAGTACATGGACAGGCATGTTAAGTACAACAGGGTTAGCATCCACCAAAAATAGCAAATGGGCGGCATCTCTAGTGATATCCTTAGTCATGTATTGTAAGTTTGTTGCTGGTATTGGTGAAATTAAGCTGGACAGTTAATACTTGAACATCACACAGTGTGCAGTACTGAAATAAACAAGGCACGAACATGCTTAATACATCAACCATACAAAACATAGCCATTGCAAGTGGTATTGGTAAGATTGAGCTGGTCAGATCATACCTGGTAAGTCCTGAGAGGTAGTCGCTGCGGCACTTCATCTGGGCCAGAGCCTGCACCAAGTCGGCGGCAGCGGAGGCGTGGTGTTCCTCTGGGTCAACACGCACAGCGGCCATCACGCCATCGACCGCCATCAGCTCCTCGACCTCCACATGATATGTGGTTGGGCTTGCGTGGTGATGCTCTGGAGGTAGGGGCGGTGGGGATTTGGAGGCATGAGGATGTTTCGCAGGCGCCATTTAAGCAATCAGGCCAGGGCCATGATAGAGATTGGTGGGTTACCTGACTGGATCAACGATGCTCGGGCAGAACATAGATCTGGTTGAAGTTGTGGTTGCAGCGGCGGCGGTTTGAGTTGCCGGTAGGGGGGAGGGGGGAGATACTGAGGAAATTTGATGGGTGGGGATGTGGTGGGAGGAATAAATTCTGAAATCACGCGCCTAATGAAAATTTCGCTGCGAAACTTGAAACTTGGGCGGGGGAAACACACAATGCAGACGAAGCGCGCAAAATACTCATGTGCGAGAAAAGAGAAAATTGGCAGATCCCGTCTCCAAAAAAATGTACTTGTGTAGTTGATTTTTTCGGTCAATGGTATGCTTGGTTTATTAGGAAACATCGCACAGGTAACTGACTTATGGATCATTAACGCAAAAAAATACAAACGGGTACGCCATAGAAACCGTGTGTTTTGTGATCTTCTAATAATTCTTAGATCTATCAGCATCTCCAGCCGCACCTAATTTCAAAAATCTCTTTCATTGTATCAGGATTATTCAATGTACATTAACAAGGTAAGGTGACACCAGATGAACAATCATCGGTTTATGAAATGCAATCACGTGTCAACCTGCCTCGCTCGCATAGCCAGATTTGATCCTGTGCAACAAGAGAGAAGCTACCTGCCATCCGCCGGCGCGGCAATTTAAGTCGGTGTGCGGCCAACTCGCGCGGCGAGGTGGGACTAAAAACCAGCTGCGGCCAGCTCTAGTCTCCGCTGGTTGCGAGCAGACGTTTCGGGAGTATTTAGGGACGGGGTGTGGCTACAAAACTTCAGTGAACACATGCTAATCAACGCTCAAAGCCCTCAAAGGATGCGCTTACCGACATTGTACGTTAATATTAGATAGTACCAACTTAAAGTACTACTGTTAATTTGCTCTAAAAATAATACGTATGTAGTACTGGTAGATGCTCGTAATTAATTTTACAAACTTACGGGCGACACACGCTAACTACTTCTCACATGCTGCCATTGGGGCATGCTGGCCTGACGACGTCATTCTCCTTCCTGACCTTGTAGGCTGCAGCCCACCGTGCTTCTATCTCCGTCGAGCTCTCCTTAGCACTGTGTGCGGCCTCTTCTTTCTTGCGATGGCGGGACTCTCTTTTCTTGACTGCTTTCTGCCTTTTTCCGCTCCTTCTGTGTGGCTTTGGCCGCCTCTAGATCCACCACACATTTGGCCATGGCAGCATCAAAGTCCGCCCACGTACTTGTGTGGCCGCCGCCGGCGATGAACTCGGCGCGGCGAGATTCCATCGCTTCCTTACAATGTGTGCGGTCGCGGGCGGCGACGAACATGGTGCGGCGGGATGCCATCGCTTCCTTACCAGTTACTATGCGCCGCGGTGCCATGAACGACGCTTGGAGAGAGCTCTGGGACATAGTGGCCGGACAGTCCTACAGTGCGGTGGTTTTTAAGAGCTCAATGACAAACGACGAAGGAAATTTGGCTTCCCTTACAATCTTGCTCATTCATTATCACACACGATTCATCTCCGTCGCCTCCGGAAACAGTGTGCGCTGAGCCTATTGTGTGTTGCGTTATGATTGGCCGGAACCGTAGCCACGTTGATCGCGTGTGTGCACCGTAGGTTGCGCCGTGATCGAATGGGAATCCATGTCCCTCACATCACACCCGTGCAGCTGTAGCTGGATTGGATTTATGTACGCTAAAGGCCTAGAAAATGCACATAATCCCCTAAATATGGTAAATGAGCCCGAAAATATGCCAAATTTGAACACGGTGATTTGCAGGGTGTATATTCATCATAGAAAAAAAACTCAAGGGCAAAGAACGAAGAAAATTTGGATTCCCCATCAATCTTGGTGATTTCCCTCTCGAAAGCATGGAACTTCCTCGGTGATGGTTCGATTTATGAAGGGCGTGCATGACGACAAAAGCCAGACCTTCTCAAATTTTTACTAGGGCATGGTGAGGCCATACCATGGCACCATGCCAGGCGTCAGGTTTTTCAAGCATTTTTTTCATTTTTCTATAGTTGAAAACCCAATAAACAAACGTTTTTGGTTGAGTATTGCCACACATTTCATCCAAATATCTGCCCATTCCTAGTAAAATGCATGAGAATTTAGTAAATGGCACGAGCATGGTTTCCCAGGCCGTTCTTGTGCAAACTTTCATGCATCGATTGTTTGAACTTGAAGTATGTGCATTAATGCCTAGAAAATGCACATAGTCCCCTAAATATGGTAAATGAACCCGGAAAAGTGCCAAATTTGAACACGGTGATTTGTAGGGTGTATGTTCATCGTAGAAAAAAACTCATGGACAAAGAAAATTTGGATTCCCCTTCAATCTTGGTGATTTCCCCCTCGAAACCATGAAACTTCCTTGGTGATGGTTTGATTTATGAAAGGTGTGCACGACGACATAAGGCAAACATTCTGAAATTTTTACCAGGGCACAGTGAGGCCATACCATGGCACCACACCAGGCGTCATGTTTTCCAAGCATGTATTTAATTTTTCTATAGCTGTTAACCAAGTAAACGACGCGTTTGTGGTTGACTATTGCCACACATTTCCTTGAAATCTCTACCCATTCCTTGTAAAAGGCATGAGAATTTACTAAATAGCACGAGCATCATTTCCAGACCGTTCTTGTGCACCTTTTCATGCACCAATTGTTCGAATTTGAATTATGTGCATTAATGCCTAGAAGATGCACATAATCCCCTAAATATGGTAAATGAGCCCAGAAAATGCCAAATTTGAACACGTTGCATTGGAGGGGGTATGTTGATCATACAAAAAACTGAATGACAAACTAGGAAGGGAATTTGGATTCCACTTCAATCTTGGTGATTTCCCTCTCGAAACCTTGAAACTTGCTCGGTGATGGTTCGATTTATGAAGGGCATGCATGACGACATAAATCAAACCTTCTCAGCTTTTTACCAGGGCACGGTGAGGCCATACCATGGCACCATGCCAGGCGTCATGTTTTTCAAGCATGTATTTCATTTTTCTATAGTTGATAACCCAGTAATAGACGCGTTTGTGGTTGACTATTGCCACACCACTGGTACATCGAGGTGCTATACAGACGGTTTTTAACCCCTTTTCGCGACGGCATTTGGAACCGTCGCCAAGTGAGTGTGGGCGATAGGGGGGGTCCATCCCACACAACCCAGAAACCATCGGGGATAGGGAGCCTTGATGCATATAGTTGTCCCTATATAACCATTTCCAATATCTCGAATATCCCAAACGCTTCATCCTTGCTACTCGTTTGTGCTCGCATTGCCATCGCAGTCGGAGTTTTGTGGTTTTACCTAAAACCAGGAAGATTCCAGGCACGGGAGTTTTCCAGGCACGTACCAAACTGGCTCTACGTTTATGATGCCTGGCACATCACAAACAGTTCATGATTATAAACCGTGTACGATAGGTAGACAATCACACACATTTAGTTTTCCCGCACCATATGTGATAGTGTCTGACATCACACACGGTTTGCAAACGGCAACTGTGTGCATTATTACACACGTTTCCTCTCCGTGAACCATGTCGGATTATGATGTATATCGCACACGCTGCGATTTATTGACCATGTGTGCCGTAATGACCTGCACACCGTAATTGCACCCTAATTTAATTGCTGCTATTTAAAATTGTACCTAATTTGAACTTGAAAGTAGGGTATAGCTTTATTCATATCCATCTGGTTCAAACAACCAATGCATTATTCGATTCACAGGTATATATGTTTAAGAATTACATAAGCACCAAATAAAGAATGATGAACCAGGGTTCTATACTTGTACTATTACAGATGGTAAAGAAAGAGGCGACAGACATTCTGGTTGCTGAACAAGGTGAAGCGGAATGGCCCTATTGTGCTCTCCTGGATGCAGAAGGCACGCACGACTCTAGTCCAACCCCTTGTGATGGCCGGCCGCCAATCATGTAGTTCGAGAGGTAATCTTGAGTAAACTGCTTCAGGATCCACTGCAAAGGAAAAAAGATTCAGACATTGTCATCTAACACAACTCATTACAGGCAGTAAAAAGAAGGCTACAGAGTTCTTACTTACCATCCTGCAGTTCACTGTTATCTTGCATAAAGTGTAAACAAATAGTTTGATTGACATCTTTTGACCCATTTTAATAACAATCTTTATCAGTTTCCTCACTTGATGCTGGTTCATGAATATCTCATTGCCCCATACGCAGAAAGGGTCGAAGTGTGGATCTTTGGCAATGACATATGTACCTAAAAGCACCAAGTTAATATTAGAAGCTAAACAACAATTGCAAAATGATGTAGTACAACACTCCCTCCATCCCATTATATAAGATTTTATTACATGTATATCTAGACATCATCAGAACATTAAGGTAACACTCTTCCTTGTTGCTATGTAGCCTGGGATTGCATATTTAGTCATTCAGTACAATGCATGTTGCTATGTAGCCTCAGATATATTAAATATGGCCCTAGTTAACCTACTGATAAATGGGTTACAGATATATTCACTTAAATGTCCGATTCGACGATTAATCCCTTATCAGCCCCCAGGCTATATGGTACCAGCTACCAATATCCTGAACAATGAGTGCATATAAGCAATGCGATGAAACTAACCTCGATGGAAAACAACACTGTTCTCAATATTGTCCTGTATGAGTACATATAAAGGCATGTTAAGCACAATAGGCTAAACATAAACCAAATATATCCATGGTAGACAACATAATCTACAAATGATAGCTTCAGTGTGTAGGCTTAAGCACGCTATTTAAGCAAAAGAAGAAGTGGAAAGGTGTGTTAACTGCATCAGGCATAACATTTAAAAACAAGCAAATAGTCATTCAAACTGGTATTGTGCAGGTCTAAAGTACACTAGTTATTGTTAAAAAAATGAAAAGGCATGTTAACTGCAACATCCTTAACAGCAACCAAATATCGTAATTCATAGTGGTATTGTTGAAACTGCTATTGATGAAATTGAACTACACGGCAAATAGTTTGCACATATAGAGCATCACATTGTGAAGAACTGAAATAAACAAGGCATAAGGCCACCTCTAGCCGATCCTTTAAAAGTTAACGGACTAAAACCCTTAGTGGATATATATATACTCCAGCAATTTTTGGCCGTTTCTGGTCGATCCCCTAAACTTAACGTTGTAAACTTCAATTTGATCAAGTTCAAAGCAGGTTCAACCGAAAGTAGCATGCATTCAAACCTAAACATAGATAGTTTTGCATAACCGAACATAAAACATAAATTTAAACTAAGCTAAACTACTTTCGGTCGAAGTGGAGGTCGAGCCAATCCTTCCTCATCAGGTACAGTGTGCCGCGAGCCGGGTCCGGGCTGGTGCCGTCGTCGGGGTCGTTGGGGAAGACACTCCTCCACTCGTCGACGTCGATCTCCTCGTCCTCGATGCCCACCTCGACGCCCTACGCGCCGCCATCCTCGCCGCCTTTGACCTCGTCATTGGAGGAGAGCACGATAACCTCGCCGCCCTCCGCGTCGGCAAAGATCACCTGCTCCGCCTCCACGAGCTCCGGGGGCTGCCGGCGGAGCTCTTGCATGTAGGCCTCATCGGCGGCCTCGGCCTCGAGGCGCTCCCATGCCTCGCGGTCCTCCCGCGCCATAGCCGAGCTCACCACCCCTGGCTCCGACGGAACGAGGTCGACCGGATGTGTAACGAAGGGGAAATTGAGCCTAGACACCGCGCTGTGGTAGCGAACCTGCTAGTGGTCGTACTCCATGGCCGCGAGCTCGGTCGTGTGGAAGCTACTGAGCCACCGGCGGGTGTGGGTCTCCCGATCCATAATCTCAGTGACTCACCTCCCCCACCACCGCTGCCGGACCCCGAGGTAGGACCTCGTCGGCTACCGGGCCCGAGGGAGTAAGGGGAAGTCCTCAAACCGGCGTAGGGGCACGGCAGCGGGTGGATCGGGCGACCGGCGACGGCGGATCGATAAAGAGCCTGCGGAGGACGACGGGGACACCTCGGCGGCCACCTCACCGGCGTCGAGCGAAGAGGCCATGATAAACCTTTTTTTGGCCATTGGCTCCTCGAGCTCCCCGACACACAGGCAGAGGTTGGGTATGGAGGCGGCGGCGGCAGCGGCGATGGCGGCGACCTACCAATTGTTTTGAGCGAGGGAGGGGTGGTGTGTGTATGTATGAGCGGAGGTTTTGGGGAGTGTGTGGTGTGTGTGGAGGGGGGAGGCAAGGTGGTGTTTGAGGAAATACCGTGACAATTGAAAATTCTACTAGGCGGGAGTAACAAGGAGGGGCTACTAAAAATTTGGATCAAGGGTGAGCAGATATTTTTGTGATTGCGAGGGATGCAGAGGCGGGAGTAAAATGCCGGTGCTACTGAAAATTTGAATCAAGGGCGACCAGATATTTTTGAGATTGCGAGGGATGCAAAGGCGCGAGTAACAAGGCGGGGGACTGAAATTTTGAATCAAGGGCGAGCAGATATTTTTGAGATTGCGAGGAATGCAGAGGCGGGAGTAAAATGCCGGGGCTACTGAAAATTTGAATCAAGGGACTGAAGCAGAGCGGGCGTAACAGACATCACACACGGTCCGCACATACTAATCGTGTGCTATCAAACATTAAAACCTTCCAGGCGGTAGATATTTTCGAGATTACAAGGCAGTAGATATTTTCGAGACCGGGAGGCAAGCCTCGTGGAGCCCAATCTACTGTGCTCATGTGAGGGACTGCAGGGCACAAGCGTGGCACACGGGTAGTCTGACCGAACCGTGTCTGTTGCGTACCCAATCGCAGACGGTTTCTACATCCAACTCGTGTGCTGTTTATAAATTTGGCAAAAATAATAATGCGGGAGAGGGTCAGAACACGAACACACTTGCATGTGGACCAAATATATGTATGAAAAGGGTGGTTTGATGTTCGAATACCCAATGCACAACTTTGATGTGGCACTTGTCGCACAAAAGCACAGTATTGCTAGTCAGCCACCCCCTACGAACCCCACTTCGTGTCGGCGGTAAGGGAATCCTAGCTACGAATGCATGCCCCCAAATAGCTAGGTCTGAAATCTCACCCTACCGTAACACAAAACCTATAGGATTCCATCACATATATATATATATATATATATATATGGTCAAACTTCCCCTTTCGCTTCCCGACAAAGGTGGACCGTGTGCCGACCCACAAATGTGTGCTTGTGGCGCGAGATGGGTGAGACCACATATGAACCACATGCGGGTGGCCGTACTATATGTATGAAAAGGGTGTGGTGTGTTATATTTAACTACCATTCACAACTTTGATGTGGCACGTGTGCCTCGCAAATTAACCGGACTTCCCCGACCCCACGGAGGTTGCAGGTAGCGCGACGTAGCCCCCCCCCCTCCCACACACACACACACACATCGGGGGGAGGGCATCTCACCAAGACGTACTGTAACACGGACCCTGCAGAATCCAACTTGGTTGTACAACCTCTCCCCGCTCGTTGTTGGTCAAAGTGATGGACGTCCATACGGCCCCGCAAAATGGGCTAGCTTGTCGCCAATAACCTCGCGAGGGAGTACTGTATGAAGACAAACCCACTCTGTGCATGTGGCCCAAGTATGTATATGGAAGTGGTGTGTGTGGTGTTTGAATACCCAATGCGCAAATTTGATGTGGCACCATGCTTTGGAACCATAAAATCCCCACACCGAGCGAGGGTTCACGACGCGTAGCATGCGCTCAAACTTAGTTAGGCTTGGAATGGGTCGACCAACTATACGGTAACTCGAAGCAAAGAAGAAGAATCCACCCTAGTAACCTTTCTCGTCATTGGTCAAAATGATGGACGTCCACGCGGGCCCACGAATATATATAGGCTTGCCGCCCATAACCAAGAGAGTGAGAGTGTGTCCAAAGACAACCGTTATTGCATGCGTGTGTCCTGAACATATTTATGGAGGTGTGTGATGCATGCATATGTGTTGAATACCCGACCCAATGCACAACATTGATGTGGTGCATGAGGTGGAGGAAGGAAAGAGCAGACGCGGACCCCAAAAAGAGAAATGAGGAAGGGAGGACGGTGTCGTGTGCTCACCCAAAAAAAAAAAAGAAAACCCCCCCCCCGCCCCCCCCCCCCCCCCCTCGATCCAGGGGATGGATTCATGTGTACATATGCGCTATTATATAAATGTAATCTCACATCATGATCTATATCAAGACAAAACAAAAAAATTAATCCCCTCCTAAGTCAAATTAGTTAACCTCTCTCGCGCTGTCGGTGAAAGTGATGGACCAAGCTGGTCACCCCCCCCTTCGACACGTACTATATATACACGTAGTAACACAGCCCTAAAAGAATTAATCCTCCTTGTTCGTCAAACGTACCTCTCTCTCGCTGGGTCAAAGTGATGGACGATGAACTCGTGGGCCCAACACAGAAGCGAAGCGTACATCGCACGCGAGTGATCATCCTATATAGGACTATGTACCATCGTCTGCATGTGGCCAAAGAGGTGTTTGTGTGATGTTTGAATACGCAATGCACAACTTTGATGTGGCACCACGTATATAGGAAACAAAAAATTCCCCACAGAGAGCGCGAGGTTCATGACGCGTGGTATGTGCTATATGTACGCCACCATTCGACGCGTGGTATATATGTACTTCTACTGTATAGCACAAACCAAAAAAGAATCATTCCTTGATGATCAAATTAACGTCTCTCTTGTTGGGTCAAAGTGATGGAGGACAACCTCGCATGCCCACGGATGGAAGCGCCACACGCGAGTGAGTTCCTATATATAGGGCAACCACCGCCTGCATGGTATTGCGTGATGTTTGAATACCAATATAATGTACAACTTTGATGTAGCACCTGCCTCGGGAACCGGAAAGTCCCCACATGGAGCGAGGTTATGACACGCAAATATATAGAGTATTCATGTTGCCCCCTCTTTGACATGTACATACTCCTATACCGTGCATATACGTAACACAAACCAAAAAGAACCATCCTTGTTGGTCAAATTAACCTCTCTCTTGTTGTACGTTCAACTGGTCGACGACGACCTCATGGGCCCATAGAGAGAGGCACACGCGAGTGATGTCATAGGACAAAACCACCGCATGCATGCGCCCGTGTGTTATGTGATGTTTGAATACCCAATGCACAACTTTGACATGGCACATGCTTCACAAACCGGAAATGCACTACACCACGATGCGTGTAGCCCCCTCACTTCAAGCCAGTGGGAGTGTGTACGCACGTGCTCGAACTTTGATATGGAATCCCACCATGATCCACACCACACACATGCCAAGATGAATCCACCTTTTGGTCAAATGCCTCTCGTTGTCGGTGGAAACTGAAAACCTTTGCGCGCTAACGAATGGGCACTTCCCTGATAACCGCACGAGGGAGAGTGTCTGAGAGGACCACCAATGCATGCATGTGGCCCGAACATTATGTATGAAAGGGATGTGTAATGCTTTAAATAACCAATTCACGACTTTGATGTGGCATATATGACTCACAAAATGATCAATAATCCCACACGGAGGTTCACGACTCGTAGTGTATTGCCGGACCCCTCCCCCCCACCCCCCTACACACACAGACACACACATCCCGCACCACCACAGCCACTCTGCGGCATGTCAAACTTTTTCTGCAGTGAACATGTGACCAAAGGCGGAGTGTCGTGTTAAAATTAAAAAAACAGACATCATTCGACCGTTTTTATACATTGATTGATTTCCTAGGGATTTAATGTGCAAAAATCAAATTTGAGCTACATGTGCACCAAAATGGATTGCAAAATCATAAGTGTCCCTGCGTGCATGTTTCCCTATGCAAGAGATTTCAAAATATTGAGAATATATATTTTTAAAATTTAGTAAATCCAAAACTTAGTTGAAATTCATGAAACTTATCGTGGTGTCATATATGGACACTAGTAGACTGTTATATTGTTTTTTTTTTGTCAATGAGAACCATTTTGATATAATCTTCTTACGAACGGGAGATTATTAAAAACTGGCAACCAATATCTCATACGGATTATTAATTCGGACCGTGTGCTTTAGACCGTGCCATGCTTCCGGTAAGCAGTAAAGCGGCAGAATGAATCATCAATAAACCAAAAAATATACGTGCTGCCACACGCCCCGTGTGCCGTGCGAGCAGGCGTGAGTTGACTGGATGCATGCGAGAAGTCCGCCGTGCAGGCATACCGGGAGGCGTGCGTGCAGGTGTGCGTATTGACGGGAGGCGTGCGAGTAGCTGTGTGAAATGATGGTAGGAATGGCAGAAGTCCGCCGCGCAGGCTCACCAGGAGGCGAGACAGCTTTTGACCGCCGCCTGGCTCGCTCCCACTGGTCCGTATTAATTACGCGCCCGAGCCGCCGGCCATAATTGGAGGCCGCACCCCCAGTCCATAGTGGTCACCAACGTCTGGACTCTGGAGTGTATGAGGATGCCGCCGAAGCGCACCATCGGAGGGAGTGGCGACGCCGGGGCTAGTGAAGCACCCGCGCAACGCCTGAAGCTGGGCACAGAGGTTGCCGTCACCGCCGACGAGGTCTCATGCTAGCAGCAGCACGACCTTGACTTCGTAGGCGCTGTCGTGCCGCCCCCCCAGCCGGAGCCGGAGGTCAATAGCAACTCCGGCAACGACTGCGACTCCAACGGAAAACCGGTTAGTCATCTATAAGCCCATTTGTGCGGCAAACATATCATGTGTTTTCTCTGGTTACTCCCCCCTTCCCTCTATAAATTTTTGAATGTCCTACATGTATGTTTCTGCCATTTTTTTCTTTCAGATTGGTATGTACACAGATGAGGCTCCGGCCAGCGCCGCCGCCGGATGTAGATCTTGGACCTGGCTGCGCGGCTAGAAGCGGCAACGCCCCCTGGACCTGAGGAACCAGTAGAATCTCCGGCGGACCGCATCAGCGATCTCCCAAACGTCATCCTTGGGGAGATCATCTCCCTTCTCCCCACCAAGGATGGCTGCCGCACACAAGTCCTTGCATCTCGGTGGCGCACTCTATGGCACGCCGCGCCTCTTAATCTCGACTGTCGTCAGCTATCTGTCGATGATGATTCTGAACTCCCCGGAGCCATCATCTCCTCCCACCAGGGCTCCGTTCAACACATCTGCATCCCGGCATGCTACCTGCTGGACATACCCTAAACGGTGGCTGCCTTGCTGACATCCCATCAATTCGATAAACTCGAGCAGCTTGAGTTCTACCATTACTACAGCGATAGGTTACCACCAATAGCTGCATCTATGCCCTCACCACCGATGCGCATCTCATGGTTTTTCTCCTCTTTCCACACCGCCACCTTGACCCGGTGCCATCTAGCAGACAATCTGGTACAAATGCTTCGACTGCCACTGCTAAAAAAACTTGCGCTTGTGTTGGTTCATCTGTCGGAGGCCTCACTCCACAGCATCATCCACTCCAGCTGCCCTGCACGGGAGCGTTTGGTGCTTGTTTTTGGAGCAGGAATCGATATCCCTTGTCTCAAAATAAAGTCGCCTCACCTTGTAAGCATTGGAATTAGTTTTGAAGGATAGGAGCTCATCATCAAAGATGCCCCTTCACTTCAAAGGTTGGTCTTTGATTGTTGTTGTAAACCTTCGCAAATAATTGTGGTCTCTGCGCCTAAACTGGAGACCTTGGGTGCAATTCGTTCTCCGTTTAAATGGTTCGAGATGGTGTTTGCCTCCACACCTATTGAGGTACTGTATATTATTCACGTACACTTTTGTAATTTGCATTTTTCATTTGTGCGCATAAGTTAAGTATCATCTTGGAGTACACTTTCAGTACTAATATTATGTTCTATGCTCAATGAAGCGCTTGTCCATCCTATCAGTGGTGGTGGATTCTGTCAAGAACTTATATATCAGTATGTGGTGTTTAGATCTCAACATCATTATTGCCTTGCTGCAATGCTTTCCATGTCTGGAGAACTTGTATATAAAGGTGATGATTTCACGCACATTGAAAGCCCATATATAATGTACTATAATTAATCGTTCAGCTATCACTCTTTCAACATAATCCTTTTTAGACATTAACTGTTTTCAATCTTCATCTCTATTTAGGCAAAAAAACATGGAGAAAAAGGTATAACCAATCGATGGTTGATGAAGCACGGGGATTTTCTCAGATCTCATGACATTCGTTTGAAGACAGTAACGCTAGTACGATATTCATCCAACAGTGCAAACACTAGCTTTGTCACATTCTTCATGTTGAATGTGAGGGCACTATTGTCCGTGAGGATTAAGTTTTTCAACAAGAAATTACTCACGGATGCAAGTGTTGAACAGCATAAATAGAAGTTTCAGGTGGACCTAAGGGCTTTTGATCGTGTTCGGCTTCTATTTACAACAGCTTGTGGTCATAATGGAGCAGTAGAATTATTGTATTGGGATCTTGATTTTATGGATCAGACTGATCCATTTGATTGTAACTGCCGAAAACTTTGGTTGAGTTAGATGTCATTGTCCTGTTCAATCCGGTGTGGCACCCCGGCTCAGAGTAAACTGAAACGCCCCGTATTCCAGCCCAGGGACAAGTCCTCCGGAATATGGCACTGTTGGCATAGACCAAATCAGCTCTTTATTATAATGTATATGGGTACAAAGGGTACATGGATTACATCGGCACGGCGACACTACGCCTGCCTGGGGTAGCTCTATGCTAACAGCGGAGTAACTCTCTTGGCAGCGGAACAACGATGGCGGTGATGGTCTCCACTCCACAGGGACTCTGGCTAGAACGCGTATCCTAGGTCACAAACTCGGGATCCTCGACATGCAAGCAAACATGGCATGACCTGCAAACTGGCATGACACGCCAGGTGAGTACTTTGAATGTACTCGCAAGCTCACAACAAACATCAGCATTAAGGCAAGACAACATCATAGCAGTCAAAATTAACAAGCTTGGTTATCTAGCAAGATAACTACTGAAGTAAATGCAGTAAGGTAAAGCATATTAAGTAGTTTAATCCATACTCCGAATAATCTCAGGATCCAATCCGAATCTGTTCCAAATCCAATCCAAATCATGTAGTCATCCGACCATTCATCTCATAGCCATCCCACGGCTAACATATCATATTCCTGGTATCATCTGCACTGTAAGTCTGACAAACTTGCTCTCTTCCGGGTTGCCTCACAACCCTCAGAATACTGACGATTCACCGAGTACTTCTGATCTTATGACGAGTTCTTCCATTATTATCATCACTACCATGGTTGACCACCTAGTGATGTCTGGTCGGACTGTCCAATATCGTGGACACAGCTATTTGAATAGATTTTACACTCTGCAGAGGTTGCGCACTTTACCCACACTATGGAGCACTGACCTCGTGATCCCATTCGGGTGGACCAGCGTTGCTCCAACGAAACCTGCCTAACCCGTGACTCCTCCACCGTACCACCGGCATTCATCCTCCCCCGGAGTCCTGCCCTGGGTGGCCCCTGTGTCACCTCGTGACACCTGCCACCGTCATGGCCAAACTAAACTGTCCCAAACGGGGACCTGGTACCATACAACTCAACTGGGCTCACAAGGTTATCGCCGCCTACTGGGCCAGGGTAGCGCGCATGCATAACCTTCCCTGTCGGGCGGTACCGGTGAAAGAGCACGCGATCAGACCAAGTCAAGGCCGTCCCATACCGGCAAATGTGGTTGCACGAATAAGTCCGGACATGTGACTCAGGATCAACCATGAAGCATCTAATCCTCGAATGATATTACTGTCATGGCTGACACTCCGACATCATAGTGGTCCAATAACCAATATGCTTAAGCCACTGCTACTAACTCATCTCCACGAACTGCCGGATGAAATCCAAAATAATCATAGACGGTGATCTCAACAACATGGCATTAACGAGTGGGTAAACTACTAGCCACTACAATCCGGTACTCAGCATGGTAGTTACCTATCTGAGAATTAACTCCAACATTGCATAGTCCAATTCATTTCACAAATAACTCATACTTGCTATTAAAGTAATTAGTTAAACCATGATATTGCAATGCAATGATGCAGATAAGAGTCGTAGCTTGCCTGGGGATGAAGGAACCATCGGGAAGGAGTGCGGAGAGTCCGCGGAAGTGATTGCCGGAAATAGTTCCCTCTCGGAGGGGGTTGTTTATGGGCAAGGGCAAAATGGTCATTTCTAGTATGTCAAACCATAGTGAAAGTGATAGGAACAGAACGGGCTCGATGAGACGAAGATGTGGGCACTGGAATCACCTCGATCGGAGTTACGGTTAAAAAGTTGTAGTGGTTTTCTGCCAGGGACTTGTTTGCAAAGAAAATATTCACAATGGGGTCCCTGATAGCTCGGCGGGTCGCGCACTCCAGCAAAATACGTCTTCCCACGGGGAAAGCGTAAAGCGCAGAATGCGCTTCCACTTATCCAAGCTGGCAGTGGCGGGACCGGGCTTTGTTAGGCTGACAGGTGGGGTCCGTGGGAGGTGGGGTCCGCCTCTTATCCACATGAGCGGACGAGGTCAACGCTCGAGTGGCTGACGAGGGGGTCCCGCGCACCGATGGGGCCCGCCTGGCCAGGGTCTTCTTCTTCCTGCTCGCCCGTGGACCAGAGGAGTGGCTCGATCGCCGACGCTCGCCCGGTCGGCTCCGGCCACCGTTTGCCACGCCTCGACCACCGACGTGCTTGTGGTGCTGAGCCGCTCCAATCCCTGCACCGAACGAACACCCTGGAAGACCAGAGCGATGGTGGCCTCGAGCAGGGCGGCGGCAGCGTCGGGCGAAGATGGACACGACGCTACGGGCGCGGAGACGAGGTGCTGGAGAGGTGGGGAGCTTCGCTGGGGTTCAGTGAGTTGAGTGGTGGTGGCAAGGGGAGGAGTAGGGCTCCGGTTGTCGTGAATTTAGGAGGAGGCCAGAGGTGGCCATGGCGGTGATGGGTGGCGAGGAGTGCTCCTGGAGAAGGATGGAGAGGCGGGGCGTGGTGCCAGGAGGTAGAGGGAGTTGCTGCGGTGGGTGGTGAGCTCGGGGAGGCTCCGGCCTCGGCTATTTATAGCCGACCGAGATCGCCGGATAAGGATGGCCACCGTGGCGGCCTTATCGTTGCCCTGGAGCTCCCAGGCGAGGTGGCGAGCTGCGGGCGGTGCCGACCTGATGAGGTGCAGGACGAGGGCTGTGCTGGCTCGATCGGGAGAGCTCGGGGGTGGCCGTATACGGCGGCGCATGCGCGGTACAGTGGCGGGGCAGAGGTCCTTGTTGCGACACGGCGAGGAAGAGGACGGAGGGGAAGAGGCTAGAGGAGGGGTGCGTGGACGGAGGGGAAGGTGGCCGGCATGCGGGGACAAGCCACGACGGCCTGAGCCAGCCTGCTGACGTGATCGAACACGGCCGGCGCACAGAGCGCGCAGTTGGCCTGCTCTCAGCATGATCACCACGTGCATATGATGCCACAACCACGTCTTTGGCACTAATCTTGTCTGGTGTGTAGTCCCTCCAGGCTACATTGCAAATGAGGTGATAGATCAGCAGAAGAGACCAAGAGAAGATGTGAGGTTTCACTGAAAGTTTTCTGTAGCAAACTTAACCTCACCTCTGTGATGAACAGGAAGGTGGTAGGGTCAAAATGATATGTCTGGGAGTGTTAGGGTAGGAAAGACTATATTCTTGTGAAATTTGGAAAGAATTGGACCATTATTTAATTGGGTTACTTTGTAACTGACCAATCCGGTCCAGAAGACAAATATTGATGTGCTACTCACATGGAGTAGCAACTTGAGCTGAAATTGGGCATAGGATGATGATTTGGTCATATGAGAGTGACATAAAAATTTCATGCCAATTGGACAAGCCAAAATGGTACTTCCTTCACAGCTATCCTCTCTGACCAGAATCTTAGAATAATTCTAGAGAATTATTGGTAAGATGAAATGAGCCCAAATTTTGTGGAGATATGTTATATGGGTAGGGTAATGCTCTGGTAAATTTTCTGCAATTATGGATAAATATAAAATATAGTTGCTTCACAATGTGAAAGTATGACCAGAAACAAAGATTTAATGTTGTGGTCACATAGATGATTTGATAGGGTTGAAACTTGGTGGAGAGTCATGATTTGAGAATATGAAGATGCTTGCAAAATTTCAACTTATTTGGATACTCCTAGCTAGCACTTGCTTCACAAAGATTCCAGTTGCCCAGAAACTTTGGAAATTAGCCAAGAGAGGTTTAATATCCAAATAAAGTTGAACTTTGGCATGTGGCAATGATATGGATAGAAAGAATGCACAAAAAGTTTGAGAGCAAGCAAGCAAATATAAATGGTACTTGCTTCTCAACTTGGCAGCTAGGGCAGAGTCAGAAAATGAATATTTGTGAAATATTTTTGAACATGTCAAGGAAGGGTTTGACATATTTGTGGAAGATATGACCCAAACAATTTATGAGAATTATTTGGGAATTTTGAGAATGATGGAAATGTGGGTTGCTTCACAACCCATAGCAAACAGGGTTATTCCTTCAATAGAAAAAGGAATATTCCCACAGAAAAAGAATATTGGGGTTGGTCCAAGATCGAAATGACATGGTCTTGGAATGATTTTGAGGTTGGCAAGCCACTCGGGAAGAAGAATGAAGGGTGATCCCTCTAGGTTGCAGACTACTAAGCCATAGAAAAGCGAATCCAGACCAAAATCAAAAGAAAAAGAAAATGGGCAAAATCCAGGGTGTTACATCCGGGTTATGTGTAAACCTGATGAACAATTAATCCTCGTGCTTTTGTACCTTTTATAAGCTGGACTTAGACATTGTTGCCCTTTTCAACTAGGGTTTGACCCACATTTTCTTTCATACTGGGCGTCTATGTTCCTATAGGTACTACCTTTGTCGTGGTTTATTCTTTATTGGCCCCCTTCGTATTTTGTAGTACCAAACTTTGACCTTAGATTTAACTAAGAATATATTAATGCTTGTCATCGAAAATAATATTGTTGGACGGCTATTCCCGACTATGTTCATCTGCTATATGCAATAATTAACTCTAGTACACACATAATCGCACACGAATTAACTCTAGTAACGGTTTGTGTTATATTTTCTCATCGCAAAAGTTCATCCGAGTGGGTTGTTTGCCGTGTATCAGACACATCTTGTTTACATGAATTGTTTGTGTTTTTTTGGCTCATCGCAAACAGTTCATCTATGTGAACTGTCTGCCGCATATCACACACATCTTGTTAAGTTGAACCCTTTTTGTTGTGTTCCCTAATTGAAAATAGTTCGTCCGAGTGAACCGTATGCCATATATCACACACACCTTGATCTGGCTGACCGTTTCTGTAGCATTCCCTAATAGCAAACAGTTCATCGAAGTGAACTGCATGCTGTATATCGCACACACATTGATATGGCTGCCCGTTTCTCTTGTTCTGTCTAATCGCAAACAGTTCGTATGGATCAACCGTATGCCCCTCATCACACACATAACTAAAATCTGAACCGTGTTTGATGTCTCCACCATCGCAAATGTTTTGCATCTTTTTTGACGGTTTTTTTACATCCCTGTTTGCGATTAATGCATCGCACATAGTTTCATCGAAGGGTCTCTGATCGTAGTGTCGCGTTAGCAGCATCCCGCAGTAGTGCACATTCCCATGAAATATCTGCCCATTCCTTGTAAAAGGCATGAGAATTTACTAAATACCACGAGCACGGTTTTCTAGACCGTTCTTGTGCACCTTTTCATGCACCGATTGTTCGAATTTGAATTATGTGGATTAATGCCTAGAAAATGCATATAATCCCCTAAATATGGTAAATGAACCCGGAAAAATGCCAAATTTGAACACGATGCATTGGATGGGGTATGTTGATCATACAAAAAAACTGAATGACAAACTAGGAAGGGAATTTGGATTCCCAGCCCCTTCAATCTTGGTGATTTCCCCCTCGAAACCATGAAACTTCCTTGGTGATGGTTCGATTTATGAAGGACATGCACAATGACATAAGCCAAACCTTCTCAAATTTTTACCATGGCACGGTGAGGCCATACCATGGCACCATGCCAGCCGTCATGTTTTTCAAGCACGTATTTCATTTTTCTACAGTTGAAAAACCAAAAAACGACGCGTTTGTGGGTGACTATTGCCACACATTTCTGTGAAATCTCTGCCCATTCCTTGTAAAAGGCATGAGAATTTACTAAATAGCACGAGCATGGTTTTCCAGACCATTCTCATGCACCTTTTAATGCATCAATTGTTTGAATTTGAATTATGTGCATTAATGCCTCGAAAATGCACATAATCCCCTAAATATGGTAAATGAACACGGAAAAGAGCCAAATTTGAACACGGTGATTTGCAGGGTTTATGTTCATCATAGAAAAAAACTCATGGTCAAATGACAAAGGAAATTTGGATTCCCCTTCAATCTCGGTTGTCGGCGTTCTGGGAACCAGGGTACCCAGACTTGCCTGCCTGCGGCCCACGGCGTGGCTCGCTCAACGGCCTGTTACGGCCCATCGACAAGACTGCCATGTCAAGACCCTCGCGAGGGCCTCCTGGCCTCGCGAGGCGGACGTCACCAAGACCTCCGGATGGAGCGGCCTCCCCAGGCTGCCTCCCGAGGAGCGGAGATTTCTATGCAGGTACCCAGCCTCATGAGGCTATGATGATGATGCAAGCCATGACGAGAAAGGCCAGGCGGCGCCAGCGGGCGCAGAGGAGGCAGTTTCCTCTTTGGTGCTAAGGAGGCAAGGACAGACGCGGGTTCCCGAGGAATCTGCCAAAGGTTTCCATTCCGGTGCAATGAGACCAAGGCCACGGGCGCGGCAGGACGGATGTCATCGCCGAGCCCACCGCTACGTCACGACTAGAAGCTTTGCAGACGAAGACCACCTTTCGTCAGGATAAGGTGTACTACTTGTCCCCTTTCAAATTGGCCATTGTGGGATCCCTTCCCGCCTACGATTTGGGGGAAGAGGACCAAGGCCACTATATATATAGGTTAGCCACCACCATAGCCGGGGGATGAACTCTCACCCTCAGGAGGCTATTCATCCACTGTACTAGTTCATCCTCAGCCCCTCGTGAGGCCAATCCACCACAAAGCAGGAGTAGGGTATTACACCGCAAGGTGGCCCAAACCTGGGTAAACTGCCGTGTTCATCTTCTTCCTTGCTCGCACGAATCCGGCTAGGCTAGGCAATAGGGCGACGAGTTGGTGAGTTCGAGAGGTTGAGTTCTTCGCACACGCCCCAGAGTTCGAACCTTTGTGGGTCTGCGGAGCCCTGAATCCGACATTTGGCGCGCCAGGTAGGGGCATGTCGAAGTTCTGCCTCTTCATCAACCGCGCTCCGCTCGTGCTTCGTGGTTCCCATGGCAGGCGCCGCCCCACCCGCCGGGCCGTCAGGCGCCTACGGAGGTGCTGCGGGCCACCGGGCCTTTACCCCCAGCCTGCGGCGGGTCCAGTGGCCGGAGAAGTTCAGGCCGGTGCTGCCCCTGCGATATGATGGCACGGCAGACCCTGAGGAGTTCCTCCAGCTGTATGCGTAGGCCATCTGGGCGGCAGGTGGCGACGACAAGTTCATGGTGAATTGGCTCCCTATGGCCCTCACAGGCGTGCCACGCTCCTGGATGCTCAGCCTGCCAGAGTCTTCGGTGGCCTCCTGGGAGGAGCTGCGCAGCCTGTTCGTCGTGCGCTTCGCGGCACCGCGCCCCACGCTGTTGCGTCCATCCTCAGCGGGTCACAGGCGCCAGTCTCAGGCCACCACATCAAGCAGCTCCTTCATCGGGTGGAAGTCGCTCAGCCGCGGCAGGGGGCTCCTCACGGTCCGTGGCGCCAGAGGCCGACATCACCTTCGACTCCGGGGATCACCCCAGGACGTCGGTCGGCGCCGGTATGCTCCCCACGCTATGCACGCCCACCATCAGCAATGTCACGGTCACCAGGACCCTCATCGACGGCGGCGCGGGGCTCAACGTCCTCTTCGTGGAAGCCTTTGACCTGCTTCAGGTGCCCTGCGACCAGCTCCTGCCCACCAAGCCTTTCTCAGGGGTGACCGACGGGTCCACCACCCCCCTGGGGCAGATACGCCTCCCAGTCACCTTCGGCACGCACTACAACTACCACACCGAGCTCATCGACTTCGACATCGCCCACATCGGCCTCCCATACAACGCCATCCTTGGGTATCTGGCCCTTGCCAGGTTTATGGCAGCGACACACCCCGGCTACAACGTCGTCAAGATGCCAGGGAGCAGCGGCATCATAACCATTGTGGGGGACACCAAGGATGCACTCCTGGCCCTCAAGCTCGCTTCCAAGGCCACGGCTGTCGCGCGGCCAGGCACTGGGGACGCTCCAGAGGCCCTGGAGGCCGCGCCCGCGAAGAAGCATTTGTTCTCTCAAGACCGGGCCGAGAAAAAGCGGGTGCCCGTCGACGACGGAGGTTCAGGCCCCACCTTCACCATAGGTGCTGGCCTTCCCTAGATCAGGAAGAGGCACTGGTCGGCTTCCTCCGTGCGAATAGGGATGTGTTTGCATGGGAGGCAACGTACTTGGTCGGTGTCCCATGGGATGTGATCAAACACCACTTAATGGTGTGCCCCAGTGCACGCCCGGTGAAGCAGAAGGCAAGGCGGTAGGCCCAGGAGAAGCAATCATTCATCGTCCAGGAGGTCCGAAAGCTGCAAGAAGCCGACGTCTTTCGGGAGGTGCGGCACCCGAATTGGCTGGCTAACCCAGTCATCGTCCCCAAGAAAGGCGGGAAAGAGTGCATGTGCGTCGACTTCACGAGCCTCAACAATGCTTGCCCTCAGGACCCATTCCCTCTTCCGCGCATCAATCATATCGTTGATTCCACTGCCAAGTGTGACTTGCTGTGCTTTCTGGACGCCTTCTTAGGCTACCACCAAATCAAGATGGCGGTACAGGACGTCGAGAAAATGGCCTTCCTCTCCCCGTGCGCCGTGTACTGCTACACCCGCATGCCCTTTTGGCTGCGGAATGCTGGCGTGACCTTCCAGCGGTTGATGCACATCGCACTGGGCCGGCAGCTCGGGAGGAACGCTGAGGCATACGTCGACGACATAGTGGTCAAGTCACGGGAGGTGAGGACCCTTGTCCAAGACGTAGAAGAAACATTTGCCAACCTCCGTAAGGTGAACCTGCGGCTCAATCCAGAGAAATGCGTGTTCGGTGTCCCGTTCAGCAAGTTGTTGGGTTTCCTGGTGTCACACAGAGGGATCGAGGCTAACCCCGAGAAGGTTAAGGCAATAGAAAAGATAAGCCCGCCGCAGACCCTCTAAGAGATGTAGAAGCTCGCGGGCTGTGTGACCTCGCTGGGGCGCTTCATCTCCAAGCTTGGCGAACGTGCCCTCCTGTTCTTCAAGATGATGAAAAAGAAGGGCCCTTTCGAGTGGACTCCGGAGGCTGAGGCGGCTTTCCAAGACCTCAAGCGGTACCTCATGAGCCCAGCCGTGATGGTAGCGCCTCGTCCTCTTGAGCCCTTAGTGCTTTACCTGGCCGCCACGCCCCACTCGGCCAGCGCAGCGCTCGTAGCGGTCAGGGAGGGGCGAGGAGGTGCGGGCGCGTGGCGTAGCGCCCCGCATATGGTCGCGCCGTCGCCACCTCAAGATGGCGCTCCTGAGACTTCCGCTACCCCCTCAGACGACAAGGCTCCAGAGGCCCCCGCGCTCCAAGCGGGGCGGGCCGACGCCGACGTCGACACCTCTTCCCTCATTCAGCATCCGGTGTACTTCGTCAGCATGGTGTTGTGTGACATGCGCGCGCTACCCCATGCCGCAGAAACTCCTGCTTGCGCTCCTCGTCGCCTCCCGGAAGCTGCGCCACTATTTCCAAGGACACCCCATCAAAGTCGTCTCCGCATACCGCTTAGAAAGGTCCTCCGCAGTCCCAACGCTGCGGGGAGGATCGCGGAGTGGAACATCGAGCTACAGGCCTTCCATTTAGAGTTCAGCACCACCAGGGTTATTAAGGGCGTGGCTCTTGCTGATTTCGTGGCAGAGTGGACGGATGCCCCCGACTGGGGGATGGAAGAAGGCCAATCCCTTGCCCCCGGTGATGAGGCGCCTGACGGTTGGGTCATGTACTTCGACGACGCCTTCGCGCGGCAGGGCGCAGGGGCTGTAGCCGTACTCATCTCACCGACCAAGGACAAGCTACGCTATGCTGTGCAGCTGTGCTTCCAGTGTGGCGAGAAGGGCCCCAACAACATCATGGAATACGAGGGCCTGATCGCTGGCCTCAGGGCCGCGGCTGCCCTGGGGGTCAAATGCCTCACCATCAAGGGCGATTCTCAGCTCCTCGTCAACTTCTCCAACAAGGAATACAATCCTAAAGACGAACACATGGAGGCATACCTAGAAGGAGTACGAAAAATCGAAAAATGTTTCTTGGGCATGGAATTGCAGCACGTCCTGCGTGGCACCAACAAGGAGGCGGACAACATCGCCAAGAGGGCATCCCGACGCAAGCCCTAGAAACCAGGCGTCTTTGAGGAAAGGCTCTTCAAGCCATCAGCAGCGCCCCCCGCCGCAGGCACGGCGCTGCTTCGGGAGGAGCCACCCTTGGCCCCCTCCTCAGGCGCCCCAGCCTGCAGTCTGACCTCAGGAGCCCACCTGCTCCTTGTGCTGGAACCTCCGGAGGAGTGCTGGACGGATGAGTTCAAGGCGTACCTGCTCCACGGCACCCTGCCGGAGAAGGAGGAAGATGCAGAGCGCGTGGCTCGCCAGGCCACCGCTTATTGCTTGCAGAACGGCGAGCTCTACCGAAGGCGCCCCAACGACGTCTCGCTGCGATGCATACCCAAGGAGCAGGGGCGCGAGCTGTTGGCCAACATCCACAGAGGAGATTGCGGGCACCATTCTTCGTCGTGCACCCTCGTGGGCAAGGTGTTCCGCAGCGGGTTCTACTGGCCCACGGCGCTCAACGACGCTACCGAGCTGGTGAGATCCTATGAGGCCTGCCAGTTCCATGCCAAACAGATCCACCAGCCTGATCAAGTTCTCCAGACCATCCCGCTCTCATGACCGTTGGCGGTGTGGGGGCTGAATATCCTGGGCCCATACCCTCGAGCAACCGGGGGATATCGCTACCTCTACATCGCCATCGACAAGTTCACCAAGTGGGCAGAGGTGGAGCCCGTGCGCACCATTCCTGCTGGCTCGGCCGCCAAGTTCATCAAGGGCCTCGTGAGCCGCTTCGGGGTCCCTAACCGTATCATCACTGACAATGGCTCTCAGTTCACAAGCAATCTCTTCAGGACATATTGTGCAAACCTTGGAATGCAGATATGCTACGCTTCAGTGGTGCACCCACGGAGTAACGACCAAGCCCAACATGCCAACGCAAAGGTCTTGAGGGGCCTCAAGACGAGGAGCTTCAAGAAAAAGCTCGAGGCCTGCGGCAGGGGTAGGCTCGGTGAGCTTCAGTCTGTGTTGTGGTCCATCTGCACCACCGCGACTAAGCCCACCGGCGAGACCCCGTTCTTCCTCGTCTACGGGGCTGAGGCGGTCCTCCCATTCAAGGTTAAACATCGCTCCCTGTGGGTCTTGGCGTTTGACGATGCACGCAGGACGCCTCGCGGGGGACAGATCTCATGCTTGGGGAGGAGGCCCTCCGCCAAGCTTCCCTCCATGCCGCGAGGTACCAGCAGGCGCTACGGCGGTACCACTGCCGCAGCGTCCGCTCCAGGACCCTCGAGGTGGGTGACCTCATCCTGAGGCGGGTTGAAAGGATCGAGAAGAGGTGTCTAGAGGGGGGTGATTAGACCCTCAACAAGCAAAAGTGGCAATTTTTAAGTTCTTCAAGTTGAGGTGGAGTTTTAGCACAAGAATAAGCATTCACAATACATTTCAAGCAAGCATGGCAAGAGTATGAGCAGCGAAAAGAGTAAAGCATACTAATTGCAAGAAAGTAAAGGGATGGGATTGGAGTGTGCAAACGCAATGTAGACACGGAGATTTTTGGCGTGGTTCTGATAGGTGGTGCTATCGTACATCCACGTTGATGGACACTTCAACCCACGAAGGGTAACGGTTGCGTGAGTCCACGGAGGGCTCCACCCATGAAGGGTCCACGAAGAAGCAACCTTGTCTATCCCACCATGGCCATCGCCCACGAAGGAATTGCCTCACTCGGGTAGATCTTCACGAAGTAGGCGATCTCCTTGCCCTTACAAACTTCTTGGTTCAACTCCACAATCTTGTCAGAGGCTCCCAAGTGACACCTAACCAATCTAGGAGACACCACTCTCCAAAAGGTAATAGACGGTGTGTTGATGATGAACTCCTTGCTCTTGTGCTTCAAATGATAGTCTCCCCAACACTCAACTCTCTCTCACAGATTTGGATATGGTGGAAAGATGATTTGAGTGGAAAGCAACTTGGGGATGGCTAGAGATCAAGATTCTTGTGGTAGGATTGGAATGTCTTGGTCTCAACACATGAGTAGGTGGTTCTCTCTCAGAAAATGAGTAGTGGAAATGTAGGCACGTTCTGATGGCTCTTTCTTAAATGGAGAAGGGGGTGGAGGGGTATATATAGCCTCCACACAAAATCCAACCGTTACACACATTTGACACCAACTCAGCCAGACCGATTTAGTTCAAAATGTGAATGTTAGGAATATCGATGGGACCGACTGGAACAACTCGGTGGGACCGATGTGCAAGGGCTAGGGCAAAACCTCATCTCGGTGTGGCCGATTGCTTGAACTCAGTGAGACCGATTTCAGCAACGAGCAAACAGAGAGTTGGTCAAGCAAACTTGGTGGGACCGATTGCTCATTTCGGTGAGGCCGAAATGTTACAAAGGGAAAAAGAGAGTTTGCAGGGCCAACTCGGTGAGACCGAGATCCGTATCGGTGTGACCGAATTGTCTAGGGTTTCTGGCAGTGGCTATGTCAACTGAACTCGGTGGCGCCGGATAGATCAAATCAGTGGGGCCGAGTTTGACTTTGGGTTTTGGACAAATGTGGAAATGAGAAAGTGGCTGAGGGTTTTTGGAGCAATATCACTAAGCTCTTTGAGCAAGTAGACCATTAAGCAACACCTCATCCCCTTTTAATAGTATTGGTTTCCTATGGACCCAATGTGACCTTGGATCACTAAAATAGAAATGAAGAGTCTTAGCTTTTGCCAATCTTTGTCCTTAGCATTTTTAAGGGGTTCCACATCCTCTTTTCCTTGCCATGCCATTGTTGAACTGATCTGAAATACACTAGGTAAAGGTGTTAGTCCAACAAGAGATATGTTGACATTAATTACCAAAATCACCCAGGGAGCACTTGTGCTTTCAATCTCCCCCTTTTTGGTAATTGATGACAACATACATCAAGGCTTTAGATAAAGGATATGAAGAGTAACAAGTAAAGCTTTGGCAAGACATGTATCATGCATAGGCTCCCCCTACATGTATGCAATCATGTAAGAATGGAATATAATAACACGTGAATGCATAAGCATGTCAGAGCAAGCAATGAGTTACATGTATCTTGGCTATATGCATCAGAGCAAATGATGTAGATAAAGAGAAGTGTACCTTCATGTTCATGAATCCTTCTTGCAAACAATATGTTCATCAACAAGAGATCATCATGCATGTGAGTGTGATGCATACACTTACCTTGTAGTTTTGAGCTGGCTTTGGAATAGGTGGACCAGAGAAAACAGGGTTAGATAACACAAGAACACTCTAAACAAAGCAATTTCAGGAAACCACAAGAGTACCAAGACTGGGATGACATGTAATGGGTGAGTACTTAGTACTTCATTTGGATATAGACATGTCCCCAAAGATTAAAGATGTGCAATGAATTCCAGAGATTTTCTTCCCTAGATATGGACTCTTCCTCCCCCTGAATCTGATATTGTACAATGGGAGAAGATAGGGTAAGGGAAAATCAGAGCAAGAAAAATCAGAGCAGGAAAGGGTGCAATCAACCGTATATTGACCATATATTGACATGTCTTTCCCCTCTTAAAGACATGTAGCTTCTCTCCTCTTTTGTAAACAAGCATCTGGAAGAGCTTGATGTGATGTGCTCTCTCTCCCATGTGATAAGCTTTGATGTGTTCTCTCTCCCCCTTTGACATCAATTTCCAAGAAGGGAACTTCTGGAGCATGAGTCAAATAGGTTTCGTCCTCGAGACACACTATAAAGCAGCATGTAGATTAAGATGCTGGTAGAGGATAAGAAACATCGAGTGGAGCTGGAGAAGAAATGAAATATGCAAATTAAATCTCACAAGGCAAATTAAATCTCACACGGATTTGCAATGAATTAACTGAAAGATTTGCAAGGAATTTGATACAGAAAGAAAAAACAGAAAAGAGATCTAGATGAGGTTTTTTTTATAAGGGGAACATGATAGCATGAAATATATGCAAGAACACAAAGTAAGTGAACAAAGAAACACTAGAGAACTTCATCTAGAAGGGGTCGGCAACAAAGTCACCTATGTTAGAGTATATTGACTTACGAGTCAAGTGAGATCACTTGATCATAGGTCATACTCATCGTTTAAGCTCAGAATGGGGTTACCATTTTTCGGTTAAGCATTTTGATGTATTCTCATCTTGTTGAGTTGCTTTGTCCCATGACTTGGAGCAAAGCTTCTCTAAGATGCAATGACATACCTTGGGTGGTGTTGATTTTGATCATGTAGTCAAACTTGTGTTGGATGCTCAAGGTTGATGTAGTCCATCAAGAGTTGGGAGCACCACTTGTGGTTTGAGTTCATCTTCCTACATGGGTTAGTTTTGCAAGGAAAAGCACTTGTGTATCCAAAATGACAATCATGAGACTTAATACCAACTGAAATTTGATACGTAGAAATTGTCAAAGGATATGTTGAGTGAGTTCATGCTTCCTTGCATTCAACATCCATATAGTAGGAACTTGGTGATGTAGGGAATGCTCAAAATGTGAGTGGCTTGCAATCTCATAGATTTGTGCTCATCCAAGTACCTCCAAGGGTTAGCTAACATGCAAGGGTACAAGTATAGATCCAAGACATATGATCATAAGAGAAATATCAAGGATTAGTAAGTAAAAGGCTCATGCCTTGCATGTGTCCAAATGGAGTTTCTACTCCAAGTTTGAGGCATCAATGATGTTCAATTCACCTCTCAAATGGCAAAATACTTTCTCATCAAGCGGTTTGGTGAATATATCCGCCAATTGCTTATCGGTATGAACATGCTTAAGATTGATGTCACCTTTAGAAACATGATCTCGAATGAAATGATGACGAACTTCAATATGCTTTGTTCGAGAATGTTTCACGGGATTATGAGCAATCTTAATAGCACTCTCATTATCACAAAGCAATGGAACATGTTTCACATGTATCCCATAATCCTTATGGGTTTGGGTCATCCAAAGTAATTGAGCACAACATGATTTGGCGGCAATGTATTCCGCTTCAGCGGTGGATAAGGATACCGAGTTTCGTTTATTGGAGGACCAAGACATAAGAGATCTACCAAGAAATTGACAAGTACCCGAAGTGGACTTTCTATCAACCTTGTCACCGGCATAGTCCGAATCGGAGTAGCCAAGAAGATCAAAAGAAGACCTCTTAGGATACCAAATGCCAAAATTTGGTGTATGAATTAAGTATCTCACTATCCTTTTCACAGCCTTAAGATGACATTCTTTAGGGGCCGCTTGATATCTTGCACACATGCACACACTTAGCATAATATCGGGATGGGAGGCACATAGATATAACAATGAACCAATCATAGAGCGGTAAACTTTTTGGTCAACCGGTTTGCCATCCTTAGTCAAGTCAAGATATCCACTAGTAGGCATGGGTGTTTTCATACCTTTGCTTTCTTGCATGTTGAACTTTTTGAATAAGTCCTTGGTATACTTTGTTTGAGAAACAAAGGTACCTTCCTTAGTTTGCTTGATTTGCTAACCAAGAAAGAATTTGAGTTCACTCATCATAGACATCTCAAACTTATTCGACATTAGCCTTCCAAACTTTTCACTAAAATGAGGGTTAGTCGAACCAAATATGATATCATCCACATAAATTTGGTACACAAATAATTCACCATTAATCCTTTTAGTAAAAAGTGTAGAATCAATCTTCCCAATTTCAAAGCCTTTTTCAATAAGAAACTTGGTCAAGCATTTATACCATGCTCTAGGAGCTTGTTTAAGACCATAAAGAGCTTTGTGAAGTTTGTAAACATGATCGGGTTTCTTGGGATTAACAAAGCCGGGAGGTTGTTTAACGTAGACTTCCTCCTCAATTTCACCATTTAGAAAAGCACTTTTAATGTCCATTTGGTATAAGGTGATATCATGGTGATTGGCATAAGCAAGTAAGATGCGTATGGACTCAAGTCTAGCAACGGGGGCATAAGTCTCACCATAGTCCATACCTTCGACTTGAGTGTAGCCTTGAGCGACGAGATGGGCCTTGTTGCGTACAACTTGTCCATCCTCATCTTGCTTATTCCGAAACACCCATTTGGTTCCAATGACATTGTGCTTCTCATCGGGCTTTTCAACCAACATCCATACTTGATTCCTCTCGAAGTTGTGTAGCTCTTCATGAATAGTGTTCACCCAATCCGGATCATTAAGAGCTTCTTCAACCTTCATAGGTTCAATACTAGAAATGAATGAGTAGTGTTCACAAAAGTTAGCCAAAGGAGTTTTAGAGCGAGTATGCTCCCGGTTTGAATATCATCAAAGATTTGTTCGACGGGATGATCTCTTGAGACTCTTGCTCTAACTCGTGAGAGCTTTTGTTTGGGTCGGGGTGGAACATCCTTTTCATTGTATTCTTCTTCTTCTTGTCCTTCTTCATTGTTGTTTGCGTTGTTGTTCTCTTGTGGAGATGGACAAGGAGGTCGATGAGGTTCATCTTGTTGTACTTCCTCGTTTCCTTCATCTTGGCGTGTTCCACTTGTGGATGCCTCCAAGTCAACTTGTGGTTCCCCTTGTCGTGAAGTTGAGGCTTCCACTTGTATGGACGAAGTACTCTCCTTCACCTCTGTTGGGTGAATCTTGCCAATAGACAAGTCTTCAATTGCTTTCGAAGGATCTTTTTCTCCAACATCAATTGGCAATTGCTCGGTGAGAAGCTCGTATGCCATCTTGCCGAGAAGCTTGTGAAGATATAGTCGATTTGTAGCATGACAAGCTGTCTCAACCGCTTCCGCCAAAAAGTGTCTTGGTGTTTTGTGTTCTTCAAGCATCGTTGTCGGTGCAACAGACCCTGGGTCCATTGCAGGGACTGTGCACAGTCCAGAGACAAGATTGCAAGACCAAGATCATACCAAGCAAGGAGGATCAATTCCTTTGAAGGATCCAAGAGCAAGTCGAGAAGGCCAAGGTGAGCCAGAGGAACGAGGCATCGCTAAGGGAAGGGCCTACCTTGTCGGGCAGGCGAGCCTGCAGGGTTGGAATTTGCCCCAGAAGCAACCTCCCAGATCGTCCCGGCAGTCCTGCCGGGGCTGGCGGACGCAAGCCACTCCACCGCTCCACCTCACAAGCGACGCAAGTCAGTAATCGAAGCGGTGTCAAGCTCCAAGGTGACTAAGTGGCTGCTTTCTGCCACATGGCAGCCACTTCCTACAGCAAACACCTCCATATGGCACCCGTCCTGAGACGTGTCAAGCAAGCAGGCGTGAAGCTGGCAAAACAGCCCGGCAGGGCTTGCCGGGCGAGCTATGATGTGACACAGAGCGGCACATTTAATGCGCTCTGTCAGCCTGCAGAGTTAGATATGATAGCACTGTTAGCTATCTAATCAGTACGCAAAGACTGATTTGCCACTGTGGTGACCCCTTAATCTATAAAAGGAGGCCCATAGCGACCGTAGAAAGGGTTGGATCCTCGCATATCCATACGTGCGTAGCCACTCTCGCCCCCAGAGCAACCTTGTCGGGCGAGTGTGCTACGTTTCACCACCATTATCCACCATCAATCCACCAAAGCAGGAGTAGGGTTTTACGCTTCACGGCGGCCCGAACCTGGTAAAGACTGCCCGTATGATCTCTACCGTGCTGCGCGACGCTTCTCCGCTCTTTGTGCAACTTGTCCATTCCCCCGCCGAACCAAAAGGGGCTGATGGCCCCATAGGTGGCCGTGGTTTCCCATGACATCTTTAGCGCGCCAGGTAGGGGGATCACTTTCGCGAAACCGAGAGCGTACGCTGCGCATCATCTTCATCGACATTTTTCGTCGTCGACGGCGCCATCGACTATGGCGCCCAAGAGGAAGCCCGGAGCCGCAAACCACCCGACCACCTTGAAGGCCCTGCCGCCCACGACCACTGGAGTCGCGGGGAGTGCGGGGGCTTGCGAGGGTGTGGATGCTGCGGGGGATCTGGTTGGCGCAGGTTGCACCGTCACCATCTCCCCCACGGCCAAAGCAGGAACGGGAGGTACCGGGGAAGGACAGCATCAGCAACATCCCGATGGCCACGCTCCACGAGGTATGGATGGAGGGGTCATTCCGCCTGAACCCTTCCTCCTCGCCAACGGGCACAGCCGCAGTAATGATGCTCGCTCTGGGGCGAATCGCAACCCTTCGGCCGCCCCCTCTGCGGTCGCGACCGTAGGACACGCGCCACACCCGGGGCGGGCTGACCCAGCTACTGTGCCCAATGGAGCTGCTGGCCCTTAGGTGCCTCCGCTGCGTCACCATGCCGTCCAAACGGCTGGTTCACAGCAGCAAGGGTGCGGCGCAGTCGCCACCGGCAACGTCAGGAGCCGAGCGACACTACGATCCACATCGTTATCACCTATGCCAAGCACTGCCTCCAAAGCCATGGCACGGGCCCACCTGCTGCTGAAATTTTCACCGGCGGCAGACCAGATGGATGAGTGGTGAGCCACCATCCATAGTTTTATTGGTTTTGCCGAGACGGAAAGATCACAGCAGGCCGGACCGCCACGGCCTTCCTAGGCAGCGACGACGGCCCGTGCGGCTGGTCGTGCGGGGGGGGGGGCACCCTCACGGTGCAATCCCCACCACGGCAAGCCGCCTGGGTGCCGCAAGTCCAGGCGCCCGATGACGTCTCGATGGCCTCGTCAGATCCTCGAGCGCGTCAAGGCCGACAGCGTGCCCTGGAGGGCAGGTGAAGGGAAGACACGCGCTTCATCAACGAGCGGCGCCGCGACAACCCCCGCCAGACCAATGGGTGCAATGGCCCCAACGTCGACGAGCCCGCGCTCGGAGATGGCGGGTGCCTGCCTTACGAGGTTGGGTGCCCCGCCTTCACCCGTGAGCTGTGGCAAGTCCATTGGCCGTCCACTCGCACGTTCAAGCCAGAGATACCCGAGAAGTATGATGGGAGACTAAACCCGGCAGAGTTCTTGAGCATCTACACCATCACTGTTCAAGCTGCCGGGGGAAGAGATGAGAAGGTGTTCGCCAAATACTTCCCTTTGGCACTCAAGTCAAATGTGAGGTCTTGGCTGATGCACCTACCGAAGAACTCCATTTCGACCTGGGCTGACCTGTGCCACGAGTTCATTGGTGCCTTCACAGGTGGCCATCAAGAACTAGGGCAGCCTAGCGACTTGCAGCTTCTTCGGTAGAAAGAAGGAGAATCTTTGCGGAAGTACTTGCAGAGATTCAGTCGAGTCCATAGAAATATCCCAGATATCCACCCAGCTGCCGTGATAGCTGCCTTCCAATCCAATGTGCGCAACTGCAGGATACGTTCCAAGATGAACGTTCGGTTGCCCAAGATTGTGAAGGAGCTCTACACTTTGGTGGACAAGTGTGCTCGGGTGGAGGATGGGAGGAAGCTTCCTAGGGAGGAAGATTGCATCGACATCGACTCAGAAGATGACAACGAAGCCATCAGTAAGAAGAAGAAGAACAAGAAGCACAACAAGAAGTGCAAGGATAAGACAGTGATGGCTGTTGAGGGATCAGGCACGCCTAGTACCGGCAAGAAGGCCAAGGCTGAAGCCCCCCGGCAAGGAGGCTACCGCATGCACTGACTGCCGGGAGGTGGCGGTGTGGCGCCCCGCTTGAGTACCACTGTAGCCAGACGGTCGCCATGCATGCCAGCCTAAGAAATCACTCTGGCATGCACTTTTACAACAAATATCATGAACACCGGCATTTCTATTAATGGGTATATTAGTCTGGCAATCATCCTCCCCCGGAGTCAAGCCCTGGGTGGCCCCTATGTCACCTCATGACACCTGCCATCGTCGTGGCCAAACTAAACTGTCCCAAACGGGGACCGCGCGCAAACAACCAACTGGGCTCACAGTGTTATCGCCGTCTACCTGATCAGAGTAGCACGCACGCATAACCCTCCCTAGATGGAGGTACAGGTGAAAGAGCACACGATCAGACAAGTCAAGGCCGTCCCATACCGGCAAATGTGGTTGCACGAATAAGCCCGGACAGGTGACTCAAGATCAACCGACTAGGTTTAGTTTTAGCCATTATTTAACCAACATGGTTGTTTATGGCAATAACTTGAGATGTAGTAGCTATGCATGATCATAACAACCTATCTCCATATGATATCACGACAGGTCCTTAGTGAAACAAGATTTAAATGGCAAGTTATCACTTTACAAGTTCGAGCTGTAAGTTACGACCATCGGAACCCTTGCATAAAACCGGCAAAGAAACCAGTAGCCACCAGAACGGTCTTTACAACTCAGATCTGGGACATTACCGGAATAACTCAATCCCGAATCAAGATGGCTGGAAAGCAGCTCAGAGCATGAGACGGTGTTGATAAGAAGAAGGTAGCGGTTCCCTAAGACGGCCAAAAAACAGCTCAGAGCATAGGGTCACCGCTACGGAAAGAACTTCAACAGCTGCCCGAGACAGCCGAAAAGCAGCTCAGAACACGAACAGTTGCTGGTAAGAGAAATAAAAGTTGGCATCCACCCCGGACGGCCGGAAACATCTCAGAACACAGGCATGGTGCCGTCACCGAAGAAAGTGCAAGCAAGGGTTCGTCAGCGTCACATACAGCTCACTACTACTCAGACAAGCACAAGCATATTAATTTAAACATGCAAGAAATATCACAGAGCAATGCTTTAGGGCATATATCAGATGGTCGGCTTGCCTAGGGTCGAAGAATTACTCCGGGAGGAAGTGCGGTGAAGCCGCGGAAGAATTGCCGAAAAAGATTCCCTCTCAGAGGGGCTGAATAGAGGCAAGGGCAAAATGGTCATTTTCACAGTGTGAAAACATTATGAAAATGACTCCATCGGAACGGGATCGACGAGACGAAGGAGTGGGCTTTGGATTCACCTCGATCGGAGTTACGAGCAAAAAGTTGTGAGTGTTTTTCTGCCGGGGACTGATCTGCAAAAAGAATAATCACATCCGGGTCCCTGAGCAGTGCGGCTGGTTGCGCATTTGGGAAAAATACGCCTTCCAGCGAGGGAAACGAAAACGCGCCGAGGGCATGTCCACTTATCCGACGTGGCCGGCGGGGGACGCCGACAGGTGGGCCCCGCGCTCCTTCTCTCTCCTTCCTCCATCTCCTTGTCCCTCCTCCCCGATAGAGAGCAGCAGGAGCTTGGCTCCGCCTGCCCCGGCGATGATTGCGGGAGGCACAGGCCATCCCCGGCGATGCTGCACCTACCGGCATGCTCGGGAGGCGCAGCCGCATCCTTTCCGCTAGCAGACGGACCTCGGGGAAGCCGGGATGGAGTGCTCCATCGGCCATGATGGCAACTGGCATCGGGCGAAGTTGAGGCGGCCGCCACGGCAGTGAAGAGGTGAGAAAAGCCTCGGGCAGGGTTTCGCCGTAGCTGAGGGACTCCACCGGTGAAGATAGAGAGGAGGAAGGAGATCCGGTTAGCTCTAATTTGAGCGGGGACAGTGGCGGCTACGGTGGCCAGGGAGGTAGAATTGAGCTCGGGAGAGTACACCTGCGGGCAGGGGAGCGAGCTAGGAGGGAGAGGAGGAGGTTGCGGGTGCCGTGGGTGCCCGGGGAGGGGCTCAGGCCATGGCTTTTATAGCTGGGCCGTGGTGAGGCGATGAGGACGGCCATCGTGGTGACCTTATACGGGTACTGGAGCTCCGGCGACGTGGCTGGAGCCTTGCTGGTGTCTTGGAGCGGCCGACCTGACGGCATTCAAGGCGATGCGATGGCTCGGGGAGGAAGAAGATAGCAGAGAGGAAGACGACGGCGGTCACGGGGAAAACAGTGGCCACGGCGGCGCTTGCCGTGGCGCGATGATCGGGAAAGAGGAGGGGAGAAGGTGCTGGAGATGGGCGCGTGGATGCAGGGGAATCGCTAGACATGCTCAGACAAGCCAGGGCCGGCCGGAGGTGACGGCACGGAGACGACAGAGGCGCAGAGCACGGTTTCTGCATGGTCATTGCGTGGTCACCATGGGTGCCACGTGCTCTGGAGTGCGTCTACTTGTCACACCTTGTCAAACAGGTTGCTCACTGCTCAAATGAATGAGAAAGGCCACTATATGGATCAGGAGGGGTCTGGATAGGTCGAGGGGAGTGAAAATAGTTCCTGGAGGAGATCTTGCAGCAGTTACTGAGATGAAATGGCTTGGTAAATGGGACTGGTACATTATCAAGTTGAAATGTGGTACGAAGGAGTATAAGCTGGAAAATTTTGAAGTCATTTGGACAAGTTTTGCATATACTCCTTCACAACTGCCAAATTGGTCCAGAAAAGGGATTTTGAAGCTGTGCTCAAATGGTTTGATTAAATGAGCTCAATTTTTGTGTAGGGAAGTTATTTGGGAGTACGGAGGTGTTGGTAAAATTTCATCTCATTTGGATACACCAAAATGGTACTTCCTTCACAGAGGTTTGAAATGGACAGAAACTTGGGAAGATTCCTGTGGATGAGGGGATGGATGAATTGAGCTGATTTTTGGTTTCCATGAGTGATTTGGCAATATTAATCACCATGAAAAATTTCAGCTCAAATGGACCAAGGGTTGAAGCACTTCCTTTGCAAACTGAAAATGTGGACAGAATTTGCAAATGGATGCTGTGCTCAAACTTTGAACTTTGGAACTTGGTTTTTGATGTAAATGGTGAAGATATGAATAGGAGAAGCTCCACAATTTATTTGGGATTTTTCCTGGCTACGAAAATGGTAGTTCCTTTAGAAACTGCCGAAAATGCAATATTGGCATTAAATAGGAAAATGCAATTTCACCTATTTAATTATGGCCAATATTTTTATGGGATCTCAATATGATCACAAAGAATATCTCCACAAGTTTTCATGAACTTTGCAGATGGATAGATATTTTCCTGGATTTAATTCCTTTAGCTGGCAGAAAAAGGAATTAATTATAAATGAAAAAATATTGCAAATGACTTGGCAATATTTTTGCATATCCAGGGTTTACAAAGATAGGATGATCACTAGGAAAAGTTTGTGAGTCAGCAGATCAAAGGAAATTGGGGTTCCTTTGCAACTGGAAGGATTAGGGTTTCCCTTTCGGTAACTCGGAAGGTAGGGTTTCGGTGGCGAAGACCGGAGGATATGCCTCAGGTGGCAAGGTTGATCTGAAGAGAATCTCTGGCTGGATAGGAAAGGCAAGGCTAATTGACCATCTTCATATACCCAAGAGCTTGAGAAAATCCGATAACACCGAGAAAAAAGACGGGAGTCAAATCGCGCGAAGGAAAAAAAACAGGGAGCGAAAACCAGGGTGTTACAAACCAACCCCCCTTAAGAAAATCTCGTCCTCGAGATTTCCGGGCTTACCTCCCGGGGAAGGGGGACTTACCCGTGTGCGACTTGGATCCATTAGCGGTGTTGTCTTCGTTGGTTCACTGACCTTTTAACTGCCTCTCCTGATGGGTCATTTGTTGTCTTTGTACACAACTTCCTTGAATCCTTCTCCTTCCTATCAGGTAAACCTCTTGTCCTGGTAGTGGGGTAGCTGGGAAAGGTAGCGAATAACAGCTTAGTTTCCATGGTCAGGAAGCAACTGTTTCGGGTTTTATTGCGATACTTCTGACAGTCAGGGCAAGACATCCTTTCCTAGTACCAGACCCACGTGCTCGTATGGCCTTGATGGCTAGAGGTGACTTTCTCTTTGCCATGTCAGAATGCTTAGTCTGCCTGTGGGTTCCATGCTGATGTTTCCTTCTGCCTTATGCATTTGGGCGTTGTCCTTAGGTGATTCGCAATTCAAGGAACAATACAACCGAGCCATTGATGCTATATCCTCAACTGAAATATGATCACAAAGTAATCATAAATAGTAATCTCTTATTCCAATGATGTCATGGTGTCTACGAGCTGTTGGTGCTAATGTGCTTTGAGCTTATTTCATCTGAATGTCCTTTTTTGAACTCCGTCGTTCATGGAAATAGTTCTGTCATACATAGCCTCTGTAGTCCTTGCTTTGACCACTGAGCTGAACATAATATCACTATCATCTGGTGTATTCTTTTAGAGTATAGCCTCCTGTCTTGGTTGGCAGCCCCTATTTAGGGTGAGTATGACATGCTGGCTGTGTTGTTGTGGCCATATACACAAGAGTCTGGCAAGGATTGGTAGTAATACCTTGTCTGTGAAACTGTATCTTCCTGACCATCACGGAGGTTGTTCATCCTCAACTTCTTTGTTCTTGAGGATTCCTTTGATGGACCTGTGATGACTTGCCAACACGGCTTCCTAATTGTTTTCCCGGCTTGTTGGGCTTGTTCTCATAGCTTACTCTTGCATACCTCATAACGGTTGTTGTGCTCATATCCTTCTTTGAACTATGGGGCCAATGTTTCTCCGAACATAGTCATTCCCGGGTACGAGTGACTCGCATGAACTGATCCTCTGGACTGCATGCTCACAACATATGCAGGTGTAGGATGAATCCTTTTATAACCACTGAGTTCTGAGGCGGATGTGTGTCCAGACTAGTTCTTGCTTCTGACAAGCTTGTTGTATGCACGATAGCGTGTTGAAGAAGGTTGAATTCCTTAGGCTCGAAGCTTTTGCCAGGGTAGCATACTGAAGAAGGCTGGGTATCGTACCTCAGAAGTTTTCCTTCATGTGTCTTACTGTGGAAGGTTAGGTGCCTTATGCCAGAAGCTTTCCATGGTAGCACACTATGGAAGATGGGAGTATCGTAGCCCAGAAGATTTTCTCACCAAGTGGAGTATCGAGGAAGATTGGCAGTCTGGCGTCGTAAGCTTATCTTGGTAGCTTGTGGAGGAAGGCTGAGTTTCATATACCAGAAGTCTTTTACGGCGACATGTGGTCGGATCTATGGCCGATTCTGGCTTATTTCCGAAGTATCTGGAATTTACTCATAGCAGAGCCAAATTTGGTATAGGCCATACCTTGACTGAAGATATTCCATTGGTCACGCACATCGCTTGTCCTTCTGCTGGTCTGCTCATTGCTGCTGTAAAGGCTGCACAACAGATGCAGATTTCATGTTGATAATTAATTCGGAACTTTGCATTCAAACTAAGTGTTGCCGATAATAAGAGGTGACGGGTAATTCCATTCGGTTCAGCTGAGCTTCCCAACATGTGAAGTTCTCATTGATTCTGGGCAACCGCGAACTTATCCATTTTCCTTGCAAACCTTGTTCACAGTGCCCGGAAAATTTTGTATTTGCATCGGTGAACTTCCAGATATGCTTTGCAATTTTGTATCAATGTACCGGAGTTTTATTGCTGCTCTTGGCACATTCACATTCTTGAAATATCTCTTCGGTGGGTAGTAAATGATTCTTGAGTCCATTGAGAAAAGGCTCAGTTCACCTTGCTAACGGAAATAATCCTTGTGTCGAGGACGGAACCATTTGTCCTTACTGATGTTCATTCTTGGTAGCTCATCTGACTGTTCCTCAGGTGTGCTCTGTTCTGGGGCAAATTTTCTCAGATATATTCTAGCCTTGTCTGTTGCACACAGATTCTGTTTCTGACACATCCTGCATTCTTGACAGATCCGGTGTTGCTATTCCGAATATCAGGCAGTTGGCTTGGCTTGACTCTTGCTGAGTTTGGATTATCGGGTATTTATCCAAGTTGTATGCTGGTCTTCTTAGGCAGCTCTTGCGGATGGATCCAGTCGGAGCGAAGAAACAAAACCAACAAAAGAAACAAAAACCGCGAAAAACCAAAAACAAATAAAGCTCAAATTTTTGCGGACCTTACACATGTGGCCGAGGATTCACTAGTATAACTAGTATAGCGCACTCGATGCACCTTTGAGGATTTAGAAGCGAAACCACACGGTGCTCCTGGTAGCAATGGTGTCAAGCTTCTACTACTTCCCAAGGGAACATCACACTCGAAGCATGACCATAGCCAAAATGGCTTAGTCCATGATCCTAGGGTTGTCGGGAAAAAGATAGAATTTATAAGCGTTTCCCAAAGGAAACTAGAGTTAAGGAGAGAAATGCCATGGTTAGCAAGCAGGGTAAGGATATCTGGTTTACCTAGGGGGTTCAGGGCTCACGGGTCGTTGCCAGGTGCGAGCATTTTGTACCGCAGGCAAAGGCCATGAGAGTTGGGTCTGATGGAGCCAAAAACCTAGGGGTTGCCTTATGACCAATAGTAGCCGTGCCAGGTTGGCAAAAGATGGCTAAAATCCATCTGGGCTTTCTACTAATCAATAGGCAATGAAGTCCAGCTAGGGGTAACCTATAATCAGCCTGGCAGCTCTGATACCATCCGTTGTGGCGCCCCGCCTGAGTACCACTGTAGCCAGACGGTCGCCACGCATGCCAGCCAGGAAATCACTCTGGCATGCGCTTTTACAACAAATATCATGAACACCGGCATTTCTATTAATGGGTATATAAGTCTTACATGATATGTTACAAAGGGGTGGCAGCGAAAAAGCTCTATCTAAGGCAGCATGGTCTTGGTGCGGCTCCAATCCACAGGGATCTGACTGGGTTACTCTCCTAGCCACGAACGCTCCGGCTCCTCGACGACGGATCCTTATGTGAACCTGGCCACATTAAAGGCCGCTAAGTACTTTTGAATGTACTCGCAAGCAAACCAAACTAACATATACACCAAGCAATGCAATCCATGGCATTCAAGCATGTATTTGATATTAGAGCAATATTAATTATCATAGCATAATATACCTATCTAGCAATATTAATCATCATGTTGTAACAGGATTATCTAGCATAATTAAACATCTAGCAGCATTGATCATCATGACTGTCGGGGTGCGACACCTATGGGATCCTGAGAGACCCCTTTACGATTCGGCGGGGGAGAGGTATACGCAAAGAGCAGAACCAGTGATCGACACGGGAAGTTTTTACCCAGGTTCGGGCCGCTAATCAGCGTAAAACCCTACTCCTGCTTTGTGTTCTTATTGATGTTCTTGAGCCTAGCCTTCAGGAGCGCTCGCAATGAACAGTACGTTCAAAGAGCAGCTACGCATGCAGAATGGGCCAGAAGTCCTTCTCCTCTGTAGCAGTTGCCTTGGGCCTCCTTTTATATGCTCAAAGGGGTCTCCACAGTGGCAAAATGTACATACATTGAGGTGTAAAGTAGCTACAGGGTATCGTACCTAACCCCTGACGGATTAGGACAAGCGCATTTAATGCACCGTGAGGTGTCCGTTTAGGTGTCCTCACTTTCTTGGGGATGGAAAAAGGGGCCATCCCATCAGCACCGCTTAAACTCTCCTCCACTGGCGCGTTGCCACGCATCCAGAGAAGGACCCAGAATGTCAGGTTTTGTTACTGTGCCGAAGCGATGGCACAGTGGCGGAATCTCGCCGGGCGCCGAAACTTGCCGGGCACCAAGCCTTGCCGGGCGCCAAGCCGTGCCGGACGCCAAGCCTTGCCGGGATTATCTTGCCGGGGCTCACCAGCAAAGAATCTTGCCGGGGCTCACCAGCAAGAATCTTCCCGGGCCTCACCAGCAAGAATCTTGCCGGGGCTCACCAGCAAGAATCTTGCCGGGGCTTCGGCCTTTGGTCTTCTGCCTTCCAATTATTGACTCGAATGCTTTTTGGATAGTCCTGTGCTTGTTCCCAGTTGTCTTCTCCCAGGAAGGCTCGCTCCCCTGCCACGCCTTTCCCGCCTGGGGGGCTGCAACTCGCCGGTGCGTGTCCAGGGGTAATGAACACCCCCTGTTCACTACACCGACAGGAGCCCCCGGGCCTGGGCCCGACAAACGCGCACAGTGTTTGTCCGGGCTATGCCCAAAAACATGCACCGGTACACGCGCGGCGAGAAGTAACCATTACTCTTGACTTTTAACTGCATGCTGGTGATGACGCAAGAGAGCTTGCGGTTTGCCGGGCCTTGGGCTTGCCGGCAGCGTGGGCAGACAGAGCAGGACGGCAACAGGAGTCGTGTGCTCGAAAGGAAGTGCCACACTGTGCGACGAGGAGCCAGTCCCCGAGCTTTCCCCATATAGGGTACTGCGGGTGCGGTGCTCGATCCATATAGTCACCCCTGCTGCCGCAGCCGTCTACCGTGAACGTCTCACTGCCGTCTTGCCGGCCTGTTGCTGCAATGGCACATATAAAGAAGCAATTTATCTTAGTTAAATCAATCTGTATGCATGCAATGCATGTTACTTTATGCTGAATGAATGTATGCTTCCCCCTTGATTAATTCAATCCTTGCACTTATTTTAGTCCCTACGCTGTCTAGAAACCTTGCCGGTGCGCACGTTTGCCGCGAGCGCTAGATGCGGGTCTTTAGCAGCCTGCTGGAAGCACCGCCGCCGTCAAGGCGACTTGCCGGGCCAGAACGCAGCTGCTAAGCTTGCCGAGCGGACTCGAGGCAAAGCTAGAGCGCGGGCTAACCACGACAAGGTTCCTCTGCATGCAGGTTGATGTACAAGGACAAAGAATTAATCAAGGCGACCCACGCTCGCCGGAAAGCTTTCTCGTGCGCATGCTCCAGTCGGCAGTGCTTGAGGAACGGGTCCTAAGCAACTTGCCGGGAACGCCGCCTCCCGGAAAGGTTTACCTCCTCGGTGCTTATGCAGCCACCTAAATTGTCGAGCGGACTCGAGACAACTAGGGGCGCAATTAGCCCCGGGAGGGCTCCTTCGCGTGTAGGTATAAGAAGCAAGTGAGGATAGCAAAATGAATGTAATATATCTTGGCAACTTAGCTTTTCTTGCGAGGGCGCTGCCAGCCCCCGAGCTTATTTTTAGCTCAAAGGGTGGTTGTCGGGAAACTTTTGACTTTACCGAAGAACTTTGATATTCTCGACGCTAGCTTCCGGCAAGGAGTTGCCGGGAAAGCTCATGACGGAGGACTTCGTCGTTCTCGACGCTAGCTTCTGGCAAGCTTGTTACCAGGAAGGCTTATGGCGGAGAACTTCGTCGTTCTCGACGTCGAGAAGATTGGTCCAGAGGACGCTGCCAGCCCCCGAGCCACAACTGTGTTTAAATACGACAAGTTAATTAGCATCTTAAAAGCATTTTAACTTGTGCGTAACTTTATTTAGAGCTCTTCTCCACATGTTTTTGTTTTTGCACAGTTGTCCCCTACGCTTGCCGGAATGCATCTCGATCGCGCACGTCCTCGTCAATGGCGCTTAGGAATGGATCCTAGTTAGCAGCCTATCGAGGACGCCGCCTCCTCGAGAGCTTCACACTCCAAGAACAAACGCGGCTGCACAGGTGTTGCTAGGCAGACCCGAACAACCCGGAGCGCAGAATGTCTCAAGAGTGCTCCTTTGAGCACAGGTTATGTGCAAAGAACATCATCATGGATAAAATCAAATCAGCAAAAAGCATTAAAGTTTTAGAACTTAGCTTTCTGTATGTGGAGCGAAGTCGCCATGGACGATGAAGCTGACACGCCAACCGCTGGATCAGGTTCGCGCAACCTCGATCCCCCTACCTGGCGCGCCAAAGATGTCGGATTGCGACACCTATGGGATCCCGATAGACCCCTTTACGATTCGGCGGGGGGAGAAGTATACGCAAAGAGCAGAACCAGTGATCGACGCGAAAAGTTTTTACCCAAGTTCGGGCCGCTAATCAGCGTAAAAGCCTACTCCTGCTTTGTGTTCTTATTGATGTTCTTGAGCCCAGCCTTCAGGAGCGCTCGCAATGAACAGTACGTTCAAAGAGCAGCTACTCATGCAGAATGGGCCAGAAGTCCTTCTCCTCTGTAGCAGTTGCCTTGGGCCTCCTTTTATATGCTCAAAGGGGTCTCCACAGTGGCAAAATGTACATACATTGAGGTGTAAAGTAGCTACAGGGTATCATACCTAACCCCTAACGGATTAGGACAAGCGCATTTAATGCACCGTGAGGTGTCTGTTTAGGTGTCCTCACTTTCTTGGGGATGGAAAAAGGGGCCATCCCATCAGCACCGCTTAAACTCTCCTCCACTGGCGCGTTGCCACGCATCCAGAGAAGGACCCAGAATGTCAGGTTTTGTTACTGTGCCGAAGTGGTGGCACAGTGGCGGAATCTCGCCGGGCGCCGAAACTTGACGGGCACCAAGCCTTGCCGGGCGCCAAGCCATGCCGAACGCCAAGCCTTGCCGGGCGCCAAGCCTTGCCGGGATTATCTTGCCGGGGCTCACCAGCAAAGAATCTTGCCGGGGCTCACCAGCAAGAATCTTGCCGGGCCTCACCAGCAAGAATCTTGCCGGGGCTCATCAGCAAGAATCTTGCCGGGGCTTCGGCCTTTGGTCTTCTGCCTTCCAATTATTGACTCGAATGCTTTTTGGATAGTCTTGTGCTTGTTCCCAGTTGTCTTCTCCCAGGAAGGCTCGCTCCCCTGCCACGCCTTTCCCGCCTGGGGGGCTGCAACTCGCCGGTGCGTGTCCAGGGGTAATGAACACCCCCTGTTCACTACACCGACAATGACATATCAGGGTTATCTAGCAAGATAACTACTGAAGTAAAGTACAGTAAAGTAAAGCATATTAAGTATATAATCCATACTCCAAACATTCTCATGATCCAATCTGACACTGATTCAAGTCCAATCCAAATCATGTGGTCATCCGACCATCTCTTCCATAGCCATCCCATGGCTAACATACCATATTCCTGACAACATGTGATGTCTATGCAGGACAAGTTCTTCCACCATTATTATCATCATTACGGTTGACCACCTAGTGAGGTCTGGACGGGCTGTCCAATACCGTGGACGTGGCTATTCGAATAGATTTTACAATCTGCAGAGGTTGCGCACTTTACCCACACCATGGAGCACCTGACCTCGTGATCCCATTCGGGTGGACCAGCGTTGCTCCAACGAAACCCGCCTGACCCGTGACTCTCCCATCGTACCATCGTCAATCATCCTCCCTCGGAGTCAAGCCCTGGGTGGCCCCTGTGTCACCTCGTGACACCTGCCACCGTCGTGGCCAAACTAAACTATCCCAAACTGGGACCGCACGCAAACAACCAACTGGGCTCACAGGGTTATCGCCGTCTACCTGATCAGGGTAGGACGCACGCATAACACTCCCTAGATGGAGGTACCGGTGAAAGAGCACGCGATCAGACCAAGTCAAGGTCGTCCCATACCGGCAAATGTGGTTGCACGAATAAGCCCGGACAGGTGACTAAATATCAACCGACTAGGTTTAGTTTTACCCATTATTTAACCAGCATGGTTGTTTATCGCAATAACTTGAGATGTAGTAGCTATGCATGATCATAACAACCTATCTCCATATGATATCATGATAGGTCCTTAGTGAAACAAGATTTAAATGGCAAGTTATCACTTTATAAGTTCGAGCTGTAAGTTACGACCATCAGAACCCTTGCATAAAACCGACAAAGAAACCAGTAGCCACCAGAACGGTCTTTACAACTCAGATCTGGGACATTACCGGAATAACTCAATCCCGGCTCAAGACGGCTGGAAAGCAGCTCAGAGCATGAGACGTTGTTGATATGAAGAAGGTAGTGGTTCCCTAAGACGGCCAAAAAACAGCTCAGAGCATAGGGTCACCGCTACGGAAAGAAATTCAATAGCTGCTCGAGATGGCCGAAAAGCAGCTCAGAACACAGACAGTTGCTGACAAGAGAAATAAAAGTCGGCATCCACCCCAGACGGCCGGAAACAGCTCAGAACACAGGCGTGCTACTGTCACCGAAGAAAGTGCAAGCAAGGGTTCGTCAGTGTCACATACAGCTCACTACTACTCAGACAAGCACAAGCATATTAATTTAAACATGCAAGAAATATCACAGAGCAATGCTTTAGGGCATATATCAGATGGTCGGCTTGCCTGGGGTCGAAGAATTACTCCGGGAGGAAGTGCGGTGAAGCCGCGGAAGAATCGCCGGAAAAGATTCCCTCTCGAAGGGGCTGAATAGAGGCAAGGGCAAAATGGTCATTTTCACAGTGTGAAAACATTATGAAAATGACTCCATCGGAACGGGCCCGACGAGACGAAGGAGTGGGCTTTGGATTCACCTCGATCGGAGTTACGAGCAAAAAGTTGTGAGTGTTTTTCTGCCGGGGACTAATCTACAAAAAGAATAATCACATCCAGGTCCCTCAGCAGTGCGGCTGGTCGCACATTTGGGCAAAATACGCCTTCCAGCGAGGGAAACGGAAACGCGCCGAGGGCGCGTCCACTTATCCGACGTGGCCGGCCGGGGGACGCCGACAGGTGGGCCCCGCGCTCCTTCTCTCTCCTCCCTCCATCTCCTTCTCCCTCCTTCCCGATAGAGAGCAGCAGGAGCTTGGCTCCGCTGGCGCCGGCGACGATTGCGGGACGCACAGGCCATCCCCGGCGATGCTCCACCTACCAGCGTGCTCGGGAGGCGCAGCCTCATCCGTCCCGCTAGCACACAGACCTCGAGGAAGCCGGGTTGGAGTGCTCCATCGGCCATGACGGCAACCGGCATCGGGCGAAGTTGAGGCGGCCGCCACGGCAGTGAAGAGGTGAGAAAAGGCTCGGGCAGGGTTTCGCCGTAGCTGAGGGAATCCACCGGTGAAGATAGAGAGGAGGGAGGAGCTCCGGTTATCTCTAATTTGAGCGGGTACAGTGGCGGCTACGGTGGCCAGGGAGGCAGAATTGAGCTCGGGAGAGTACACCCACATGCAGGGGAGCGAGCTAGGAGGGAGAGGAGGAGGTTGCGGGTGCCGTGGGTGCCCGGGGAGGGGCTCTGGCCATGGCTTTTATAGACGGGCCGTGGTGAGGCGATGAGGACGGCCATCGTGGCGACCTTATCCGGGTACTGGAGCTCCGGCGACGTGACTGGAGCCTTGCTGGTGTCGCGGAGTGGCCGACCTGACGGCATTCAAGGCGATGCGATGGCTCGGGGAGGAAGAAGACAACAGAGAGGAAGACGACGGCGGTCACGGGGAAAATAGTAGCCGTGGCGGCGCTCGCCGTGGTGTGATGAGAGGGAAAGTGGAGGGGAGAAGGTACTGGAGAGGGGCACGTGGATGCAGGGAATCGCTAGACAAGCTCGGACAAGCCTGGGCCGGCCGGAGGTGACGGCACGGAGAGGATAGAGGCGCAGAGCGCGGTTTTTGCATGGACATTGCGTGGTCACCATGGGTGCCACGTGCTCTGGAGTGCGTCTGCTCGTCACACCTTGTCAAACAGGTTGCTCACTGCTCAAATGAATGAGAAAGGCCACTATATGGATCAGGAGGGGTCTGGATAGGTCGAGGGGAGTGAAAATAGTTCCTGGAGGAGATCTTGCAGCAGTTACTGAGATGAAATGGCTTGGTAAATGGGACTAGTACGTTGTCAAGTTGAAATGTGGTAGGAAGGAGTATAAGCTGGAAAAATTTGAAGTCATTTGGACAAGTTTTGCATATACTCCTTCACAACTGCCAAATTGGTCCAGAAAAGGGATTTTGAAGCTGTGCTCAAATGGTTAGATGAAATGAGCTGAATTTTTGTGGAGGGAAGTTATTTGGGTGTATGGAGATGCTGGTAAATTTCAGCTCATTTGGATACACCAAAATGGTACTTCCTTCACAGAGGTTTGAAATAGACAGAAACTTGGGAAGATTCCTGTGGATGAGTGGATGGATGAATTCAGCTGATTTTTGGTTTCTATGAGTGATTTGGCAATATTAATCACAATGAAAAATTTCAGCTCAAATGGATCAAGGGCTGAAGCACTTCCTTTGCAAACTGAAAATGTGGACATAATTTGCAAATGGATGTTGTGCTCAAACTTTGAACTTTAGAACTTGGTTTTTGATGTAAATGGTGAAGATATGAATCGGAGAAGCTCCACAATTTATTTGGGATTTTTCCTGGCTACCAAAATGGTAGTTCCTTTAGAAACTGCCCAAAATGCAATATTGGCATTAAATAGGAAAATGCAATTTCACCTATTTAATTATGGCCAATATTTTTATGGGAGCTCAATATGATCACAAAGAATATATCCACAAGTTTTCATGAACTTTGGAGATGGATAGATATTTTCCTAGATTTAATTCCTTTAACTGGCAGAAAAAGGAATTAATTATAAATGAAAAATATTGCAAATGACTTGGCAATATTTTTGCATATCCAGGGTTTACAAAGATAGGATGATCACTAGGAAAAGTTTGTGAGTCAGCAGATCAAAGGAAATTAGGGTTCCTTTGTAACTGGAAGGATTAGGGTTTCCCTTCCGGCAACTCGGAAGGTAGGGTTTCGGTGGCGAAGTCCGGAGGATATGTCTCGGGTGGCAAGGTTGATCTGAAGAGAATCTCTGGCTGGATAGGAAAGGCAAGGCTAATTGACCATCTTTATATACCCAAGAGCTTGAGAAAATCCAATAACACCGAGAAAAAGACGGGAGTCAAATCCCGCGAAGGAAAAAAAACAGGGAGCGAAAACCAAGGTGTTACAGGTGGCTGCCGAGAAAGCTGGGAAAGGTGATGGGCCGTACTGTAAGATTCATCGGGCCAAGGTCCATGATCTTCCAGAGTTTTATCAAGTTGAGCAGCTCGTCAAGAGACAGAAGGCTGAGTATGAGAAGCATGATAAGGAAAAAGGTCAGGTTGGCGCTGGCGGGAAGGGCCGGGGTGGTGAAGCAAATCGCCCCCGCAAGGCTCCTCGGAACCAAGGGAAACCCGCCAAGGGCCGAGAGAAGGAGGATTGTAGTAATGAGAGTGATGGAGGGAATGAAGAGGAAACCAGCGAGCAGGAATTCCAGAAGGCCACTGATGCCCTGTGCATTGACGGGGGTGCATCTTTGCACTCCTCTCACCGCCAACTTAAACAGTGTGCGCGTGAAGTCAATGCATTGAGCCAGTGGCAGATTCTCTAAAGCTGCTCAAGTGGTCACGCACGCCCATCATCTTTGATAAAGATGACCACCCCAACCGCATCACTGCGGTAGGGTGCTTGCCGATGTTGGTCTCACCAACAATTCGCAACCTCAAGGTCACAAAGATGCTGGTTGACGGTGGGGCCGGGTTGAATCTGATTTCCCCAAAGGTTATCAGCAAACTCCAGATAGTAGAGGAAGAACTTAAGGCCACAGGCATGTTTCAAGGAGTCAATCCATGCAAAAGCCGTCCTAAGAGAAAGGTTACGTTGCCAATGACATTCGGAGGGGAGTTGAACTACAGGACTGAGAAAGTTGTGTTTGATGTGGTTGACCTCCCTCTGCCGTACAACGGGATTCTTGGGCGCCCGGCCCTGGCCAAATTCATGGCAGCATCCCACTATGCCTACAACACCTTGAAGATGCCAGGGCCGATGGGCGTCATTTCCATTCCATCGGACAAGAAAGACGCAATTATTTGCGTGGATAAGATGTACTGGGATGCGGTCACGATAGAGGTCGCAGAAGCCACAGTTCCCACCGAGGAAAAGCATAGGAGAGGCACTGGCAAGGAATCCGGGAAGCGTGTACCTCTGTGGAATGTGCCGCGCCCGTTGATGACACACCAGAGAGTTCCAACAGCAAGAGATCCAAGGCTACTCCTCCCCAAGTGAAAAAGGTCGCGACAGGGCTGGCTGGTGCTGATGGTACTTTCACTATTAGCGCCACCCTTAATGACAAATAGGAAAGCGCGCTCGTTGCCTTCCTGCGGGCGAATATCGATGTGTTTTCCTGGAAACCATCTAATATCCCCGGTGTTCCCAGGGAGGTAATCGAGCACCATCTTGCTATCTGCCCACATGCCCATCCCGTCTAGCAGAAGGTTCGGAAGCAGGCCTTGGAACGGCAGCAGTTCATTCCTGAGGAAATCAAGAAACTTGAAGCAGCTGGTTTGGTCAGAGGAGTACTGCATCCAACATGGTTAGCAAACCCAGTGGTTTTGCGCAAGGCTAATGGAAAATGGAGGCTTTGCATAGATTTTACGGATCTGAACAAGGCATGCCCAAAGGACCCATTTCCCTTGCCGCGCATCGACCAAATCGTGGATTCTACTTCAGGATGTGAGTTGCTCTCTTTTTTGGATGCATATTCTGGATACCATCAGATTTTTATGTCCAAGGAAGACGAAGAAAAGACCTCATTCATCACCCCATGCGGCACATACTGCTTTGTGCGCATGCCTTTCGGGTTGAAGAGTGCTGGGTCCACTTTTGCAAGAGCAGTCCAGATTGGCTTTGAACCATAGTTGCGCAGGAACATTGAAGCCTATATGGATGATATTGTGGTCAAGACCAAGGACAGATCAACCCTCGTTCAGGATTTAGAAGAGACATTTGCTAATCTGCGCAAGATCAACTTGAAGCTGAATCCAGAGAAGTGCGTGTTTGGCATTCCCTCCGGCAAGCTACTTGGTTTCTTTGTGTCCCACCGTGGGATAGAGGCCAACCCCGATAAGATCAAGGCTATTGAGCAGATACAGGCACCCAAGACAGTTAAGGATGTGAGGCGTTTGACAGGATGCGTTGCCGCCCATAGCAGGTTCATCTCTAAGTCTGCCGAGCGCGCCTTGCCGTTCTTCAAGATTTTGAAGAAGGCAGGACCCATGAAGTGGACCCCGGAAGTAGATGCTACACTGCAGGATTTGAAGGCATACTTATCTTCTGTGCCTACTTTGGTCGCACCCAAACCACAAGAGCCGTTACTGCTATATCTGGCAGCAACTAATCAAGTGGTTAGTGCGGCCCTAGTAGCACAACGAGAAGTGGAAGAAGCAGCCACCTCAGCAAGTGTTCCACCAGGGGAAGAGGAAGAGAGCGGCCCGGCAAGGCCAGATACGGATCAGGACAAAGAAGAGCACGACAGCGGAAGCAACCCCAAGGACACGGCAAGGAAGAAGGTGGTGCAGCGCCCAGTATACTTCGTCAGCTCCCTGTTGTAGGGAGCTAGATTCAGGTATTCTAGCGTGCAAAAGTTGATCTTTGGCCTTGTCATGGCCTCAAGGAAACTGCGCCACTACTTCCAAGCCCATGAGATCACGGTTGTCACCCGTTTCCCATTGCAAAGGATACTTCGAAACCCAGAGGCCACCAGCAGGATAGTGGAGTGGGCATTGGAGTTATTCAGCTTTGGCCTGAAGTTTGAAAGCACATCAACAATCCAGAGCAGGGCGTTGGCAGAGTTTATTGCAGAATGGACGCCGACCCCTGATGAAGAAGTACAGGAAACAATTATCCCCGGCAAGGAAGCACCCCAAGAATGGATCATGTATTTCGATGGTGCCTTCTCCCTACAAGGTGCAGGGGCTGGCATGCTTCTCGTGGCTCCCACTGGAGAACACCTGAGGTACGTTGTCCAGATGCACTTTCCCCGGGAGGAGGCAACCAACAATACAGCAGAATATGAAGGGCTTCTTACCGGGCTCAGAATTGCCACAGAATTGGGAATCAAGAAGCTGATCATTCGAGGAGATTCACAACTGGTGGTGAGACAAGTCAACAAGGATTACCAAAGCCCATTGATGGAGGCATATGTTGAGGAAGTGAGAAGATTGGAGGAGCGCTTTGACGGGTTGAAAACAGAACACGTACCCCGTGCGGAAGACATCATTGCTGATCACCTGTCAAAGTGCGCTGTGCAGAAGCTTCCTGTGGAACCAGGGACTTTTGTTCTCCATCTCACTCAGCCCTCCATACCCCCGACAACAATGGCCCGAAAGAGGAGGAAATTGGACTCTGGTAAGCCTCTCCCGGTAGAGCCTTTCGGGGCTCCTGGCAGGGACCCTACCGAAAACAACTCCCCTTCGCTTGCCGGGCTGCTCCCTCCTACCGGGCCACTGGTCCCCGCAGTCATGGGATGCGCCCCCACGAATGAGGAGATGCTGCTAGTCTTTGTTGCCGAGCCTCAGGCTCCTACTTGGGCAAGGCAGATAGTCCATTTCCTCCAAACCGAAGAACTTCCCGAAGAGCAAGAAGAAGCTGAAACAGTAGCCCGGAGGGCCAGTATGTATCAGTTTGTCGATGACACACTATACAGAAGAAGGCCCAACGGTGTGAAGTTGAAGTGCATTTGCCAGGAAGGAGCAAAGGAACTGCTGGCAGAGATACACAAAGGCATGTGTGGCTCCCATATTGGATCAAGGGCTTTGGTTGGGAAGGCATTCCGGCAAGGATTCTATTGGCCCATAGCCCTCCAAGATGCGGTTGAGCTCGTCACCAAGTGTGAAGCCTGTCAGTTCCATTCCAAAAATATCCATCTGCCTGCCCAAGCACTCCAGACAATCCCTTTGTCATGGCCGTTTTCGGTCTGGGGGCTCGATATCCTCGGCCCCTTCCCCCGAGCTGCCGGGGGCTTTGAATTCTTGTTCGTTGCAATCGACAACTTTACAAAGTGGCCGGAAGTAGATGCCGTGAGAAAGGTGACTGCTCAGTCAGCTATCAAGTTCTTGAAAGGATTGGTGTGCCGCTTCGGGGTTCCTGCCCGGATCATCACCGACAACGGCACCTAGTTCCCGAGTCGCGCCTTCATGGAATATGTTCATGCCCTCGGAAGCAAGATCTCATTTGCATCTGTCGCACATCCCAGAAGCAATGGACAAGCTGAGAGGGCAAACGCTGAAGTGTTGTGAGGACTCAAGACAAGAATGTTTGATAAGCTGCGGAAGCACGACAGGAAATGGATCAATGAGCTGCCGGTGTTTCTTTGGTCCCTCAGAACGACACCAAACCGAGCTACCGGGTAGACTGCCTTCTCCCTAGTCTATGGGGCAGAAGCAGTTATCCCCACGGAACTCATTTACGGGTCACCTCGAGTGCTTGCCTACGATGAAGTAGCGTAGGAACAGCACATGCGTGATGACGCCATGCTTCTCGAGGAGAACCGTCTCCGGGCTGCTACGCGTGCTGCACGCTATCAGCAAGCCATGCGTCGCTATCATAGCCGCAGGGTTCAGGCCCGGTGTTTTGAGTAAGGCGACCTTGTCCTTAGGTGCGTTCAGTCCGCCAAGGGTACAAACAAGCTATCGCCGAAGTGGGAAGGCCCTTACCGGGTAGTACGAGTCACCAGACCTGGCCCAGTCCGTCTGGAGACCGGAGATGGCATTCAATTGCAAAACTCATGGAATATTGAGCATCTTCGCAAGTTCTACCCTTAAGGCGCGGCTGTCGGGCCCTACCCAGCAGCCACCCTTTTGTACATGCCTTGCCTCAGCTGCATGTAACCCCTTGTACAAAGCCAGGCAAAGACCCTGAGCAACAGAGACATAAATGAAGTGCTGGGCACTACTAGGAAAAAGCCTAGTAGTAGCGCGGGGTAAAGGACTAGTAGTAGCGCGGGTGCTCGCGCTACTACTACGGCGCTACAGCTAACTGGTAGTAGTAGCGCGGGTGCCACCCGCGCTACTACTACTACGTCCTTTAGTAGTAGCGCGGGTGGCACCCACGCTACTACTAGTTATCTGTAGCATGGGTCTGGACCCCTCGCTACTACTAACCAATTAGGAATTAAAAAAATTCCATCCATGGCTGCTGCTGCTGGGCATCATCGTCCTCTCCATCCATGGCTGATGCTGGTCCTGGAGGTGAAGTCATCCATGGTGATGGTGCTTCCCCATCCAACTCTTCCCCGCACCTCTCCTCTGTTGCTTCTACAAAAAAAGAGAAAATGATTAGAAGAGGAAGATAGAGATAGAGAGGAGTAGGAGGAGCAACTCACTGATGGCCGCCGGAGTTGGAGCCGACGCCCGGTCACCTGCTACTGCTTTTCCTGGGACCTCATGTCCTCACGAGGCCCTATCCCGACGAGGAAATGCAAGTGGTTGCGTCCATGGAAGATTTGGCCATCGCCATGGACGGCGCTCTACTGGATCTCCATCTCCTTCCAGCAGCGGAGAAGGAGGAGGAAGGAGGTGCAGGGGAGGGGGCTGCGGTGGGGGAGGAGGTCACCGGATTTGGGGGAGACGTCGAGGTGCAAGGCTGGCACTGGCGATGGGTGAGGAAGGGCATCGCGCGTGGGAGGGAGAAGGGGAATCAAGAGAGTGTGGGTTTCGGTTTGGGCCTCTGCGCGCTATGTGTAGGCATGATAGTAGTAGCGCTGGGTTTATACCCCACGCTACTACTACGGCCTGTCTCGGGGGAACAGTGGAGACCACTTAGTAGTAGCGTGGGGTTTATACCCCGCGCTACTACTATCAACTTAGTAGTAGCATGGGTTTATACCCCGCACTACTACTACGGCCTGTCCCGGAGGGCACGGTGCAGACCACTTAGTAGTAGCGTGGGTTTTATACCCCGCGCTACTACTATCAACTTAGTAGTAGCGTGGGTTTATAACCCGCGCTACTACTAATTAGTAGTAGCGTGGGGTTTATACCCCTCGCTACTACTAAGCATCTATCTATAAGGTATTTCCTAGTAGTGGGGGGCCCCCGACAAGTTGCATGCATGCATAAGCATTTCATGAGCATTGCATGATTCATGTAGGTAGGTTGCATGATCATGTAGATAGATTGCATCTGGCATCATCTTCATTTGCATAAACTGCAGGATCCTGCCGTGGACTTAGTCCTAGGAAGAGGATGCAAAGACGAGCCAACACTACGATCTCCGGCAAGCCAAACAGATAAGTTCCATCTCTTATCCATACATGTTCCGTGAGTAGAACTTGTGCATACGAAAACCTCGCCGCCTCGGAAACAAAGGTGCTCCCATCTACTGGCACGAACGTTGCTTCGGTCAGGATGGTCGTAGTGGCCTTTGGCTAAAAGGGGTTGGAGGGGGGCTGGCCTCTCCCAATAGGTTCTGCGCCCGACAGGCTCAGCCTCATGGCAGCAGTCCTATGGGGTGCCGGCAAGGTAGCTTACCGGGACCTACTTGTTTATGTGAAAGTATGGAGGTGTTTCACCTCTGCATTGATGTCAAACATGCACAAGTGCCCGGCAAGCTTATCTTTTTCATTAATATGCTAATCAACAAGTACAAATCTCACGGAACATAAACATGGATACAAGAGATTACATTATTTGAACTAAAATTTGGCAAGTGCCTACAGATTTAAGACTGAAAAAACATAAGTGCCCCGTAATGCCTTTTCTTGTCCCTCTCCTCCTAGGCATGGCGGTAGAAGGTGAGGAGGGCAAGAGGAGTGCATGGGCAGAAGCCCAGCTTGACCCTGTCGGGCTCCAGGAGAGGATGCCCGGCAGGGGCGAGAGGGCGTGCATGAAGACATCGATGGAGAGCATGGCGGAGGTGACCCATCGACCGCCACCACCAATGCTAGCAGGGCACGGCAGGGCTAACGGAGCTGCAGCCCGAGAGGAAGCCTGCTAGGGTCCAGCTGGAGGACTGCTGGAAGGGCCAGGGGGACACCATCACCACCTCTGCATCCAACTTCTCGGCAAACCACCTTGCCGGGGAGAAAACACTGGTGCAGATGATGGTGCTGCCGCCTGATGAAGATGGTGCGGGTGACATTCAGCCAGAGTCGGAGTCCTTGCCCTCCCGGCCGCTGCCGTCGTCATCAGCGTCAATCTCCTCCTCGTCACTTTCGCTCGAGGAGGAGCTTTCATCGTCAGTCGATCTCTCCGCGCAGCACCCTAAGCGAGCTCCCGAGCGCCCAAAGACCTTGACGGAAAGCAGGCCGCTCTCCATTAATTTAAACTGGAGAATGTACCCCTCCGACAAGCTGTGGGCTTGAGCAAAGGTCTTCCAGCCGCGGTGGAGGTACATGACAAGAGGAGCAGGGAAGTCAACATCCACCCGCATGTTGCCGTTCCCAAAGCCCCTCATGTGAAACCTCAGCGCACGCGGCTGTTCGAGCTCCATCACCCTGGCAAATGGAGTAGGGAGACGGAGGCGGCCGCGCGGAGGCTTGTACAGCCTGATGACGAACTCCAAGGGTTGATCTCCGACGTGGCCTTCCATCGGAGGAAGAGCGTCCAGTGCGGGCGCATTTGAGGCACCACCCCAGCCTCCTCGGCTGCGCACACCACGACGACCTCGGCCACGTCCCCTTCCGCCTCCTCTCACAGCGGGTTCTGCCCCCACATCATCAAGAGGAGGGGGAGATGCTGTCGAGCAGATGTTCTCGTCGCCACCACCGGAGTACTACCGCGCCCTCACCCCCTCACCGTGGCAAGCAAGAGAAGATTTGAAGAAAAGGAGAAGGAAGGTGTGTGAGCAGACGCACTACTCCCGCCCATTTTTATAGAAGAACGAAGCAGGAGGCTGGCCTCTCACTCAGCAGGCGACCGCCTTGCTCCTCCAATGCGGTTCCCCTTTGCACCTCCAACGGCTTGGGGAATTAGAGCCGCCCCTCTACACCACACGGCGATGCCTGGCTTTCTGCCATGGTGCCCGTTCCCGCGCCGTCCGCGTCCACCACCTACCCTGCGCAATGCATGCAGCACACGTGGCGGAGGCGCTCCGGGGCAGGAGGCAAGTGGGATGGCAGTTTCCTACCCAGTGATCGTGGGGCGTGGGCTGCCCACAGATCGTGGTTTAGTTTTTCCCCTAAGCGTTGCACGACGCGCGGGAAAACCAGAAACTGACCCGAGCTCAAGTTAATGAAGAAGTAAAGAAGATCTCAAGGGGCGGAGCCGCCCTTACATTTCTGCCTATGCACTGGTTAGGGCCTACCCCGATGACGCCCAGCGGCGCGTCTGTGCCAGGCCCGGAGGCTCCTGTCGGTGCAACAGACCCTGGGTCCATTGCACGGACTGTGCACAGGCCAGAGACAAGATTGCAAGACCAAGATCATACCAAGCAAGGAGGATCAATTCCTTTGAAGGATCCAAGAGCATGTCAAGAAGGCCAAGGTGAGCCAGAGGAATGAGGCATCGCTAAGGGAAGGGCCTACCTTGCCGGGCAGACCAGCCTGGCAAGGTTTGGTTTTGCCCCGGAAGCAAGCTCCCAGATCGTCCCGGCAGGCCTGCCGGGGCTAGTAGAGGCAAGCCACTCCACCGCTCCACCTCACAAGCGACGCAAGTTAGTAATCGAAGCAGTGTCAAGCTCCAAGGTGACTAAGTGGCTGCTTTCTACCAAATGGCAGCCACTTCCTACAGCAAACACCTCCATATGACACCCGTCCTGAGACGTGTCAAGCAAGCAGGCGCGAAGCTGGCAAAACAGCCCAGCAGGGCTTGCCGGGCGAGCTGTGATGTGACATAGAGCGGCGCATTTAATGCGCTCTGTCAGCCTGCAGAGTTAAATATGATAGCACTGTTAGCTATCTAATCAGTACGCAAAGACTGATTTGCCACTGTGGTGACCCCTTAATCTATAAAAGGAGGCCCATGGCGACCGTAGAAAGGGTTGGATCCTTGCATATCCATACGCGCGTAGCCACTCTCGCCCCCAGAGCAACCTTGCCGGGCGAGTGTGCTACGTTTCACCACCATTATCCACCATCAATCCACCAAAGCAGGAGTAGGGTTTTACGCCTCACGGCAGCCCGAACCTGGGTAAGGACTGCCCGTGTGATCTCTGTCGTTCTGCACGATGCTTCTTCGCTCTTTGTGCAACGTGTCCATCCCCCCGCCGAACAAAAGGGGCTGATGGCCCCATAGGTGGTCGTGGTTTCCCACGACAATCATTCTTGCCATCTCAATAAGTGTCCAGTTCTTCCTCTCAACAACTCCATTTTGTTGAGGCATGTGTACGTAGCCGAGAACTCATGTGAAATCCCTTCTTCGTCAAGAAAGGTATCCACATTGGTGTTCTTGAAGTCCGTTCCGTTGTCGCTCCGAACCTTCTTGATCTTCACTTCAAATTGATTTTGGGCCTTCCTAGCGAAGTTCTTGAAGATCTTTTGGACCTATGATTTATCATCAAGAAAGAACACCCACGTAAATCTTGAAAAGTCGTCAACAATGACCAAACCGAACGAGTTAGCACCGAGACTCTTGTAGGCGTTGGGATCAAAAAGATCCATATGGAGTAGCTCAAGCGGTCTCCTCGTGGTCATGATGTTCTTTACGGGATGACTTCCTCCAACCTGTTTTCCTTCTTGACAAGCACTGCAAAGTCTATCCTTGTCAAATATGACATCTTTAACACCAAGGATATGATCACCTTTAATAAGCTTATCAAGATTTCGCATGCCCACGTGACCTAACCTTCTATGCCACAACCAACCTTTAGAAGATTTAGCAATTAAGCAAGTACGAGGTTGAACACTTTTAGTGAAATCAACAATGTATAGATCACCTCTACCTATACCGGTAAAGACCATATTATGATTATCTCTACAAAATACTTGGCAATCTACTTCAGTGAATAGAACATTGAATCCGAAATTGGCTTGTCTAGATATGGAAAGTAAATTGTAACCAAGAGATTCAACGAGCATAACATTTTGGATAGAGCTGTCATGTGAGATGGCCACCTTACCAAGGCCAACCACCTTACCCTTTGAGTTATCACCAAAAGTGACATACTTTCGGGGATCGTCATTTTCAGCAAGCTCTCGAAACATGTCCTTGTCTCTGGTCATGTGATCGGTACAAACACTATCAAGAACCCATTCCTTTCCTCCTGTCATGTAACCTCAAAGGTTAGCCATAAGACCAAAGTGTCTCATTGACTCATCAAGATCAAAGTCACTATCATCATCCTCATCATAATATCCATGTTCAACATCATCATGTGATTGATCATTACCTAGAGAGAGTGATTCATTAGATTTATGACCATGACAATGTGCATCTTTATGAATTCTAATGACTTGTGAGATGATGCTACTAATGACTCCAACATCTCCTTTGGCACGCATAAGGTCACAAAGCTCAAATAGACAATCCTCAAATTTAGGATCACTAGGATGCATTTTATGAAAAGCAATGGACTTTTGAAGAATCTCATCTAGATTTTTCAAGGAATAGTTTGGAAAGGGTTCCTCAAGAAATCTCCATATAGTATAAGCACATTCAAATGTAGGCAAGCATACAAGCAAATTTCTAGGCAATCCTCTTATGATAAGATTAATAGTTCTAAGATTGCGGGTCATGTCAAGATACTCATCGGGGGTAGGATGCAAGGGATCAATAGGAGGCGCACAAGGGCTAGTAATATACTTGTTCAAATTATATTCATTGAAAATCTCAAGCATCTCATTTTTCCAAGCACTATAGAACTCTCCGTCAAGCATAGGCACTCTACGTCTAATACTCCCAATCATAGACTCATCCATCTTCCTCCAATGGTGATTAAACCAAAGCAATGGAGACCAAAGCTTTGATATCAATTGAAAGGATCAAGAAGAGGTGTCTAGAGGGGGGTTGATTAGACCCTCAACAAGCAAAAGTGGCAATGTTTAAGTTCTTCAAGTTGAGGTGGAGTTTTTGCACAAGATTAAGCATTCACAATACATTTCAAGCAAGCATGGCAAGAGTATGAGCAGCGGAAAGAGTAAAACATGCTAATTGCAAGAAAGTAAAGGGATGGGATTGGAGTGTGCAAACGCAATGTAGACACGGAGATTTTTGGTGTGGTTTCGATAGGTGGTGCTATCGTATATCCATGTTGATGGAGACTTCAACCCACGAAGGGTAATGGTTGCGCAAGTCCACGGAGGGCTCCACCCACGAAGGGTCCACGAAGAAGCAACCTTGTCTATCCCACCATGGCCATCGCCCATGAAGGACTTGCCTCACTCGGGTAGATCTTCACGAAGTAGGCGATCTCCTTGCCCTTACAAACTTCTTGGTTCAACTCCACAATCTTGTCGGAGGCTCCCAAGTGACACCTAACCAATCTAGGAGACACCACTCTCCAAAAGGTAATAGACGGTGTGTTGATGATGAACTCCTTGCTCTTGTGCTTCAAATGATAGTCTCCCCAACACTCAACTCTCTCTCACAGATTTGGATATGGTGGAAAGATGATTTGAGTGGAAAGCAACTTGGGGAAGGCTAGAGATCAAGATTCTTGTGGTAGGATTGGAATGTCTTGGTCTCAACACATGAGTAGGTGGTTCTCTCTCAGAAAATGAGTAGTGGAAGTGTAGGCACATTCTGATGGCTCTCTCTTAAATGGAGAAGGGGGTGGAGGGGTATATATAGCCTCCACACAAAATCCAACCATTACACACATTTGACCCAACTCGGTCAGACCGAATAGAGGAACTCGGTGAGACCGATTTAGTTCAAAATATGAACGTTAGGAATCTCGGTGGGACCGACTGGAACAACTCGGTGGGACCGATGTGCAAGGGCTAGGGCAAAACCTCATCTCGGTGTGACGGATTGCTTGAACTCGGTGAGACCGATTTCAGCAAAGAGGAAACAGAGAGTTGGTCAAGCAAACTCAGTGGGACCGATTGCTCATTTCGGTGAGACCAAAATGTTACAAAGGGAAACAGAGAGTTTGCAGGGCCATCTCGGTGAGACTGAGATCCGTATCGGTGTGACCGAATTGTCTAGGATTTCTGGCAGTGGCTATGTCTACTGAACTCAGTGGCGCCGGATAGATCAAATCGGTGGGGCCGAGTTTGACTTTGGGTTTTGGACAAATGTGGAAATGAGAAAGTGGCTGGGTTTTTGGAGCAATATCACTAAGCACTTTGAGCAAGTAGACCATTAAGCAACACCTCATCCCCTTTTAATAGTATTGGCTTTCCTATGGACTCAATGTGATCTTGGATCACTAAAATAGAAATGAAGAGTCTTAGCTTTTGCCAATCTTTGTCCTTAGCATTTTGAAGGAGTTCCACATCCTCTTATCCTTGCCATGCCATTGTTGAACTGATCTGAAATACACTAGGTAAAGGTGTTAGTCCAACAAGAGATATGTTGACATTAATTACCAAAATCACCCATGGAGCACTTGTGCTTTCTCGGGTCCTCTCCAGGGAGGGGCTCCACAAGCTCTCGCCCATGTGGGAGGGCCCGTTCAGGGTCGCCCGCGTCTCCAGGCCTGGCGCCGCGCGCCTGGAGACACAGGACGGGGTCCCCATCTAGAATGCCTAGAATATCCAGCATCTCCAGAAGTTCTACCCATGAAACTCTCACGTAATAATGAGTGGGGTTGTACACACCCCGGAGTCTTCTGAGCGCCGCCCTAGGGCCTCATGAGGGCTCCCACCCAAGACCAAGTGGAAGCCCCATGCTCCACACTGGCGGACGACACGGTCTTTCAACAACTATGCCCACGCCTAGTGGAAGCCCCATGCTCCGCACTGGCAGGAAGACTAGAAGACTAGTGTAGGCGCCAGATGCGGCTGTTCTTTTGTTTACTTTTGTAGCCGATTTGCCACTTCTTGAAATGAAATCTGAAGTTCTCGTGTCTTTATTTTAAAGGGATGGGAATTTTTCTCCTTGCAGCGTTTGCTCTTTCGAGTCTTGCTTTAGGGAGAGTGGCAGTTGCCCATCGCTCTTCACCGCGTGTCTCGCGAGCGGGGGCCTGCCCACGAACACACCTCCTAATCCTCACGCGACGCTCTCAAGCGAGCCAACGGGCATGTATGTCCTCCTGAGTCCTCATCTCCTGGCCTCGCCGGGCATCGCGACCCGGCGTACCAGCGACGATCCGTCCTCGCCTCTGGAGCATTCATCTCCTGGCCTCGCCGGGCATCGCGACTCGGCGTACCAGTGACGATCAGTCCCCGCTCGGGGGCTCGCGTGGGGCACAGCGCCCTGTGAGGCATCTTCGGAGGCCTCGCATCCTCATGACCCACTAAAGGCCTCGCGGCCACTGGGCGCCTCCAGAGGCCCAAGTGCCTTCTGATCCTCAATAAAGAAGCTCCCGGCAAGGTCTCTAAACCACTCCGGTGCCTCGGCAGCGCCGTCACAGGAACTAGAGGCACGCAGGGGACCCAAGCTCCGGAGGAGCGCGCTCTTGCGACACAGGAGTCTACCGCAAGCACACCAAGCTAAGTTATCCTAATCGCGATTAGCAAGAATCCGTCGGTTGGTAGCAACACGAATGCTAAAATATGAAATAAAAATGTTAACATAATGGCGCAAGCACCATGGTTCATTACATGCCCCAGCAGAGCCTTCTACATTTCTTGATGCAGGAAAAAAAGTAAAAGCGGCCTCACGACCACTGCAACTCCCGAGGCTTGGCTCCGGCGACGCCTATGTTCAGTCGGAGTCCACCTCCAGCTTCACCTGAGTGCGATGGCGAGGTGGCTCGACGTCCTCCCGTGCGGGGGCACGGCGACGTGGTGGCTCGCTACCCTCCCTGGTAGCTCGTTGTAGTCGTCGTCGCTCGTGCTCCCCCCGGAGGAAGAGCCGCTGCTGCTGGGGGCGCCGCGGCCATCGCCAAGGGCAAGTTTTCACCGCGGAGGGCACCGCCGCCCTGACCGTCATAGTCGGGGATGTGGTCGCTGCCATCATCATCGCCCTCCGGGCAGCACCCTAGGCGGCTGCCGTCCTCTCCAAAGACCCTGACGAAGAGCGTCGTCGATCCGTCGTACCTAAAATGGAGGGTGCACCTCCCGTCTAGACCGCGAGCGCGGGCAAATGACATCCACCCGCGGGTCAGGAACACATACCCGATGGAGGAGACCTCGATCTTCACCCACGACGACCCGTTGCAGTAGCCGTCCGGCTGCAGCCACAGGCCAGCAAGCTCAACCGCCGGCAGCTCCTCCGTGAAGGAGCTCGGAAGCATAAGCCTGGTCCCAAGAGGGCCCTCCACTCGTACGACGAACTCGCGCCCGGTGTCACCCAAGCGGGCACGCGGGTGCGGTGGCCGGGCGGCCGCGGTGCACCTTCCCCCCTCGCCGTGGCCGCTAGGGCCCCCGCAGCCGCCCCCGTGAGAAAGGCCTTTCCCCCGGTTGCTGGGGCTGGCGCGGGTCGGCAGGCGAGGCCGCCCACGCCAACGTGATGGCGCCGTTGATGTGGCGGCGCATTGTAGAGGACGTCCGCGTCCCCTCTTGGGCGGCGGCGAGCCCGGCCCCTCTTTTGGGGCCTTAACCTTCTCTTCGGCCGAGTACCTCCTTGGTGGCGCCATGGTCGCTTCGGCGGGGTGACGGCGCAGAGGAGATAGGAGGAGAAAGGGCGAGAAGCAAGAAGATGAAGATGGGTTGAGGGATTCGCCTCCCTTGCTCCTTTTATAGGCAGAGGAAGGCTAACCGACGACCCTCCACATTCCGGGTAATGGCAGCCTCGCTGCATGCGCTAGGCAGTTGTCAAGTCGGGGCGGTTGCCGAGGTGGCGTGGGGAAGCAGAGGCGTCCGCGTCCCGTCGATCGCCACGCGTCGCCCTGGCCCGCAGGTGATTGGGGCCCGCGGCGCTTCGCCCTTGCCCCTTGGCTTTGCCTCGAAGCCGCCTCAAAGCCAAGCCCGAGCGCGCCTTGGGCCCGGGGGCTACTATCGGCGTTCTGCAAACCAGGGTGCCCAGGCTTGCCTGCATGTGGCCCACGGCGTGGCTCGCTCAATGGCCTGGTACGGCCCATCTACAAGACCGCCAAGTCAAGACCCTCGCGAGGGCCTCCTGGCCTCACGAGGCGGACGACACCAAGACCTCCGGATGGAGCGGCCTCCCCAGGCTGCCTCCCGAGGAGCGGAGATTTCTATGCAGGTACCCAGCCTCATGAGGCTGTAATGACGCAAGCCATGACGACCAAGGCCAGGCGGGCGCCAGCGGGCGCAGAGGAGGCAGTTTTCTCTTTGGTGCTAAGGAGGCAAGGACAGACGCGGGTTCCCGAGGAATCTGCCAAAGGTTTCTATTCCGGTGCAACGAGACCAAGGCCACGGGCGCGGCAGGACGGATGTCATCACCGAGCCCACCGCTGTGTCACGACCAGAAGCTTTGCAGATGAAGACCACCTTTCGTCAGGATAAGGTGTACTACTTGTCCCCTTTCAAATTGTCCATTGTGGGATCCCTTCCCGCCTACGATTTGGGGGAAGAGGACCAGGGCCACTATATATATAGGTTAGCCACCACCATAGCCGGGGGACGAACTCTCACCCTCAGAAGGCTATTCATCCACTGTACTAGTTCATCCTCAGCCCCTCGTGAGGCCAATCCACCACAAAGTAGGAGTAGAGTATTACACCGTAAGGTGGCCCGAACCTGGGTAAACTACCGTGTTCATCTTCTTCCTTGCTCGCGCGAATCCGGCTAGGCTAGGCAATAGGGCGACGAGTTGGTGAGTTCGAGAGGTTGAGTTCTTTGCGCACGCTCCAGAGTTCGAACCTTTGTGGGTATGCGGAGCCCTAAATCCGACATCACTGATTTACTATCGCACACGATTCATGTACGTCGCCTCTGCGAACCGTGTGTGTTCACCCACATATGCAAAAGGAAAAAGAAAACCCTCGCCCACTTCGTCCCCACCCACTCGCCGCGGACTCCTCCGCAACTCTGCACCTCATCAACTTCTATCGCGGTGGCCACCCTAAGCTCGACGGCTGTCGTCAGCGGGCGGAGGTCGCGCTCCAAACGGCACATGATTTCGCCCCTACCACTTGTCGCCGCCTATCTGCACCGACTTGCACCGACATTCTAAACGTGTCGCGGCATGTCAATTCTTTTAACAAGCATGGCAAATTATTTGCAAAAAAAACATCATAAATCCTGGCAACAAAACTGAACATGCCAGAAGATTTGCCATTGCTTGCTAAAGGGATTGTCAGACTCGTGATATGCAATCTATTTATATTAAAAAGTACTTGACAGGATCACCAAAATAAAGATAATTAGCTTAAAAATCCCATAATAATTAGAAACATCCGACCTTTAATTTATCAGATTAAATAACCATAGCCGGTAGATTAGAGTTGATGGGAATTACCCACCTATGATATGGACAAATTTTTCATGGGCCTTTTCTAATGGTAACATCGAGTGTGCAAGATCTTTCCCAATATGCCATGGTGATTCATGAGGTCATGAGGCTTATGGGTGAAACAGAGTGTGTTACTACTCATAGTAGCTAATTTCACGTGCGTTGCAATGGAGGCATATGTATTCTAATGGTTAACCCAATCATGTCAGACATATACCTCACACCCACCATATTCTAGGTTTTGGTACTATTTGATTTGATTTGACTATGCGTATTGCGTAGGGAAGGTAAGGAAAGTTTTGATTTAGTTGAGTTCTGGTAAGATTTGATTTTATTTGGGTATGGGTAGGGAAACACAAGGAAAGTTTTTATTCAAGTTAAGTTTTGGTAAGATTTGAGTTGATTAAGTCAATGTAGGACGTGGGGGAGGGGTGGCATACAGGAGGTGAAAAACAAATGGGGAAGGGGCAGGGGTGGAAATGAAAGTACAACTACCAACTCCTCCTTAATAGTAGAGATTGGTGGAGAGCAAAACAATGTTAGTCATGCTTTAGGGAACTTTGATTGGATGGTGGATTGCACTATTGTTTGGATCCAATCTGGTCCGGTTAATATCCCTAATTTGTGTAGGGAAGAACTTCGTTGCTCCTGTGTAATACATCTCCCCTCCTGCAAAAAAAAAAACAATAACACCCCTACTATAGCCCACAAAACGTGGAGAGCACCATCCCTCCCTCTCCCTCCCCACCCCGATTCGCGGGAGCAACTAGTAAATAGAAAGCACTTGAAGGTTTTTTCAGATGACACTTTTGGCCACACTGGTGCTACCACACGCTACGGGGAAGGAGCGAGCAAGTGACTCACTTGAGACGGGACGGAGCTAGCGAGGGAGGCATCTATGAGTGATATTATGGGCGGTCAAATGGGGATCGAACCCACGTACATATCATGATATGTCCACCGATATATGAGTGACCAAATTTGACCATTTCCCTTGGAGATGCCCAAGATGATGCTAGTACGCCCTTAGCAACCCATGAGACATTATTTACATTATTATTGAAGCACATTATATGTAAAACAGAAGATAGAAACGCTAGAAATTGGACGCCGGATTTTTAGCATGATAAATCAAACATTTCTTCTGGCAAATGACGTGTCGCGACATGTCAATTCTTTTAACAAGCATGGCAAATTATTTGCAAAAAAAAACATCGTAAATCCTGGCGACAAAACTGAACATGCCAGAAGATTTGCCATTGCTTGCTAAAGGGAATTGTCAGACTAGTGATATGCAATCTATTTATATTAAAAAGTACTTGACGGGATCACCAAAATAAAGATAATTAGCTTTAAAATCCCATAATAATTAGAAACATCCGACCTTTAATTTATCAGATTAAATAACCACAGCCGGTAGATTAGAGTTGATGGGAATTACCCACCTATGATATGGACATAATTTTCATGGGCCTTTTCTAACTTCTCTATTAAGCAATCGAGGCTTCATCCTCACGCCGCCACCGCCTCTCCTTCCCTACAGCTGCACCACCATGGGATCCTCTCAGAGCTAGCTAGACAACCTTTACTTGAAGCCATCGCCAGCATATAGGTAATGTCCGTCTAGGTTTCATGATTTATTAAATCTAATCAACTATCTCTGTGTGCAATTCGTTGGATTAATTTGCGTTTCCGTCCGGCCGCAAGTTTATTAGCTACCGAGGCTAGCTTTCCTTGATGTGTACGTGAGTCTATTGCTAATTTTCCATCGAGCTAGCTAGCTTTGAGTATGCGGGCATCTTGCCAATTGATTGGAACCGATCTGCCTAACTTTATGCAGCTGTCAATCTGGAGCATGACGACCGATGTGATCTAGCGGACATAATGATCCGCGGAGAGCAAGATTATACGGACATATACCCAGCATGTAGACCGCGGATTTCCCATAGATGTACGACCGACCGACGTGATCTAGCGGACATAATGATCCGCGGAGAGCAAGATCATACGTACGTATACCCAGCATGAAGACCACGGATTTCCCATGGATGAACGATCGGCGTGATCTAGCAGACATAATGATCCTCGGGTCCTGACGCTCGCCCTCTACAGATGAGAGCATACATCGCTCGCCCTCTATAGATGAGAGCATACATCTGCATTAGGCACCTCAACTCAACATGTAGATAAGCAGATTACGCTGTTGGGATACAATCCTTTGTGCAGGTCAGCATCAGATAAACAAAAATTCACGACACATAAACTATCCTACATGTATGTCAGCGATGTTTCCCAGGAGGACCACATGGGCAAGCCCTCTAGGTGGTGGAGCTACGCACCGGTAAGTGCATAAAAATATTGTATCGCATATGGTCTATAATATTTTGATATATTTTGATTAATCTTTTTTCTTATGTATTGCACTCTGTAGACACGAGCAGATACATTATATGAGTTCTGCAGTATGTTGGATGCAATTATTTTCCCGCAAAAAAAGGATGCAATTATTTGATACGCCTTTTTATAGATGTATTGTGTGCACGGAAGGTCATGCTTATGTATGGGTATCTCCTCCTCAGCTCCGCCGACACCTGTGGGGTATCTGGTGATGCGTTGCATAAGAATCACAACTTGACCTTAAACTTGATTAGGTCTACAAACTTATCCACGGAAATAATGGGCAAACTTAATTAGAATAGGTTGGGCATAGAGAAATAATGGAACGACTTCCTTCTCATGCTTGGACTGGGAGGTCATGTGCGCAGACTGCTAGGAAGTTAAATAAATTTCCATTTAGCAGCAAGGAGAGCTGCATGTACCTTCCTATGTACCTACTCAAACCATATAGTATGCATTTAAGATGGCAGTGTATTTTCTTCGTTTTTTCTTTGTGCTGGAGTGATCTGTGTGTTTTTTCTATGTTAGTCTACTCTTTAGAAGTCGGATGATTTATACAATGTTATAGACAATGATATTTATGTCATTGTTCATCTGAAGCTTCATACTGCTCAGAAGTTGAATGATATATGTCAATGTAATAGACCGAATGCTATTTGTGCCATTGTTCATCTGCAGCTTGAACTTAATTAGGTCTGGGCAAGAAAAATTCAGAAGGCTTGGAGGTGGAGCAATAATACATCATTTCCTTCTCATGTGGTAGGGCGCCTCACATGTTTTTCCTAACATGGCATACATGGACAAGGTGCTGAAGGAGAACAAAAGGTACAGCACACGTGGGCGAGTGAGCAGTTCAGTGAGCCTTTACTGTTAGCCGTTCAAGCAATCGTAAAATAATTTGTACCAACAACATTAAATGAACTTCTCGATGCAACTTTTTTTAACGTAACTTCTCTATGCAACATGCTATAGATGAAATTCCTAACAACATGGTTGCCCAAGAAATCTTTTTAGGACGGCTGATAATAATCCGCTTCCATTGTTGATAAACCCTTATATAAAAACTTTTGTTGGTGTGACTTTTAAAATCAAAACTAGGCTATAAGTATGTGATTCTTCTCTAGAGCTCTTGGTCTATAATAGAAACGATGTTAGGTTTTAATTTTGTCTAAAGTTTCTATTTGTTTGATAGGTATATGTGTGTTGTGGAACGTCAGAGTTAGGATGTGTGAACTACTACAGGCGACCTTTCTCTCCTAGATTTTTTGCATATTACACTAACTTATTTGTCTCTTTGTGATTTAAGGTATATAGCAACCTACATGATAGAAAAAGCATATCAAAATACTGGCCATGTTACAAATAAGGTTTATCAAAATAATACAATCCATAGGAAGATAGCCTAAGGTTTGTATTGAAAAGAAGATCAATTAACATCAGGGTCGAAAAATAATGCATATAACACATAAGCATACAACTATATCTTGTCCATGTGCTGATGTATCTATGGTATTGTGATGGATTTGGCCGGCACAGATTAAGCATAAATGTCTCGAATAGAGATTAGAAGTGGATCGCCAATTGAAAGAGCGAGTGAACTATGTTGACAAATATGATAAAAAGATATGCTGAAATTTAAACAGAAACTGAGTGTAATTTATGTTTTTCTACTGCATGCAATTCATAATTCCGGGAATTACTTATAATATTTTTTCGAAAGATTGAATGGCCTTTTGACCACGCTTCTACTCTACCATCCCACTCATATATGCATTTTCTTTCTATATCAAAAATTAAATGGCCCAAAATGTATAGCTTTAGAATTTATATTTACATAAAGTAAGATCATCGTATAATCAGTTGAAGATTAAAATGTCTCAAGTGACTGGTCATAAAATATATAGTTAGTGAGGCATGCATAATTAGAAGGCAGGTGATTAATGGATAACATGTTTATTTATATGAAAATAAAAATCCGACCATAGCTAAGACAAAACTATGCTCGCAGAAGTCTTATATTTGTAAATGCCATCAGATTTGATTCCAATTTTTCTTTGGACAAAATAAATAATATGTTGGAATTACAAAACATTATAAATTCTAGCCCGCGCATCGAGCGGGCCACTCTGCTAGTTTGTATAAAAGGTACGGTGCCACGTGCAGCCTAGATGTCGAAGCCGATTGTTTTCCCTATATTAGGCAAATTTATGATGTATTGTTCATTCAGTTACTCTCATATTTGCATCAAATCTTTGTTACATTATCTATTTTTAATTATATATTTTTGTACTTTGCTTTCAGCTATAGATCTGTTTTATCAGTTACTCCCATATTTACATCTTACTCTGTTATTTCAATATATCTAATTTACGATCTTAATTTTCATTTCAAGCAGTACATCCCTTGCTTTGCAAGAACAGGAGTAGAAGGAAATCTTGGGATTTACTTTGTTGATGACTCCATGGATGTCATATTGACAACGCAGCATGGATTTACAATGACAGTTAGCGTAAAACTTGATAAAGATGGTCACTCCTATTTTCTTGCGGACCTTTGGAGAAAAATGTCTAAGTGTTATGAATTGAAAGCTGGCAATAAAATGCTAGTGCGTGCACCACAGCCTGATCTAATTAACATGGATGTTTACTTCTCCAACGTCATCGGCCGATCAAACTCTGATCGAGATTAGTGTCCTTTCAACTTTCTCCATGCTAGCATATCACTTAGTAAAATCGGGGTATTTGTTCTGACTAATTGATCACTATTTAAGCAACCAATTGTGATTTCATTTTCTGACTCCGTTCCTAGGAAATAACAAATTCTATTTACTAATTTATGCACACTATATATTCTTCTGCCATGTTCTAAATTAATAATGCCTTTCCACCTTTTAAACAGGATATATTGGATGCATAATTAACGATCTGTATGTTACTAAGCGTACCAAATTTCACTAGAAGGACATGAAGCATGTCATAAAATTTGTTGATAATCTGACAGAGATAGCACAGCGTATGAACGCTGGATTTTGGATGGGATTAATTATACCTATGGTGCACACATTGAACAAGACCAATTGTGTGCATAAAACGCTGGTACAAAGTCTTATTTTTATGTTGATGCTCATAAACGATATATATCTTCAACGATATGTTACAATTGGTTTTATTCTACATTTCAACAGAAATTGCCCACTGTAGTTGTTCCTGAATCGATTTTCCGGCGTGGTCGAATTACACTTGTGCCTGCTAATAACGCCAAAGTGATTGCAAGGTACTGCATTTCCCGTAGAAATGGAATCATTCAAATTAACAAGTACTTGCTTGTCGTGGCAATGCATCCATATTGAAAAATTAGAGACACTGTTCTACTCATGCTCTACCAAGGCACGAAAGGGTTCTTCCTTTTCATTGACGAGATGCCGAGTCGCCGCTATATATATGTTACTCAAATGCTGTTAGCCAAGTTCTTAAATTTTCATGAAAAGTATTATTATCGTACGCAGTTCATTGAGTTTAAGCGTGTGCCCGGTAGAGCGGTAGAGTAGAGGACGTCCATGTTTTGGACGTGGCGATCAGCACCGATGTCCAGAAGGCATTTGCATATTAATTGTCCATATTGCAAATTCACGCACATGTTAACATAAGGAAACGCATGTGTAACTTACTAATCATCACACACGAGTACTCGCAGATGCATCGTGTGCGATACTCCTAGCCACCGCAAGCAACTAGTTTACATTTTCAAAGTTTTTGGCACACACAGAATCGCACATGAATTAACTGTAGTAACCGTCTGTGTTATAATTTCTCATCGAAAATAGTTCATCCGAGTGGGCTGTTTGCCGCGTATCACACACATCTTGTTTACACGAATCGTTTGTGTTGTGTTGGCTCATCGCAAACAGTTCATCTATGTGAACTGTATGTCGCATATCACACACATCTTGTTAAGTTGAACCGTTTTTGTTGTGTTCCCTAATCGAAAACAGTTCGTCCGAGTGAACCGTATGCCGTATATCACACACACCTTGATCTGGCTAACCATTTATGTTGCATTCCCTAATAGCAAACAGTTCATCTGAGCAAACTGTATGTCGTATATCGCACACACCTTGATATGGCTTCCCGTTTTTGTTGTTCTGTCTCATCGCAAACAGTTCGTATGGATCAACCGTATGCCCTGCATCGCACACGCAACTAAAATCGGAACCATGTTTGATATCTTCGCCATCGCAAATATTTTGCATCTTTTTTGACGTTTTTTTACATCATCGTTTGTGATTAATACATCGCACACAGTTTCGTCAAAGGGTCTCTGCTCGTAGTGTCACATTAGCAGCATCCTGCAGTAGTGTGTTGGTATGGAAGGCACCGTGGATACGGCTAGCCATGGATTGTGAAAGAATGGTGGAAAAAGGAATAAAGTTTATTTTATGTTTGGGAACCGCCTATGATTTATTTAGCATGGAAAGTATTAGGAATTCTCGGTCATTTTCGTCGATAGGAAAAACATGCCTCTCAAAATAATTTTATCTCTCAATTTAAGCTTTGAGCTCAGGCACCTCTATAAATCTCCGCTTCCCTCTGCGAAGGGCCTATCTATTTACTTTTATGCAATTTTTATTTTATTGAGTCTCCATCTTCTCTTATAAAACACGAACTAGGGAACACTATTATCATACTTGTGCATTGGGCATAGTTAATATTTGAGTGTGTTTCATGAATGGATCAATGATTGAGCATAATGGGCTAGGGATAGCTTTCTTTAGTGTTGATATTTTGAAAGACATGGTTGCTTGTTGATATGCTTGAGTATTGATGTCCTCATGTCAAATATAGACTATTGCTTTGAATCATCTAAAAGTCCAAATGTCCGTGCTAAAAAAGAAAAGATTACGAGATGAACATGTTAGGCAGCATTCGACATCAAAGATTCCGTTTTTATCATTTACCTACTCGAGGACGAGCAGGAATAAAGGTTGGGGATACTGATACGTCTCCAACGTATCTATAATTTTTTATTGTTCCATGTTGTTATATTATCAAATTGGATGTTTTATATTCATTACTAGCAACTTTATATCATTTTTGGGACTAACCTATTGACATAGTGCCCAGTGTTAGTTGTTGTTTTTTGCTTGTTTTTTACTTCGCAGAAAATCAATATCAAACGGAGTCCAAATGCCACGAAATTTTTTGGAGAATTTTTTCTGCCCAGAAGACACCCAGGAGGCCCAAGAAGTGCACTAGAAGGGGCCTGTGGGGCCCACTAGGCACCAGGGCGCGCCAGAGGCCCCAGGCGTGCCCTGGTGGGTAGTGGAGCCCACAGGCACCCCCTCCACCTACCTCTGCCTCTATAAATACTCTAAATCCCAAAAATCCTAGGGGACTCGACAGAATACAGTTTCTGCCGCCGCAAGTTTGAGAACCGCGAGATCCAATCTAGAGGCCTTTTCTGGCACTTTAAAGGAGGGGTCAACGATCACGGAGGGGTTCTTCATCATCACCCTTTCCCCTCCGATGATGCGTGAGTAGTTTATGACAGACCTACGGGTCCGTAGGTAGTAGCTAGATGGCTTCTTCTCTCTTTTTGATCTTTAATACAATGTTCTCATCGATGCTCTTGGAGATCTATTTGATGTAATGACTTTTTGCGGTGTGTTTGTTGGGATCCGACGAATTGTGAGTTTATGATTAGTTGTATCTAAGAATATTATTTGAGTCTTGGCTGAACTCTTTTTTGCATGATTGTTATAACTTCATATTTCTTCTCCGGAACTTTGGTTTGGTTTGGCCAACTAGATTGATTTTTCTTGCCATGGGAAGAGGTGCTTTGTGATGGGTTCGATCTTGCAGTGCTCAATCTCAGTGACAGAAGGAGACATGACACGCATGTATCTTTTCCATTAAGGATAAAAAGATGGGGTCTATTCCTACACACTACAAAAAAAGACACATCCGTGACATTTTGGACCGAACAATTTTTTTTTCTGTCATGCTTATGACCCTTCTATGACGATAATTGTGACAAAAGCACGTATCATCATAGATGTGGTGGGCTCCTATTTCTATCACAAAAAATCATGACAGAAAATGGGCTTTTCGTCCTGGGCGGGCCGGGGACGCACCTGCATGACATTCTTTGGGCCGTCCATGACAGAAAAAATCGTGGTAGAAGCGAGGGCGAGGAAAATTTCGGGGAGTTCCCGGTTACGGTGGGTGGTCGGGGCAGAGCGATGCACGGATGTTTGCACGTTTCTCTCGTAGACGTACGCGCGTGTGTGCGAGGCGTTGGGCTCTAACTGAATCTGAGCGATTGCACTAGCTACGTTACTGAACCCCGATCGATCCCTTGGCTGTTAACTGAACCCGAGTGATTCCTTCGCTACTGCTACTAACTGAAGCCGATCGAAGCTGCCTCTTGATGAACAGTCCCCGGTGGGTGTTGGATGAATAGTTCCCGGTGGGGGTTGGATGAACAGGATCCCGTGGTAGTAGAGGCTGTTGCTGCTGGATGAACAGGACCCCGATCAAGGAGGTGGGGGTGGAAGAACAGTAGCCGGTGCAGGGACCCCGTGGAGGGCTGGTTGAACAGGACCCCGTGTGGAGGGCTCGTTGAATAGTAGCCAGTGGAGGCTTGATGAATAGGACCCCTGTGGTGAACAGTAGCAGGTGGAGGCTGGAGGAAGTCGACAGTGGATGAACAGTAACAGTGGAGGCTGGAGGAAGTCGACGGTGGATGAACAGTAGCCCGTGGAGGCTGGAGCGAGGCAGTAGACGGTGGATGAACAGTACGTAGCCCGTGGAGTCCCGTTTTGCGGTATGCCACACCCCTCCCGATGAACAGGACCCCCGTTTCGACCGTAGGTGCTCCAACACAAGTCCGTTTCCTCCGTTTTGCGGTACGCCACACCCCTCCCGATCAACAGGACCCCGTTTCGACCGTAGGCACTCAAACACAAGTCTGTTTCCTCCGTTTTGCGGTACGCCAGACCCTTCCCGATGAACAGGACCCCGTTTCGACCGTACACGGTCGAACAAAAGGCCCGTTTCCTCCGTTCTGCGGTACGCGAGACCTCATTTCGGCTGTTCCGTCCAAGCTAGTTGGCTCCCGATGAACATGATGTATTCCGACCCAGTCTGTTGCCTCCCAATGAACAGGACACTATTTCTCCGTTCCGACCCAGCCGGTTGGCTGCCGCTGAATAGGACGCCGTTGCTGCCGTCTGTTGCCTCTCCATGTACACGCGCCCTGGCCGTACATATGCGCGAGTAGCTAGGCGTTCGAGACCCCACCCGTATGTACGTACGTGGCCGTATTTTTTGGCATCTGGTTGTACGTACGTGTACACAGTTTAGACTGGACTACGTGAACTGCTACGTCGGGGGCTCTAGTACTACACGTGCCGCTGCTTGCTCGGCCACGGTTCATCATTGCAGAGAGACCGATCGACCAGTATGTACGTACACGTTCGCGACCAGACAGAAAACGCTACGTACGCTTCGACCGGGTGGGTCCCAGCTGTAAAGGAAGATATAGCAGGTGGGTCCCAGCTGTCAGGGGGAAGAATCATTTTTTTTTCCCGTAATATGGACGCACTTCCTTGCGTGCGAAGATGTAGCTGGTGGGTCCATCTGTCAGCCTCACCGCGTAGAGTCCTCTTCCGATGGCTGTCGTTCGTTGACCACATTGACCACGGCGCGTGGACAGCACCCAAGCGGTGGATGACGGCGAGGCATAGGAAGGGAACGACGCGGAGCCAGGGAAGACGAGGCAGGTGGATGCCCACGCGGAGGGGAGTACGAGGGTTCACTGGTTCGGCTGCGGTGTGAGGCTGCTGTCGCCGGAGAATAACAGGAGGTGTTGGTGAGTAGAGGAATGGCCTGGACGGTGATGGGAGTAGGGTGGGCTGGAGAGTCCTGCGCGGCAGCATAGCCAGCCGCGGGAGGCGGTAGCAGGCGGTACCGTCGGCGGTGGTTTGGGCAGCTGAAGTAAGAATATCCGAGATTGAAGAAGAAGCACGACATCCGTTGGATGAACATCCAACGGTCACTGCTGCTAGAACCGTGTGTTGACTATAAGTTGACAAAGCATTGCGTACGCGTCAATTAGTAGGCCCACAAGTGTGTGGCAGAGAACACATAGCCCATTTGCAATTTGTAAGAATGTACAGCCCATTTTTGAATTCTAATGGAATTTACTACAACCCATTTACGGTTTGTTAAAATTATAGCCCATTTTCTAGCTAGAACAACGATTAATAATTTCAACCAACCGCTCAAAACAGAATTTAATAAAATTTCCCACGTTTTGATCGGATCCGAAATATTTTTATCCCGAAATTTCTAGTCAGCTTAAATATAATTTCAAAATAAATTTGTATTACGTAAAAATCCAACGAAATATTGCGCGCACAACAAGTAATGAAATTAAAATTTTCAAAATCCAAAAATAATATTTTTTAACTAATTACGTGTTTGCTGCATTTTTTTTAGTTACTGCCCAGTTTTTATAATTACATCTCATTTATTATTTCTTAAATCCCATTTTCTTGTTAAGCCTAATACATTCCTCCTAGGAAAAATTTGCAGCCTAGCGGGGCAGAGAATAACAAGTTGACCTGGGCTGGGTATTTCTCAAAAAAAAGTATAGCTGGGTTAGCCATTTTCAGCTTGAAAAAAATTAATATCTGGGCCGGATATTTGATCGACATAAAATAATAGCCTGGGCTAAACGGGGCACAGCCCGCCCAGTTGATACCCTGCTCCTCTGAATAACAACAAAAACACCGCTCAAGACAAACTCCGCTTACACTTCAAAAAATAAATACTGCTCGAGCTGCTGGGTCCCAGCTGTCGGCCACTCCTTGTGCAATTCTCTCGTTTATTGACTATATAGGTTGACAATGGTGTGGGACCATGATGTCATGAAACCAGGAGGTAGCAAAAAAATTATAGTTGTATATAATCACGAGGAACTTGCGTACGTACGGCTATGGCCCGGGTGGGTCCCTACTGTCATCTTCTCCAAGAAAAGTCATCTCCTGATTCCTCATGTTTGTTCACCATGTTGACAACGCTCGGCGCCACGGCGAGAGCAACAACTTGAAGGACCACGGAGAGGGCCTCGCGGGCCCTATGGATGGTCTGATACAGCGCCCGCTGCTCATTCAGGAAGCCAAGATCATCGTTCACCTATGAGCACCTTCGAGAGCCTGAGCAGGCATGAAACGGTAAGGCCGCGCTTGGGAGCTCTGGATTGTTTCACACCTGTATTAAGATACAAGTGTAATTTACTCGTCACCGGAAACAACGCGTAAAATACAGGCGTAATGAAACCGACGGCCCGAGGTCTGTAACGAAAACCGGTGAGTTACGCGTGTAATTTGAGAGACCAGTGTATATTTTACCAGTCGAAATTGACCAACCAAGCGCTTCGCCCAGGACCATCTACTTTTATTTACAAGCGTCAGTTTTACAAGCGGTTTTGGTTGGAAAACGACGATCCATTCACGGCCTAAGAAGATGACTTGGTCGGAAGATCATATGGTTTCACCTCTAACCTACCGGAGTTGTCGTATAGGCTATGAATGAAACATAAGACGATGAACTTCTTAAGCATAGAAACAACAGAAGAAAATGATCTTCTTAACATGCAAATCACTGGCATTAGATCAACATGCAAAACAATATGAGGCATTATTCTCAGGAGGCACGGTGAACAGCTCGTGATGCCGCATGCCATAGCATTCCAAGCTCAACTTTGCAATCAAACTCACAAGGCCTGGCATTTCATAGACAACATTCAGAACAAACTCGTAAAATACCTTACATAAGTCAACATTCATGTGACTATGCATCTCAACAGAGTAAATATTTACTTCTGAATTGAACATAGGAATAGGAAAAAATAATCGACGCTGCTCACAGCAAAGGGCGTCCCACTCCAAAATATCAAATGCATGTCTTCTGGCTAACATCAATGAGCAAAATTTGACAAGGTTTTCCAATTCCAATATATTAAACTAATGTCTTCTTGCTAACATCAATGATTAATCTTTAACAAGCTTTTCGCATTCAAAATATGTAATGCCTATGATTGTGGAACGGGCAGGGTTTGTCATCAGTTTGCACATTGAAATGGCACATGGAGCCAGATTAACCAGCGTATCTTTTTGTGCAGTTCCACTAAAATCAAACAATGTCTTAGCGTAGCATGGTGGATTTCGTATTTATATGTTGTAAGGCGTTGAACATGTTGGCACCTCCATTCAAGTAGATAGTTCGGTGAGTGAAGGTGACGACGAATGATTAGAGAACCATTCGATCTATTGTGCATGATGAAGTATTATGGAGGACACGAACCATCTAAACATTTGTGCAGTTCCACTGAAATCAAGCTGAGCATCCCTGTCTGCATAAATACAGAAAAAGCGTGATGAACATAATAGTGGTACTAGTTGATTAAACTTACGCTTACAACTATAATCATCTTCATTATCTTAACAGGAAAAGATAGCAATACAATAGCTTCAATTAAACATTTATTTAAAACAATACAACAATATAAGTAGCACAACATAACAAAGCACAATCATGTGGATGAAGGCCGATACTGACCTCATTTGTTACAGCTGCGTCGGCAACTGACTTGGTCATACCTTTCCTTGTGGAGTGAATTTTGCACTCCACGTGTTGTTGAGTTTGCCATGCTTACTATTTACTCATGTATTAGATTAGTCGAAAAAGTGCTAATATTTCCAACAGTCATGTCACCAGCGTCTACTAATACTCTGTAAAGCTTCTCGGTCATTCCTTGTGTAATGGAGCGCAAACAGTGACTGCTTCTTTCTGCAAAGTGGAAAGACCAACTGGGCCCAATAATGCAACAGTTTGCCTTAAACACATTGGCTCCTTTTGTGTAGTTCAACTAAAATCAAAGTCAAAATAGAACCGACACTACTAGGAAAAACCTTACCAGTAGCATGGGTTTTTTGCATACCAGTAGCGTGGGTGGCCGCGCTACTGCTACGGTGCTACAGCTAAATTTTAGCAGTAGCGCGTTTTTTACCCTGCGCTACAGCTAAAATATTTAGTAGTAGCGCTCCTTTCTTTCCTCATGCTACTACTATCTACGTAGTAGTATCGCTCCTTTTTTCCCCAGCGCTACTACTATCACATACTAGTAGCACCCCATTTGCTCCCCACGCTACAACTAACTAAATAGAAATTAAAAAAAGTCAGATGCAATATTCAAGGATGGAAATCAAGACACGTCCAGTGCAAATAAACTAAGTTCACAGAACCATCTTAGCACTTGCAGCATTCATGGATCCAACATTGAACATCTCTGCAACCTCCGATCATATCACTACTAGAAAAACGGCTATAGCTAATATGGACATTAATGGCGCACCATGTAGCAGTGGCGCACCAGATATAGGTACGCCATTAATGGTCATATTACTAATGGCGCACCACACCCACGGTGCGCCACTACTAACAATTTTTTTTTTCAAAACTAGTAATGGCGCACCAGGGGAAAGTGCGCCATTACTAGTTTTAACTAGTAATGGCGCACCACACCCTCTGTGCGCCACTACTAACAAATTTTTTTTATTTTTTTTTTCAAAACTAGTAATGGCGCACCTAGGGATAGTGCGCCATTACTAGTTTTAACTAGTAATGGCGCACCACACCCACGGTGCGCCACTACTAACAATTTTTTTTTTTTTTTTTTTTTCAAAACTAGTAATGGCGCACCATACACCAGGTGCGCAATTAGTAACCCTGGTTACCAATGGCGCATTCTTAGGAGGTGCGCCATTGGTAACCTGAGAGCAGCTAGATATTTTGGACAGCCACCTACCACACTCACTTTCCCCACTTCATTCTTTCCACCTCTACCAAGCTTGGTCACGGCTGCCTCCTCCTCCTCACCTCATTTGCACCATAGATTCACCCAAATTAAGTGGTTAAATTTCCTTTTTTTGATAGGTAAGTAAGGGGAAAGCTTTCTTTATGTTCTAGATCTACTTTTTTCTCCCTCCAACAACGTGCACACTTTTTATGGCCTAGATCTACGTATGTTTGTGTTTGGAGGTACCGGTATTTGAAATGCGATAGTTGCCAATATTTTGCCGGAATGTTGATTCATTTCCGTTTCGGCGAGAATTTGGCACTATGCATTCTTTTTGGTCCTATTTTTAGGCAAAGTCATGCCAAATTTTTTTTTGGTTCTAAAATATTGTTTTGCTCTACCCCGCAGGCGACCATGGTCCGCACAATGACCGAAGGCATCGTGAATAGGTTTTTGAGCTCCGCGAAGGCCGAGATGCTTCAAAAGAACAAGACGGAGATAAGATGTCCGTGTCGAAGATGCAAGCTGAGGAGCCTTATGGACCCGGATTCCAGACAGGTGCGGGACCACCTGCTCATGCGTGGTTTCATGGATGGCTATCGGTGGCAAGGTGATGAAGATGATTATGAAGTCGTCCATGGGGGCCGGGCAAGAAATAAGGAAGGGCAGCAAGACAATAGCGGCGAGGGCGGGCGAGAAGACGAAGAATCTCCAGGACATGATCACGAAGTAGATGCAGGACACAGTCATCATGTAGAAGACGCCAGACATGATGATGAGGAAGATCAAGACGAAGGGCATGATCATGAAGATGAAGATGCCGGAGCAGATGACCATGGACCATCGATGGGCTGGGTGCAGGACCCTCATATTCAAGAGCTGCTTCTCAAGCAGACGGGTAACGCAAGAGCTGCCGCCCAAGAGAAAGCCAAGCTGGATCAACTGGAGATAGACGCGGTTACTCCATTCTATGAAGGATGCAGGCCCGAGGATACCCGCCTGAAAGTAACGCTCATGGCTCTGGAGATGAAGGTAACACACAAAATGACCGACGCATGCTTCGACTAGAACATGTCATTCTGGCACGAACGTCTTCCCAAGGGGAACAAGTGCCCGACCAGTTTCAAGGAGGCGAAGAAAATCGTGTGTCCTCTGGATTTACCGCACGTGAAATACCATGTGTGCATGAACGATTGCATCATTAATCGGGACGAGCATGCGGAGTCTACCATATGTCCGGTGTGCGGCGTCACTCGATACAAGAAGAGGAAGAAAGCTCCTCGAAAAGTGGTGTGGTACTTTCCGATCACTCCTCGTCTGCAGCGGTATTTCGCGGACCCTAAGCTAGCAAAGCTCCTGCGTTGGCACGCGGATAGGAAGGAGAAGAAGCGAGAAGATGACGAAAATGATCTGGAGATAAATAAAAAAGACAAGATGCTGAGTCACCATAAGGATGCGAGCCAGTGGCAAGCGTTGAACTTCGAACACCCAGAATTTGGGGACGATCCAAGGAACATCGTGCTGGGCGCGAGCACCGATGGAGTCAATCCATTTGGCAGCCAGAGAAGCACACATAGCACCTGGCCTGTGTTTGTGTGGATGTACAACCTTCCCCCCTGGGTGTGCATGAAGAGGAAGTACATTCACATGAGTATGCTAATTGAAGGGTCGAAACAACCAGGGAATGACATCAATCTGTATCTGGGGCTGCTGAAAGAGGAGCTAGACACGCTGTGGAAAACGCCAGCCAATACGTGGGATGCCGTAGCGAAAGAATATTTCCCTATGAGAGCCGCACTGCTCACGACGGTGCACGACTATCTCGGTTACGGATATGCCACGGGGCAGGTGGTCCACGGATTTTGTGCATGCGTCAGGTGCATGGATGACACAACGTATCGCCAGCTAGATAGAGATCCCGGGTCTTCGAAAACCATGTTCATAGGACATCGAAGGTGGCTTCGCGACGATGACGCATGGAGAAAACGCAAGGATCTGTTCGATGGTGAAACCAAACCCCGAAGACGCTCGCGTACGAGGAGCGGCGAGGAAATAGACGAGCTGTTGAAAAATTGGAAAGAGTGCCCACCGCCGGGAAAGAGGCAAAAGGCGCCAGAGGCGCTGCTGAAGGTATGGAAAACGAGGTCGGTTTTCTGGGACTTGCCGTACTGGAAGATCCTCCGTGTGCCTCAGAGCCTTGATGTCATGCATATCACGAAGAACGTGTGCGAGAGTCTGCTTGGTACCCTGCTCAACATGCCAGAGAGGACCAAAGATGGGCCGAAAGAAAGGGCAGACTTGCAATCAATGGGCATCAGGGAGGAGCTTCATGCAAAACGCCCTAATGATGATGATGATGATGATGAGGCGAAGGACACGGAAAGTCGTCGCAAAGGCAAAAATGCCAAGAAGATCGAATACGACTGCCCTCCCGCATGCTTCACTCTAAGTCAGGAGGAGATCGAGCAGTTTTTCACCTGCCTCGTAGGAGTAAAACTTCCTTACGGTTACGCGGGGAAGATAAGCAGATACCTAGACTCAGCGAAGCAGAAGTTCAGCGGGATGAAGTCTCACGACTGTCACGTGCTAATGACGCAGATACTTCCAGTTGCAATCCATGGGATCATGGATGCGCACGTCCGTGAAACGCTATTTGGCCTATGCAACTTTTTCGATGTCATCTCTCGGAAGTCGGTTGGCGTGAGGCAACTCAGAAGGCTACAGGAAGAGATCGTGGTGATACTATGCGAGCTTGAGATGTACTTCCCGCCCGCATTCTTTGACGTTATGGTGCATCTGCTGGTCCATATCGTGGAGGATATCATCCAACTCGGGCCGATGTTCCTGCACAGCATGATGCCGTTCGAAAGGATGAATGGTGTCATCAAAGGATACGTTCGCAACAGGGCATGTCCAGATGGAAGCATAGCCAAGGGCTTTCTGACCAAAGAGTGCATCTCCTACTGCACGAATTATCTAGGCATCGAGAACCCCGTTGGTCTGCCCGTCAACAGGCACCTCGGCAGGCTCGCTGGATGGGGTCACCGTGAGGGTCGCCGCGAAATGCATGTCGACTTCAAGGGTCGACTCGCCGACTTTAAAAGAGCAAACCTAGTCGCGCTACAACACATAGACGTGGTCGATCCTTGGGTGGTAGAGCACAAAACCTTTATTGAGAAGACGTACAATGACCGAGGCCAACAGAGGACGGATGGAGATATAATCAAAGAGCACAACTCATGTTTCACGCGTTGGTTCAAGGACAAGCTTCTGTCGTACCCTTTACATAAGGATTCTTCCGTGGAAGAAAAACTCATATTCGCCTTGTCACAGGGCGCCGAGCACAACCTGATGACCTATGAGGCGTACGATATCAACGGCTACACATTCTACACCGAGGAAAAGGACATGAAGAGCGATGATTATCAGAACTCCGGGGTAACGATGGAATCCTACACCGGTAACGACAAGGACAGATACTACGGAAGGATCGAGGAGATCTGGGAGCTGAGCTACGCTGGAGAGAAGGTCCCGATGTTCCGTGTCAGATGAGCCAAGAGCGTCCTAAAAGAAGACCGGTATTTCACCACCATGGTTATACCCGAAGCCAAATCCAAGACCGCGGGCGCAAACGTCACCGTGAAAAATGAGCCATGGGTACTGGCTTCCCAAGTGGACCAATGCTTCTTCATTACCGACCCGTCAAATCCCAGTCGTGTTGTCGTGAGGAGAGGCAAAAGGAAGATCATCGGAATGGATGGAGTCGCCAATGAGCAAGACTTCGACAAGTACGGCGACCCGAAGATGGAACATGACGACGACGATGAAGTACCATACACCACAAGAAGAAGCAAGACCACCCTACCTAAAGGACGTCCGTTCAAGAGAAGAACTCCATTTGCGAAAAATAAGGGCAAGAAGATTGTGAAAAGATAGCTAAGATCGATTGTATTTAAATTGTAGTCTTCATTTCTCGATTGTATTTCGACATATGGAAATGGCATTTCTTCTGTTCTAGTCCTCTATCCAGTAACCTGTTTTGTTCAAAACAGTGGGGATTAATGTTGTCTGTACTTACCTTCCTTTAATATTTTGTAACTTCTCCATCACCAAGTTGAAGTATCGACCACTTTCTTCTTGGATTTGGATTTTTTGTTCTTCTCCCTCTTGTTTTGTTGCAAATCATCATTTACAGGCACCTTGGGCTTCTTTGTGTTTTCTTCTGGTATTTTTATTGTTTTTATTTATGTTTATTCTGGTAAAAAAAAGTTATTAATGGCGCACCAGGAGAAGGTGCGCCATTGCTATCAAGGTATTTATGGTGCACCCCTAGGAGGTGCGCCATTGATATACCAATTTTTATTTATGTTTATTCTGGTATTTTATTTTTCAGTGTTCCTTTTCCTTCTTAAATTTGCAAACATTTTTTGAAAATGCGAACATTTTTCTAACTCACAAAAAGTATTGAATTTGTTAATATTTTTTGAACTCTTGAATATTTTTAAATTTCATGGGCACTTTTTGAATTCATGAATATTTTTTCAAATTTGATGATATTTTTTCATATTCATAAATGTTTTACCAATTCACAAATTTTTTGCAACGCAAGTATTTGAAAATTAGTAATAACTACTTATATCGTAACATTTTAAAATTTATGGTCATTTTCTAAAAAATTATTACATGCAACTAAAAATCCAAAAAAAAAAGATAGTAATGGCGCACCAGGAGAAGGTGCGCCATTGCTATAACGGTGTTTATGGCGCACCCCTAGAAGGTGCGCGATTGGTATACGTATTTTCATGGCGCACCCCTAAAAGGTGCGCCATTGCTAACCCTCCCCCTCGTCTTCTTCCTCGGGTCGCCACCGTCTTCCTCAACTCCGGCCACCTCTGCTGCTACTAAGCTCTCACAGGGCCTCCTTGCGCCTCCCCGGTGAGCTCCGCCTCCTCTCTCCTCTTCCTTCTCGACGACCTCGCTCCCGGGCTCCGCTGCCTCATACCTAGCACAAATTATGGATGAATTTCTCTGCTGCTCTAGTAATTGTGTTTATAAGTCATGGCTCATGGGTGTGCAATGCAACTTAGCTTCTGAAAAGTGTTTGATTGGGGTGGTTTAGGGAGAATATGTGTGTAATTTGTGTTGATAGGATAAGCTGATCGATGTGGTCTTCAAAGTTGTAGTCTTTTTCTTTTGATGTTGGTTCAGTTCAAGATGCTATCATGTGCTAGATTTGATAAAAAGAGTTTAGAAAGTAACAGCGCGCGATCAAACTAGCTATTAGGGTCTTAGTTCATTTCAAGCTGCTGTTGTACTACTTTAAACAATGGAAACAATATTAAAAGTGTTCAAACAGAATCAAATTCAAACTTATAATAGTGCTACATAGTAGGATATGAACATATGCACCACCGCAAAATAATACACTGGACTGCTATTCTTGCCTAACATTTTCACTGAAGAATTCACCTGGCTGGTCTTTTATATCTTGGAGATCGTCGCATGCAGTCTTACTTAGTTACCTGGTACTCATGTTATTTCAGTGGCTGAATGCAGTTATCAGGGCTATACTTTGGACCTTGTTGGTGCCTTTCCCAAGCCAGCATATCAAATAAAATACCAAATCATGGTTCAAAAATTAATACCAACCATGGTAAATAATGCAGAAACCTGCACTGTTTTTTCTCGAGAGAACCGAACCCAAAGTACATGCTATAAAAACTGTATTCACTGCTGCTGCTGTACTACTTGTGATGATGCTGCTGCTGTACTACTTGTGATGCTGCTGCTACTGTAGAGTTGATCATTATATTCACTGAATTTTGTCAACTTGTGATGCTGCTGCTACTGTAGATCTTCTGAACTTGTTATCTTCTGAAATGACCCCTTTCTCCTGAAATGTTGATTAATTTCCATTTCGGTTGAGAATGGGGCACTCCTAGGTCAAGAAAATTAGCAAAGGTCATGCCCAATTTTCTTGACCTAGAAGGTGCCCGATTCTCAACCGAAACAAAAATTAATCAACATTTATAGTTTGACCTAGAAGATGCCCAATTTGTTAACTCTAGTAGTGTACTCCTGTTAAATGCAGTCTAGTTACTCCTGTTGTTCAGATTCACGATGTAAGCTCCTGTTAAATGTTTGTCTAAAAGAGAATAGCTTTGCGATGGAAGATCAATCCCTTTTAAGACATCAACAATTTTACTCCTTGGCAGGAAAGGGGTTTTATCGGTATTATCATAAAAGTTAATCCTAACAAAACTCCCATCATTAGAATTAATAAGGGGACCTCCAATACCAACCTAGTACACCAAAAATATAAGACTGAGTTAGGTTACAGGGAGAAGTACAGCGAGAAGTTGCGCAATGCCAAAGACATAGCTGTTTACAGTATGCGCTTTAATATAGGAGTAGTAAATTAAGGAGAAATTTTAGATTGTTTTTTTTTAAGAATACCAAGTTCAGATAGATAGATTCTGATGCAAGCATCTATATAAATGCAAGAAAATAACAATCACAAGTGTACCTTCTTGATTTTGCAAGTGGACAACTGAAGGTCTCCATAGTCAAGTTCAGTAGGCTTTTTTCCTAGACTGCATTTAAGAAATAACTCTAGTAGCCTTTTTTTCCTATTTAGAGCGAACATGGCCAACAACGATGAGGCCGGCGGTTCGGGCAAGGCATTCTGGGAGCTGTCCCAGGAGATGGAGGAAGAACCTCACCGCTATGAGGACGCTGCGGAAGACACCGATCCCGACTACACAACCCCTAGTGGCGTCGGGGATGACACCACTGATGGTGCCGCCGAGGATGCCACCACTGATGATGGCAGTGCACGGACAGATGGCAGCCAACCGAAGAGGAACCGAAAGGACCGGCGCCCGAACGTGCTCGGCACCGTCAAGGAGGAATTTACTGAAGTGTCCTCCAGTGGGCATCCAACGGCGCCCAAAGAATTAGTCAGTGGGTATGCGGGACAACTCAGGTGCATTCTCCGGAGCACCGTCTCGATCAACACCGAGAACCTAAGGCATCGTGACCGAGGGAATTTGCGCAACCTCCTCTTCACGAAGCTGCACGAACGATACAAGTTCCCCGGTGACTTCGCAAACACACGCCTCTCAGGGAATAAAGTGAACAGTGCCGCCCTCACGAAGATGAGCACAGCCCTGGCTACTTGGAGAGCCGCGGTGAAGAGAAGGATTCTAAGAGGTGATAGTTATGAGAAGATCAAGGAGACAAATCCTTCGATCAGCAAAGCTGACTACCGGGAGTTTAAGATCAAGTGCGAGAGCAACGCATCTGCGGAATCAAGTCAGTGGGGGAAAGATATGCGGGACTGGAACTTAGGGGTCCACAAACTTGGTCCCGGCGGTTACAGAGTGGCGGAACCTATATGGGACAAGGAGGATGCGGAGCGTGCCGAGCAAGGCCTACCACCCCTCTTCGATAAATACCGTGACAAGCAGACCAGGAACTATGTCAGGGCCCGGTACAAGGTGGACCCGGTAACAAAGGAGCTTACCACGGAACCGAAGACCAAGGCGCTTGAGCATGTTCTGGTAAGGAATACACCCCCGCGTAATTAGCTCCATATGGTTGCATTCTAATTAATTAAGGCAAATTTCTAAATGGTTCACGTTCCTTCCGCAGGACACTAAAAGCAGTAGCGCGGGGTCGTCTCAGAGCTCCCTTTGGGACACCACTTTAAATAGGGCGTTGAACATAATGAAACACAAGGATAAGTTCAGTAAGCCATCGTCAGCTGGTCGTGTGGCCAGCAAAGGCTTGTCCACGAAATGGTCGGAATACTATAACGCTGGGCGAAATGAGAGAAAGACCAGCTCGGAAAGCCAGGAGCGCGAGGTTCAAGAACTCAAGGCACAAGTGGCGCGGATTCCGGAGATAGTCGAAGAGCAAGTGCGAGACCAACTGGGAGCGACGATCACCGCCATTATGCCTACCTTGGTTGAGGGGCTGTAGGCGTGGATTGCGGGTGGCCAACAGGGGCTGCCCCCGATTCCCAGCTTCACGGGCAGCAACTCGCACAACGCGCCGGCGCCATTGGTGTCTCTGGCGGAGGCGGCATTGGTGTCTCCGGCGTCAGCGCCGGCATTGGAGCTTAATGCACCCGGGTGTAGGAAGAATACGCCGGCCGGCACCTCGGCAGCAAGCGGCCCCTCCGTCACTTGCACGCCCGCCGTTGGCGGTCCCTCGACATTAGCCGAGCTCGACGCCATCACGGTAACTAAGCCTCTCGGCCGATGACTTCATCTCCTTGCCTTTGACTGGGCATCCCTGACGCCCTACATGTTTTCGCAGGGCGCCGCGGCCGTTCCATGCACTTCGTGGATGGCGAGTTGATCGATGTCGCCAAGGCCAGAATCGTTCAACCGGGCAACCACGTGTTCCACGGTAATCCGATGCCACCCACCGTGTATAGGGTCCAACTGGTTCGGGTGCTGCAGGGCTGCGACTACTTGTTACCTCCGTATCAACCCCCTGGGGCCAACGAAGATGATGTGATGACCCTCAGTGCCTGCATAAGCTGGTCCATGCTTTGGCCGAAGAGCCAGATTCGTTTGGGGGCGGGGGACACCACCCCACAGACAACACCGCCAGTCATGCCGGCGCCAAGCCATGGCAAGACCGCCGCAACGCTACCGCCGTCAGCTGATCCGGACATGCATATGGCACAGGATCCGGACGATGACGACGGTACATTTACCAACGTCAATAAGTACTTCAACGAACATGGGTACGGTGACGAATTCTTGGGGCCTCCTTCTCAAGAACCCAACCCTGCAAAAGACGATCGCGATCTAGCTGGTACCACGGAGAAACCCAATTGCAACAGGCATCGTCTGGCGTTCAGTTCTCAGGAGACGCCTCCAGCTGCCGCCTTCACCGAGCCTCAGATAGCCGAGGTGCGAAATATTATCAGCCCCAACACACTCAAGAAGGTGGTCTCTGAGCAGAACTCGATCCCATTACAGCAGAAGAAGCAGAAGGGACGGAAAAGAAAAAATAACAAGGGTGCGAGCCAGCCGGCATCGAGTACGATCCGTGCTCAGGACGGGCCACCTTCACCTAAGGATATCTCAAGGAGGGTGCATGTGGCGGGTAGGCCGATGCTACCGACTAATCTGCTCAATGCTGCAACCGGTGCTATGCGGAGTCTGCATGACAGTGTTCTTTCTATGGAGAAGCGGCGTCTCTCCGAGAATGATGTGGCATACCCGGTTTTCGTGGCCAAGGTGCCAGAGGGCAAGGGCTTTGTCGATAGCACCATCGAGGGTATGATCGTCCTGCGGTTTGATGACATCTTCGCTATGTTTAACCTTCATCCGCTCCACTACACCTTCATTCAGCTACTTTCGCTCAGTATGGAGATGCGGATCATTAGAGACAAGACCCCGGACATCGTGATAGTCGACCCCTTCTACATGCGTGCCAAGATCTTGGGCAGCGCTGGGGACCGGCAAGTCGCGAGTTCATACCTCGAAGGCGTCATTCTGGCGAACCCAGATAAGGATAACTTCCTCGTGCCTTACTTTCCCGAGTAAGTCATCCCCTCACCGCCCCGTAACATATGATTTCTTAGATTTCGATCGTTCTTTTTTTTTCTAACATTCCGTGTTTTGTGCAGTGACACACATTGCACACTCATCCTCTTAAGCCCGAAATATTCCATGGCCACGTATTTTGAGTCGGACCGTCAGTCGAAGAAAGACTACACAAATATCAAGAAAGTTCTTGATGATGCTCTCCCCGGCTACGCCAAATCTGGAGGCACCTTCAGGAGGCCAATTTGTAGGTACGGCAAGCACGTGTTCACCCATGTAACGATGTTCCCCTGCGTCAAGCAGCCGCCTGGCGGTCAGAAGGATGCCTACTACGCCCTCCATCACATGCAGGCGATCGTACGAGACCATAATCACCTTCTGCTACCAACTAATCTCAAAGATTGGGCCGCACGCTTGTCGGCAATCCAGGACGCGGACATCAGACAAGAATTCTTTCGCATCCAGTCAGAGTTTGCGGAAATCATCTATCAAGATGTCCTTCATACCTCGGGGTAGTTCTACCTCAAATATCAACCGTCCAACAGTGAAATAGAAACAACGCTACAAATGCAGGCTGACAACGATTGCGATTTCATGACCATCATGAAAGACGGCGGCTTCATCCACGCTCTGGTCCCTGAGTCGAGTTGAAAGTAATGATGCTATGTAGTTCTGAAATATCGATTAGCTCATGTTGTAATTAAACTTTAATGAACTTGTATGTCTCTTTAGTTTGGACAGTCGTTCAACTTATATTTAATCAATGCTATTTATTAGTAGGACCATGAATCGTGCTATTAATGTGTTGCTTTTCTCTTCCGATCCTTTTGTTGCATACTTATATATTGCTTATATATTGTCTATGAATTGCTACTAACGTTTTGTTTGTCTAGTGCATAGAGATGCTGTCGTATGTCGTGTACAAGGGTAAGGTTCCCGGAGTCTACGACGACTGGGAGGAGTGTCGGAGATAGGTTCACTGTTTCAGCGGTAACAGTTACAAAGGGTACACCACTAGGGCGGAGGCGGAAGCTAGATACGCGCGCTATATAGAGGGAGAGAGGAAGGAGCGGAGGAGGAACCGGATGAAGACCAGTTTCATCGCGATGATGCTCATCGTGACCGCAGCTCTCTTCTATGTGATGGTAGTTTAGATGATCGATATCGACTTTGTAATGTGACGACAAACTCGGCTAATATATATGATGAACTTTGCTAATGTCTCGAGACCTAAACTTGGCTAATGTTTGAACTTTGTTCGCTATTTCAAATTTGGAGACTAATATGATGAATTCTATTGTGTGATGTTTATATTCTGTGCTATGTAACGTATTTTGTAACCTGTGCAAATACCAGAAAAGCAAAAAATAATAATTCCTAATATTCATAGTAGTGGCGCACCATATTGAGCATTAGTGGCGCACCGAGGCTAAATACCAGTGGCGCATTATGGGGCATAGTAATGGCACACTTGGGGGCATACATGAAGGTAAATATGGCCCCCTAGGAGGCATAGTAATGGCGCACTGTTGGACATAGTAATGGCGCACTATGTGGTGCGCCACTATTATCTGGGATACTAATGGCGCACCAGAGGTGCGCCATTACTATTTGTTACTAGTGGCGTGTTAATAGTGGCGCACCTATAGTGCGCCATTAATAGCAAAAACAGGTGCGCCACTAACAGCCTTTTTTCTAGTAGTGTATGGCGAACTAATAGTTGATAAGCAGTCTACTAGGTAGTCATAGTAGCATATATATGGTTCAGCAGCCACACACATATATAGTTCTAGATGATATCGATGACGATCATCATCCTCAAGCCTTGGCGGTGGGTGTTCCTAATAGTAATTAGGATGGCCTGTCCAACATGAAGATTCTTGCCAACAAGGAAGCTCTTCCACCCAACCGCGCTTAAGTGTGTGCGACCATCTGTGTCCACGCCGTACACACAGGTGGTGACGGAGCCCCTCGTGGTAAGGCGTATTCCAGCAGAGCCTTCTTCATCAGGCTCGATACCACAACTCACAGATAGGCTCTTTGGCAATTTCTGAATAAGAAAAACATATCAATTAATAAGTAGCCTCACACATACTCTTGCAAATATATTTCTACTAAGTATAGATTTCTACACTATCAAAAGACAGTACTACATTTCTACTAAGCATGAATTCTACTAATAAGTATGGATTCTACACTATTAACAGTTCTTTGGATTCTACACTAAGCATATATATCATTGGACTCTAGCTACACACTAAAGCATATCATTGGATTCTACACTAAGCATATCATTGGATTCTACACTATGCATTACATCGGATTCTACATACAGATAATTTGCATTTGTAAGTATAACAATAAAGCATATCATCAAATTACTACAGTAAGTGTAACATACCATGACATGCCGATCAACCATGGTACTTGTCAGGCGGGTCACGAATGGCACCCCGACGAAGTCAGCACGTGGCGGAATTATGTCCCATAGGTTACACACCTCCTCCTCGCTCAGCCTCGTTCTTTGAGCGAAGATGGCTTCATCAAGTGGGTCCTCATCATCTTCCTCCTAGTTGACATATATGATGGCCAGCTTGGGTCTTTCTGCTCTGAAGGAGAAGCTGATCAACTCACCACCAGTGATACCCATGTGGGCGATGAAATGGACCCATCCATCTCCTCCCATCTGCGACATATTTCGTCCTTTCACGACCTCCATAGTGTAGGGGCCCCCAGGATCCTCAAAGGTCACAGTGTCTTTGGTCAGCTTGTTGAATTCCAACCTCGCATTGCATGGGACGATCTGTGTAAAAAAAGCAAAATAATATATACACAATGCATTAATGCCAATAACACTAAAAACAAAATAGTGGTTATAAGTTTCATATAATTTGTTACCGCCGCATGAAGAAAACTCGACTGGAAGTAGATGCTGAACAGCGTGCCAGTTGCAAGGCTGCTGGCGCACCTTGACTTGCACAGTCGACATGGTGGTGCTGGTGGTGGCGCCATTTTCCTAAAGCAATATGAGCAAAGGATTAACGATCCACTTCATAGGAAAGAAAAACAGTAGCATGTGCTATTTTTGGTTCTTCTTCAGTTATATTTTCATAGTGGAACCCGATCCCAAAAATTAAACATAAAGTTCCCAATTAACTTACTAACACCTTCTAGAATAGAACCAATAGCTAGCAGGCAAATGCCAAATCAGCCAACAAGACTCAAAGCTAAGAGACTACAGTGCATCGATCTTAATCGGAAAATAGAATATTCAGGTTTAGTAACTAAAATTAAGAGCATGCACATGCTTCCGTCCAGCTTTTATATTTACATAAAAACCATCAACACTTGCAAGTTGCAACAGGTCGTACAAGCGACAGAAATATCTAGTCACAAAGGCTAACAAATACATATGACGATTTTGGACAATCTTTGATGTTTATCTTGTACATATAGACAAAACAAAATTTCAAAACTTATTAGATTCTATAGTGTGAGGACACTACATATAACAAGAACTGCCATGTATATCACCGATATCTCTAGATGAAGAGATTCTTCCGCGAGAAGCAATTTGATGGACAATTGCACAGCTACAATAGCATCAAAAAACAACTACTGTGAGAAACACAAAAACCACAACCAAAGCAGCAGACACGGAATCATTGGACTACTACACTAGAGGGGGCGTCCGGGATAGTGGGACAGCAGGGGGGAGTAGGGAGGCGGCCGGCGAGAGCGCGCGGGCGGCGACAGAGGGGGCGGCGAGAGGGGGGAGGAGCAGCAGAAGAGGGGAGGACGAGCGTTACCTGCGGCGGCGGTGGCGCGCGTGGTGGCTGGGGTGCGGCGGCGGCGGCGGCGGCTGGGGTGAGGCGGGGAGGAACCCTAACCGCGGCGGCGGCGGGCGGAGGGGATTGAGGGAGAGAGTGAGTGTGAGTGTGTGAGTGTGAGTGAGTGAGAGGGCCGGGCGCAAGCGCGGGCCGGCGTGGGGAGGAAGCAGAGGTGGCCTTAGCAGCAGCGCGGGGGAGGAGGGCCAGCACTATAGCTAAAGCTGCAACAAGGGGCCAAGGGCGTGGCCCATTAACAGCAGCGCTGGCCGGGAAGGCCCGCACTACTGCTAACATGCGCTTGCAGCGCTAGTTTTGCCTAGTGCTACTGCTAAATGTCTACCTATAAGCATTTTTCTAGTAGTGCGAGCAGAAGTTTTGATATCCCTGTATGCAACACTAGGTATAAAGGAAACAATTACTGAGAAATAACAGTTGACGACTTATACTCCCAGAAGAAAAAACATCTACCTTATCTTACTGGGAAACAAAGCAGGAGAGTAGCAATTCTCAAACAGTGTGATTCATTCATATTAACTGAGACATTATCTTAACAATACCTTGTTTCAACATGTATAAAGAACGACAAAGCAGAAAGGTACCATTCCTAAAATAATGCAACTGATTCATATTAACAGAGACATTATCTTAACAATACCTTGGTTAAACATGTAGAAAGAACTACAAAGCAGGATAGTACCATTTGTAAAACACTGTAACTGATATATAATAACAGAGACATTATCTCAATAATACATTTCTTAAACATGTACTCCGGCCGATCCCTAACAGAAATGGTACTCCCGCCGATCCCTAACAAGTGTTGCAGTTTTGAACTAAGATTCAATAGTTAATTCTGAGAGTGGCATTGCTTAATTTTACCAGTGGCATTAGATTAACAAAAAGTATAAACAGTTCCAGGGGAGAGTGGGTGCAACAGCACCATGTGCTTCCATCTACTTATAAAGGGGGCGATGCAGAGTTTGTTGTAACAAAGCAACAAGCATCATGTCTGGGTTGGTCCCATTTTTGTTCACTTAATGGGAAAAGACATCAATTCAATAGCTTCAATTCAACATTTATTTAAAACAGTACCAATACATGTAGCACAGCATCTCAAAGCACACTGCACGATCATGTGGATGAAGGCCGGTACTGACCTTTCATGACGCAGTCATGATCACCTATGAATCTGCCAACACGAATATGAAATCCAATCTCGTTTTTTGTAGTTCAACTAAATCAAGCAAAGTCGCCGGTGTGACATTTAAGTTCGCAATAGCAACAAGTTGAATAGATATTCCTATTTTAACAGATGCAAAAAAGGAAATAATTACTGGCCAATAAAGGAGGATGAAACATACGGTGACAAAAAGAAGCATCTACCTTATCTTGATGGAAAACAAAGTAGGACAGTAGCATTTCTAAAACGGTTGCATTGATTCATATTATAAGAGACATTCTCTTAAAACAACATTCGTTAAAAATGTAATTTACTTTTAACAGTGGCATTGCTTCAATTTTCCAGCGGCATTCTTAGATTAACAACAGCAAAATAGTTGTATGGGACATGGGACATGGGACATGCCAGCACCATGTGCGTCCACACGTATAAATGGGTGATGCAGAGTATGTTGCCAAGCAGCATATCAGCGTTGGTCCCATATTTGTTCTCTTTGAACCTTTTTCCTATGTGAGGGCAGCAAATCTAGTACTGCACAAGCTACTCGACCCCTCAGTTTCTTTCCTTTTTCAACGAAGAGATCGGTTCCTTACAGATGTGTGTACTGGGTTACCCCATTTTTCCCTTTTCGAACAACAAAGCGGCTGGATAGCCAGTCTATACTACTTTCCCTCCCTTCTTTCCTCATTGGACCACGTCCTAGATTCATGCTCCACCCCACCCCACCCTTCTTTCCTCTTTGAACCAAGACCTAGATTCGACTACAGAATCAAAAAAGATCCGCATGCAGCTAGAGCAATGACGGTTTCAAAGAAAGGTATGCCTTAGGTTCGTCGGGATGTGGCTAGGCGTGCGGCAGGAGGCCGGATCTGCCCACACTACATACGGCAGCGAGGAAGAAATGGTCTGAGGCCCTCCCGCACAGGCGATGGGTGAAAGAGAACAGCACAGCCAACACTGGATTGCCTCCCTCGTCGAAGGCAATAGAGTGAACGCTGCACCTCCTCCCCTTCCCGGTGCGACGGGATCCGGACGGCTCCTTCACCAGCTGTGAGGGGGGAGAGAGAGACAGAGGCCAACGCAGTCTTGTTTAGATTTGGTGAAGAGGGTGAGAGACTGTGAATAGAGCAAACCCTAGCAAAGGAACGCTAAGCCACCAGCATGTATATATATATATATATATATATATATATATATATATATATATATATATATATATATATATATATATATATATATATATATGTAGTGCAGCGAGAGTGTGCAGAGTGCAAACCCTAGCGAACAAGCGTTGAGGCTCCAGCTTATATAGTACTCGTGTATATTACTAATATAGTGGAGTGGTTTTCTTTTTCTCTCCATAACAATCGTTTTAAATTGTGTATGAAACGAAACTCTTTATTTAACGTACCAGTGAAGAAAACTACTACGATCAACTAACGATCCACGCATCCTGGTCGCACTTCCTGTCCTTCACGTGCGGTACACTACCCTCCATTCACTACAGGAATCAGCTTCTTTGCCGTCTGCCATGGCAGACGGCAAAGGCATGAATGGCGGTCGGCAAAGCTCTTTGCCGACTGCTAGCTGTCGGCAAACAGTCCGGCTCAATTCCTGCCGGTAAAGGCCTTCTTTGCCGTCTGCTTCAGAGAAGCGGACGACAAAGGTTTATGCCGTCAGCCGTTTGCGGCCAGCAGACGGCAAAGAGCGTAGACGGCAGTGAGGTGAGGTGGGAGCCGTTAGGGGTTAACGGCGTGCTTTGCCGTCAGCCGGCACGGCAAAGAGGCTAAGGTCTTTGCCGTCTGCTGCGGACGGCAAAGGAGCCAAATAGGAGTCACTGGGAGCTGCCACGTGGCCTTATTTCCGTCAGCCGGGGGTGGAGGGGGAGGGGGACGGGGCGGGGGTGGAGAGGGGGGCGGCGGCGGCGATGGAGGAGGGGGGCGGCGGCGGCCTGTGCGGGAGGAGGGGCGGCGGCGGCGGCCTGCTGGGAGGGGCGTCGGTGGCGGCCTGTGCGGAGGGGGCGGTGCGGCGGGCTGCGCGGAGGAGGCGGCGGCGTCGGCGGCGGCTGCGCGTGCGGGAGGCAGAGGGTGGGGAGGCGGGAGAAAGAGATGGAGGAGGGCGCGCGCGGGGGGGCCAAATTAAACCCCCGCATTGTCGTCTGTTTTTTTTTCTCTTGCCGTCTGCTGGCGGACGGCAAAGAATTCTTTGCCGTCTGCCAGCACGGCAAAGAATTCTTTGCCGTCCGCCAGCAGACGGCAAAGAGGATGACCGTTAGACGGCCACCGCCGTGAAACTGTGGGCCCCTCTTACCTCTTTGCCGTCTGCTGTCAGACGGCAAAGAAGTGGCCGGTGTGACCTACCCAGTGCAGTACCCCCATGGGGTCCACTTTGGACTTTGCCGTCTGCTGGCGGATGGCAAAGAACTCTTTGCCGTCTGCTGGCGGACGGCAAAGAGCTCGCAGATGGCAAAGACCCTGTTTGCCATCAGCTGGTTCTTTGCCGTCTGCTTTGAGAAGACAGACGGCAAAGAGCCTCTTTGCCATCAGCTGGCAGACGGCAAAGAGCTGGCAGATGGCAAAGACCCAGATTCCAGTAGTGATTAATTGAACAACCACACACGCGCCAAATTATCGGAAAGGTGTGAGAGTGTGTACAAATGAAGAATTTTAATTTCAATTATCGGAATGTGTGAGAGTATGTACAGTTTTCCCTCTCTCAATAATTATGGTTTGTTGTGTTCAGCCTAAACTTGGTCAAACTTTACAAAGTTTAACTTCAGTCAAATCTAATATGCAGAGTAAATAAAAACGGAGGGGTACTACCTTCATCCGGGTTTTTAGTCCACACCATGTTTTTAATCAAAGTTTGACCACATATTTAGTTAAAAGCTGGACAAATAAAATTACAAGGTAGCTAAAGACAAAGTTGTGAGAAGGCTTAGAAATCAATACAAAACATTTGGTTCATATCCAATTGTGTGATAAAATTGCACCAACATAAACGACTGCTCCAAGATGAACTCGTGAAGGATATCGTCTTTGTGGTAACAACCAAAGAGCACTGATTGAAGACAACCCGTTCTTCATTGAACATCGATCAGCTTCACCAGCCCATGCAACCATGAGAAGCAAACATGAGCATCGATAGCTCATCGTGGTGTGATGCATCATCAATTTTGGCATCATGTTTGGGTCAAGCACCAATGAAGTTTGATAATCCTCACTGTGGTTTGTTTCTTCTCGGTAATCAAGCTCGAGAAAGGAAGAACTGAGCAACAGAGGCCATCCAATTTTGTGCAGTTCCACTAAAATTGAGGAAGACATGCCCGGGTATGGAAATACGCATCCCTGTTTTCAAAAATATAAAAATATGATATTTAAGTAGTGTCGCTTCTTTGTTTTAGCAGTGGAACAAGATTAACAGCGGCATCTTAATTGTCAATAAGAATTAATGAAATGTACACCAAAAAATAGAAGCATCATGTTTATCTTGATGGGAACTAAAGTAGGATACCCAAAAAAAACTAAAGCAGGACAGAAGCATTTATCGACGCCTCTACCTGGGCATTGCTTCATTTTACCAGTGATAGTTTTAGATTAGCAGAAGCAATAGGAGCATATGGACAATGACCGCACAACCACCATGTACTTTTTGTCAAAAAAAACATGTATACCTCCATCGATGCATAAATGATAAACCAGGACAACTTTTGGAGTGGCCTTTCCTCTATAATAGTAAAAAAATAGGTGATGTTGGACCAGCCGACGAACCCTAGCTACTATACATGGGGAGCTGGGGAGTAGTGGTATAGAAGAAAACCCGATTGCAGAGTACAATGAAGCATGAAATCCAAAACAAGTTATACCTCAGGTGGGCCAGATGTGGCTTAGGCGGGCGAACAAGGGCGCGGAGGACCTTCGTTAGTGCCGGCGCCGGCTTAGAGAGGACGGTGCGCATCGGCTTCCTCCATCGCCGATGGTGACAACGTCAACGCTGGACCTCCTCACCTCCCGCACCGGACGGGATCCGGCCAGATCTGTGACCACCGGTGAGGACAGAGATAGAGTGGACATTGTCATCTTGTTCAGACTAGAAAAAGGCCCATGCGTTGCATGGAACATCAAGATGCATTTATACGAGTTGTTTATCTTGTGGGAGACAAAGATGAATGAGGGAAGGCCTTACTTGCAAATGTGGAGAGGGGTGCGGGTATCTTTTTGCAAAATTTCCATAGTTTGCTTTCTATCTCTCAGATATAGATCGGACGGTCTATATTGTAGGATGGTAGGCACACCATCATCACCAACTCAGTTTTTTACAAGAGTAGTAGAGTAGTAGAGATATAGTAGAGAAGTAGAGATAGAGATATGGAGAGGGTGAGAGAGCAAGACGCGACAAACCCTATCAAACAAGAGGATATATATACAATGGAGTAAAAAAAATGTCGAGGCCGGATTTCAGGGACACAATATCCCAGAAATCAACCCCTCGTGTCATCACCAGCCCAGGATTACTGTTACTGGTGGACACGTCCTTGTTACCAATTACCAAGCTATTACAAGAATTTGATACAAGATCATAAAGGTCTAATGATACAACTATGATTCCGGTGGTGGATGACGGAAATGATTTGCGGTTCTTCAACGTCGATGGACTCCATTCCCACAGGAACACCTGACCCGGATAACTCCTATCCCGCGTGGCTGCTATCCTAGGCTCCGCACGGATGTCATTGTGGTACTCCTTGTTGAAATCCTGATCTGGCCAAGTAAAAAGCCAGGGACAAGCCTGTGAGTATGTTGGAATGTACTCGCAAACATCATGAACAAAAGATATACCGAATGCAGCAGATAAAATATATGATCATGATGAACTAAACTATATGTGTATGCTCATGCTGGACTATATTAAATGCTTGCTGACAGGAATTAAATCATGGCATGATAAAAATATAAGCATGTGCAGAGTAATGAGAATATAAAATGTTAGTGAAAAACAAAGAAAGTTAATGGAGAATCGGGCGAAACAGGACCGCCCGAGAATCCAGAAGAAGGTAAAAGAAATGTCAGTCTGGTGTCTAAAAGGAGAATCGGGCGAGACAGGACCGCCCGAGAATCCAAGCAACGTCACGAGAGGTCTTGAAAAGAAATGCCAGTAGGGTGTCAAAAAGGTGATACCACGGTCGGTCTTGAAAAGAAATGCCAAACGGGTGTCTAAAAGGAAATTCGGGCAAGACAGGACCGCCCGAAAATCCAAGCGACGCCACAAGAGGTCTTGAAAAGAAATGCCAAATGGGTATCTACAAGAGAGTCGGGCGAGGCAGGAACGCCCAAGAACTCGAGAGACGCCTCGTAAGGTCTTGAAAATAAAATTGAATGCCCGGGGTAGTCTAGCCAGCCCCTGAGACACTCAGAAAAGAAAATAAAATAACATGGTTAGTCCACAGTAATATTCTCAATCATAATCATATTCATAATAACATTCATAGTGACAATAATCATCCTGCAAAAATGACTCATGCACAGTTTATTTATTTCCTCCGGAGGCCGACAATAAGACCGACACTTAACAAACCCAGACTGTAGTCCTTAACCACGGACACGGCTATTCGAATAGGTATAACTCTGCAGAGGGTGTACTCTTTACCCACGTGCATGGGATTCCTTTAGTCAGCACCGTGGCACTGGCTAATTCCCGCTACGGTCTTTGGGTTGAAAACACACCTGACCAGCACACACCAGCTTAACTCTTCTACTGCCAGGAATAAACCAAAACAACAGTTAAGTAAAACTCTAAGTGGGAAGGTTACAACCTCCAATAGCATGGGATCACTATTTATACGCGCGGATTACAAGGGTATCTTCCCTCTCGGCAACAACCGGAAACACCCATGCCCCCGGACCAAGTGGCATGCCTACCAGTGGCCACTGGTATCTTCCACTTTGGCCTCTTTGTACGGTGTGTGCATGGAAAGGGGTTAACAACTTACTAAACCATACCCCACCTGTGGCAGGGACAAGTGGCAGCACGAATCAAGTATGGGGGTTACCGGAACAAGACTCGATCTACGGTCAACTCAGGAGGCTTAAGTATTTCCTGCAGTGGTAACACCATAAAGTATCCTTTCAACAGCAATACCAAAACAGGGCCACAACCCTTGCATGCTCCAACATGCATAACCAACAAAGCATGGTCACGCTCCAACGTGATCACCCTTCTGCCAGTAGCAGTATTTTATTTATGCCTGCTCCTGCAAGTTAGTCATGACAAGCACACGATGCAAGGTACAAGGAAACCTGCCAACACTACATGCATGCAAATTTTATTCGAATTCAACCTATGCATGATTCATTTATTCTTGCAAACATTTAACATGCAATCACCATATCAAGTGTTCAAGATTCTTGCCTTGGGTACGAAATGGTGTTGGTTTACTCCACAAATTTGCAATAATAATCTCCCCTTCATTTTTCCTATTTTCAAAATATTGAAATTACTACATAAAGCAAAAATAGTGCTAAAAAGTGCTTCAAATATTTTTGAAATAAATACTAAAATAAACTAGATGAAAAATGAAAAATAACAGAAAAAGAATCAATTTATTTGAATTTAATAAGATTTACTTACGGAATTACTAAGTTGGAATAAATAAAGAAAAGGGACTATTTAATATATCCAGCAGGAACAAGGCTTAGGAAAAATGTTCACCTAACGTAGATAAATATAGCATGATTTTATAAGTCTGTAGAAATTTGAATCATCAAATTTGGATTAGAAATGGTGTCTGTGGAATTGTTTGAAAACCTGATGAAAAAGAAAAGGGAAAAGGGCAGAGGTGCGCCCTGAGCGATACACAGCCATGCGGTGCCACTGGGCCGAGCCGAGCCACCCAGCCGCACAGGAAACTGGCGATGTCGAAGACGTATTCTGGAAGTACGTCTCCCTTGCGCGAAGAAGATCCCTACGAGTCCCGTCTCCACTTATCCACGCGTCGCGGCTTCCAGTCACTGACGGTGGGGCCTGCTTGTCGGGTTTGACCCTGGTCAACCTGGACTTCTCCCTCCCGCGCGGCAGAATAGAGGCAACTCGCCGGGAGCGATTGCCGGTGAACGGCGGCACCACTCGAAAAACTAAGCCCATGGACGGAACCAGGAGGTCGAGTCGATCTTCTGCGTACCCATCGTGGTCGCCGAAGAGCGTGGGGTCGTTGGCGGCGAGCTTGCCCGAAAGGTTCCGGCAGAGGTGATTTGGGGCTTTCGCCCGTGGTCAAGCTCGAGCCAAATTGGGAGGCGGGGTGGATCAGCGGGTGCTCTAGTAAGCTGACGGTAAAGAAAATGGAGAAAGGGAGGGTTCCATTAGCGTGGGAATCCTTGAGGCAACGACGGCGGTAGTAGTTGCCGAAGATGGGGGAGACGATCGTTTTTGGTCGTTTGGCTGCCTCGGGAGGCCTATGGGGGATGGAGGGGTGGTGGAGATGAGAGGGGCGAGCTCGGAGGGGCTTTTTATAGGCGGGCGACATCGGTGCCGTGGCATCCAGAGGAAGGCACGTCATCGGCGCCATTGATGGCAGTAGGAGGAGGCCATTGAGGCTCGTGGTGGTCGGTGAGGTTGGTGCCGGCCCGTGTTAATGCTAGGGCGTGCTGGCTAGCACTGGGGTGTAAGGTGGTTTGGGTGGCGCCGGCCACGAACAGATTTTGGCGGCGCCATTGATGGCTAGCCATGGATAGCTGCGAGGTCAGCGAGGGCGGTGTATGGTTGGTGAGGGCAGTAACACCCGCAGATAAGCTCGGGCGAGCTGGTGGACTAGGAGGGCGCCGGGTGGCTTGGCGGTGTCGTGCCCGTCACGGTGGTCGGTCATGGGCGGTGTGGGCGGCGGTGGCCGGCGCTAGGAGCCAACGGGAGTGTCGGTGAGCATCGTGGCTTTCCTGTGAAGCTATACAAATAGGTAGCTCGCGAGGAGAGGCAGCAGAGAGCGGCAAGGGCTCATGGCACTGGTGCAGCCATACACGAGCTCCGGCCACGCTCTCTGCATGCACCCAGGGTGCTCGATAAAATTTCACGGGGTCCTAGGGTGATCAAAATGATCTGGTTTTTGGCAGGGTGGCAACAATTGATGTTGTAGGAGTGATGGACATGTTGTTTTGGTCAGGTGCTCAAGTGCCCAATGCAATTTAGGAAGTGACAAAATTTCTATCATGCACACAAGGTGCTTGACAGGGTGCTATGGCTATCTAGGAAGCTTTGTTGGGTGTGAAAATTTCCAGGATGGTGTCTCCTTAGATGATAGTGATGATGGTGGAGTTGGTTTGGCAAGATGAATAACTTGCAAGTGCAAGGTTTACCAGAATTCATTTCTGGACAGAAACTACAGGAGGTTATTTGGTGGCTTTACAAAATTCATATAGAGCTGAGCTCCTGGAGTTAAGGTTTTAATTGGAAGGACTATAAGATGGCAAAGTTTCAGGATTTTTGGAGCAAGAAAATTTGGGGTTGTAGTTGAAACTCAAAATCAGGACAGAATTGAAAAGAGGAAGTTTTGCTCAAAATTTTCAAAAGACCATGTTAGGTTTTTGCTACAAAGTGATCCATAGGCATCACATGACCTCTCATAATTTTTTTGTGGAATTTTTAAAGAATTATTTAAAATAGTTATAGTGCAACAGAGGAAATTAAAGTATTGAAAATGCTATTAAAAGAATTGTTTTGGGGCAATTTTTATTATGAAAATAATTCCTACTGTTATTAAACTATAAATGATATGATTAAGAAAACTACCAAGGGTCACAATATTATTTCCACAAATTCCTATATGGAGGGAAGAATTTTGAATAAGAGGAAACGAAGAGTGCTCTGAAATTAATAAAAGACCTAATATAATTCAAAATTTTATTTCTGGCCAAATTTTACTTAGTAAAAATGTGGTTAAAATTTTGGGGTGTTACAAAAAATTTCTCCATACCAGTGGTTTTAAATAGAATAGCAGTGGTTTTAAATAGAACCCGATCAATAACACGCCCCCGCTTCCAGGTCGCAGTTTGTATCGCTCACGTGTGGTCCCCGGCCCTCCATTATTAAGTGAACAAATTAAAGGGTCAAATTATTACGTACGTAAGCTGCCTCTTCATGTACAAATGCGCTCAATCGTGTACTCGCGGGTATGTCGGAGGCATAGTGAGTGCGTGTACATTTCTTCTTGTACGTAGTACTCCATTTATCTCACTTCATATTGTATCCCACTCCTATGATATTCCTATCCTAGGAACAAAATAAGGCGGTACTAAGTTTGTGTGTGTAGGGAGAACGAGACATCGATGTTGTGTACGAGTAGTCGCGAGAGTCGTCACTATGTGCGTGAGCAAGCACACACACATAGACATGCATATCCATGTTTATGTAAAATTCTTACTTCCATCTCCATCTCCATCTCCAATCATATTTTTCCAACTGGCATATTATTTATGTTATTAATTACGCAGTAATATTTACGTATGTCCAGCCTGACCGCCCTGGCCAACCCGAACCCTCTTCATCACCCACGCGCGTTTCATGCCCAGCCAGAGCGGACGCGACCTCTCACTGGCGCCGGCATTGAAGCGGCGCGCCGGTCGAGGGAGCGCCACCCACGCCGCTTCCCGGTGCACGCGACTGCTCCGCGTTCAAATGTCACCACGGCCGGCCACAACATGCATGTAAAAAAGTTCTTGGGAGTCCGTGCTACAGCTAGTTGTCCACCCCCTCCTCGTCTATCTCCTCCAGTAGAAAAATAATACTTATAATATGGTATAAAACTAAGAAATTGAGATGAGCCCAATAAACCAGAAAGGAGGAAGTACATTTTACCACATGACCCACCAGGCCACCATACACTCTCACATACTACCTCCGTCCTGGTTTATTAGTCCCCTATGTAATTTATGCATGATACTAGTATATGATACTCCCCACTATGAGTAGCCTTATACGCATACCAAAAATGTACCGGAGGGAGTACGAAGCTTTCTCAGATTTTGTTTCATGTATGTATCCTGACTCCAAGGTTGCCCCGTTACAACATTCCACCAAATACAAAGGAAAACTAACACGCATGCTGATGCATCTCAATGATTCACAAATCATAGCCAATATTTACTTCACAACTAAAGAAAAAAGTTGTGAGAGTGTGTACAAAAAAACTACTGATGGGGTCTCTATGACTTAAACCCTAAACCCTAAACAGGATTTAATTTCCTGGCTAGGTAGAATCTGTCGAAGGAAAGAAGCCTGGCACCCTCGGATCATATGATGCTTTTGTGCAGTTCCACTAAAATCGAGCTGAGCATTCCTGTTGGCAAAGATATTGAAGAAGTGTGATTAGAATTATAGTAGTGGCACTAGTTCATGAGACATAAACTCATCACAAATAGAAGCCGGTAGAAGTAGAGAAAGATCCACATGGAGATGGAGCTACATGGGGAGCTGCGACAGTGGAGCAAGCCGGCTCCAAAAGGAAGTTGTACCTGGGACATCGGGGTGTAGCTAGAAGGCTGGTGGGAGGCCGCATCAGCCCATGCCGCGGGGACCCCCGGTCGGCACGCACCAACAGTGGGTTTTCTTCCTCGCCGCTGTCGACCGCGTCTACGCAGAACGTCGCCTGCTTCCCCCGGCGGCGGGATCAGGCCGGATCTATGACCAGCGGTGTGGCTACCATCGTTCTATGCTTGTGAAGAAAGCAGCCCAAGCAAGCAGGCTTGTAGCTTAGGCTCCTGCTAGTGTATATATAGTGGAGCGGTTTGCTTTGTCTCTCCATATCAACCTTTTTATATTGCATACGTGTCATTGAAGAGTGAAATGATGGTTGCTTCGTCCGACTAACTTACCGTGTGATTTGACTGCTCCTGAGTGGCCCCTGCACATACTCCCCCTACGTGTATGACCGTTCCTGAGTCACACATGTACTTATCTCTATTTTCTTGCATGACACGTAGACAGGATGCGCATAGAGGAATTTTGTTACTGCACGTTGTTACGTATCTACTCCCTCCTTCCGGTTCACTACTAGTACTGCCTCCGTCTTGGTTTATTGGTCCCCTTTGTACTCAATTCATGGGCTCATTTTCCTCAAGAAATTGTCTTTACCAATGTATTAATATCGGGAATGCATGCGTGAACAACGAAAGATTAAACCTTGCATGCAACATTTTGACAAAGCATTGACATCTGAACATGTGAATGTGAGGGACTACAACCTCATGCATGCATGCAACAGTCACATGTACACATGCACGCAAATACGCGCGTGACGCCCTAATGCATGCATGTCTGAGCACACGACGGAACACACACGGTCACGCTCAAATGCTCGACCTACACTTGCATGCACACACATACTCAGCCAGGGTGAGCTAGTGACCGTATAAACACCGGAAAATGTATATATTGCCCAGAATGAGCGTATTATGAAGTCCACTGACTGTATTTTTACAAATATACAGTGACAACCAGTGTATTTATCTCGTTTCAAATTAAGCCATATTAACCGGAAAGGAGGCAGTATGGACTAGCATTACTTTGTTGTGTCCCGTCAACTTGCAGAATGAGGAGAAGCTTGCACGCGGTGGCTCCCAGGACAAGGAGAAACTTTTGACTAATGTAAGCTCTCCCTCGCTCAGGCGGTGGACGTTTAACAGTTAATTCTGTGTCAGATTGCCAGAAGCATACACTGTACTAGTACCATCATTGTTTGACTTCCCGAAGAGGCGAAGAGCCAAGCGCAAAGTTTACTACAGTACTAGTACTTATTACTCCGTATGCAGGTACTACTAGGAACCGCATGGTGGAGCGTCTGCACTGTTATGCCTCCTTTGGTTTGTAGGAATTTCATAGGATTTCTATAGGATAGGATTTGCAAATGAAAATTTCCTTTGAAGCCCTTTGGTTTGTAGGAATGGATTCCTATTCCTATGTAGGATAGGAATCAATCCTTCACATTTTGGAGGAAAAAACATTAGCTAACACTCAATGGAAAAATTCCTATCCTATGCATGAAAAATGACATCTCTTTCTCTATAAGAATTGAGATGCATGTCATCTCACTTCCTATGATTTTCATATTCCTATAACATTCCTACCCTATGAACCAAAGGAGGCCTTATTTTCTTTTAACCTGTGATAAAGCAATCTTCAACATATTTGCTTCTCTTCGAGGGTTCTTGCATGTGATAATGGAAGTTGATTGCATGGAACACTCGCCACAATTCTCGCTTAATACTGGCTCATATCCTGTTAGAAACAGGAGCGCTCAGTAATATTTTCTCCTTTTTTATTCAGCACATAAACAGGTCAGCAAACCTTGCTGCGCATCTTTGTGTGAACCGTGCTTGCTGCACTTTGAATGTGACCGAGAGCTGGCTTGATGAAACACCTCGCTTCCTTTTTTTGTGGGGTACCTCGCTTCCTAGTGACCAGTCTCTTGGCTGATTGTCCTAAGAATGCTTATATATGAATAAAGCTCTCTCATTTACCCACAAAAAAGATTAAGCCATATTAACTGGAAAGGAGGGAGTATGGACTAGCACTACTTTGGTGTGTCCCGTCAACTCGCAGAACGAGGAGAAGCTTGCAGGACAAGGTGAAGCTTGCTTACGCCCTCTCCGTCTACCTCAAGCGCGGTGGCTCGCAGGACGAGGAGAAGCTTTTGACTAATACAACCTACCCTCACCCAGGCGGTGGACGTGCAACACTTCATTCGGTGTCAGATTGCCAGAGGCATACACTATAGTACCATCATTGTTTGACTCCCCGAAGAGGCGAAGAGCCAAGGGCAAGGTTTAGTAGTACTAGTATACAGGTAGTAGGAACCGCATGGTGGAGCGTCTGTATTCTTATTTTATTTTAATCTCTGATAAAGTACACATTTATCCGTGAGAAGTGCGGAAAACGGCAGCCCAATAGTACTATTAAAAAACATTGAACATGTAATGATGATATCGATCAACCATGCTCGAATATATCTTGGCCTCCGTGCGAGCCCGTCTATGTGTTCTCGCTCCTCGTCTCTCTCAAGGAGCGGCGGGTTGGCCATTTTGCCGTCAATTGAATTCGGTTTGCTCACACTCCGGTCCCACATGTCAGTGATATGCCAAGAGGAAGCGCGTTGACCGACAGGCCATACGGAGACTTGGTTTTGCACCTTCATACTACCCTCCATCACAGTTTATAGAGCGCGCTTCAACAATCTCTGGGACCAAGGCGACTAGCGATCGGCCTGAAAAATAGCATTGCTAGTTAAAGCACGACGTCTATTACTAGAGGAAATAATGCGTACACACATGCATGCAGTGTTTCCAACCCAGGTACACACATGCATGCACTTACTCCACTCCACGTACACACCTACATCGAGAGAAAATTGTGGGCTTGATTGCGGTTACCACACCCTAATTAATTGAGCACTAAACCAAACGCGTATAAATCTCTCTGGTGGTGGAAATGCATGAGAATTGAAGCGCGCCCTATAAACTGTGACGGAGGGTAGTATGAGCGGATTCAAAGAAGAGTGTATTGATGGTTGCTTCTTCCGAGCAACTTACAGTGGGAAAGGTGGGGCTTATGATTTGACTCCTCATTACTGACTATTAGTGCGGCGCAACGACTGGGCTGGGTCTCCCATGCGGTTGTGCACTATAATTTGGTGCATGTCACATGGACCCGGATGCTGAATGGCTTCTGGCAATGATATCAAGCTTCCAGCATTTGTTTACATAGTTGAATATACAAATAATTTTCCACCGACATGAAATTGTACAATGCTATAAAGCTTTCAGCTTTTGTTTCGTGTGTCTTGCCAGCTGGAACGTTGTCTCGTTACAACATCAAAATCAAAATACTAGAAAGGAAACTAACATCCATGCTCTTTCGGAAAAAATAAAAAACTAACTTCCTTGCTAATGCATCTCAATGATTAGCAGATCCGAGCTAATATTTACATCACAACTGAAGACAAAGTTGTGAGAAGGTGTTAAATAAAAATTGATCCATGCTTTCATTGGCAACAACTTGTCCCCAGCTCTGTCTAAATCAACAAGGCATGTTGGGAAAAAAGTAGCTGTCAGGAGCATGCAACATTCCAATCATTTTGTGCAGTTCCACTAAAATAGAGCTGAGCGTCCCTGTTCCAAAGATATTAAGTGTGATTACAATAATAGAGGACTGTTGATGAAACAATAAACACACAAATAGAAGATGGTCACCTTTGCAGTCTCTCTTAAGACTAACTAGTTGGAGAACATTAAGCAAATAGTTGGAGAAGATTAGGCTCGGAGTTTGATGAGGAGGATAGAGCAAAACCAATCTCCCTTTGTGCAGTCGCACTGAGATGTAGAGACATTGCCCGTGTGACATATTAGTAGAACTGCACAAACACTCTTAAGAAAAAAGTGATTTGTGCAGTTCACCAAAAGGTCGCAATAGCAACGAGGTGAAATGGATAGCCCTGTTTGCAAAAAAGATGTAGAAAGGAAACAATTACTGGCCAATAACAGTTGATGACACAAACGACGACAAAAAAGAAGCATATTCCTTGTCCTAAGGGAAGATAAGAGCACGGTTGTTTATCTAAAACGGTGTGAGGACGAGATTGCAATATGGATAGTACGCCGGACGAGCTACGTTTTGGGCAAAGAACTAGGGAAGATCCACATGCAAGATTTTCCACATGCAGCGACGTGGGAAGATGGGCAGTGGAGCAAGGCCGGAGGGGAGGAAGCTGTACCTGGGGGTCGTCAGGATGTAACTAGGAGGGCGGCGGCTGGCGGGATCTGCCCATACTGCGGTAGCGAGCAAGTTACGAAGGCCCTACCATGCCTGAGCTTGGTCAGAGAGAACGGCGGGTACCGCAGATCGGGACGTGCTGCCTCGACGACGTCGAACGGAAAAATGATGCACATCCTCCCTTTCCGCCGGTGGACGGGATGCGGCCGGATCAGTGACCAACGGTGAGAGAGAGAGAAGCCACCTCTGCCTTGTGTGAGATAGTGTGACGAGAGACAAACCCCGGCAGGCAGGCTCCATTGTATATAGAGGAGCGGATTTCTTTTTTCTCGATGACAATCATTTTATATTCTGTACCTGCCATTGTGGAATATAACTTTATTTAATACTAACGCGTCAGGTCGAACTTTGTTCCGTGTACCTGTGGTACACGACCCTCCTTCAAGTAAACAATCGCTACACGCGTCAAATTATCACGTGGGCTGCCTTTTCGCACAGAAATGAGCTCCACCGTGTACCCGCGCGGGTGTGGCCGGGAACGAGACGTGAGTACGTGCGTCGTGCGTGCACCTCTTCTTTACGTGCAGGTACGTACGTGGGTGTGTGTGAAAGAGATGGTTTGTGCGAAACAGAGGCAATGTGTCGATGATATCTCAAAAAAAAATGCAACATATGCACTGTGTGTGAAACAGAGGCCTGGATATATCATATATAGAGGGAGGGATCCACGAGAAGAGAGTGGAGGGATCATCGGTGTGTGATATAGATAGAATCGAATATAGGGATGAAGTGTGTGGGTGCGCGATCGATAAAGAGTGCCATCGAATTTGTGTTTGCCCACGTCAAAGATACAGGGCGGCTGGCCTACTGGAATGTGAGAGGGCAGAGGTGAAGTTTGTCTCTGTGGCATGGATACCTACATACAACGTTCGACTACAGGTGTGTGTGGTGGGGGGAAGGGGGCAGAGACCTGACTATAGAGAGGTAGATCGACTGGTATATGTGTGGAGAAGGAGAGAGACCTAGCTATGTATTGAGGGAGATCGATGGGCATCCATGCATATGTGTAGCAGAGGAATAAGGTTGGGAGAGAGACAAAGGTAGAGTGTCGGAGGGTTGGTAGTGGAGTTGCTTCTCACAAATGGTGGGAGAGGCCTGCTAGACAAACGGAGGGTACGAGTGCAATATCAATAAGAGAAGGGATGTCTGCCTGTCTATGCACGTGCATGTGAGAGATGGGTCTCGGGAGGTATGCAAGGAAGATGAGGGGGGACAATATGGTTGTGGTAAGCAGACGTAACTACATCGAAAGATCAATCGTCGTGTGTCAGAGAAAGGGAGAGACATAACTAGTGAGGTACGTCGATCGGTGCATGGGGAAAAAGACTTATAGTTGACCTAGCTATATGCAGGGAGATCGGTAGGTATACATGCATGCATGTGTTAGAAGCAAATAAAGGTCCGGAGAGACGGATAGGGGGGAGAGGGGTGCAGCTAGGAGGTGGCGCGAGAGGCCTACTAGACGGGGGAGGCGTGTGCGAGTATGAGATCGATGAAAAGAGGGGCGGGCGTGTGCACCTGCGTGGAACCATATTGGACATAGGGGGCATGGACGGTGAGAAGAGAAGAGGGGAAGTGTGTGTTTGTGGTAGGCACACTTGGCTAGAGAGGTATATCGACCGGTGTGTGCCGGAAAGAAGGAGCGGGGGGGCCTACACACACCGTGGGTGAACGACCTAAAGAGAAACAACGAATGTGCGCGATGGAGGGGACGCTGAGGGAGGGTGAGAGGGGGGGGGCGGGCGTGTGCATGCATGAGAGAAAGTTAGCGCTAGCTACAAAGATAAGGATTGTGTGGGTGTAAAAGACAAACAGAGATCATTATTCATTATAAAAAAGTGGATTCGGATATTTGAAGAAGATATCATAGTGTTTTAAACCGACGCATGCATGAATATATATAATGGTGATACGCATGGTGTGGTTATGAACATGTTACACTACATATAATATATAGAACATTTATTTGAATTTGTGATAATGTGTGGCTTTTGCAGCTCAGGGCAAAATACTTGTCATAATGTAGGGGACGGGGCACTATACTTTGTGTGATAAACACAGTGTACGTATGAAACATGGTTTAGATTATGAAGATCTAGTTAGTACATCAAATGTACTATTATTTGGAATCAACATCAAGTGTATTCAAAATTTCGAATTCGAGTTCATATAGTACACATAGTTCATATCTATCTCTATAGTAATCATGTGGTGTGTTGTTAAGATAATACACGAATGATGGTTTAACTTGGCAACAATCATGATTGTAGATTCTTATTCAAATAGAGAAACGAATTCAAATTTAGTTTGAATTGCAGCGGTAGTATAGACATTTGGAATGCACTAAAATGTTGGTATGAGTAGGTTACATGCATTATACAGCCAGCGAAAAAATTTAATTGGACATAACATGGATTCATAGCTTTGAATAGCATTTGTACAGTAAAACGGGACAAGACTCTCTCTTTGTATGGTGTGACTTGTTTTATTTTTTTTCGTTTTTTTCATTGAGGGAAGTGCGAATTGATTTGGTACATACAATATTACACGTTAGGCTTGTCCCTAAAATTCAACCCGCGCCTTGTTATCCCGAAAATTCAGATATCGTGCTCCCAAAACTCGCACCTTCACAACCCGCGCCTTGCTATCCCAAAATTACAACGCCCATGAAAACTCCCTCCAGTTGCCAAATCCCGACACGCGAAATCCCCCTTCTAACCCTGAGCCGAAAGGGCCGCTAGTTCAAATCGGTGGGGGTACTTTTGTAACACACCCTACATTTTGGACAAGCGCGTCCCTAAGTCATGGTCCCCCCCCCCTCCCATCACCTCCTTTTCGCCATTCGAAATCCCAGGCCGCCATAACCTCTCTGCTCCAGCCGCGAAACCCCATCCTCCTACGTCCACCACCCCACCGCTGCCCAGCCGGAGCCTCTTCCCCGACGATGTCGTCCACCGCAACAGCTCGACGTCCCTCATCCACCTCCCCGGATGAGGATCCATCGTCGATCTCGTCGTCCTGCCAGTTCAGCCACCCCGTCCTCCACCTCCAAGGAGCTGCTCCGACGATCGGCTCATCTATCGCGGCTGATCCATCCCCGACAGCGCCGCCTTAACCTGCTCCACCGGAACCGCAGCATCCTCACCCACTCCTCGGATGAAGCCTTGGCCTACTCGGCGCCACCAAAGAGGTTGTACACTCATCGCATCGCAACCCCATGGCTTCGACGGTGCTCTCGGATTAACTCGACCTCTCGGCTTCGACGGTGCTCGATCCCGCACCCCCATGGCGCGGCTACCTTGAAGCCGGTGCCGCGGGCGACATCTCCACGGCAGCTCTCCCCCAGTGCGAGGCCCCTTTGGCGGGAGCGTCCATACCAGCCGGATCTACTACTGCTGCTCCGTCTCTCGCTCGCTCGCGCTGTTGCTCTGCTCTCCCCCTCGCTCGTGCTGCTGCTCTGCTCTTGCTCTCGCTCACGCTACTGATGCTGCTACATGGGTTGCTGCAGCTACACGAGTTGCTGCTCTGGCTCTAGTTCGCGCTGCTCCTCCAGGCGCTGCTGCACCGGCTGCTATCTGCTACTGTGTTCCCCGTTGATCGCCTGCTGATTTAGGTCACTGTTTCTCTACTACTAGTGCTCGAGCGGCCTAAACTACATGTGAAGTGCCTCTATGCTACCAGTGCATTCAGTTTCGATAGTAAATACATCTATTGGAGATGCTATTAGAATCCCACTTGAGATTAACGATGTATGTCTTGTACTCCTTCAGCCTCGACGTCTTACGGCTCGCCGAAGCTGCTCTAACGACGGAACCATCCATCACAATAGAGCAGTGCCCTGGACTCCGTCTACAGATTCCTCAGATCTTCCTCCACACCTCCGACAGCCACCTCTGCCGCAACTTCTTCAGCGACCAACCCAATGATGCTGAGGTCGACACGGCTACGACAAAGAGTTGTACACTTGTCGCATCACTTATTACTCTACATTCATGTCGATCCATTAGGGCTATTTTGGTTCAAAGGAAAAAGTGAAGGAAAAACATAGCAATTGGAAATTTTCCTATGGCACTCTAGTATTCAATTATTCATGTATTTCGTTGAAAGGAATGGAGCAAAACATCCACCTGGACCTACTTTTCAAAATCCTATGCATGAAAACAAGACCAAGTGCATTAGTGGAAGAATAACATTCTAACAGTACACGCTTTCATATGGTTTCACTTTAATTTGGCCATGTTTCTTTGCATTCCTCTACTCTTCCAATTCCTGTGAACCAAACACCCAAGTTGACAGAAATCTTGTGTTTACAAATGCTCTGTTTCCCACGTGCATTCCTATCCTATTCCAGTGTTTTTCCTATCCCTGCGTTTTTAGAATCCTGCAAGCCAAAGGAGCCCTTACAGAATTACTTCAGTTACAGGTAGGTGTCGAAGAAAACTTTGTGTGGTTTGTCCTGCTCCTGCCACGACGTCGTCCACCTCACCTGAGCTGCTCCATCGACAGAAGCATCCACCAAACCAGACATCACGACTCCTGACCGTCTTCCGCCGCCTCAGATCTCCTTCCCTGCCGTCGGTACCCACCGCAACTGCATCACCATCATCGACTCAGCAGATGAACCTGAGGAGTACACGGGTCCACAAGAGAGGTCACACTATTTTGTTCTGCTTATGTTATGCATTGCTTAATATTATCTGCTACTTTATCGTCCTGTTCACCTCTTAGACTCCAAGTCAGGTCCAAATTAATGTTCAAACTTGAGTTTTAAAATTACTTGTGGGGCACATATCGAGGCAGCAATGAATAGTATCTATGTCTATTATCTGGTTCACCTAGGGTATGCCTATGTTGTTCATCTTAGGTGGGAAACAAATAGTAAAGTAATCATTATCTGTCTTTTTATTAAATTAAAGCTATCATCAGCCTGCTATCATTATTTTTGGATCCATCCACTGGTTGTTACCATCACTCTAGATTTCTGCATGCTCTCCTTACATAATCTCACTATATTATTTTCGTATGCATGTCAGATATTGTACATAGTCATGCTGAACATGTAGAGAAAAAGAGAAGAGTTTTGCGCGGCAATACAATGTCATGCAAACATCGCTCCATGGTGGGTTCAATGGCAAACCCTCCCCCCCCCCCCCTCTCCAGATTGTAATCCAGAGGAAGATATCTGTTCTCAGGTGGATTCAGATGCAGCTGACCACTCCTATTTACCCCCCAAGGTGTTTGCTCTAACTTGGCATGATGATGTTGGTCATATCATGCATATGTTGCCTTGCAGTGCCTACTTTCGACATCATACATGTCATCTGCTTAGTTTAGACGTGTTCTGTAATGCCACTTGTTTAGTTTCTGTATCATATATGAGAATTATGCAGTCTCAGCTCTTTTAGCCAGCCATAATATATGTGAAATATGCAATGCCATCCTGTTTAACCAGGCATCATATATTTGAATGATATCTTGCCAATCCTTTTCTTCATTACATTTCCATTTGTCGACAATGTTTGTACATTAAACTACTCTTCCTGTGAATCAGCCATTTGAGTGGGTGATGGAAAAATCTGGAGTGAAAACAAGGTCTTCAGAGCAGATAGTGTCGTGGTTATCTCACGGGTGGGTTCGCGAGACGACAGATGCCACGGGGTGGCTTGAGGTGAGGGCAAGGCTATAGTGGAGATCAAGGGACGGGATTGGGCAAGTAGCACGCGGTGGTTTGCCCAGGTTTGGGGCCCTTGTGTGGAGGTAACACCCCTACTCCTGCATGTCTGATGATGTATGCGAAGTATATGTAGCAGTACAGTGTTGCTCCTGGAGCTGTATCTGGAGGAGGAAGAAGGAGGATAGGAGCGGTCCTCTTCTCTGCCTCATGTGTGAGTGTGTGAACAAGAGAGTGAGAGGGAGTGTGCCTTGAGGGAAAATGGGCTCCCTGGGTCACCTTATAAAGGGGTGCCCAGGGGACAAGGGGTGGCCCACAAGGCCTAACTATACTGTTGAAGTGTCACATGATGTAGGAACAGTGATGGCTGCTCATCTACAGTGCCAGCGCTCATCTACAGTGCTCCACTATGGAGCATGGCCATCACATCTACGCAGGTCCGACGGGACGTCTTAGTTGACTTGGCTAGATTCCAGTCGGACGGGCTCAACCCGGACGCCTCAACCCGGATGGGCTCAACCTGGACGGGCTCAACCCAGATAGCTCAACTTGGACGGTCAACCCGGATGGTCAACCCGGATGGCCAACCCAGATGGCCAACCCGGATGGGCTCAACCCGGATGGCTCAACCCGGACGGTCAACCCGGATGGTCAACCTGGCCAGGCTCAACCCAGCCAGATTCCAGCCAGCCAAGTTCTAGCCAGCCAGGGGGCACTCCCCTGGCAATGTTTTGAAGCGTCGTTTCACCGTCTTGGGCATACTCAGGGGTCATCCCCCCGATAGTAGCCTCCGAGCCTCCGGGCAACTTGGAAAAGTTGCGCGGAGGGTTTTAGCGGGCGTTGATGAAGCAGAAGATGTCGATGTCAGTCGGCTGCGGACCGCAGCCGGCGCGGCTTGCTTCCAGTGGGGGCGTGCGAGCGCACCCACTGGGTGTAGCCTCCGAGCCTCCGGGCAACTTGGAAAATTTGGGCGGAGGGTTTAAGCTGGTGTTGATGCAGACGATGGCGTCGAGGATGCCGGGCGCGGACACGGAGTTCGCCGGCTGGTGGACGCGGGGCCCTGCCGGGCGCAGACGCGCAGTCCACCGGCTGAGTGGGGGCGGGGCCCTGCCGGGCGCGGACACGGAGTCCGCCGGCTGAGTGGGGCGCGTGAGCGCACCCACTAGGTATAGCCTCCGAGCCTCCGGGCAACTTCGAAAAGTTGGACGGAGGGTCTTGTTGTTGATGAAGCGGACGGCGATGTCGAGGGTGCCGGGTGCGGACACGGAGTCCACCGGCTGGTGGGTGCTGAGCCCTGCCGGGCGCGGACATGGAGTCCGCCGGCTAAGTGGGGACGCGCGGGCGCACCCACTGGGTGTAGCATCCGAGCCTCTGGGAAACTTGGAAAAGTTGGGCGGAGGGTCTTGCTGTTGATGAAGCAGACGGTGGCGTCGGAAATGCCAGTTGCAGCCGGCGTCGGGCCTGCAACCAGCGCGACGCTTTCCCAACCGGGCACGTCAGCGCACCCACTGGGTGTAGCCTTCGAGCCTCCGGGCGAGGAGGGGGTTCCCCACAGAGATGATCGTGCAAAAGACAAGGTTAGTCTGCACAGATATATCAAATGTTTGCTTTTAGCAGTGCAAATTTCAAGCAGAGGGTGCCGACTCGGTTTCGTCCGAGCACCCTTCAATCTTTTTCATGTCCCCTCGGCTCTTTGGCTTTGCCTCTTGTTAGCTAGACAGCCGAGAGCCGGTCTGTAGCTGTTACGAAGAGTGGCCGTGGAGTGGAGCGTACAGTACTCGGACTACAGGAGCAGATTCGACCGAGTAGATACTCATAAGGGAAACGACCGGGTTGCCCAAGCCGTCTTCTCCCGGACGTTTTTCGCGTGGGGTGACCTCCAGCTTTTGCTCTCGCTTGCCGGACAGCCATGTGGCGGTCTGTGGCTGAGAGGTGGGCCTTGGGTACCATATGCACTACTAAGTCGTCTGCGGGAACAAACGTATCGGGCCGAGCAGCCAGCCTCCGGGCCGAGACTAGCTGGCGCCAGGGAGAATAGTAGTGCAACTGTAAAAAATACGGAGATGGCCCCCGAGGGTCGCTCGGGGTTATCCGTGTTTGTGTGCATGGTACAAAAAGTACGCGGGTGAGAAGCTCACATTGCTTTGGTGCAGACGAGGTGAAGGTTGTCGATGACGGCCGACGTGTCCCGCCCACTGGGTGTAGCCTCCGAGCCGCCGGGTGGCTCGAGGGGTACCCCAGCCGGCCAGACTCAACCGGCCGGGCGTCGAAGTGGATAGGCAGCCGGGCCGGCTCGCAAGGCGTCGGCAGGCGGTGACCCAGGCGAGTGAACACAGCCATCAATTTTTTTCCTTTCCTGATGGCAATATCTTTTTTTAGGACTAGCAGCCGGCTGGGCACTTTTCCCTTTCTGTCTCCAGCCAGCCCCTTTTTCTTTCTCCAGCAGGGACTCGGGAGGCCGTCCGAAGGTAACAGCCGAGGTGGCGGGGAGCCGGCGGGTGCGGGCGAAGCCGGAGCAGGCAGGCGCAGGAGCCGGCGCGGCCAGGATGGAGTGGCGCGAGGAGTCGGTGGGAGGCCGCAGGCGTGGGGCGACCCGGCCACAGCGGAGGCGGTAGTGGGGGCCGGAGCCAGCTCGGGCGGGAGCCGGCGGGTGCAGGAGGAGGCCGGGCTCGGGGGCCGGCGAGCTGGCGGAGCCGCGGGATGGCGCCAGGCGAGGAGGAGCCGGCCGCGGGGCGGCCGGCGACGGGTGGAGCTCGGCGGAGAGGGCCGAGCGCATGCGGTGATAAGATGCGCGGCTGGGCTTAGGCGTGACGGAGGCAGCACGACTGGCGGCGCAGAGCCAACGGACGCGAGGCGAGGCGGCGTCAGGGAGCCGTCCCAGGGCCGGCGCGCGCAGGCGGGGGAGACCGGGACGCGGGCAGGGCCTGCGCGGGGGCGGCGAGCTGGCCAGCCGGCATGCGGGCGGCCGGGATGCGGGCGAGCTGGCCAACCGGCGCAGCGGCGGACCCAGCAGGCGCGGAGCAGGAGGGGCCGACGGAGCTGCATGGAGCGGCCGGGAACAGCGGCGAGGGGGAGCTGGTCGAGGTGCAGCAGAGAGCACGCGCGACGCAACGGAGGCGTGGACGGAGGCGCGAGCCGGAGCCGGCGGAGGGCGCGACAGGGGAAGGCCGATGTGCGCGGGGGCGCGGCGAGCCGGCCAGGTGGCGCGCGGGAGGCCGGGAGGCAGAGCGAGCCGGACCCGGCCAAGCGCGGGGCGGCGTCGGGGAGACAGACGCGGAAGCTGCGAGCACAGCAGGAGCAGAGGAGACACACGGCCAAGGCAACCTGGTTGGGGCTTGCAGGGGCGCGCAGGAGGTTGCAGCAGGAGGAGGTCGAGCTGGCGGGCGGCCTAAGCCGCGGGCGCACGGGGAGAGGCTTGGGAGGGCGTCGCGCACGGGAGGAGACGGGCGTGCGTGCAGAGGACAGCAGCACATGAGTTAGCAGAAAACACGCTCGTGTCTGAGTGGTGTCTGGGAAGTGTACGGGGATTATCTGGCCCGCATAAGTGTTTGGGAACTGTATAGCCATTATCTGACTATTGTCTACCTAGCATCCGACCAACGTATAGGTGTAGTGTACAACCATGGTCTGACTAATGTATGAGGCAGATGGAGGAGCGGCCGCGCGTTCCGGCCGGAGCTAACGCCGCGTGGAGGGGAGCGGAGGCGAGCGGCGCGCGGATGGATGCGGCCGCCCGAAGCGAGGTGGCGCGGCGCGCGTGCGGATGGACGGCTGGCGTCGCAGCGGTGGCGAAGAAGAGGGCGAGGCCGACGACGAGGACGCGCCGCCCCGCGCGGTCGCCCTGGGGGCGTGTCGATGTCGAGCTCCCGAGCGCTACCGGAGATTCGGCGCGACGCAGCGGTGATGATGACGAAGATGGTCCCGCCCGGACCGTGGTTCCAACAGCAGCTTGCCCCATGGTGGGCGCCAACTGTTGTGGTTATCTCGCGGGTGGGTTCGCGAGACGACAGATGTCACGGGGTGGCTTGAGGTGAGGGCAAGGCTGCAGTGGAGATCAAGGGACGGTATTGGGCAAGCAACACGCGGTGGTTTACCCAGGTACGGGGCCCTCGTGTGGAGGTAACACCCCTACTCATGCATGTCTAATGATATAAGCGAAGTATATGTAGCAGTACAGAGTTGCTCCTGGAGCTGTATCTGGAGGAGGAAGAAGGAGGCTGGGAGCGGTCCTCTTCTCTGCCTCATGTGTGAGTGTGTGAACGAGAGAGTGAGAGGGAGTGTGCCTTGAGGGAAAATCAGCTCCCTGGGTCACCTTATAAAGGGGTGCCCAGGGGACAAGGGGTGGCCTACATGGCCTAACTATAATATTAAAGTGTCACATGATGTAGGAACAGTGATGGCTGCTCATCTACAGTGCCAGCGCTCATCTACAGTGCTACATTGTGTAGCATGGCCGTCACGTCTGCGCAGGTCCGACGGGACGTCTGAGTTGACTTGGCTAGATTCCAGCCGGATGGGCTCAACCCGGACGGCTCAACCTGGATGGGCTCAACCCGGATGGCTCAACCCGGACGGTCAACCTGGATGGCCAACTCGGATGGTCAACCCGGACGGTCAACCTGGATGGTCAACTCGGCCAGGCTCAACCCAGCCAGATTCCAGCCAACCAAGTTCCAGCAAGCCAGGGGGCAATCCCCTGGCAATGTTTTGAAGCGTCGTTTCGCCGTCTTGGGCATACCCGGGGGTCATCCCCCCGATAAACAATGCTACCTGTCGAAGCAGATCTCTTGCTGGGTCCCGATAGCTCTTTAGAGATGGATTGAGAGACGGATGACCAGTCCTATTCCCCCACCGAGGTGTATGCTCTAACTTGGCACGGTTATACTGATCATATCATGCATATGGTGTCTTGCATTGCATAGTTTAGACATCATATACACAATATTCAACACCATGTTCTTAGTTCAGACATCATATATGCGAATGCCCTCTGCTTAGTATATAAACCACATATGTGAATTAAATCATGCAATCCTGATTACTTATAGATAACATGTATGTGAATTATGTCATGCGAACCTGTTTACTAAAGACATCATATAATTATCTCATGCCATCCTGTTTAGTTAGTCATCATATCTTTGAATTATGTCATGTTATGCTATCCAGTTTAGATAGACATCATATATGTAAAATTATGTCATGCTATCCTTTTTAGTTAAACAATATACATGTCATCTATTTCATGCCCTCTTTTTTCCACACTATCTATTGCATCTGTCTCTCATACAAGGTCTGTACATTCAACTATGTTTCCTGTTTATCAGCCATTTGAATTGGAGCGGGTGATGGCAGTATCTAGCGGAGTAAAAACATGGTCTTCAAATAAAACAGTGCTACCTCTTGGTGGAGATAGCACCCCGGTTGTACATGCACAAGAACCAGCCCTACCACACATAACCCAGACTCTCGCAGATTGTACCCCTACTGCGATGGACAGAGAACCAGCTTCATCCAATCTAACCCCAACCCCAGCAGATAGTAACCCAGTTCCTGTTGACACAGCACCATCTCCACCACAGAGCTCCCAAACAAGAGCAGTTAGTAAGGCAGCTCCAGTGCCCAAAGCGCCAGTACTACCACGGCGAACCCCAACTCCACCAGTTAGTACACCTATTCCTGTGGAGGAAGCACAACCAGCCATTTGTAGTTTAGCATCTATCACATTTGATGTTGTTAAATCCTTTGTGCGTATCTTCCCATCATGGAAATATTATACTGAAGATGAAGGAAAATGCCAGTTGCAGGTGTTCGTCCAGGAGTTATGTGTAAGTAATGTTATTCATGGCAATTACTTTGTTTTGTCCCATACATTCTACCTCCATGATGGTTATAATACAGAAAAATTTCCCATTTTTCTATATAGAGAAGGACCGATTTGGAAACTCAGGATGAGGTAACCTGTGCTAATACCTCTGCTATCTTCAAGAATGCTTGGTGGCAGTATCGGAATTACCTGAAGAAAATGTACTTCACTAGCAAAGAAACTCATCAAATTCCCTTATGTTCTCCTGAGACACATTTACGGGACGATCACTGGGAACGCCTTGTTCTGTACTGGTCCCGAACCAAGAATGTGGTAAGGTCTATGAGCTCATTTTTTATTTTTAAGTACTATATGCATGCGTCTTACTGTACTATGTTCGTGTAGAACAAGTGCTTAAACTTGAAGAACAACTGTTCTCATTTAAGATTCCATTGCTATCGTGCATACTGCTTTGCTCTTGTATCACTGTATTTACTCATACAAACTTATTTTAAAATTGAAGGATCCAATCGAAACTCCAATGGCACAACAGGTATGTTTAAGCATGTTTCTTTAACAGGTTTGCTCTCATAAATAGCTCTATTGATTTCAATTTCAATTGTGTATACAGTTGACTTCTCATATCATGCACATTACCAGCATCACAACAGAGCCAATAGTGTTGTTTTACATGTAGACCCGTGGTACCCATCTGAAATCTTGTTGTGCCGTGTAGTATCCCATGTTTTGTATTCTTTCAATGCTGCTTTGTCTTGAACTGATATGATTTGAACCGTGTCTCTATTTTGATTTCGCAAGACAATGTAGTGACCATAGGACATAGATATATGTTTGTTTGATGCTTTTATTATGTACTACTTGGCAATAGAAGACTTGGTAGTTTAATCCTGTCCACCTTACTGATGAACTGGTTCACCGAAATGAGTTTCATATACTACATGCTAAACTTGTTATGTGTCTACTTGTTTCATCTTTTAGAATGCTGACAGAATATTGGGGAAGAGTGCCTTATTAAGCAATGGTAAAGGAAGTAATGCAGATAAGGTTCTGGATAGTGAGACATCCTTGTTGGTCTCCAACAAAGCTGATAAAACAGCTAAGGAAAACTATCTTGAAGATAGTGAGACAACCCCAAAGTCCTGTCTTGGTGTAGTGTTCGAGTTACTGGCCACTACCGCTGGCACAAGCTATTCGAACTCACTGTCTGAATTAGTTCATTTTCTTGAGTCTCAATTACAAGCTGAAAGACATCGATCAGTTGTGCTGCGACAAGAAGCCGAAGGACTGCGAAAGTCCCTGGAGAATTCAGATGCATACTTTCTGGTGCAACAGCAAGCGTTGGAGGATTTTAGCGCCAAACAGGAGAAAGCTAATAAGCTTGCTAAACTTATTGCCAGCATGGTGGATACCCAGGATAACGTTTCTTGAGCTCTTGTGAAATTGTTTCAGTTATGGACTTGTTTTGCTGCCGCGTTTATTTGCACTGGTGGCCAATTTAGACGGCCAGTGTATGTAATATGCTGCTTTGTTCCCTATATTTGCACTGGTGGCGAACTTTGATGCCCAGTGGATGTAATATGTGTAATAGCCGTAATATCCTAGTGTTAGTTGCTTGCTTATTTATTTCCTTATTGTCTTGTTTATTAGTTGTTTGCTTGTAGTCACTGCAGTTCTTTTTCCGCGTTTTTCTAGTGGCCACAATAACCTATTTTTATAACTATGCCACAATAACCATGGCAACACACGGACCGTTGTAACCATGGTCCTGATACATGTTGTAGTGACCATGGGCTTCCTATGGGCCGTAGGATCCATGGGCCTTCTACGTGCCATATACTCGTTTGGCCAAACATGGGCCGTAATATTTGTGGACTAATGATGGTCCGCAAAATGGGCCGTAAACGGGCTAGACTGGAAATCGTCTGTTTATGGACCGACCATAATGGGCCGTTAATAGGTCGTATTTGATGACGGTATGAGAACAGCCTAACAGGTTAATGGGCCACAAACGGGCCGACTGTAACCACGGGCTGAATTTGGCCCACAAGCGGAACCGGCCAGTAACAGGCCATAAGTAACCGAATTCTGGAAATGAGCCAGAGAATAAATGGGCCCTTAGAAGGCCAGAAGTTAACACGGGCTGGAAACGGCCAACGAAATAATGGGCCGTTAATGGGTATAAAGCGATACACTGTTCATTATGAGCCAGTTTCACCTCACGCCTTTAATGGGCCCAGCGTTACAAAGGGCCTCGTATGGGCCGAATGACGCCATGGGCCATACATGGGCCGGAAGTTACAACGGGCTAGAATCATATTGGACGGCCCAGATGATGCTACTGGGCCTAATTCGGATAGGCCGTAAAGGGTCGTGAGTTAGCGGGCTATAAATGGGCTATATGCGAACAGGCCGTTAACAGGCTTTTCGTGGGCCGGCCCGCTACCTTTTGACCAAGTCAAACGGGCCGGCCATTTCACCGGAATGGGCCTCTGTTGGGCCATGCCACGTGTTGACGTATCATAGGCGCCTTCGGTCCAATGAGTGGATGACATCTGTCCCAACGGTGAGCCAACACGTGGTTCCTCCGGCCATTGAGAATTTTACATGTGGAAAATTCCCATTGGTCCAGGCTGTTAACGGGTTATCGGATTCAAACCGAAACCCGATAGCTTAACGGCGACCCGTTACGGTGGATGCCACATGTCGGTTACCCTTGACGAAAGCACTTCCATGACTCGCCATTTATCATCATGGAAGTGGACACTTCCGTGATGATAATTTTTGTATTGTCATGGAACACTTCTACGACAGCACAGGTATGACTATCTTGATTCTGTCATAAAATCGTCATGGATGTACATGCATGACAGAAAACATGACCTACTATGACAAAAAAGTATCATCACGGAAGTGTATTTTTTTTGTAGTGACATGAATAGATCTTGTCTACATCATGCCATGGTTCTTATTGCATTACTCCATTTCTTCATGAACTTAATACACTAGATGCATGCTGGATAGCGGTCGATGTGTGGAGTAATAGTAGTAGATGCAGGCAGGTGTCAGTCTACTAATCTTGGACGTGATGCCTATATACATGATCATTGCCTTGGATATCGTGATGATTATTCGCTTTTCTATCAATTGCCCAACAGTAATTTGTTTACCCACCGTATGCTATTTTCTTGAGAGAAGCCTCTAGTGAAATCTACGGCCCCCGAGTCTATTTTCCTATCATATTAAAACCAAAAATACCTTGCTACAATTTTCCTTTATTTATTTTATTTTGTGTTTTTGTTATATCTATTTATAGAATCTCAATCTATTTAATCATTCTCAATACCGAGGAGGGATTGACAATGCCTCTTACGCGTTGGGTTGCAAGTATTTGTTATTTGTGTGCAGGTGCTATTTACATAGTGTGGGTGGATCGTCCTACTGGATTGATAACCTTGGTTTCATAACTGCGGGAAATACTTACCGTTGTTCTGTTGCATCATCCTCTCCTCTTCGGGGAAATACCAACGCAGATACAAGCAATCATTAGTCCTCACCGCTTCTTCTTTGCACACAAGTACAAAGGGAAGAACACTCGATGGGCTCTCGCTCACATCCCTCAAATCTCTTTTGGTGGCCAAGTGGACTAGGTTCTTGTCTCTCATCGTGGAGTCACTCAATTTTGGCTTGTGGCACTCACTCTCTTTTTGGTGGTTCACTCTCTCACTAGTCTCTCCATGATGTTTTGAAGCTTGCTTGTCGGTGATCACTTGACTTGGTGACATTGGTCATAGCATGTACTCCTTGCCCTTCATTTTGAACCTATAGTGATTAGTTTTTCCACTGTGGATGACGCCACAGTCGAATTACCAAGTGTCAGATTCAGGGCTCCGCAGACCCACAAAGGTTCGAACTCTGGGGCGTGTGCGAAGAACTCAACCTCTCGAGCCTACCAACTCGTCACCCCATAGCCTAGCTTTGCCGGATTGGCATGAGCGGGGGAGAAGATGAACACAGCAGTTTACCTAGGTTCGGGCCACCTTACGGTGTAAAACCCTACTCCTGCTTTGTGGTGGATTGGCCTCACGAAGAGGTTTGAGGATGAACTAGTACAGTGGATGAGTTGCCTCGCGAGGGCTCGGGGGGTGAGAGATAAGTCGACCGCCCAGATCGGATCGGATCCCTCTCTATGGTGGTGGCTAACCTATATTTATAGTGGCCTTGGTCCTCTTCCCCGAAATGTAGGCGGGAAGGGATCCCACAGTGGCCAATTTGAAAGCGGACAAGTAGTACATCTTATCCTGACGAAAGCTGGTCTTCGGCTGCAAAGCTTCTGGTCGTGACACAGTAGTGGGCTCGACGATGACATCCGTCCTGTCGATTGTGGTCTTGGTCTTGTAGCACCGGAATGGAAACCTTTGGAAGATTCCTCGGGAACCCACGCCTGTCCTTGCCTCCTTAGCACCAAAGAGGAAACTACCCCCTCTGCGCCCGCTGGCGCCCGCCTAGCCTTGGTCGTCATGGCTTGCGTCATCGTCGCCTCGTGAGGTTGGGTACCTGCATAGAAAACTCCGCTCCTCGGGAGGCCGCTCCCTTTGGAGGTCTTGGTGTCATCCGCCTCGCGAGGCCAGGGGGCCCTCGCGAGGGTCTTGTCTTGGCAGTCTTGTAGATGGGCCGTACCAGGCCGTTGAGCGAGCCACGCTGTGGGCCGCAGGCAGGCAAGTCTGGGTACCCTAGTTCCCAGAACGCCAACAGTAGCCCCCGGGCCCAAGGCGCGCTCGGGCTTGGCTTCGAGGCGAAGCCAAGGGGCAAGGGCGAAGCGCCGCGGGCCCCAATCGCCTGCGGGCCAGGCTGACGCGTGGCGATTGACAGGACGCGGACGCGGACGCCTCCGCTCCCCTAGGCCGCCTCGGCAACCGCCCTGACTTGACAACTGCCTGGCGCATGCAGCAAGGCTACCATTACTCAGAACATGGAGGGTCGCCGGTTAGCCTTCCTCTGCCTATAAAAGGGCAGGGGAGGCGAATCCCCCAACCCGTCTTCATCTTATTGCTTCTCGCCCCTTCTCCATCTCTGTCACGTCGCCACCTTGCTGAAGCGTCCATGGCGCCAATTAGGAAGTTCTCGGCCGAAGAGAAAGGCAAGGCCCCGTGGGATGAAACGGAGTTGCTCCCGCCGAAGAAGAGACGTCATCGCCCGCGCAAGGCCTTCGCAGCGCCCACAGCTATCCAAACCTGGTGCGAGCGCGCTCCGTCGGGTTCCCCCGTCGGTGCAAGCGTTCGCACATAGGACCCCGCTTGCGGGAGCAACCGCGGGAGCCGCAGAGGATGAAGCCAGGAAGGAGAGCAAGCGACGGCTGCGCGACCACCTCGCCCGCGGGCCCATGCCGATGGCACGGCCCGCGAGTTCGTGGTGTGGGCGGCGATGCCGCTGCGCACATGGATCCAGCTCCCGCGATCCTTGGCAGGGGAGATACCGCCGAGGGGGGCCGTCGAGTTGTGGCTGCAGCATGACGGCTGCTGTGGCCAAGCCTCGCAGGCAGACGTTGAGGCCACCTGCTCCGGTGACGACTTCATGACCCGGTGATGGGGAGCGATCGCCCGTACCTGCAACTCAGAGGGGAGGCACGCCCTCTACTTCGAGTACGACGGGGCATCGACGCTCTTCTTCAAGGTCTTCGGAGAGAACGGCGAGCGCCTGGAATGCTGTACTGGGGGCGGCAACCGCGTCGGCGACCCTCTTCCTGGGAGGCGAGGTGGCGAGGCCCCTGGCGATGAACTTGCCCTTGGCCTTGTCCGTGACACCTCCAGTAGAGGTGGTACCTCCCTCGGAGAGATCTCGAGTGATGATGACTACACTGAGCCACCGCGCCCGGGCCTAGGAAGGAAACACGGGGCCAGGGCCTGCACCTCCTGAGTAGCGGCCCTCTCCGGCCTTTTATTTTGCTTTGCTTCCTGTATCAAAACCATGAAATGCCCCGAGAGGGCGCATAAGAACTGTGGCGCATGCGCCTTTATTTTAACGTTTCCGGCTTATGCTCTTGTTCGCGCTCATGTTTCCCAATTAGGCATTGGTCCCCTTTTTGATCTCGCGATAGTGTGTTGCTCTGCGTCGACAGGACCTAGTCCCCAGGCGAGCATCAGCTGTCACTGGTATGCCAGGTCACGATGCCGTGTGCAAGGCCAGGAGGTGAGCGGCCCGAGGTCCGGTGAGAGCCCCTGAGGTGCGATGCTCATGAGGTCCCCCTTGGCGCCCAAGCGACTATTGAAAGATGAAAAAAAAGGGGGGCCCTTGCCCGAGCAGGGTCGTGAAAGAATGAAACTCCAGCGGCAAGGCTCACGCTGGTGTGCGCAAGATAACTTAGCTTAGCGAGGTTGCAGTTCACGGCGGTTCCTTCGCTGCGGAGGCGAGCTTCCTTGGGGCTCGCGACCCTATGCGTGTTCCCTGTTCCGCAATAAATTAGAAGGAAAACCCCGCTAGAGGCGCGTGAGGGGGCTGACGCCCATTATATTCCAAAGAGCAAATTATTAAATGCTGGCATCGACGGGCCACACCCTTCCCCCTACGTTCCCCCACGAGGCTGGCGGTTCCCCTCCCTTTGCTCATTATAACGCTCTACATCCTCAGGTCCCGGCCCTCGGGCGGAGCTCAGCCGCCGCTGGTATGCGAGGTCGCGATGCCGTGGTCAAGGCCAGGGGTGAGGGCTCAAGAGACAGTTGGAGCCCCTGAGGCACGATGCTCAGGAGCCCCCCTTTTAACTTGCAAGCGATTCGCGCAAAAGAGGAACTGCTCACTCCGCGGGAGTGCTGGGTAAGGGCTGTACCCAGTAGCACGCGGAATTCAGAGCAACTTTACTTAGCCTTCTGCAAAATGTCGAGGCTGGGATGCCATGACCGCGAGGCCCTTCCTTCTAGAGTCCCTACGGGTTAGTTAGTCACAGAACACAAGGGGTGACGCGCGTTTACTGATCTGCTCGCGGTCGTTCCATGAGAAGACGAAGGCACTAAGGGCTTGGTGAGGTGACGTGCACGGGGCCGGCCCATGAGCCAGGGCTCAGTCCCTTAGATTTATCAGCGCTGCAGGGACGGACCCGAGCACAGGCGTCGTGCTAGTGGCTCCCTCGCATGGGACGTTCAAGAGGAGAGCTGCCAACGTGCGAGGCCCATAGGGGTGACTCCGGAGGCAATGCGTGATCAGACGCAAGGTCAATGGCCAAAATAGCTCGCGAAACATAACCAATCCAGGGTACATGAACTGAAGCAGTATGACTGGGGGAAGTGGTCCCTGACAGCTTGAGGACAATGTAGCCCGAGGGGCGCCCTCAACTGAGCAAACCAAAAAGTCACCTGGCACCGGTGTTGTAGAAGCGTCGAGGTAGCTGAAGACACGTGCCGCGAAAATCGTTCCTCAAGAGTCGGCCGGCTCCTAGGGCCCGGAAGGCTTGTGAGGCCCGACATGACCGCCAGGTGCCTGGCCTCGTGAGGCATGCTACACGAGGCGCTGGTACGCGGCGCCCATGTTCAGCAGGCCGAAAGGCATGCAGACATAGTTGCAGGGGTAGCCCCCACTCCGGCTGACGCGGGACGGCCAAAAGAGGCCCTGCGACGCAGCCCTGTTGAGGCCTGGAATGTTGACGCAGACGCGTAGCTCGCCACCCATGTCGGGGGGCGGGGCTGCACCCAGTGGTGCGGGGCGACACTCGCCACGCATGGCTCATGCCTCCTGAAGCTCTTCGATTGCCTTTGTGATGAATTCTCGCGCGCCTAGCACCTCGCGCCTTGCATCCTGCTCATGGGGGGGCGCGCCAAGGCATGCCTCCAAGTGGTGCCCAAATGCCTCCCTCGTCGCGCTGGTCGGGTCAGAGGCCCTCCAGACGAGAGCCCCCGAGCCCGTCCTGAGGGGGGCGTTGGGCGCGCCTTCCTATACGAGAGGGAAGGGCACCCCAGGAGCGGGCGCGGGGCCTGAGGCACCATCGGCAGGCGCCCCAGCCTCTTGATGACCCTTGAGGAGGAGCTACTTCTTCTTCTTGGGGATGGCCTCAGGAGGCAGGATGGCGCCTTCGTCGTCAGAGTTCTCGACCGCCGCAGCCTGGTAGGCGCGCTCAAGGGAGCACACCACATCCTTTTCGTCGCAGGCAACCGTGATGATGCCGCCACACCTTGGCATCTTGAGGACGTTGTAGCCATGGTGGGTTGCTGCCATGAACTTGGCAAGGGCCGGATACCCTAGGATGGCGCTGTATGGGAGGCTGATGTGGGCGATGTCGAAGTCGATGAGCTCGATGTGATAGTTGTCGCGCTTGTTGAAGGTGACTGGGAGGCGTACCTGCCCCAGGGGGACGGTGGATCCATCGGTCACCCCTGAGAAAGGCTTGGTGGGCAGGAGCTAGTCATAGGGCACTTGGAGCGTCTCAAATGTCTCGACAAAGAGAACATTGAGCCCTGCGCCATCGTCGATGAGGGTTTTGGTGACGAGGACGTTGCTGGCGTGCAGAGCATCGGGAGCGCGCCAGCGGCGACGGAGCACTTGAGCTGGTCCTTGGAGTCAAAGGTGATGGCGTGCTTCGACCACCTGAGAGGGCGCGTCGCCTCAAGCTTTGGGAGGGCCGCGTTCACCTCGCGAGAGAACTGCTTGAAGATGCGATGTGAAGCGGGGGCCTGAGCACCACCCAGGATGCATGCAATCGCCCGAGGCTCCTAGAAGCCCCCAGCCCCATCATCCTGTCGATTGTCATCGTTTCTCCTTGTCGGCGGCGGCAGCGGAGGAAGGCCGGCATTGCCCTGAGGGCTGTCCTCGTGAGGCTGGTCTCTCCAAGAACCATCACGAGCCTGACCCTGCTAGTGGTCCTCGCGAGACTGATCACGCCAGTCCTAACGAGGGTCGTGGTTGTCCCAGCGGCCTCCGCCATGGCCTCCTCCACGGCCGTAGCCACGGTCGTCGTGCTCGGGGCGACGGCCGAGGCGCCCATCATGGAGCGCCCTGAGCTCCCGGCAATCATTGGTGTTGTGGCTGTGAATGTTGAGGAAGATGCAGAATGGGCGGTTGCCCCTTGGAGGCTCATCGTGGTCACGGCCGCACTTCATCTCAGGCTTGGCCGCGAGCACAGTGGGGCCCTTGTGCTTTGCCTCCTTGGACCTGGCCTTCTAATCTTCAGGATCGGCCTCGGAAAGCTCCAGGAGGGAGAGGCGGCCTTCCTCAGCCCTTGCGCACTTGTTCGCCAGGTTGAACATCTTCAGGGCTGAGCACAGGTCCTCGTGAATGGCGAGTTCCTCCTTCATCTTGACATCTCGGATGCCATCAGTGAACACTGAGATGATGGCCTCGTCCGACGCCTTCAGGATCTTGAGGCGAACATTCGTGAAGCGCTGTATGTACTTGTGCAGGGTCTCGCCCGGCTGCTGCTTCACGCGCCGCAGGTCGCCCACTGCAGCTGCGCGGTCCTGGGTGCCCTGGAAGTTGGTGATGAAGCGCTCGCGGAGCTCGTCCCAGGAGGAAATCGACCCCTCCGGGAGGTTCAGAACCCAAGAGCACGCGCCGTCCTTGAGGGCCATGGGGAACCAGTTCACCATAACCTTCTCATCACCGCTCGCCGCTTCGATGCTCAGTGCGTAGAGTTGGAGGAACTCCACGGGGTCGGGGGTGCCATCATAGCGCGGAGACAGGTCTGGCTTGAACTTGCTGGGCCAAACGATGCGGCGCAGCTCCGGGGTGAAGGCGCAGCAGCCCGCCGCGCTTGGGGGCGCAACGCCCACGGGAGGAGCTCGGTCTGGACGCCCACGCACCACAGGCTCTGGCAGCGCGGGGTCTTGGTGCTGGCGCTGAGGCGCTGGGAGCACGCGCGCATCGGCCTGCGGTCGCTGCACCACCTGGCAGCTTGCTTCATCCCTCGATGGCACTTCGCGCCGTGGGTCGCGCAAGGGCGCGTCACGCCTGGGTTCCGGGTCAGCGTCGTGCCGAGGAGGTGGAGGAGGCGCGCCGTGGGCCACGTCACCCACCTGGGATGGTGGGGAGGCAGCGAGCGGGACGGCGCAGGGGCCTCATCGGCGGCGTTGACGAGCTCAGCAATGCGGCCAAGCCAGTCCTCGTAGAGGTCGTTGGCGGGGCGGTAACGCAGAAGCTCGCGCGCCATGAGCAATGCAGCCTGCACGTTTGCCAGCCCACGGCGAGCATGGGAGGATGACGCCGTGGCGGGAGTAGGCGACGGGGTGGCGGTGCGGCCATCACGCCGCATGGAAGGCAGAAGCGACGAGTCTTTCTGCTCATGATCCACAGGGTCAGTGGCAGCATTGGCTGAGGGGGATGCATAGCGGCGAGGAGCACCGTTGCCCACGGGTGCCGTCTGGGCGACACGAGCGGCCCGGCGCTCGGCACGGACACGGCGTGCGTCGGCCATGGGAGCGACGGAGTAGAAGCGAAGCGGAGGTGGAAGAAGGACTTTGACACGCCCCTACCTGGCGCACCAAATGTCGGATTCAGGGCTTCGCAGACCGACAAAGGTTCGAACTATGGGGCATGTGCGAAGAACTCAACCTCTCGAGCCTACCAACTCGTTGCCCCATAGCCTAGCTTTTCTGAATTCGCGTGAGCGGGGGAGACGATGAACACAGCAGTTTACCCAGGTTCGGGCCACCTTGCGGTGTAAAACCCTACTCCTGCTTTGTGGTGGATTGGCCTCACGAAGAGGTTTGAGGATGAACTAGTACAGTGGATGAGATGCCTCGTGAGGGCTTGGGGGGTGAGAGATGAGTCGACCGCCTGGATCGGATCGGATCCCTCTCTACGGTGGTGGCTAACCTATATTTATAATGGCCTTGGTCCTCTTCCTCGAAATGTAGGCGGGAAGGGATCCCAAAGTGGCCAATTTGAAAGGGGACAAGTAGTACATCTTATCCTGACGAAAGGTGGTCTTCGCCTGCAAAGCTTCTGGTCATGACGCAGCAGTGGGCTCGGCGATGACATCCGTCCTATCGATCATGGTCTTGGTCTTGTAGCACCGAAATGGAAACCATTGGCAGATTCCTCGGGACCCACTGTCGGGGCCGGGACACAAAATCCCAAAAATTAACCCCTCATGTCATCACCAGCCCAGGATTACTATTACTGGTGGACACGTCCTTGTTACAGATTACCAAGTTCTTACAAGAATTGGATACAAGACCATAAAGGTTTAATGATACAACAGTGATTCCAGTGGTGGATGACGGAAATGACTCGTGGTTCTCCAACGTCGATGGGGCTCCATTCCCACAGGAACAGCTGACCCGGATAATTCCTATCCCGCATGGCTGCCATCCTAGGCTCCGCACGGACGTCGCTTGGGTACTCCTCGTAGAACTCCTGACCTGGCCAAGTAAATAGCCAGGGACAAGCCTGTGAGTACATTTGAATGTACTCGCAAACATCATGAACAAAAGATATACCGAATGCAGCAGATAAAAATATATGATCATGATGAGCCAAACTATATGCATATGCTCATGCTGACTGAAATTTAAGTCATGACAATAAATGATATGAACGTGAGCATAGCATCTTATTCATACTCAAACTTATTAGAAATAAAGCAAATGAATGCCACGGGTAGTCTAGCCAGCCCAAGTGACATTCAGCAAAATAAAAGAAATGCCAATCGGGTGTCCACAAGAGTAGTGGCGGGACCGCCTGTAAACTCGAGGGACATCACGAAGAGGTCTTGAAGAGAAATGCGAGTCGGGTGTCAAGTGACACCACGGTCGGACTTGAAGAGAAATGCCAGTCGGGTGTCAAGTGACGCCACGGTCGGACTTGAAGAGAAATGCCAATCGGGTGTCCACAAGAGTAGTGGCGGGATAAACCGCCTGTTAACTTGAGAGACGCCACGAGAGGTCTTGAAAATAAAACTGAGTGCCCGGGGTAGTCTAGCCAGCCCCTAAGACACTTAGGTAATACAAAATAAGAGAAATGGGTTAGTCCTCAATAATATGCATAACCATAATAATATTAACATGCATAAAATATTCATGGTAGCATCAGGGTGACAACAATTATCCTGCAAAATAATTCAGGCTCAATTTAATTATTTTCCTCCGAAGATCGACACTAAGACCGACACTTGATTAACCTAGACTGTAGCCCTTAACCGTGGACACGGCTATTCGAATAGGTTTAAACTCTGCAGAGGGTGTACTCTTTACCCACAAGTAAAGGATTTCTTTAGTCAGTACCGTGACACTGACTAATTCCCATTACGGTCTTTGGGTTGAAAACACACCTGACCAGCACACACCAGATTAACTTTCCGGATGCCAGGAATCACCCAAAACATCGTTCAAGAAAAACTTTAAGACGGAGAGACCAACGTCCTGCATGGGATCACTATTCATACACGCGGATTACAAGGGGTGCCCCCCTCTCAGTCACAACTGGAAACACCCATGCCCCCTGACCCGATGACAGGATTTAGTCCACCAACATGGAAACCCTCATCGTAGCCCTCTATGTGGTGTGTGCACGGAAAGGGGTTTAACAACTTACTGAACCGTACCCCACCTGTGGCAGGGACAAGTGGCAGCACGAATCAAGTATGGGGGTTACCGGAACAAGACTCGATCTACGGTCGACTCAGGAGGCTCAAATATTTCCTACAGTGATTAGCACAACATATTTCTTTGGTGGCCCCCAACAGGGTCACCATCTGGCATGTCCCAACATGCCCTTATGATTCATTCTCGTCTCAATGAGATTTCAGTCTCACGGTCACTTTTCTTGTGACTGATTCTTTCCTGCAATTTAGTCAGGACCAACATGGCAGATGTGACATGTGAAAATAACCATGCTCACACATAATTCATGCTTAAACAGAGACAAAATATTGTCAAGGGATCTATCATGCAAAAATAGCCATATGCCAGTTTTATTTGAATTCAACATATTCATGATGCAATTATCCTCGCAAACAAACAACTGTGCAATTCACCATATCAAGTGTTCAAGATGCTTGCCATGAGCATGCAGAAATATTGGGTGTACTCCAAAGTTTGAGAATTTTATCTTCCCTCCATTTCCTATTTTCAAAAGTATTGAAATCACCACATAATCCAAAAACAGTACCAAAAATTGCTTCAAATATTTTTTTTATAAATACCAAAATAAACTAGATGAAAAATAAAAAAATAACAGAAAAAGAATCAGTTTATTTGGAGTTCATATGATTATACTAGAGATTTCTAAGCTGAAATAAATAAGGAAAAAGGTTATTTAATAAATCCAACAGAGACTAGATTCAGGAAAAATGTTCACCCTATTTAAATTAATAGGGCATGAATTTAGGAGTATGTATAAATTTGAATCCTCCAATTTGTCTTTGGAAATATTGCTGTGGAATTTAATAGAGAGTTGCTGGTAAAAGAAAAGAGAGAAGGGCAAAAGTGCGCCTGAGTGCGATTTAGTCGCCTGGCATCACTACGAGAGGTCGTCGACGTCGAAGGCGTACTCCAAGTAATACGCTTTCTCGTGGGAAACACGTATACGCGCCGATGTGCTACCTCTCATACTGCTTCGGCGATGACTTATGAGTCACTGACGGTGGGCCCCGCCTGGCCCACCGGTCAGGTTTGACTGGTCGCCTTCTTCATTTCTCCCGCGGTAGAACAGAGCGGGGTTCCGGCGACCGGCGCCGGCGAACGGCGGCGCAACTCGAGGTGCCGAGCTCATGAGCGTGCTCTACTCTCCGAGGCGAGTCCAGAGAGCTGTGCCTCGTCCATCAGAGACCATCGAGTCGCCGGCGGTGAGCTCCGTAGCGGATGGCGGCATCAGCCAAATTGGGGATTTTGCCCCTTGAGTTCCTCTGGTGGAATTGGGGTGCGGGATGGATTCGCAGGGTCATGACGGATCTTCTGGTGCCGAGAGTGGAGGAGGGGAAGCTCTGATTGAGTCGGATTTAGCCGGAGATGGCGGCGGCCGAAGTTGCCAGAGTTGGAGAAGCTGACCATCTCCGGTCGTTTGGCTACCCGTGGTGGTTTACAGAGGAGGGAAGGAGTGATGCTGATGATCTAGAGCAGCTCGGGTGGGGTTTTATAGCACGGGGAAGGTCGGTTCCTCTCGGGCTTATCCGACCGAAGACGACGGCGGCCATTAATGGAGGATAAGGGCGGTGGCGAGGTTGGTGGTGGACGGCGAGGTTGGTGAGGACGGTGGTGTCCCTCAGTAATAGCGGGGCGAGTTGGTGGTTGGGGATTGGGCCAGGTACCCCCAGGCGGTGCCGTGCCCGAGCGGCGGACGGCGCAGGTCGGCGGGGTCGGTGGTGGCCAGTGCTAGGCGACGCGGGGAGGTGTCGGCGGGCTACGGGGAGGTTGGAGTGATCCAGAGAAGAACCAGGACGGGAAGGGGGAGCAGCAGAGGGGGTGGCAGGGCTCGTACGCCGGTGAGTGCATCAAGGGCACTCTGGGCACGCACTGGACACGCCGACCAGCTGCTTGATGAAATGCCAGAGGTAGCCACAACGATCTAATAAAGCTGATTTTTAGCATATGGATGCTCCTGGAGATTCTAGAGATGAGGGACATGATGGTTTGGCCATGTGAATAAGTGTTCAAAGTAGTTTAGGAAGGGGCAAAGTTTCTGTCATGCACTTAAGGTGTTCGACAGAATGATAGAGCCAGCTAGGCAACTTTGTTAGGTGGGTAAATTGCCAGGATGGTGTCTCCTTAGATGACACATATGATGGTGAAGTTAGTTTGGAAAGAGGAGAAACTTGCTAGTGCAAGTTTTACTGATATTCATTTCTGGACAGAAAGTTCAGAGGAATATTTGGTGAACTAAAATGATTCCTATGGAGCTAAAATTTTGGACTTAAGGGTTTGGTTGGAAGGACTATAAGTGGGAAAAATTTCAGGATTTTTGGGGCAAGGAAAATTGGGGTTGTAGTAGAAATTCAAATACTGGACAGAATTGAAAAGGGATTGTTTCACTCAAAATTTTCAAAAGACCAAGTTTGGTTTTTACATAAAAGTGATTTATGGGCATCACATGACCTCCCATAATTTTGTCGAATTTAAAAGATTTATTTAAAATAGTTGTAGTGCAACAAAGGCATTTCAGAATTTGAAAATGCTATTAAAAGAATAGTTTTGGGGCAATTTTTATTATGAAAATAATTCTTACTATTATTAAACTAGTAATGAAATGGTTTAAGAAAACTCCCAAAGCCACAATATCATTCTCAAAAATTTCTATATGGAGGGAAGAATTTTGGAAAACAGAAACAGAAAATACCCTGAAAATAACAAAAGACTTAATATAATTCAAAATTTTATTTCTGGCCAAATTTTTATTTAGTAAAAACATGATTAAATTTTTGGGGTGTTACACCCACGCCTGTCCTTGCCTCCTTAGCACCAAAGAGGAAACTGCCCCCTATGCGCCCGCTAGCGCCCGCCTGGCCTTGGTCGTCATGGCTTGCTTCATCGTCACCTCGTGAGGTTGGGTACCTGCATAGAAAACTCTACTCCTCGGGAGGCAGCCTGGGGAGGCCGCTCCCTCTGGAGGTCTTGGTGTCGTCCGCCTCGCGAGGCCAGGGGCCCTCGCGAGGGTCTTGTCTTGGCAGTCTTGTAGATGGGCCGTACCAGGCCGTCGAGCAAGCCACGCTGTGGGCCGCAGGCATGCAAGTCTGGGTACCATAGTTCCCAGAACACTGACACCAAGGTCTTCCTAAGAGGAGATGGCACACAGACATGGGAACCACATCACATTCCAAGGTGTCTTCATATGCGCCGGTCTTGAAGGAAACTTGAACGGTGTGCTCCACTTGAATGGTGCCGGAGTCGCTTAGACATTGGACTTTGTATGGGCGAGGGTGTTTCTTCTTGACCAATTGTAGCTTGGACCATAGTTCCTCACTTGCCAAATTATGGCAATTTCCATCGTCGATGATGACCTTGACGGAACGCCCTTGGATGCCCGCTTTTGTGTGGAAGATGTGGCAATGTTGTTCCTCGTCTTGTGTTGTTGTTGAAGTGTCAAGACCTTGGAGACAACGAGAGCAAGGCTCAGATCATTGTTGCAAAAGACTTGAGTGTCTTCCTCTTCATTCACTTGACGGTGCATGGCCACGTGCTCGAGTGCTTCCCTTTCGTCTTCTCTCATGGAGTTAGGTGCCGTCATCATTGGCGATCAGGTGCGCCATGTGGGGCATTGGTATGTCTTGTGATCACGGCCTTGGCAAGTGGAACCTTGTATTGGACTTGTCTTGGCGAGAGCATCCGATGGAGTAGATGATGAGAAAGTTTTGGACTTGTAGGTGCTTGCCGTTGTACGATTCGAAGATGGCATAGCTTGCTTGGAGCTTGATTTGTCGCCGGTACTTGGTGATGCTCTAGTCAAAGTAGGAGGTGCCGAAGTTGTGGAAGCTTAACTGTATGAGCCGTAGGTCTTGGAAGAGTACTTGGAGTACTTGAAGTCATCTTGCACTTGTCTCTCCGCCTAGGTCGCTTAGTGAACTAGCTCGATTAGGTTTGAATAAGGTTGGAAGTCGACAATCTTTTTTATTGGGTGATAGAGGACGTTCAAGAAGCGTGCCATAGTTTGTTCATCATCTTCCTTGACATTGGCTCGTATCATGGAAATCTCCATTTCTTGGTAATATTCTTCCATCGTCTTCGTGCCTTGCTTGAGAAGTTCCAACTTCTTGAATAGATCACGGCTATAGTGTGTAGGCACGAAGCGAGCTCTCATGACATCCTTCATTTGTGTCCATGTCCTGATGGGTGGTTCGCCTTTCTCCCTTCGTTGCTCGATCACTTGTTCCTACCAAATGAGGACGTAGTCTTGAAACTCGAGGGAGGCCATGGCGATTTATTTTCCTCTTCATAATTGTGAAGACAGAATAACTTGTCAACCTTCAATGCCCATGAGAGATATTCTTAGGGATCGGTGCTTCCAGAGAACTTGGGCATCGTGAACTTGAGCTTTTCGTAGCGTTGTTCTTCATCATAGTGGCGATGGTGATGTCACTCTTGGCGTCGAGGATGGTCTTCAATTTCTCATTTTGCTTGATGTGCTTGACGTGGAGGTCGAGGGATTCATGCCCGGTTCCTTCTTTCTTGTTGTTCCTCAACATGAGCGGATTCGTCTTGTTCCTCTTGGCGATGTGCTTCTTCTTGGCTATTGCGCTCGTGGACGGAACGAGTGCATTCCCGGAGTGCTCGTTGTGCTTCAAGCACTTGTTCCTCACGGCGTTGTTGATCATGTCGTAGTGCATCGCCATCTTGAAGTGCTTGACGTGTGGTTGTCGAGGTTTCTCTTGGTCCATGGCGTCTTATTCTTGACAACGAGGTCAGTCTTGCAAACAATTGCCATGGAATGGGTTGTGATTGTCGTCACGGCGATGTGAACGAGCTCGATGAAGACTTGTGTCGGAAGAAGAGTCTGAAGAGTGTCGACTTGAGTGGAGTCATCTTGAAGAAGATGAAGTCGATGACTTGCGGTTGATGATCATGTGCCAAAATTCTTCCATTTGAGTGGATAGCTTGGCGTCAAGATAATCCCGGTTCCTTGCTTCCGACTGACGTAGGTCAGTGACGAGTTGCTCGATGCGGTCGCACAAAGCTTCACTTTCTTTATGTAGAGCTCGTTGAACGCCAAAAAGATGAGTTTTGGTGACGTAGTTGTGCACTTCATCTTGATTCTTGAAAAGCGGGTTGGCCGAAGTGCTTGGCCTATCCATCATAGTCAAGTGGTGATGAGTAGGAAAATGAGAGAACAATACCAAATTTACCTTTTCTGAAGATTGAGGATGTATCGAGTATCACTCAACGGAATGCTATAATATTAGAATTGGTACCGGGTTTTGTTTCTCACACCTATAAAACTAAAGGCTTATCGTGGAGCTTGGTTAGGATGAGTGGCACAAAATTCAAGCAAGTGTTAGGCAAGATATTGATAATGTTGAAGAGATGCACAAGTGCAAGTGAGACAAATAGATCAGCCCGAAGATATCACTTGGAAACACACACACGAAAGATAAGTGGGATCCGTGCAACCAAGGAATGAGCTCAAAATGTGAAACCACAGAAAATGCTCTTTGTTGCACGGATACTAGAGAGACAATAGCTCAATTGCCCAAATGGGCTAGGTACGCTTGTGCACCTACCTATGAGAGAAACGCGCCGTCTTCAATTCCAATTATGCTATGTGAGTATGGACCAATATGATAGAACTATGCAAAATGGCTCAATGCTATGGCTTACAAGCTCTTTGTGTCTCTTCTTTCCTTAAAAGCTTTTTTTACTTTGTCAAAAGGCTTGATGTTCGAGCCGATATATGAAACTAGGATGTATGATATGCACGGGAGAGACTTATGGCACAATGGTGATAGCAAGATGATTGCACGCACAATGTAGCTATGCGGAATAGGCGTATCACTAAGGTGCACAAAGAGCGTGGCCCGGCAATTCTCAACTCGCTAGTATCGATGGGTAAGTGATGCAAAATGGCTCAAGGCTATCAATGCAATGGCAAGGGATAAGTACAAGATGTCATCGAGGTTACCGTCCTTGCTTACGGTTGGTACAAAGATGAGGTTGTCGTTGTCGATGTTGAAGTCCGAGGCAATGATGAGTAGCGGTGAAGTTGATGTCGAACCCTCCCTAATTAGCTGAAATATCATAGGAAACGGAAATCGTAACTCAAAGTCTCAAAACCAAATGTGTGGTGGCGGAAGTATATGTGTGTGGGCGAAGTGTGGTAATGCGGAAGACAAATGGTGGTGCAAGTGGTGGTAAACTGGACCAAATGGTCTAAGTGCAGCCTCCCAGGTGAGGTCGTGCATGATGACCCACAAGTATAGGGGATCAATCATAGTTCTTCCGATAAGTAAGAGTGTCGAACCCAACGAGGAGCAGAAGGAAATGACAAGCGGTTTTCAGTAAGGTAATATCTGCAAGCACTGAAATTGTAAGTAGCGAGTAGTTTAATAGCAAGATAATTTGTAACGAGCAAGTAACAATAGTAGTAACAAAAGTGCAGCAAGGTAACCCAATCCTTTTGAGGTAAAGGACAGGCAAAACGGTCTCTTATGATAAGCAAAGTGTTCTTGAGGGTACACGTGAATTTCATCTAGTCACTTTCATCATGTTGGTTCCATTCGTGTTCGCTACTTTGATAATTTGGTATGTGAATGGACCGGTGCTTAGGTGCGGTTCTTACTTGAACAAACCTCCTACTTATGATTAACCCCCTCGCAAGCATCCGTAACTACGAGAAAAGTATTAAGAATAAATTCTAACCATAGCATTAAACTTTTGGATCCAATCGGTCCCTTACGGAATAGCGCATAAACTGGGGTTTAAGCTTCTGTCACTCTCGCAACCCATCATCTAATAACTACTCCACAATGCATTCCCTTAGGCCCAAATATGGTGAAGTGTCATGTAGTCGACGTTCACATGACACCACTAAGGGAATCACAACATACATATCATCAAAATATCAAACACATATCAAGTTCACATGATTACTTGCAACATGATTTCTCCCGTGACCTCAAGAACAAAAGTAACTACTCACAAATGATAATCATGCTCAAGATCAGAGGGGTATTAAATAGCATAATGGATCTGAACATATAATCTTCCACCCAATAAACCATATAGTAATCAACTACAAGATGTAATCAACACTACTAGTCACCCACAAGTACCAATCTATAGTTCCGGTACAAAGATTGAACATGGGAGATGAACTAGGGTTTGAGAGGATATGGTGCTGTTGAAGATGTTGATGGAGATTGCCCTCCCCAAGATGGGAGAGTTGTTGGTGATGATGATGACGATGATTTCCCCCTCCGGGAGGGAATTTCCCCCGGCGGAATCGCTCCGCCGGAGGGCAAAAGTGCTCCTGCCCAAGTTCCGCCTCGAGAAGGCGGTGCTTCGTCCAGAAAGTCCTCTCCTTATTTTTTCTAGGTTAAAATGACTTATATACCAGAAGATGGGCACCGGAGGTGGGCTGGGCTGAGCACAACCCACCAGGGCGCGCCTGGGGGGCCTGGTGGCCCTGGTGTCTTGTGCTCACCAGGTGCCCCCCCTCCGGTAGTTATTTCTCCAATATTTCTTATTTATTCCATAAAAATCCTCATGAAGTTTCAGCTCATTTGGAGTTATGCAGAATAGGTAGCCTGACGTAGCTTTTTCAGGTCCAGATTTCCAGCTGCCGGAATTCTCCCTCTTTGTGTATACCTTGCATATTATGAGAGAAAAGGCATTAGAATTACTCCAAAAAGCATTATTATGCATAAAAACATTATAAATAACAGTAGGTAAACATGATGCAAAATGGACGTATCAGTGCGCACGGGGTAAGTTGTGCCTATGTGCACGGGGTCCCATGGACATGGGGTATCGGTGCCCGTGCGCACGAGGTGTTCTGCCTATGCAAGAACAGCCCCAAATCCATGGCTAAAACTCAAAATTCGGAGGAATTGGTCAGTGGTGATGGTGGGGTGGTGGGTAGGGGTAGATCCAGTTGCTAAACAAGAAATTCATGGACGAAATCCAACAAATGCAAAAAAAATTGGTATGGCTATTTTTGTGGGGATTTTTGAATTGGGACAAAAAGCAACTAAATTAGGCTAGAATATGGGGGATAGTGACTCCAAGATGTGAATTAACCTTGCTCATGATACCAAGATGTTGTAGGGTGGAACCCTAAGTGGAGATCTTTTCACACTTGGAGGGAGAAAAGGATGAACAACAAGAACACAAAAGGGAAATTCACTCAAACAAAACCCAATTACACATCCATTAGAATAGCATAGTTGAGATCCACAAGAATGCAAGAACAATCCAAGGAAAACAAGCACAATGATAGAGTTATTCCCAAATCCAAGAGGAGATGAGGTCTTGATGATCTAGAGAGATCCTTCCCTTGAAGGGGTCTTGATATCCACTAGGGATCTCCTCCTAGGAGGTCTTGATCTCCTAGAGGAGTGGTACAAGGAAAAGCTCTCTCTAATGTCTCATAATACTTTGATGACCCTAAAAAATGTCCTAGGCATAGAACATATAGGTAGATGGAGGTAAGGGACGGGTTGGGGGGTAAAACATGGAGTCCCCGGCCGAATCCTATGAGGGTCGTGTGCACGAGGTAAGTGAGGCCCATGCGCATGGGGGTGCCGTGGGCATGGTACATGTCCGTGCGTACGGGGTGCTACAATAGCGAGGCCCATGGACACGTGGTCTGGAGGCTGTGTGCATGGGGGTGCACGTCTTCACTTCCAGTAGGTCTCTGGGAGGCCCATGGGCACGGGGTTGTCTGGGAGCTGCTGCCTTCCTTGTGTAGGTTGTCTCCATCTTCCTTCTGGCCTTGGGGTCCTTCTGTTAGGCCTTTGGTATGTTCCTTAGCTACTTGGTTTAGGTCATCCTCGTACCTAATGACACATAGCACACTTTGGTGAGGTAGCATCCAAGTTCCATCCATATCTATATCAATCTCATAGAGGAGTGAGTTCACCTCGGTTTCGATGGCACGTGCATGAGCTCTTGTCATAGGTCCACGTGGCACTTGATGAGTTGGTCTAGAATCCATGGGGGTGACCGAAGGATGCTCTGCATCAACTGACTTGGGTGAGCTCCCTCCCTCTTCTACAAATTCAGCTATGGGCTTGTCGGGCCGGGGTGGCTCTATGGTGCGGTGTGGGTTGCGCGAGGCCTGCTAGAGGTGGCAAGGGACTTCGGGAAGGGGACAGGGTGCCTCCTGACCCAGATCTAGCCGTCGAGGACACCAATCCTGCCAAGGTGTCGGCTTTGGGGTGGAAGGGAGGTCTTCTGCTCCGTTTGGGTCTGCCACGTCAGTTTGGTGTATCCATGGATGAGGGTGGGTCTCGAATACCATGGCGGCGGCCTAGTTGGTGGAAGCCGGGGTGCTCATGGGCGCAACACGCGGCTTGGGCGCTGTCCGGTCACCATGGCCGTGTGGGTGGCATGTTGACCAAGGTGTGTCGTTCAATGGCGGCGTTGCGGTGGTCCGTAAACCAATCTGATGATGGTGAGTGTTGGCCGGGGTGAAAACCCTCTCTATCTTGCCGGGCTGGCGGCGGCATTCTGCCATTGTCCCCTTCTTGAAGGCGCCGTCACGGCATCTCATTTTTCGTCGTGGTGCTCCGGGGAAACTATAATCCTTGTATTGGGTGGTGGCGACGCTACGGTGTTGTTCCCTTGCTAAAGGTGCCGCCTTGGTGCCCATTGTTCGTCATATATACACGGCTTCTCCTCTTCGTGGTGGCTCAGCCATGGTTGAGGGCCCCGACGACTTCGTAGAAGTTCTTAGTGTTTCATCTGGTGTTTGCTAGGACTTTGTTGGGGAGGTGTTACTGTGTTCAGCGTCCTTGTATCCAGGCTTGGGTGTGTGTGTGTCTGTTTGTATCAGCTGGTTTCGGCTTGTTCGGTGATGGTTGCTCTATATATAAAGCAAGGGGAAACCCTTTTTCGTCAATGATGTTATAGTGATGAACCAAGCTGATTAGCTAACTAAATATGCATGGATATGATAAGAGCTAGCTAGCATGAGTAGATGCATCATGGATCGAAACACCATGATGTGTGGCGTCTTGGTCAAGGCGTGAAAACGCCAAGCTCCTTGGCGTTTCGAGGTGTGCCACGTCAGATGGTCAACGAACGACGACTAGCGTGTGGGCCAAGGGGAAACGCCGCCACTGACCACGTAGTCTCCCATGCAATCCAAACAACGGGGGAGTTGGCATGACAAAAAAAGACCATATTAAAAAATATTTTCCAAACAAGATCAAATCATGATAAAGTTTGTCAAAAAGATCAGAACAGAAATTTTGCCCCGGGTTGGAAGATGTAGGGTGTGTTTGGTGAAAATCTTGAGTTTGCATAGGGACCGAAGCAGTCCAGGTGCGACTTGACAGGGCCATGGCCTCTAATGATTGGCGGACATGTTTCTGCATGCCTAGATGACTCACCTCACATCACCATTATCGAACCACTGACAGCTACTACTGAGGTGTTCACTGGAGCAAAACGGTCGACCATAGAGTTGTTGTCAGTATGAGCTTATGTGGGAAAGGTCCCATTCCCTGGAGGAGATTATAGGACGCGTTTGGTAGGCTGCATACAGCCCAACCAGGCCCGAGCGAGATGAAAATGGGTCGTTTGGTTGCCTGCAAGCAGGCCTGGCTCGCATCGGCATGGAACTTAAAGCACCCAGAGCCTGGCTGGCTGGGAACGCTCGAGTCGGCCGTCTCCAGTGAGCCAGGCTGAGTCGGGCGAAAAACAAAGATGCGGCGTAGGGCGCAGTGCAGGGGGGGTCTGGTCGGAGATGGCGGGAGGGGGAAATCGGCCAAGACGTTATGGCGCAAAATATACCCTCACCAACCCACTTACTCGCTCACCCCTAGCTGTAGGACAAGCCCTCCTATGTTATTGGCACCGGAGGCGACGACTAATACGTCTCCAACGTATCTATAATTTTTTATTGTTCCATGCTATTATATTATCATTCTTGGATGTTTTACAATCATTTTATAGCAACTTTATATCATTTTTTGGGACTAACCTATTGACATAGTGCCCAGTGCCAGTTGTTGTTTTTGCTTGTTTTTTACTTCGCAAAATATCAGTACCAAACGAAGTCCAAATGCCACAAAACTTTTTGGAGATATTTTGGGACTAGAAGACAACTTGGGAGCCAAGGAAGCACCTAGGGGGAGGCCCGTGGGGCCCACAAGACACAAGGGTGCGCCAGAGGCCCCTGGCGCGCACTGATGGGTTGTGGGGCCCACGGGGGTCTCCTCCGCCGCCTCTCAGCTCTATAAATCCTTAGAAATTCCAGAAACCCTAGGGGAGCAGACAAAACACAATTCCAGCAGCCGCAAGTTCCAGAACCACGAGATCCAATCTACACCATCACGGAGGGGTTCATCATCCTCATTGGTGCCTCTCCGATGATGCGTGAGTAGTGCACCATAGACCTACGGGTCCGTAGGCAGTAGCTAGATGGCTTTCTCTCTCTTTTTGATTCTCAATACAATGGTCTCTTGGAGATCTATTTGATGTAATGACTTTTTGCGGTGTGTTTGTTGGGATCCGGTGAAGATCGAGTTTATGATCAGTTTCTATCCATGAATATTATTTGAGTCTTCTTTGATCTCTTATATGCATGATTACTTATAGTCTCGTATTTCTTCTTTGAATCTTTGGTTTAGTTAGGCCAACTAGATCGATTTTTCTTGCCATGGGAAGAGGTGCTTTGTGATGGGTTTGATCTTACGGTGTCCTCACCCAGTGACAGAAGGGGTAGCGAGGCACGTATGTATCGTTTCTATTAAGGATAACAAGATGGGGTCTATTCCTACATGAATAGATCTAGTCTACATCATGTCACCGTTCTTATTGTATTACTCCGTTTCTCCATGAACTTAATACACTAGATGCATGTTGGATAGCGGTCGATGTGTGGAGTAATAGTAGTAGATGCAGAATCATTTCAGTCTACTAATCTTAGACGTGATGCCTATATAATAATCATTGCCTTGGATATCGTCATGATTATTTGATCTTCTATCAATTGCCCAACAGTAATTTGTTTACCCACCGTATGCTATTTTCTTGAGAGAAGCCACTACTGAAATCTACGGCCCCCGGGTCTATCTTTCATCATATTGCTTTCCGATCTATTTTTATTCGCTTTTGTTTTCAGATCTATTATTCCAAAAACCCAAAAATACCTTGCTGCACTTTTTATTTGCATCTTTTTATTTCATGTTTTATTCAGATCTATTTATCCAAACTCATACTATTTAATCTATCTTTTAGCGGATAGGGATTGACAACCCCTTTTACACGTTGGGTTGTGAGGATTTCTTCTTTGTATGCAGGTACCATTTACATAGTGTTACTTGGTTCTCCTACTAGTTCGATAACCTTGGTTTCATTACTGAGGGAAATACCTACCGTAGCTGTACTGCATCATCCCTTACTCTTCGGGGAAATACCGACGCGGATACAAGCAATCAGAAGGAATTTCTGGCGCCGTTGCCGGGGAGACATCATCAACATCTATCAGGTTCCTAATCACAAACCTCATCTCCTTGCAATTTACATTATTTTCCATTTGCCTCTCGTTTTCATCTCCCCCCTTCTAAAACTTTTTTGCAAAAAGCACAAAAATATTTGCCTTTTTATTTGCTTTTTTCGTTTGCCTTATTGTTGTTTGACCTTTTGTTTGCTTGTGTTACCATGTGCCTTTTATTTTCTTGCATCTTCGCTTCCTAAAAATCTATTGATATGGATCCTCATTCACTTGCTAATCTTTTTAAAAGATTCAATTATGATGAACCAATTGCTAGTGAATTGAGTTCATTAGATTATCTCTATGAAGTTTTTCTTGAAATTCATGAATCTGAAAAATTGTGATGAAGTGTTAAAAGAAGAAATTGATAAAGTGATTCATGATGAAAAACAAGATTGCAATGATTTTACTATAAATTTTATTAATGTCAATTGTGCTAATAATATACAAAACCCCAAGCTTGGGGGTGCTAATTTTGCTATGTCCACTACTTATTGCAATGATCATGATTGGGGAGATTCTTCTTATGGTATTGATAATAATGTTTGCAACAATATTGAAAGTGGGTTTGGAAGAGCATCAACTTTAGGTAAAAATAATCCCACATATTTGGAGAGTGTTCAATCTTACGAAATTTTTTATGAAAGTGGGTTTGGAGAGGTCATGACTTTAGTTGATGTTAATCCCACTATCTTGGAAGATTATAAAACTTTTATGCATGTGGATCATGAAGAGAAAATTGTATATGATAGCTATATTGTTGAATTTGATTATGATCCTACATGTAATTATTATGAGAGAGGAAAATATGGTTGTAGAAGTTTTCATGTTACTAATTTACCTCTCGTTATGTTGAGATTGCTATTATTTCTTTCTTCTTCCTTGCATATGCTATATATTTCTTGTCTTGATAATTTGTTTGCTTATAAAATCCATATGCATCAGAAGTATGTTAGACTTAAATGTGTTTGTCACATGTATTATGATGCTCTCTTTGTGTTTCAATTCTTGTCTTTCATACTAGCATCATCAAAATTATTATGCCTAGCTAGGGGCATAAAACGATAGCGCTTGTTGAGAGGCAACCCAATGAATATTTTTTTTGCCTTTTTATTTCTATTCTTGAGTGTTTGCACAATTATTCTACTGTTATGATTGTGTTTTTATGTTTTAATTAGTGTTTGTGCCAAGTAAAGCCTTTGGGATCATGTTGGGTGATAGTTGATTTGATCTTGTTGGAAAACAGAAACTTTCATCTCTAGTAGCAGAATTTTTAAAATTCAAATAAGCGACACAAAATTCTGAATTTTTTACACAGTATTTTTATACAAATTTCTTACATTGTCCTAATTTTTAATAAATTTTTGGGTTACATAAGTATGAGTAAAATTCGCCTCTTTACAGACTGTTCTGTTTTTGACAGATTCTGTTTTCGTTGCATTGTGTGCTTATTTCGATGAATCTATGGATTGTATCGGGGGGTATAAACCATGGTAAAGTTAGAATACAGTAGGTATAATGCAATAATAAAATATGAATGGGTTTGCAATAGTACTTAAAGTGAAGATTGGTTTTCTTATACTAACGGATCTCATGAAGGTTTTGTTAAGTTTTGTGTGATTGAAGTTTTCAAGTTTTGGGTGAGATCACGATGGACGAAGGAATAAGGAGTGTCAAGAGCCTAAGCTTGGGGATGCCCCATGGCACCCCAAGTTAATATTCAAGGAGAACCAAGCAACTAAGCTTGGGGATGCCCGGGAAGGCATCCCCTCTTTCTTCTAACGACCATCGGTATTTTACTTGGAGCTATATTTTTATTCGTCACATATCATGAGTTTTGCTTTGAGCGTCTTGTATTATATGACTCTTTGCTTGTTTTGCTTTTTAGTTTGTCACAAGTATCCTTGCTGGACACACCTATTTGAGGGAGCCAAAATTATGCTATGATTTGTTAGAATTCCTCTATATGCTTCACTTAAATTTTTTGAGCTATGAAATTGCTCTAGTGCTTCACTTATATCTTTTTGAGCATGGTGTGCTTTATTATTTTTGAAGAAATACTCTCATGCTTCACTTAGATTTATTTGAGAGTTACAAAAATTTTGGAGAAATTCTCTCATGCTTCACTTATATTATTTTGAGAGATGAAAAAATTTATGCTCATGTTCTTCACTTAAATTTATCTGAGCTTGTCAAAGCAATGGCAACATATTAAACTAGTCCCAAAGTGATAGATATTCAAGAGGGATATAATAAAAACTTTCATAAAGATCATTGGAAAAATTAAACTTGATTCCTTGTAATAGTTTTGAGATATGATGATAGTAATATGTGAGTCATGTTGGTGAATAATTATGCTTTAGTAAGAATATTGGTGTTAAGGTTTGTGATTCCCTATGCAAGCACGGAAGTCAATAGTTATGCAATGAAATTACATCCTACATGTGGTGCATTATTCGGTGTTAGTTATGCTTAATGCTCGTTCATGAGAATTTTCGTTTCTTGGTTGGTTGCTTCTCAATCTTTTTGCTAGCCTCCACTTGTACTAAGTAGAAATACTACTTGTGCATCCAAAATCCTTAAACCCAGTTTTGTCATATGAGTCCACCATACCTACCTATATGTGGTATTTCTGTGCCGTTCTAAGCAAATTTTTATGTGCCAACTCTAATTTTCAAAATGAATTTCCTTTTTGTGTGCCCGTACCGCTCATGAAGCGGCAGGGGGTGGCCAATATTTTCCATGCTAGATGTTTTATTCTCAAGATGAGTGTTTATTCACTTGTCATTGCACGAGAGTATGACAGTAATAGGGATGCCCAGTCCCGAGATGAAAAAATGAATTTACTTTATGTTGTCAAAGAATAAATTCCTTGGGAAGCGTTGGTATGGACGGTACCCGTGGATACAGCTAGCCATGGAGTGTGAAAGAATGGTGGAAAAAGGAATAAACTTTATTTTATGTTTGGGAACCGCCTATGATATATCTAGCATGGAAAGTGTTGGGAATTACTCGGTCGTTTTTCGTTGACGGGAAAAGCATGCCTCTCAAAATATTTTTATCTCTCAATTTAAGCTTTGAGCTCTGGCACCTCTACAAATCCCTACTTCCCTCTGCGAAGGGCCTATCTATTTACTTTATGCAATTTTATTTTTTATTTGAGTCTCCATCTTGTCTCATAAAGCACCAACTAAGGGGCACTATGATCGTACTTGAGCATTGGATGTACCTAATATTCGAGTGTGCTTCATGAATGGATCAATGATTGAGGATGATGGGCTAGGAATAACTTTCTTTAGTGTTGATATTTTGAAAGACATGATTGCTTGTTGATATGCTTGAGTATTGAAATCTTCATGTCAAATATAGACTATTGCTTTGAACCATATAAAAGCCCAAATGTCCATGCTACAAAAGAAAAGAATATGTGATGAACATGTTAGGCAGCATTCCACATCAAAAATTCTGTTTTTATCATTTACCTACTCGAGGACGAGCAGGAATTAAGCTTGGGGATGCTGATACGTCTCCAACGTATCTATAATTTTTTATTGTTCCATCCTGTTATATTATCATTCTTGGATGTTTTACAATCATTTTATAGAAACTTTATATCATTTTTGGGACTAACATATTGACATAGTGCCCAGTGCCAGTTGCTGTTTTTTGCTTGTTTTTTACTTCGCAGAATATCAGTACCAAACGAAGTCCAAATGCCACGAACCTTTTTGGAGATTTTTTTTGGACCAGAAGACAACTTGGGAGCCAAGGAAGCACCTGGGGGAGGCCCGTGGGGCCCACAAGACACCAGGGCGCGCCTTGATGGGTTGTGGGGCCCACAGGGGTCTCCTCCACCGCCTCTCAGCTCTATAAATCCTCAGAAATTCCAGAAACCCTAGGGGAGCAGACGAAACAGAATTACAGCCGCTGCAAGTTCCAGAACCACGAGATCCAATCTACACCATCATGGAGGGGTTCGTCATCCTCATTGGTGCCTCTCCGATGATGCGTGAGTAGTCCACCATAGACCTACGGGTCCGTAGGCAGTAGCTAGACGGCTTTCTCTCTCTTTTTGATTCTCAATTCAATGGTCTCTTGGAGATCTATTTGATGTAATGACTTTTTGCGGTGTGTTTGTTGGGATCCGATGAAGATCGAGTTTATGATCAGTTTCTATCCATGAATATTATTTGAGTCTTATTTGATCTTTTATATGCATGATTACTTATAGCCTCGTATTTCTTCTTTGAATCTTTGGTTTAGTTAGGCCAACTAGATCGATTTTTCTTACCATGGGAAGAGGTGCTTTGTGATGGGTTCGATCTTACGGTGTCCGCACCCAGTGACAGAGGGAAGTAGATGCAGAATTGCTACATGAATAGATCTTGTCATATTGTAGTGGCAGAACGATGACATATTGTAGTGGCAGAACAATGACATACAGAAGGGGTAGCGAGGCACGTATGTATCGTTGCTATTAAGGATAACAAGATGGGGTATATTCCTACATGAATAGATCTTGTCTACATCATGTCATCGTTCTTATTGCATTACTCTGTTTCTCCATGAAACTTAATACACTAGATGCATGTTCGATAGCGGTCGATGTGTGGAGTAATGGTAGTAGATGCAGAATCGTTTCGGTCTACTAATCTTGGACGTGATACCTATATAATGATCATTGCCTCGGATATCATCATGTTTATTTGATCTTCTATCAATTGCCCAAGAGTAATTTTTTTACCCATCGTATGCTATTTTCTTGAGAGAAGCCACTAGTGACATCTACGGCCCCCGGGTCTATCTTTCATCATATTGTTTTCCAATCTATTTTTATTCGCTTTTGTTTTTAGATCTATTATTCCAAAAACCCAAAAATACCTTCTTGCACTTTTTATTTGCATCTTTTATTTCGTGTTTTATTCAGATCTATTTATCCAAACTCATATTATTTAATCTATCTTTTACCAGAGAGGGATTGACAACCCCTCTTATGCGTTGGGTTGCGAGGATTTGTTCTTTGTGTGCAGGTACCGTTTACATAGTGTTGCTTGGTTCTCCTACTGGTTCGATAACCTTGGTTTCATAACTGAGGGAAGTACCTACCGTAGCTATATTGCATCATCCCTTCCTCTTCGGGGAAATACCGACGCGGATACAAGCAATCAGCGACTCAGATCTGTGGCTGCCACACTCCCCTGCAGTGACAACAGCACTCCTCGGCAGTGGCAGCTGCGTCTTGATACGTCCATTTTGCATCATGTTTTTATGTTGATATTTATTGCATTATGGACTGTTATTTCATATTATGGTACAATACTTATGCCTTTTCTCTCTTATTTCACAAGATTTACATGAAGAGGGAGAATGCCGGCAGCTGGAATTCTGGATCGGAAAGGAGCAAATCTGAGATACCTATTCTGGACAACTCCAAATGTCCTGAAACTTTACGGAGAATTGTTTTGGAATATATATAAAATATTAGGCAAAGAAACAACAGAAGGGGACCCACCAGGTGGCCACAAGACTAGGGGTGCGCCTCCCAAGCTTGTGAGCCCCCTGGCCAGCCCCCGGTGTCCATCTTCTACTGTATGGAGGGTTTTGACCTTGAAAAAATCAAAAGGAAGCTTTCGGGGCGAAGCGCCGCCTTCTCGAGGCAGAACCTGGGCTGAAGCAATCTAGAGCTCCGGCAGAGCGATTCTGCCGGGGAAACTTCCCTCCGGGAGGGGGAAATCAAAGCCATCGTCATCACCATCGATCCTCTCATCGTGGGAGGGTCAATCTTCATCAACATCTTAATCAGCACATCTCCTATCAAACCCTAATTCATCTCTTGTATTCAATCATTGCCTCGCAACCTCAGATTGGTACCTGTGGGTTGCTAGTAGTGTTGATTACTCCTTGTAGTTGATGCTAGTTGGTTTATTTGGTGGAAGATCATATGTTCAGATCCTTAATATATTTATTACCCCTCTGATCATGAACATGAACATACTTTGAGAGTATTTATGTTTGTTCCTAAGGACATGGGAGAAGTCTTGTTATAAGTAATCATGTGAATTTACTATTTGTTCGATATTTTGATGAGATGTATGTTGTCTTTCCTCTAGTGGTGTGATAAACCACAAGTATAGGGGATCGCAATAGTTTTCGAGGGTAGAGTATTCAACCCAAATTTATTGATTCGACACAATGGGAGCCAAAGAATATTCGTGAGTATTAGCAGTTGAGTCGTCAATTCAACCACACCTGAAAGACTTAATATCTGCAGCAAAGTATTTAGTAGCAAAGTAGTATGATAGTAACGGTAACAGTAGCAAAAGTAACAATAGCAATTTTGTAGTGATTGTAACAGCAGCAACAACGAAAGTAACTTAGCAAAGATCAATATGTGAAAAGCTCACAGGCATCGGACCAATGATGGATAATTATGTCGGATGGCATTCATCATGCAACAGTTATAACCTAGGGCAAAACAGAACTAGCTCCAATTCATCAATGTAATGTAGGCATGACTTCTTTAAACAAATACCTGTTTTGAAACACAATTTACCTGTTGAGACTCTTGGAGATCCTCTACCACCCAAGAGTGATCCTGTGTTTGAGCTTAAACAATTACCGGATACTTTGAACTATGCTTATCTTGATGAAAAGAAGATATATCCAGTTATTATTAGTGCTAACCTTTCAGAGCATGAAGAAAAGAGATTATTGAAAACTCTGAGGAAGTACCGTGCGGCTATTGGATATACTCTTGATGATCTTAAGGGCATTATTCCCACTCTATGTCAGCATAAAATTAATATGGAACCTGATGCTAAGCCAGTTGTTGATCACCAGCGATGGTTAAATCCAAAAATGAAAGAAGTGGTAAGAAATGAAATATTAAAGCTTCTAGAAGCAGGTATAATCTATCCTATAGCTGATAGTAGATGGGTAAGTCATGTTTATTGTGTCCCTAAAAAGGGAGGTATTACTGTTGTTCCTAATGATAAAAATGAACTTATCCCACAAAGAATTGTCACAGGTTATAGAATGGTAATTGATTTTAGAAAATTAAACAAAGCTACTAGGAAAGATCATTATCCTCTACCTTTCATTGATCAAATGCTAGAGAGATTATCAAAACATACACAATTTTACTTTCTAGATGGATACTCTGGTTTCTCCCAAATACCTGTGTCACAAGAGGATCAAGAAAAAACTACTTTTACATGCCCTTTTGGTACTTTTGCTTATAGACGTACGCCTTTTGGTTTATGCAATGTACCTGCTACCTTTCAAAGATGTATGGCTGCCATATTCTCTGACTTTTGTGAAAAGATTGTTAAGGTTTTCATGGATGATTTTTCCATATACGAAACTTCTTTTGATGATTGCTTAAGCAATCTTGATCGAGTTTTGCAGAGATGTGAAGAAACTAACCTTGTCTTGAATTAGGAGAAGTGCCACTTTATGGTTAATGACGGTATTGTCTTGGGGCATAAAATCTCCGAAAGAGGTATTGAAGTTGATAAAGCTAAAGTTGATGCTATTGACAAAATGTCATGTCCTAAGGATATCAAAGGTATAAGAAGTTTCCTTGGTCATGCTGGTTTCTATAGGAGATTTATTAAAGGCTTCTCTAAAATTTCTAGGCCTCTTACTAATCTTTAACAAAAGGATGTTCCATTTGTTTTTGATGATGATTGTGTAGAAGCATTTGAAATCCTTAAGAAAGCCTTGATTTCTGCACCTATTGTTCAACCACCTGATTGGAACCTACCCTTTGAAAGTATGTGTGATGCAAGTGATTATGTTGTTGGTGCTGTTCTAGGACAAAGAGTTGATAAGAAACTAAATGTTGTCCATTATGCTAGTAAGACTCTAGACAGTGCTCAAAGAAATTATGCTACCACTGAAAAAGAATTTTTAGCAGTTTTTTTTGCATGTGATAAATTCAGATCTTATATTTTTTATTCTAAAGTAATTGCTCACACTAATCATGCTGCTATTAAATATCTTATGGAAAAGAAATATGCTAAACCTAAACTTATTAGGTGGGTTCTCTTGCTACAAGAATTTGATTTACGTATTATTGATAGGAAGGGAGCTGAGAACCCCGTAGCAGACAACTTGTCTAGGTTAGAAAATATTCTTGATGACCCACTATCTATTGATGATAGTTTTCCTGATGAACAATTAGCTGTCATAAATGCTTCCCGTAGTACTCCATGGTATGCAGACTATGCTAATTATATTGTTGCTAAATTTATACCACCTAGGTTTACATACCAACAAAAGAAAAAGTTTTTCTATGATTTAAGACATTACTTCTGGGATGACCCACACCTTTATAAAGAAGGAGTAGTTGGTGTTATTAAATGTTGTATACCTGAGCATGAACATGGACAAATCCTACGGAAGTGTCACTCACAGTCATACGGAGGACACCATGCGAGAGATCGAACGGTACACAAGGTATTACAATCTGGTTTTTATTGGCCTACTCTTTTCAAGGATGCTCGTAAGTTTGTCTTGTCTTGTGATGAATGTCAAAGAATTGGTAACATTACTAGGCGTCAGGAAATGCCTATGAATTATTCACTTGTTATTGAACCATTTGATGTTTGGGGATTTGATTATATGGGACTTTTTCCTTCCTCTAATGGGTATACTCATATTTTGGTTGATGTTGATTATGTTACTAAGTGGGTAGAAGCTATTCCAATTAGTAGTGTTGATCACAACACTTCTATTAAAATGCTTAAAGAAGTTATTTTCCCGAGGTTTGGAGTCCCTAGATATTGAATGACTAATGGTGGTTCACATTTTATTCATGGTGCTTTCCATAAATTGCTTGCTAAATATGATGTTAACCATAGAATTGCATCTCCATATCACCCTCAGTCTAGTGGTCAAGTAGAATTAAGTAATAGGGAAATAAAATTGATCTTGCAAATTACTGTTAATAGATCCCGAAAGAATTGGTCTAAGAAACTTGATGATGCACTTTGGGCTTATAGAACTGCTTATAAGAATCCTATGGGTATGTATCCATACAAAATGGTATATGGAAAGGCATGTCACTTACCTCTTGAATTAGAACATAAAGCTTATTGGGCAATTAAAGAACTCAACTATGACTTCAAACTTGCCGGTGAAAAGAGGCTATTTGACATTAGCTCACTTGATGAATGGAGGACCCAAGCCTATGAAAATGCCAAGTTGTTTAAAGAAAAGGTTAAAAGATGGCATGACAAAAGAATACAAAAGCAGGAGTTTAATGTAGGTGACCATGTCTTGCTATACAATTCTCATTTAAGATTTTTTGCAGGAAAATTATCTCCAAATGGGAAGGTCCTTACATTATCGAAGAAGTTTATCGTTCCGGTGCCATCATAATCAACAATGCCGAAGGCAATAACCCGAAGGTGGTGAATGGGCAAAGAATCAAACATTATATATCAGGTACGCCCATAAATGTTGAAACTAATATTATTCACACCATAACACCGGAGGAGTACATAAAGGAAACCTTCTAGAACACTCCAAAACCCTAAAAAGGAATAGGTATGTGATACGGTAAGTAAACCGACTCCAAAATTTTCCCAAAGGCAATTTTACTCTGTTTTGGAATATTTAAAAAAATTAGGAAAATAATAAGCAGTCCGAAAAGTGCACGAGCAGGCGACAAGCCTGGGGAGCGCGCCTCCCGAGCTTGTGGCCAGCTTGTGTGACCTTCGGACTCTGTTTTCTCCCAGATTACTTGTTTTGCATGGTAAAAATTCATTATATAACCTCCCGAAGGTTTTGACCACCGTATCACGACAATATCCTATGTTCTAGTTTCATGTTGTTTTTCTGACAGATCTGAAAATATGTCGTCACAAGATTCAAATGGAGAGAGCTATGTTTCCCACTACCTCACAAACCCAAAGATCTATGGAGATGTGGACCATTATGGTTGGACCACAGAGGAAGAAGCAGAAGATGATCTGAAGGGAACGGAGGATGCTAGCTCTGAAGAAGATGATGTCCCCCTACCTCAACCAGGGGATATGCATGTGGAGTTCAAGAAGTCAAGCCTTTCGAACAGATCAAGCAAATCTAAAGTTCAATTTATCCCATCCCGTTTTCTGCAAGAAAGCAAGGCGGAATTATGCAAAAGGATATTAAAGCTTGAGCAAGAAAACGATGATTTGAGGGAGGAAAGGTTCATCCTCAAGCGTAAGATGGAGAAGCTCGCCACCTCATCAACTTCATCACCACCACCTCCAAAGATGGAGACTTGAGTACACGGGTATGGGCACTCCCCTTGGCCTGTGCCAAGATTGGGGGAGGTGCCCCGGTATAGTATCACCATCACATCTTTATCATTATCATTTATCTTAGTTCGATCCTTTTGCTTATATCATTATCTAGTAGAATAAAAGTTTTAGTATGATCTAGTTTTTGAGTTTTGCTTCATAATCTATCTATGTAATCAAGTGTGTGAGTTATATAATAAAGATTAGTTTTGAGTTGAGGGCTTTGCTTTCTTGCTTTGATCTTGGAAAAAAAAGAATAAAAGAAATAAAAAGATTATAATAATCTTATGGAGAGTGATGACTTCACATATAAGAAGTATGTCGCATGAAATTTTTTGAGGGTTAACAAACATAGTATTTGTCATTGTTGCAATTAATAGGAGGTAATAAAGAAAGAGAGGTTTCACATATAAATACACTATCTTGGACATCTTTTGTGATTGTGAGCACTCATTAAAATATTATATGCTAATAAGTTGATGTTGGACAAGGAAGACAACATAATGTGTTATGTTCCCTTATATCCAAATAGAAGTTATATTGTCATGGATCCTCCAACATGTTGAGCTTGCTTCTCATCCTATGCTAGCCAGATATTCCGCACTAAGTAGAGATACTACTTGTGCATCCAAAACCCTTAACCGAGTTTTGCCATGAGAGTCCACTATATCTACCTATGGATTGAGTAAGATCCTTCAAGTAAGCTGTTATCGGTACAAGCAATAAAAATTGCTCTCTAAATATGTATGATCTTTTAGTGTGAGGAAAATAAGCTTTATACGAACTTGTGATGGGGAAGAAATAAAAGCAACGGACTTCATAATAAAGTTCTCTATCACAAGCCGCAATATAAAGTGACGTTCCGTTGCATTAAGATTTCTTGCATCCAACCAAAAAGCGCATGACAACCTCTGCTTCCCTCTACGAAGGGCCTATCTTTTACTTTCACCTTCTACCTTTATGAGAGAGTCATGGTGATCTTCACCCTTCCTTTTTATATTTTCTCTTTTTGGCAAGTGATGACCCACAAGTATAGGGGATCAATCATAGTCTTTTCGATAAGTAAGAGTGTCGAACCCAACGAGGAGCAGAAGGAAATGACAAGCGGTTTTCAGCAAGGTAATGTCTGCAAGCACTGAAATTATAAGTAACGAGTAGTTTGGTAGCAAGATAATTTGTAACGAGCAAGTAACGGTAATGGTAACAAAAGTGCAGCAAGGTAGACCAACCTTTTGAGGCAAAGGACAGGCCAAAATGATCTCTTATGATAAGCAAAGCGTTCTTGAGGGTACACGGGAATTTCATCTAGTCACTTTCATCATGTTGGTTTGATTTGTGTTCGCTACTTTGATAATTTGATATGTGGGTGGACCGGTGCTTAGGTGCTGTTCTTACATGAACAAACCTCCTACTTATGATTAACCCCCTCGCAAGCATTCGAAACTACAAGAAAAGTATTAAGAATAAATCTAACCATAGCATTAAACTTTTGGATCCAAATCAGTCCCTTACGGAATAGCGCATAAACTAGGGTTTAAGCTTCTGTCACTCTCGCAACCCATCATCTAATAACTACTCCACAATGCATTCCCTTAGGCCCAAATATGGTGAAGTGTCATTTAGTCGACGTTCACATGACACCACTAAGGGAATCACAACATACATATTATCAAAATATCGAACACATATCAAGTTCACATGATTACTTGCAACAAGATTTCTCCCGTGACCTCAAGAACAAAAGTAACTACTCACTAATGATATTCATGCTCAAGATCAGAGGGGTATTAAATAGCATAATGGATCTGAACATATAATCTTCCACCAAATAAACCATATAGTAATCAACTACAAGATGTAATCAACACTACTAGTCACCCACAAGTACTAATCTATAGTTCCGGTACAAAGATTGAACACAAGAGATGAACTAGGGTTTGAGAGGAGATGGTGCTATTGAATATGTTGATGGAGATTGCCCTCCCCAAGATGGGAGAGTTGTTGGTGATGATGATGACGATGATTTCCCCCTCCGGGAGGGAAGTTCCCCCGGCGGAATCGCTCCGCCGGAGGGCAAAAGTGCTCCTGCCCAAGATCCGCCTTGAGACGGCGGTGCTTAGTCCCGAAAGTCCTCCCCTTATATTTTCTAGGTCAAAATGACTTATATACCAGAAGAGGGGCACCGGAGGTGGGCCGAGGAGGGCACAACCACCAGGGCGTGCCTGGGCTCCCTGGCGCGCCCAGGTGGGTTGTGCCCACCTGGTGGGCCCCCTCTGTTAGTTATTTGCTCCAATAATTCTTATTTATTCAATAAAAATTCCTCGTGAAATTTCAGCTCATTCGGAGTTGTGCAGAATAGGTAGCCTGACGTAGCTTTTTCAGGTCCAGATTTCCAGCTGCCGGAATTCTCCCTCTTTGTTTGAACCTTGCATATTATGAGAGAAAAGGCATTAGAATTACTCCAAAAAGCATTATTATGCATAAAAACATCATAAATAATAGTAGGAAAACATGATGCAAAATGGATGTATCAACTCCCCCAATCTTAGACCTCGCTTGTCCTCAAGCGAAAACCGAAATTGAAATACATGTCCACATGCTTAGAGAGAGTGGTTTCGATAAAAACAAAATACGGACATAGAAGCATCATGTATATTATTATAACAGCAATAAACTTTAACATATAACTTTATCACATAACTTTTATCATAAACTTCTCATGAATAAGTAACAATTCATCACAACATCGAAGTATAAAGCATAAACTCTATTGAAAACCAACAAACTATGTTCTCAGTCAACTTTGCAACTAAAATTCATCATCTTTTCAGGAAGGGTCATGTATCGGAGCCTTTTTGGCAAGTCCACATACTCAACCATCATATAGTCTTCTATGATTGCTAACACTCACCGCATACACATGATCAAAATGTTTCAACTGGACACATAGAAAGATAGGGGCTTAAAGTTTCGCCTCCCAACATACTCACCTCGAGGGTGATGTCAACAATAATAACTCATGCTACTCATATCCAACTGGATATATGTGCCTAGATCTTTCCTCACCACATGATGCTTGCCAAAAGAGAAAATAAAAAGGAATAGAGAGAAGAACTTTGACTCTTGCATTAAAGTAAATACATAAAAGTAAAAGATAGGCCGTTTGCAGAGGGAAGCAGAGGTTGCCATGCGCTTATTTATTTGTATGCTCAAGCTCTTAGTTCAAAAGAACGTCATGTTATATTGCCCCTTGTGATAGCAACCTTTATTATGCAGTCTGTCGCTTTTATTCTTTGCCATCACAAGTTCGTACAACGCTCAATTTTCTCTTACACTAAATGATCCAACACTTTTAGAAGCAATTTTTATTGCCTTTTTGCACCAATGACAACTTACTTGAAGGATCTTACTCAATCCATAGGTAGGTATGGTGGACTCTCAAAATAAGATTTGGGTTTAAAGGTTTTTGGATGCACAAGTAGTATCTCTACTTAGTGCGGAATTTTTGTCTAGCAAAGATGGGGGCAAGCACCACATGTTAAAGGATCTATGACAATATAACTTCTATGTGAATATGAACAAACATAAATCATTACGTTGTCTTCCTTGTCCAATGTCAACAATTTTGGCATATAATATTTTGATGGGGGCTCACAATCACAAAAGATGTCCAGGATAGTGTATTTGCATGTGAATCTTCTCTTCCCTTATTAATTCTTTCATGAATTGCATCATTGACCAATGCTATGTTTGTCAATCTCCAATAAAATTTTCTACTTATACTCTTCCTTATGTGATGTCATTACTTATCATAAAATTAGCATATGATCTTTTTCATTTATTTTCTTTATTTTTATTGAACATGAAAGTAAAGAAAACAAAACTCAAACTAAACTTTATTATATATATCTTGCACACGATTACAGAGATAGATCACTAAGCAAACACTCGAAAAGAAAGGATCGAACTAAACTTTTATTCATCTAAAGCAAAAGATAACTATGGATCGAACTAAGATAAGTAAAGGCAAAAGACAGTGGAGGTGATACGATACCGGGGCACCTCCCCCAAGCTTGGCACAAGCCAAGGGAAGTGCCCATACCCGATACCGGGGCACCTCCCCCAAGCTTACCAATATTACCAATTCTTTGACATTCATCACAAGATAAAACAAACTTACGGGCATCCTTGAAGAGAGTAGGCCAATAAAAACCAGATTGCAATACCTTGTGAGCAGTTCTATCTCCCGCATGATGTCCTCCATAAGCTTCGGAGTGACATTTTCGTAGGATTTGTCCCTGTTCATGCTCAGGTACACAATGTCTAATAATACCATCTAGTCCTTCTTTATAAAGATGTCGGTCATCCCAAAAGTAATGTCTTAAATCATAGAAGAATTTTTTTCTTTTGTTGGTATGTGAAGCTAGGTGGTATATATTTAGCAACAATATAGTTGGCATAGTTAGCATACCAAGGAGTGTTATGAGAAACATTTATTGCAGCTAATTGTTCATCAGGAAAACTACCATTAATAGGTTGTGGGTCATCAAGAATATTTTCTAACCTAGACAAGTTATCAGCCACGGGGTTCTCAGCTCCCTTTCTATCAGTGATATGTAAATCAAATTCTTGTAGCAAAAGAACCCACCTAATGAGTCTAGGTTTAGCATCCTTCTTTTCCATAAGATATTTTATAGCAGCATTATCGGTGTGAACGGTCACTTTAGAATCAACAATGTAAGCTCTAAATTTATCACAAGCAAACACAACTGCTAAAAATTCTTTTTCAGTAGTAGCATAATTTCGTTGAGCACTGTCCAGAGTTTTACTAGCATAATGAATAACATTTAATTTCTTATCGACTCTTTGTCCTAGAACAGCACCAACAGCATAATCACTAGCATCACACATAATTTCAAAAGGCAAGCTCCAATCAGGTGGTTGAACAATAGGTGCAGAAATCAAGGCTTTCTTAAGTGTTTGAAAGGCTTCTACACAATCATCATCAAAAACAAATGGAACATCCTTCTGTAAAAGATTTGTAAGAGGCCTAGAAATTTTAGAGAAGTCTTTAATAAACCTCCTATAGAAACCAGCATGACCGAGGAAACTACGAATACCTTTGATATCTTTAGGGCATGGCATTTTCTCAATTGCATCAACTTTAGCTTTATCCACCTCAATACCTCGTTCAGAAATTTTATGTCCCAATACAATACCTTCATTAACCATAAAGTGGCACTTCTCCCAATTCAAGATGAGATTAGTTTGCTCACATCTCTGCAAAACTCGATCAAGGTTGCTCAAGCAATCATCAAAAGAAGTTCCGTAAATGGAAAAATCATCCATGAAAACCTCAACAATCTTTTCACAAAAGTCAGAGAATATAGCAGTCATACATCTTTGAAAGGTAGCAGGTGCATTGCATAAACCAAAAGGCATACATCTATAAGCATAAGTTCCAAAAGGGCAAGCAAAGGTGGTTTTCTCTTGATCAGGTTGTGAGACAGGTATTTGAGAAAAACCAGAATATCCATCAAGAAATAAAAAATGTGTGTGCTTTGATAGTCTTTCTAACATTTGATCAATAAAAGGTATAGGGTAATGATCTTTTCTAGTAGCTTTATTTAGTTTTCTAAAATAAATTACCATTCTGTAGCCAGTGACAATTCTTTGTGGAATAAGTTCATTCTTATCATTAGGAACAACGGTAATACCTCCTTTTTTAGGGACACAATGTACGGGACTTACCCATCTACTATCAGCTATGGGATAGATTATACCTGCTTCCAGAAGCTTCAGTATCTTTGTTCTTACCACTTCTTTCATTTTAGGATTTAAACATCGTTGGTGATCAACAACGGGTTTAGCATCAGGCTCCATATTAATTTTATGCTGACAGAGAGTGGGACTAATGCCCTTTAAATCATCAAGAGTATATCCAATGGCAGCTCGGTGCTTCTTCAGAACCTTCAATAATCTTTCTTCTTCATGTTCTGAAAGGTTAGCACTAATAATAACAGGATAAATCTTTTTCTCATCAAGATAAGCATATTTCAAAGAGTGTGGCAATGGTTTTAATTCAAACACAGGATCACCTTTAGGTGGAGGAGGACCTCCTAGAGTTTCAATCGGCAAATTGTGTTTAAGCAGAGGACGTTGTTCAAAGAAACTCTTATCTATTTCATTTCTTTCATGCAGATGCATATCATTTTCGTGGTCTAGCAAATATTGTTCTAGTGGATCGGTAGGAGGCACAGCAATAGAAGCAAGACTAATTATTTCATCCTTACTAGGCAATTCTTCCTTATGATGTTTCCTACTAAACTTAGAAAAATTAAACTCATGAGACTCATCACCAAAACTAACACCGACGATTTGTTTCTCACAATCTATTTTAGCATTGACGATGTTCAAGAAAGGTCTACCAAAGATAATGGGACAAAAGTCATCTTGTGGGGAACCAAGAACAAGAAAATCAGTAGGGTATTTTATTTTCCCACACAAGACTTCAACATCTCTAACAATCCCAAGTGGTGTGATGGTGTCCCTATTAGCAAGTTTAATAGTAACATCAATGTCTTCTATTTTAGCAGGTGCTATATCATTCATAATTTCTTGATATAAGGTAAAAGGAATGGCACTCACGCTAGCACCTATGTCGCATAAACCATGATAACAGTGATCTCCTATTTTAACTGAGACAACAGGCATGCCAACAACGGGTCTATGTTTATCTTTTTCATCGGGTTTGGCAATTCTAGCAGCTTCATCACAGAAGTAAATAACATGTCCATCTATATTTTCAACCAAGAGATCCTTAACCAAAGCAACACTAGGTTCTACCTTGATTTGTTCAGCAGGTTTGGAAGTTCTAATATAACTTTTGTTGACCACAGTTGAAACTTTAGCATGTTCCTTTATCCTAACAGGGAAAGGTGGTTTTTCAATATAAGCAGTAGGAACAACTGGATCAACATTATAGATAATAGTTTCATCTTTAGCTATTACCGGTTCTTTAATTTCTTCTTTAATAGGTGGGTGATATTTAAACCACTTCTCCTTAGGGAGATCAACATGAGTAGCAAAAGATTCACAAAAGGAGGCTACTACCTCAGAGTCAAGTCCATATTTAGTGCTAAACTTTTGAAAGGCATCAGTATTCATAAAAGATTTAACACAATCATACTTAAGCTTAATACCTGACTCTTTACCTTCGTCGAGTTCCCAATCTTCAGAGTTGCGTTTAATTCTTTCTAAAAGATCCCACCTGAATTCAATAGTCTTCTTCATAAAGGAACCAGTACAAGAAGTATCAAGCATGGATTGATCATCACGAGAAAGCCAAGCATAAAAATTCTAAATGATAATTTCTCTTGAGAGATCATGATTGGGGCAAGAATATAACATTGACTTAAGCCTCCCCCAAGCTAGAGCGATACTTTCTCCTTCACGAGGCCAAAAATTATATATATAATTCCGATCACGATGAACTAGATGCATAGGATAATTTTTTTGGTGAAATCCCAATTTCAATCGATTCCAATTCCAAGATCCAATATCATCGCATAGCCTATACCATGCCAATGCTTTTCCCTTCAAATATAAAGGGAAAACCTTCTTCTTAGCTTCATCTCCGGGTAAACCTGCAAGCTTAAATAATCCACAAATTTCATCCACATATATCAAGTGCATATCAGGATGTTCGGTTCCATCTCCTGCATAAGGATTAGCTAGAAGTTGTTCTATCATACCCGAAGGAATTTCATAACCAATATTTTCAGTAGGTGCAGTAGGTTGAGGGGTAACTAATTGTGGTTCCGGTCGAGGTGAAGATACCCCGAACAAACCCCTCAAAGGATTGTTCTCCATAGTAACAAGTGACAATAAATTTCATCACGTAGTAATAATTTTTCCTTACCGATTTCCACTTACTAAGAGCGCTTCACTCCCCGGCAACGGCGCCAAAAAAGAGCCTTGATGACCCACAAGTATAGGGGATCAATCGTATTCCTTTCGATAAGTAAGAGTGTCGAACCCAACAAGGAGCAGAAAGAAATGACAAGCGGTTTTCAGCAAGGTAATGTCTGCAAGCACTGAAATTATAAGTAACGAGTAGTTTGGTAGCAAGATAATTTGTAACGAGCAAGTAACGGTAATGGTAATAAAAGTGCAGTAAGGTAGCCCAATCTTTTTGAGGCAAAGGACATGCCAAAACGATCTCTTATGATAAGAAAAGCGTTCTTGAGGGTACACGAGAATTTCATCTAGTCACTTTCATCATGTTGGTTTGATTTGTCTTCGCTACTTTGATAATTTGATATGTGGGTGGACCGGTGCTTAGGTGCTGTTCTTACTTGAACAAACCTCCTACTTATGATTAACCCCCTCGCAAGCATCCACAGCTACGAGAAAAGTATTAAGAATAAATCTAACCATAGCATTAAACTTTTGGATCCAAATCAGTCCCTTACGGAATAGCGCATAAACTAGGGTTTAAGCTTCTGTCACTCTCGCAACCCATCATCTAATAACTAATCCACAATGCATTCCCTTAGGCCCAAATATGGTGAAGTGTCATGTAGTCGACGTTCACATGACACCACTAAGGGAATCACAACATACATATCATCAAAATATCGAACACATATCAAGTTCACATGATTACTTGCAACAAGATTTCTCCCATGACCTCAAGAACAAAAGTAACTACTCACTAATGATAATCACGCTCAAGATCAGAGGGATATTAAATATCATAATGGATCTAAACATATAATCTTCCACCAAATAAACCATATAGTAATCAACTACAAGATGTAATCAACACTACTAGTCACCCACAAGTACTAATCTATAGTTCCGGTACAAAGATTGAACACAAGAGATGAACTAGGGTTTGAGAGGAGAAGGTGCTGTTGAAGATGTTGATGGAGATTGCACTCCCCAAGATGGGAGAGTTGTTGGAGATGATGATGACGATGATTTCCCCCTCCGAGAGGGAAGTTCCCCCGGCGGAATCGCTCCGTCAGAGGGAAAAAGTGCTCCTGCCCAAGTTCCGCCTCGAGATGGTGGCACTTCGTCCCGAAAGTCCTCCCCTTATTTTTTTTCTAGGTCAAAATGACTTATATACCAGAAGAGGGGCACCGGAGGTGGGCCGAGGAGGGCACAACCCACCAGGGCGCGCCTGGGCTCCCTGGCGCACCCAGGTGGGTTGTGCCCACCTGGTGGGCCCCCTCTAGTAGTTATTTTCTCCAATAATTCTTATTTATTCAATAAAAATTCCTCGTGAAATTTCAGCTCATTTGGAGTTGTGCAGAATAGGTAGCCTGACGTAGCTTTTTTAGGTCCAGATTTCCAGCTGCCGGAATTCTCCCTCTTTGTTTGAACCTTGCATATTATGAGAGAAAAGGCATTAGAATTACTCCAAAACGCATTATTATGCATAAAAACATCATAAATAACAGTAGGAAAACATGATGCAAAATGGACGTATCAGCAAGCACTATGTGTTGGGGAAAGATCCAGACATATATACCTACTTGGATGTAGGTGATCATAAATTATTATTGTTGACGTTACCCCTGAGGTAAATGGTTGGGAGGCGGAACTATAAGCCCGTATCTTCCTATGTGTCTGATTGAAACTTCGATCTCATAGGTATCGCGTGAGTGTTAGCAATTATGAAAGATTAAATGATGGTTGAGTATGTGAACTTGCTAAATAAGAGCTCTTATACTGACGCTTTTCTGATGTTATGATAAATTGCAATTGCTTCAATGACCAAGATCATGGTTTGTTAGTGTTCAATAAAGTTCTTGGGTTCATACTTCACCTTGTGAATGAATTATCACTTTAGCATAAGAAGTTATATGACAATATATTATTGTTCTAAAGATGATCATGATGCCCTCATGTCCGTATTTTATTTTATCGACACCTCTATCTCTAAACATGTGGTCATGATTATCGATTTCGGCTTTCACTTGAGGACAAGCGAGGTCTAAGCTTGGGGGAGTTGATACATCCATTTTGCATCATGTTTTTATGTTGATATTTATTGCATTATGGACTGTTATTTCATATTATGGTACAATACTTAAGCCTTTTCTCTCTTATTTTATAAGATTTACATGAAGAGGGAGAATGCCGACAGCTGGAATTCTGGACCGGAAAGGAGCAAATCTGAGATACCTATTCTGCATAACTCCAAATGTCCTGAAACTTTACGGAGAATTGTTTTGGAATATAAAAAAATATTGGGCGAAGAAACAGCAGAAGGGGACCCACCAGGTGGCCACAAGCCTGGGGGCGCGCCCTCCCCAGGGCGCGCCTCCCAAGCTTGTGGGCCCCCTGGCCAGCCCCCGGTGTCCATCTTCTGCTATATGGAGGGTTTTAACCTAGAAAAAATCAGAAGGAACCTTTCAGGACGAAGCGCCGCCGTCTCGAGGTGGAACCTGGGCAGAAGCAATCTAGAGCTCCGGAAGAGCGATTCTGCCGGGGAAACTTCCCTCCGGGAGGGGGAAATCGAAGCCATCGTCATCACCATCGATCCTCTCATCGTGGGAGGGTCAATCTTCATCAACATTTTCATCAGCACCATCTCCTCTCAAACCCTAGTTCATCTCTTGCATTCAATATTTGCCTCAGAACCTCAGATTGGTACCTGTGGGTTGCTAGTAGTGTTGATTACTCCTTGTAGTTGATGCTAGTTGGTTTATTTGGTGGAAGATCATATGTTCAGATCCTTAATGTTATTTATTACCCCTCTGATCATGAACGCGAACATGCTTTGTGAGTAGTTATGTTTGTTCCTGAGGAAATGGGAGAAGTCTTGTTATAAGTAATCATGTGAATTTGGTATTCGTTCGATATTTTGATGAGATGTATGTTGTCTTTCCTCTAGTGGTGTTATGTGAACGTCGACTACATGACACTTCACCATAATTTGGGCCTAGGGGAAGGCATTGGGAAGTAATAAGTAGATGATGGGTTGCTAGAGTGACAGAAGCTTAAACCCTAGTTTATGTGTTGCTTCATAAGGGGCTGATTTGGATCCACATGTTTAATGCTATTGTTAGATTTATCTTAATTCTTCTTTTGTAGTTGCGGATGCTTGCGAGAGGGGTTAATCATAAGTGGGAGGCTTATCCAAGTAAGGATAGCACCCAATCACCGGTCCACCCACATATCAAATTATCAAAGTAGCGAACGCGAATCATATGAGCATGATGAAAACTAACTTCATGATAATTCCCATGTTTCCTCGGGAGCACTTTACTTTATATAAGAGTTCATCCAGGCTTATCCTTTGCTATAAAAAGGATTGGGCCACCTTGCTGCACCTTTGTTACACTTGTCACTTGTTACCCATTAATTATTTTACTACCGAACTATGTTTTACCGATAATTTCAGTGCTTGCAGAGAATACCTTGGTGAAAACCGCTTGTCATTTCCTTCTGCTCCTCGTTGGGTTCGACACTCTTACTTATCGAAAGGACTACGATAGATCCCCTATACTTGTGGGTCATCACTTCTCCCCTTCTTCTTCGACTCCATCCGGCCATCCTCTTCTCCGCCATGTCTCCCTAACCCAGAAGCTGGTAAGCTACCCCCTCCCCCTCCTTTGTTATGTGTTAGGTCGTTTGATAGGACCGTTTAGGCTCGATAACTCCATTGCTGACCGCATCATGGATGTCGCTTAGGTTGTGGATGAACGGACGAAGCTTCTAGTTCAGGCAGCATCGCTGATAGTTGTGGTTCAGGCCTGGATCCTGTTGGTCCATAAGAGAGTTGTACGTCGGAATGAGAAACCTCTCATCCAGTATGGTCCGATGTTAATCCGGGATCAGGAGAGGATAGCGAATCTGAACTACATCTACAACTGCAACGACACAGAGGCTCTCTATATGCTTTGAATGAAAAGAGCACCTGTCGCCAGGCTTGTGTAGACGTTTAGGAGCAGGGAGCTGCTAGAAGATAGCATCCACACCACTGTGGAAGAGCAAGTAGCCATGTTCATCCATGTTGTTGGTCATAACCAGAGGTATTGGGTTGTACACAGAACCTTCAGGAGATCAATGGAGACCATCTCCAGGTACTTCAAGCAAGTGATGTATGCTTTTCGGGAGCTCAGAGGAGAGATGATCAGGTCACCAACCGGTCGGACTCCTACCAAGATTCGCACTAGCCCAAGAGTGTATCCATACTTCAAGGTGAGCAATGACAGTATGTAGTTCATGCCTTGATATGTTGTTATTGTTTTGCTGTAGCCATACTTCAAGGTGAGCACTAACATCATCTTGTAATGCCAATCCAGGATTGCATTAGAGCAATAGATGGTACTCATGTCACTGCGAGAGTGCCGAGGTCACAAGCTGCAGCATATAGAGGGAGGAGACACTACACAAGCCAGAATGTGCTAGCTGTTGTTGACTTCGATCTGAAGTTCACATATGTGTTGGCTGACTGGGAAGGATCAACACATGATGTTAACATTCTCAGTGACAGCATGAGTCATCATGATGGCATCAACATCCCCGATGGCAAGTTCTACCTAGGACATGCTGGCTATGCATGTCGGCCAGGTGTTCTTCCACCCTTTAGGAAAACCAGGTACCATCTGAACTAGTTCTCTGGTAGGAACTATCCTAGGACTCCCCAGGAACTGTTCAATCGCAGACACTCCAGCCTTAGAGTTACTGTTGAGAGGGCCTTTGGAGCTTTGAAGAACAGGTTTAAGATCCTGGATCAGAAGCTATTCCACCCTTACCCTACCCAGGTCAAGCTTGTTCTTGCATGTTGCATCATTCACAACTGGATCCTGCAATGGGGAATTGATGAACTTGTGCCGGAGGAGGATGATGTGACCCTGATGAGGTGATCAGCTCCGGCCATGGTGTGGAGGCGTTCGACAACAAAAGAAGAAGCATCACAGCAGCAATACCTAGTTAGCATCGTTGATCTTTCCCCTATTCAGCCATATTGGCTCGTAATAACTTGTACTGTCATTTGCTAGTAACTAGGATAAAGTGCCATTTGTTTCCTAGCTAGGACAAGACAATGTTTAGTGTGTGTGCGGTAAGGTCACCACTAGTGAGAAGTGGTGATCCCATCTTTAGCCGTTCGCAACCAAACAACATATTGTTTGTCTAACAACAGCGACGTAGGCAACCAAACAGCATGCTGACTAATTGCTCCCCTCATGCATGGAGCCTAATGCAGGCAACCAAACTACATGCAAATGTTGGTTTTTAGCCTGCATTTTCCCAACCAGACCCAACTGGGACAAGTATGCAGAATGCCCTAAAACAGAGATGTGAACCAACCGCATCCATAGAAAAATCTTGGACTAGCAAAGGCACTAAAAGAAACCTGGGTGAGGTCAAGGAGGCTCTCGCAATAGTCATGTCGGACATCCACGGTTGGAGCAACATAACCTTTGGTAATATCACTCGCCAACTTGAGAAATGTAGGTCCCGTTTGGAGGAACTTACCAACATCAATGCTGACCGTATGGATATTAGAGGAGAGATGGACAATATGAATGAATTACTATATATTGAAGAAATGCTTCGGCTTCAGTGATCAAGGATTGCATGGTTACAAGAGGAGGACCAGAACACTCAAATGTTCCACCGCAAGGCTGTTTGGAGGGCAAAGAAAAATTATCTGAAGGGATCGACTAGTGAGCAAGGGCACTTCATACCCAGTAGTCGGTTATGATGGGCATGGTATGTAACTATTTTCAAAATTTATTCACGGCTAACCCACTCCTTGATCCGTGTAAGGTTCTGCAATTAATCCAATCAAGGGTGTCATTTATGATGTGCATGGTAAATAACTATTTTAAATTTTATTCATGCAGCGGGAGGACACGTTTCATGTTTTTCGTAGGTGTCCATGAGCAGTAGACTTGCAGCAATATGGCATGTGCCTCACATTAAATCAGTGCACAATACAACACCAGGGTGGCTTCTGGACCTGATCGCCGAGTTGGCTGATAGGGACCGACTTAGGTTGTTGATGATGTTATGGAGGTCCTGCATGTGCATAATAAGATCACACACGAGAAGCCAGGGGCCCTCGTAGAAGTACCGAGGAGATTTTTTGCAGACCTACGTTACGTCCTTGTTCATTCATCAGCACTCAATGGGAGACTAGGCAAAGGGAACAATGGTGGTGTTGGACGAGGGTACAGCAAGTCCTATATAACATGTGAAGCCATGCAAGCAGGGACCAAGCAAATGGAAGCCACCCCCACCGAACTGAACGAAACTGAACACCAATGGATCATTCTCTAATAAGGATGGGAGCATAGGGGTTAGGACGATACTTCGCGTCGGCATAATATTCTCGGTCTGCCGGTCCCGGTGGTCTTGCCCTAATGCATTGCATGTCGAGCTAACAAGTTGTATGGAGGGTTTGGCCTTGGCACACCAATGGACATCGTTGCCAATCCTTTTTGAATGTGACAACAAGCATGCAGTTCAGATGGTAACATCGAGTGTGCAAGATCTTTCCCAATATGCCATGGTGATTCAAGAGGTCATGAGGCTTATGGGTGAAACAGAGTGTGTTACTACTCATAGTAGCTAATTTCACGTGCGTTGCAATGGAGGCATATGTATTCTAATGGTTAACCCAATCATGTCCGACATATACCTCACACCCACCATATTCTAGATTTTGGTACTATTTGATTTGATTTGACTATGCGTATTGCGTAGGGAAGGGAAGGAAAGTTTTGATTAAGTTGAGTTCTGGTAAGATTTGGTTTTATTTGGGTATGGGTAGGGAAACACAAGGAAAGTTTTTATTCAAGTTAAGTTTTGGTAAGATTTGAGTTGATTAAGTCAATGTAGGACATGGGGGAGGGGTGGCATACAGGAGGGGAAAAACAATGGGGAAGGGGCAGGGGTGGAAGTGAAAGTACAACTACCAACTCCTCCTTAATAGTAGAGATTGGTGGAGAGCAAAACAATGTTAGTCATGCTTTAGGGAACTTTGATTGGATGGTCGATTGCACTATTGTTTGGATCCAATCTGGTCCGGTTAATATCCTTAATTTGTGTAGGGAAGAACTTCGTTGCTCCTGCGTAATACATCTCCCCACCTGCAAAAAAAAAAACAATAACACCCCTACTAAAGCCCACAAAACGTGGAGAGCACCATCCCTCCCTCTCCCTCCCCACCCCAATTCGCGGGAGCAACTAGTAAACAGAAAGCCCTTGAAGGTTTTTTCAGATGACACTTTTGGTCCACACTGGTGCTACCGCGCGCTACGGGGAAGGAGCGAGCAAGTGACTCACTCGAGACGGGACGGAGCTAGCGAGGGAGGCATCCATGAGTGATATTATGGGCGGTCAAATGGGGATCGAACCCACGTACATATCAGGATATGTCCACCGATATATGAGTGACCAAATTTGACCATTTCCCTTGGAGATGCCCAAGATGATGCTAGTACGCCCTTAGCAACCCACGAGACATTATTTACATTATTATTGAAGCATATTATATGTAAAACAAAAGACAGAAACGCTAGAAATTGGACGCAGGATTTTTAGCATGATAAATCAAACATTTCTTATGGCAAATGACGTGTCGCGGCATGTCAATTCTTTTAACAAGCATGGCAAATTATTTGCAAAAAAAAAAAAAACATCGTAAATCCTGGCGACAAAACTGAACATGCCAGAAGATTTGCCATTGCTTGCTAAAGGGAATTGTCAGACTCGTGATATGCAATCTATTTATATTAAAAAGTACTTGACGAGATCACCAAAATAAAGATAATTAGCTTAAAAATCCCCTAATAATTAGAAACATCTGACCTTTAATTTATCAGATTAAATAACCACAGCCGGTAGATTAGAGTTGACGGGAATTACCCACCTATGATATGAACAAATTTCTCATGGGCCTTTTCTAACTTCTCTATTAAGCAATCGAGGCTCCATCCTCACGCCGCCACCGCCTCTCCTTCCCTACAGGCTGCACCACCATGGGATCCTCTCAGAGCTAGCTGGATAACCTTTACTTGAAGTCACCGCCAGCATATAGGTAATGTCCGTCTAGGTTTCATGATTTATTAAATCAAATCAACTATCTCTGTGTGCAATTCGTGCGATTAATTTGCGTTTCCGGCCGGCCGCAAGTTTATTAGCTACCGAGGCTAGCTTTCCTTGATGTGTACGTGAGTCTATTGCTAATTTTCTATTGAGCTAGCTAGCTTTGTGTATGCGGGCATCTTGCCAATTGATTGGAACCGATCTGCCTAACTTTATGCAGCTGTCAATCTGGAGCATGACGACCAATGTGATCTAGCGGACATAATGATCCGCGGAGAGCAAGATTATACGGACATATACCCAACATGTAGACCGCGGATTTCCCAAAGATGTACGACCGACCGACGCCGTGATCTAGCGGACATAATGATCCATGGAGAGCAAGATCATACGTACGTATACCCAGCATGAAGACCACGGATTTCCCGTGGATGAACGATCGGCGTGATCTAGCAGACATAATGATCCTCGGGTCTTGACGCTCGTCCTCTACAGATGAGAGCAAACATCGCTCGCCCTCTATAGATGAGAGCATACATCTGCATCAGGCACCTCAACTCAACATGTAGATAAGCAGATTACGCTGATGGGATACAATCCTTTGTGCAGGTCAGCATCAGATAAACAAAAATTCACGACACATAAACTATCCTACATGTATGTCAGCGATGTTTCCCTGGAGGACCACATGCGCAAGCCCTCTAGGTGGTCGAGCTACGCACCGGTAAGTGCATAAAAATATTGTATCGCATATGGTCTATAATATTTTGATTAATCTTTTTTCTTATGTATTGCACTCTGTAGACACGAGCATATACATTATATGAGTTCTGCAGTATGTTGGATGCAATTATTTTCCCGCAAAAAAAAAGATGCAATTATTTGATACGCCTTTTTATAGATGTATTGTGTGCATGGAAGATCATGCTTATGTATGGGTATCTCCTCCTCAGCTCCGCCGACACCTGTGGGGTATCTGGTGATGCGTTGCATAAGAATCACAACTTGACCTTAAACTTGATTAGGTCTGCAAACTTATCCACGGAAATAATGGGCAAACATAATTAGAATAGGTTGGACATAGAGAAATAATGGAACGACTTCCTTCTCATGCTTGGACTGGGAGGTCATGTGCGCAGACTGCTAGGAAGTAAAATAAATTTCCGTTTAGCAGCAAGGAGAGCTGCATGTACCTTCCTATGTACCTACTCAAACCATATAGTATGCATTTAAGATGGCAGTGTATTTTCTTCGTTTTTTCTTTGTGCTGGAGTGATCTGTGTGTTTTTTCTATGTTAGCCTACTCTTCAGAAGTCGAATGATTTATACAATGTTATAGACAATGATATTTATGTCATTGTTCATTGAAGCTTCATACTGTTCAGAAGTTGAATGATATATGTCAATGTAATAGACCGAATGCTATTTGTGCCATTGTTCATCTGCAGCTTGAACTTAATTAGGTCTGGGCAAGAAAAATTCGGAAGGCTTGCAGGTGGAGCAATAATACATCATTTCCTTCTCATGTGGTAGGGCGCCTCACATGTTTTTCCTAACATGACATACATGGACAAGGTGCTGAAGGAGAACAAAAGGTACAGCACACGTGGGCGAGTGAGCAGTTCAGTGAGCCTTTACGGTTAGCCGTTCAAGCAATCATAAAATAATTTCTACCAACAACATTAAATGAACTTCTTGATGCAACTTTTTTTAACGTAACTTCTCTATGCAACATGGTATAGATGAAATTCCTAACAACATGGTTGCCCAAGAAATCTTTTTAGGACAGCTGATAATAATCCGCTTCCATTGTTGATAAACCCTTATATAAAAACTTTTGTTGGTGTGACTTTTAAAATCAAAACTAGGCTATAAGTATGTGATTCTTCTCTAGAGCTCTTGGTCTATAATAGAAACGATGTTAGGTTTTAATTTTGTCTAAAGTTTCTATTTGTTTGATAGGTATATGTGTGTTGTGGAACGTCAGAGTTAGGATGTGTGAACTACTACAGGCGACCTTTCTCTCCTAGATTTTTTGCATATTACACTAACTTCCTTGTCTCTTTGCGATTTAAGGTATATAGCAACCTACATGGTAGAAAAAGCATATCAAAATACTGGCCATGTTACAAATAAGGTTTATCAAAATAATACAATCCATAGGAAGATAGCCTAAGGTTTGTATTGAAAAGAAGATCAATTAACATCAGGGTCGAAAAATAATGCATATTATCACATAAGCATACAACTATATCATGTCCATGTGCTGATGTATCTATGGTATTGTGATGGATTTGGCCGGCACAGATTAAGCATAAATGTCTCAAATAGAGATCAGAAGTGGATCGCCAATTGAAAGAGCGAGTGAACTATGTTGACGAATATGATAAAAAGATAGGAGGGAAAGATATGCTGAAATTTAAACAGAAACTGAGTGTAATTTATGTTTTCCTACTGCATTACATTTGCATGCAATTCATAATTCCGGGAATTACTTATAATATTTTTTCGAAAGATTGAATGGCCTTTTGACCACGCTTCTACTCTACCATCCCACTCATATATGCATTTTCTTTCTATATCAAAAATTAAATGGCCCCACAGATATAGCTTTAGAATTTATATTTACATAAAGTAAGATCATCGTATAATCAGTAGAAGATTAAAATGTCTCAAGTGACTGGTCATAAAAAATATAGTTAGTGAGGCATGCATAATTAGAAGGCAGGTGATTAATGGATAACATGTTTATTTATATGAAAATAAAAATCCGACCATAGCTAAGACAAAACTATGCTCGCAGAAGTCTTATATTTGTAAATGCCATCAGATTTGATTCCAATTTTTCTTTAGACAAAATAAATAATATGTTGGAATTACAAAACATTATAAATTCTAGCCCGCGCATCAAGCGGGCCACTCTGCTAGTTTGGCGTAAAAAATGCTTGATTTGCAATGTTTAAAAGTCCGACATCAGAATAGCGGGTCCAACAAAAAAATCACTGTATGGAACGTATGAGATCACGTTACAAAGGTCGAACTGAATCGTAGTACGTATTATGATGGATTAGTTGTATGTACATCCACAAACTAATCAACGACGCACACGTGTCTCGGTCAAACAAAATACGCTAGCGATCTGCACCTCCCACTCTTTCAGCGACGAACTCCGAGGTGGCGGCCTCATCGGCCACCGCGCCGGCCGCCTTGCCGCGGCAGGCCACCTCGGCGCGGCACACTGGGCACCGGCGGCTCTGGCGCAGCCACGAGTCCACGCACTGCGCGTGGAACCCATGGTGGCACCCCGGCAGCACGCGGCACCGGTCGCCCCCCTGGAACGCCTCCAGGCACACCGCGCACTCGCCGGCGCCGGTCCCGACCGCGGAGGCGGCCTTGAAGTCCTGGCACGGCAGCTCGCCCAGCTCGTCGGCCGTCAGACCCGCTGCTTCCGCCTGCTCCTGGTCCCGCTCCCGCGCCGCGCCGCGCAGCCGCAGCACGGCGCCCCGCCGGACCGCCCAGACGATCACGAGGACGTGCAGCGCGAGCATGAGCACGACGCCGGCGATGAGGAAGAGCACGGAGACCGCCATTCGCGCCATGCAGACGCGCAATCTAACCTCTGCAGAAAGAAGAGTTTAAACTTTAAAGCAAAAGCTACGCACAAGTGGGCAGATGATCCAAGACCCAAGTTGCCAAGTAGTAGCACGAACCAGTTCTCACTGCTCCTCGGAGACAGGTCAATCACTCAACTGCAATACTGCATCTCTCCGTCAATCTTCCATATTTCTGCATGCTTATCTGGCTCTCCGTCAATCAAATGTGGAGGGTTTCTACTTTCTACCCTTTCCTATATACGATACGCACACTCATGCGTATTCAAGAAAAAAAAAGTTTGACAAAACCGCTGTCCTTAAAAGCGACATCATGTGCTGTTGTGTACGCTCCTCCATATGTCTTTATCAGATCGTCTCCATTGCCGGGCGGAAGCAGCGTCTGATTAGATTAACCGGTTTGCAAGAGCAACGTTGTGAATGGTGTTTATTGGAAAGAAAGCGACGCGCCGGTGGGACGCCGGACTTGCGATGGCTGCGATCTACGCTCGTTTAATCGTTTTCCTTCCATTCCCTTGTTGGTTTCATGTGAGTGCGTGGCGTGGCTTCCAGCTCCAGGTTCTGAATAAACTTGCCATCGTCGCGATCTGGAACTTCGGCTACAGCTACGTGTTAGACGAATGACAAGGTGGTTTGGTTTGTCTTCCGGACACGTAGCGGTAGCACGACTAGGGTTGGCATAATGAGGCCACAAAAAATGGAATAGAAACTAGTGTAAAATGCATTATCCTCCAAATGTAGTAGAGTACATATTAGTGTGAAACGTATAAGTGTGAAATGAAGTACACTCCGTAAGTTGCATTACACATTCATGTAGAATCGCTGTATAAACTGACATAAAAACACTGTAGAGACTAGTGTGAAAGTGGTAGTAAAATACATGTAGGCCTCTAAGGGCATCTCCAACAGCTACCCGCAAATTTCCTCCCGCATCCATTTGCGGACAGGGGGACAAGTCCACGGACACGGATGCGGGAGGCCGCCATCCAACGGTGCACACATACATCCGGTCAACAATTCGAACTAACCGGATGAAATTCGTTCAAACACGGTCGGATTTCATATAAACATGACGGATTTCATTACATTTACATCAACTAAGCGGTGCTCGTCTGGCTCTGGAGGTATAATTAATACACCATATTTATGATCGCCGGCGCCTGTTCCTCATGTCCGGCCATGAGCTCAGAGAACTGAATCTTTGCCTTCTTCAGTTCCGCCTCGGCACTCTCCAGCTCCGCCTCCGGAGACCTAGAAAGTGAAGTTGTCCGCCTCCACGTCGCCGCAAAGCGGCTAACCGGCCACCAAAGTTTAGCTCACCAAGCTTGACTTCAACAAGAGGGGAGGAGCGGTGGCTTTCTTGGGACCCGAGCGGCGGAGACCTACCGTGCACTACCCTTTCTCGCTGCGGGCGGCACCCGCGGATGTGCCGACTTCGTGGTCGTGGCGGCTGGGCACGGCCTCGACGGAGCCGGCGATGTCCTCCTCCTCATCGTCGGTCTCGCCGAACACCGCCTCGCCCGCCTCGTCGCCCTCCTTGTAGGCAGTCGCCAGTTCTGACGCTCGCTGGCGATACCCCCATCGGGCAAGGTGGAGCGGTAGGAGTCGAGCAGCGCCACCTGCTCCATCAGATCCACATCCGGCGCGATCGCCCTGCCGGCGGCGAGCTGCTCCTCCGCCTGAAGGTTCTCCTGGAGGAGCTAGTGGTTGTGGGCGGCGTTGACATGCGCCTCCCGGAACTACTCCTCCCGCTCCTCCCGCACCATGTCCATGTAATGGGCATGGGCCTGCCAATGGTCATGGTGCAATGCACCGGCGAGGGTGGCATGGAGGAGGAGGGTGGCGCGGAGGAGGAGGGTGGCGTCGGCCCGTCACCGGCCGCGTCCTCCATTGAGACGTTGTCATCCTCCGACGGCAATGGCGGCCATCTCCTCTTATGGTCCAGCGTCAGCCCGTCCCAGAGAGCTTTGGCGCGGGAGAAATTCATGGTGGGAGTGGTGCAGAGAGGGATCAGAGGTGGATGACTGCGGCTATGGCCGGGGACGCGGTTTATATAGAATGGTGGGCAGCAGAGGGACGGACTGGTGGCCTCCTCGGCAACCGCGTGTCATTAATGTGGGCTGCAGACGGACAGGCGGCTGGCCGTCGTGTCGTTTGAACGCGAAGTAGTCGCCTGCATTGGGAAACGGCGCGGGCAGCGCTCTCTCGGCCGGCACGCCGCTTCAGTGCCAGCGCTAGTGAGCAGTCGCGTTCGCTCTGGCCAACCATGACTGCGGGCACTAACGCTCTGGAGTGGCGCTGACCGTTTTGGGCGGGAAGCGTGCACGGGGGAGGGAGGGAGTTTGGGTGGGCCAGGGCGGTCAGAAGGGGGCGTGGGTATTGTCCGGACGCCCGCAAAGCCCCCCACATTTGTCTTTGATGTGCGGGAGAAAGTACGTCTGGACCGCGCCTCGGACTGATACAGGACTTTGTTGGTGGTTTTCGCGACCAGACAGCACGGTCTAGACGGATGCGGGTGGTTTGAGGGTGGGATTTGGATATGCCCTAAGACTAGTCATAGTGGGAGTAACATAGCTAGTACTCATGCAATGCCAACTAGGTATATTAGTGAAGACCACAACGGTTAATAATAAGGCAGTCCTTTTTAGCAAAAAGTAAACAATATATCTCTACCTAATAATAAATGGGCTACTGCTGCTGGCAGTACGTCAGGGAAATTGCCCCCAAAGTTGTACAATATTATACACCAATGCCATCTGTAAGTGATAAAAAAATATAGGGGAATCCTTCGCCTCGGCCGGCCCATGCAGTAGGACCTCGTATACTGCGCTCTGCGTGCTGGCAGAACATGCAGCGCTCCCATTTGGGTCGGCCCATGTACGGGCGGCATCTTTTTTAAATTTCGTTTTTTATTTTTATTTTTATTCATTTTTGTTTTTCCTACTTTAAATAATTTGGGACTTCAAAATATTTTCGACAATTAAAAAAATAAGAATTTTAAATAATAAGTTTAAGAAATCATAAAATGTTTGTGGATTCAAAATGTTCATGATTTTGTAAAAAACTGTTTGCTTATTCAAAAAATGTTTCAAATTTTGAAAGTGTTCGGGAAATAAAAAAAATAATGATTTTTATAAAGTTTGAGTTTTAGAAAATTTTAATGAAATTGAACAAAATTTTGCCAATTCAAAATTCCAAAACTGTTAGTGACTTACAAATTAGTTTATTCATTCATAAAATATTCAATAATTCAAAAAATGATCATGCATTTCAAAAAATGTTCGTTAAATCAAAAAATGTTTATGAATTTCAAAAATGGTTCCACTAATTTTCAAAAAAATGTTCGTCGATTCTAGAAATGTTCGCTAATTTAAGAAAATTGTTCAGAAATTTTTATAAAATGTTTGTAAATAGTATAAAATGTTCATGAATTCAAGAAACGTTAGATAATTTGTAAAAGTGTTCACAAATTTGAAAAAAGTTCATGATTTCAAACATGTTCTTGGGTTTAAAAAATGTTCATGATTTCAATAGTTGTGCATGATTTCACGAAATTGAGAGTGGCAGTGTATCTTGGTGATGCAGTAAAATGTGGTCATGGCCATTGAAGATTAGAATTTTTTTTCCGTTGCAACACACGGGCCCTTTTGCTAGTTTATAAACAATAAATATAATATATGCATCTTACTAGTTCTTTAAGCAGACCAATTGCAGCTTTATTTAATCAAAACGTTATATGGTATAAGTGTTCATCGGAGGATTAATGAACCAAACATGGCGCCTGACCTCAAGATTGATCGCCATTTCTGCTAGGCTATGTGTTTTCTCGTTTGCTTGAATCTAAACCAATGAAAAAATACGAAAATAAAAAATCCCGAATGTTTGGATTTTAAGCAAGGCAACCCGAACATTTTTTATGGCAACTTTAGTTCACACAAGGTTGGCAAACATGGCAATTTATTTATTTTTCTTGTTCCTTTTTTAGTGTTTTTCTTCTGTTTTTTATTGCTTGTCAACTTTTTTCGAATATACGTTGAACGGTTGTCATATGCAAGTTGAACATTTTTCAGATATACATTAGGCAATTTTTACACTATGAGCATTTATTCGCGATACATGTTAAGCATTACAAAATGCACCTTGAATATATTTTTTTAAATGCAGTGACTTTTTTCAAAATTTTCATGAATATTTTAAAAATATGTCATGAATAGATTTTTAAATGTGGCAGCATTTTTAAAATGATAAAAAAAATAATAGATTGAAAAAATTAAGTTACTTCAACAAAAATATACATTTCATGCTTTGTAATATGCGGTGAACTTTACTAAAAATTTAAGCAAAGTGATTTATGAAATAAACATAAATCTAAAATATTTTTGGCAAATATATGAAAAACTAGCGAACGTAATAATTAATGGGCCGACTCGCCGTGGTGGCCTTTTGAGAGCTAGTCATTTTTCGGTCTGGCAATAGGCGAGACCTAGACTCTCCCGGCATATTGTATGCCTGTCCTTCAGAGTATTAATGTGATGTGTGCTCCAGTAAACATACAAGTTTCTAATTAAAAAAACATACAAGTTTCCCTCAACAACAAAAAAATTGAAAGGACAAGTTGGAATGAGTTGGTGCAACTTTCGGTTTTATCTGAGTCCTTTCATTGTTTTTTTTTTGCATGATGTTTATCACGAGAAGTTTTTGTTTGTATCATTTTTTTCGATTGTTATAATTTTTTAATTATAAACAATCTATATAAATGTATTATAGTGGTTGCAAAATTTCATTTGGATACTTCAACATGTGAGCTACGTACATATACTAAAATAAATTTGTGGTTTTGTGACAGCAAACAGTGGATGTATTGTTGGCATTCTTAGACTCGCATGTTTATATTTACTAGCAAATATGCCCGTGCGTTGCAACGAGAGAAAAACAATCAGATTATGTATATTATGCCAGGATGAGATAAGGACTTTGAAGATGTCATTTCATAAACTACGCCTAAATCATGTCATGACGACATAAGGGACTTTTAAAAAGTTGGTTCAAGGACTGAAAAATGTGATGGTCTCATCATGACTTGATTTCCTAAGGCGCCACAACGATTTTTTTTGCCGGAGCAAACTGCATTGATGGACCCTGTCTAGGCTAGACTGATGAACGGTGTGCCTGACCTTGACCCAGCATCCTGGTGTTTTCCATAACCAGTAAAACTATAGTACCAGAATAAACATAGCTATGTATGGAGGCAAATTAGACATTTAGTCATTCATATTGCTTACAAAAACTAACCCATAGAAAGTCGTGTCAATTTTATTGGGGGCCAGCACTGTATAGAACACAAAAAAAAAATTATACCCGACGCACGGTAGACTAAATAAAATCATAAAACGACCTCTACAGATCCCCTAAAAGAACTCTATGTAAGCAATGGTTTGTTTTGTTCGTTATTTACGGATTTGTTTGAATTGTTATGAACATTTTTTAAAAATTTCATGGACATTATTTTCAAAGTCCTGAATATGTATTGAGAACTCTATGTAAGCAATGGTTTGTTTGGTCGTTATTTACAGATCTGTTTGAATTTTATGAAAAATTTCTAAAATTTCATGGACATTATTTCCAAATTCCTGAATATGTTTTGAATACACATCTCTAAATTCACAAACATTTTACGATTTCTCGAAAAAATCTAAAACTTACAACTTTTTGGAATTTGGAATTTTTGAAAATAAAGGAAAATAGGAAACAGAAATAATAATAAGAAAAGAAAAGGCAAAAAACGAAATAAGAAAAATAGGAGGCATCACGCCACACACATGGGCCGTAAGGTTGATCTTTGTATCGAACCCTGGCCTCCAACCTGAAACGCTAAGGTCCTAGCCACTGCGCTACATATCTGGTTGTGTTATGTGCGGGTAACATTCTATAAGAATCAAAGCCCACGGCGACTTCCAAAAGAAAAACCGAATCGTTTTCTTCACTTGCGGGTGGCATGATGGGTAATTTGTAGCAACTTCCGGGGTAGTATTTAGACGGACGACCAGAAGCACTATTTGCTTTATTATTAGGGGTAGATATATGTATAATGTACACATATGAAAAGGCATCGTATATCACATCCATGTACTGTTGGTGCCTCCAGCTGGACGATTGTTGGCGATAGGAGTCATCGAGATAAACAGGTCTAAACCACCGTAGCTACATCAGTCACATTGATGGTTGATCGCGCAGGGAGTGACAAGCCTGGAGAGAGGAAATAGTCCAAGACTGCTCTCCAGGGTAACCAAATTGTTCAGCTGTACCGAAACGTCATATGCCAGTTTGGACGTCAGCAGCAACAGTAGGAGCAGCACCAGTAGGAGGGAACAGCACACGGCAGTAGCTTGGCCGTTGGAAAGAAAGGAAGCAGCTTCTCGAGGGACGATAGAACAGTGAGTGAAGTTGCGGGAGACAAACCACGCGTGCCTTTGGTGGACGATCGAACCCGTGCACTGAAACTCAGAAGGGAGGGAGGGACGGGTCAGATCACATCACACGGCTCAGCTGCTGAAGCCATCCCGTCAGGGATCACCCACGGCCTCGGGCCACAGGGCAGGGCACGGCACGGGATGGCTCGTCCGGGGGTGCTCGGTGCGGCCAGCGATGCGAGATGAGAATGGGGGAGACCCTACGCAGAGTAGGTGCGGGCGTCGGATGGGGGACACGGGACATGGCCGAAGCAGCAGCAGGATCGATCGGCCCCGCCCGGGCCCTGGTGGAAAGCGCCGATCGACCAGCAGCGGCAGATGCGCCCGTTGCCTACTGGTCCACTCGCTCGCAGCCTCGCACCCCCACCCTACGCTCCGATCCGAGGGGAGCCCCACCATCTGCTCCTGTTCCTCCGCCCCATGGCGCTGCGTGTCGCTTCGTTTTCGTCAACCATGTAGCAGTACAATCGCACCTGGCCGAAACTACCATCGGTGACTACCAGAGCCTGATCTGTCCGGTTGCCCAGGCAAACGCGACCGCCAGCGCGTGCGGTGCCCCGCAACCGCGGCGGTACTGTAGCACGGTTTTGTCCACGGGAGCGCCGCGCTGCTGCTGGGACTTGCATCCGAGAGAGAGCGAGGAGGATGCAGGCGAGAGCAAGCAAGTTATTCTTCTCTTGTCACTCCGGTCGCCTCGTCTCATCATCTCATCTCATCTGCCCCCTCTCCCCTCCACACAACGACACCAACAACACATCATCACGTAATTAAGAGATCGCTTATCACCCACCATAGCCATACCAATTCATCGACGTCCGTCTCAGCCCAGCCGCGCTTGATCGTTCACGGAAACTAATCACCGCGCTAGCTAGCTTAGCTTGGTCCCTCCCTCGTTTTAGTCTGAATTTCCGATAAGCTGGCAGATGCACCTCCACCTTTTAATCGCCGCCCCGGGCCGCTATATTTCCATTCCAGTCACCCTCAGAAATGAATTTCCTCTCCCTTCTTTCAGCGACACGACACGACCGATCGCAACCGCGGCAGATGCTTTCGGATCGACTGTGAGGCCTACCTCTCCATCCCCAGACTAGCTAGATCTATTTTTCTTCCAAAAAAGCGACGATTAGCACAAATAGAGCGACAGCACGACCGACCCGGTGTATGGTGCACATTGACACCAGGGCCCCGCTAGCGCAAGCTTTGGTAGCACCTGTAGTAATCTTTCCTTCCTGCATGCGACGTCGCCGTCGCCGTCGAGGAGAAGGAGGGGTGGAATCTTGGCTATGCTTTGTCTAGGCGTGAGTGGGGGCTGCAAGGGACAAAAGGTGCTCCGGCGTCCAATCAGGGGAAAATGCTCTTGTCATGAGCCTCTTAGACATGGCAATTAACTACCACTCCTGGTGAGTACACTAGTTTATCCTGAGATAATCCAGTCATGCGCTAGCTTGATACCAATTCTTCTACTTCTTTTTTTGCGCATGGCAACAATTCAATTCAACAGACCAAAAAATCAGGCTTCTGCATGCACTTTGTTATCATAAGAGGATAAATCCACATATAGTATATATTTTTACCACTTTGAGAAAAACTCATGTTTCTGTGTCTGCACCGAATCAAGTACTGCCAGGGTAAGGTCACTTTGTTATTCGTGGGAAAATCCCGGTGAAAGGTGGGTGAAGCCGGCGTGAAAGTGATGCATCAGCTTAGAAGAGGGAGTGGGAGAAGAGGTTGGAAACCATTTTTTTTCTTCTTCTCATGTTTGAGTGGATGAGATTGTGACAATAAAGGCTTCTTTTCTATGGGAATATTTAGGCAATGTACAGATCGACATACTGTTCAACAAACTTTAAATCTTGTTGTCCCCCACAATCAGTTTCACCAATTAATTTCCATACGAAAGGAATGATTATCCACATTCGACTGCTTTTTAATTTCACCAATGAACAATCAAGGAAATGGATGCTAGTTTGATCATTATACTCCTTTGGTTTCTATACGGAGCATGCATCATCTAATTATATATTCCATCCTTTATGGTTTATAAGGACCACATATGTTCATAGATCGACAATTCGATCAATATAATATGAATTGTATATCACAAAAGTTATACAATTATTCCGTCAGTTCACACATATAAGATGTTCTAACTTTTTTTTTTGAATCGGGTGTATATAGGCACGTTTTAGTGCGTTTATTCGCTCATTTCAGTTTGTAAATAGTCCATAATAAAATATCCAAAACATCTTATATTTGTGAACGAAACGAGTACAAAATATCTTATGTTCTAGCTACACCATGTCTCACCCCCGCCCCCCTCCCTCCCTATGCCTCCATCATGAGCAACACATAGCTTTATTTTTAGTTAAGCGATACATAGCTAAAATAAATGCCGATGCGCAATATGTAATTGGGTTGACAAAGGCCCATGGAATGTGATAATGGGCCTGGCCTATTAAACAGAAACAAAGAGTCGCCCAATGAATACAGGAACAACGAGATGAGTAGTATCCTACGTGGGAAAATCCTATTCGCCGCTAGCTGCGGCGAACTGTCGAGCGATCGCACAGAGCAGCGCAGCAAGCGACAGACATGGGCCGGCCCACTTATACATAGTGCGTCCAACCGGTTTTGGGAACCTTCTAGAAGGTTCCCTGAACCGGGTTTTTTCCTGTATCATTTTTTTCTGGTTCTTTTTCGGCTTTTTTTTCCTTTTTTTCCTTTTCTGTTTCTTTTCTTTTTTTAGTTTCTGTTTCTGTTTCTTTATTTTTTTTTCAAAATTTCACAACTTTGCAAAATTTGTTCACAAATTTAAGAAAATGTTTGTTTTTTCAATTTTTGTTCGTGAGTTTCAATAAATGTTCCTATTTCAAAATTGTCCATGTTTTCAAATTTTGTTTGCATTCAAAAAATGTTTAGGACTTTCAAAAAGTGTTCCAGCTTTCCAAATTTGTTCACAAATTTATAAAATGTTCATGTTTTCAAATTTTGTTCACAAATTGAAAAAATGTTCGTAAATTACATAAATTTGTTTGGGAGTTTGAAAAAATGTTCCCGTTCCAAAATTTGTTCACAAATTTTTAAAAAATGTTCATATTTACAAGTTTTGTTCGGAGTTTCGAAAAATGTTCCGTTTCCAAAATTGTTTGCAAATTTTCAAAAATGTTCGCATGCAAAAGTTGTTCGTGTTTCCAAATTTTGTTTTGAAATTTGAAAAATTGTTCCTGTTCAGTTTTTTGGGTAGTTTAAAAATTGTTTCCGTTCTAAAAAATATGTTCGCATCTCCAAAATTCCTTTGTGTGTTAAAAAATGTTTGAGTTTTCTAAAAATTTGTAAAAAAAACTAATAATGTTCGCGTTTGATAAAACATTTCATGTTTTGTTTTTGAAAAAAAAGTTTTGTGTTCGAATTTTTGAAAAACGTTCGGATCGGAGTTTGAGTTTTGTTAAGGTTTTGCAACGTTCTGTGATCAAGAAAGCTAGCTAGCTCAACTAGTTCGAATCGTATGCTCGGAAGCAGCGGGTCTAGTGTTCGATTCCTGGCATCGCATCTTTTCTTATTCCAGCGTGATCTACTGTTCGCGAGAGAGATGGGCCGGCCCAGTCTATCGATCCCCTATGCGATCGCTCGACTGCTTGACGCAGAGAGCGTCAAATAGGAGCTCCCTCCTACGTGACAGTGATGGCCTGGTATATTGTACCAACAAAGTGGGCTGTAGTTCAGATGGAATATTTTCTCGGCCATCTTTTGGTGGATAATCTTTCCCTCATCTTTTTGCCTTGGCTTTCTACTTAGTAATCAGCAATCCTGCTTGAAAAAAAACTGCTTGCATATATGCATCAATATTCTCAATATTACCCTGGAAGCAAAGCATGGCAAATACTCTCTCCATTAATGGCGGCGGCGGCGATCAGGCCATGGAAGGGCCCCATCCCCAAGGTATGTCTTCCTAAACTCACCCTTCTCGATATGGTTCGGCCGGAAGCATGGACACTGGTCGTTGGGAGGAAGAAAGGGCATCGGGCGGCGGCCGGACGGGCGACGACAAAGCCGGCGGCGCTCACGCCGGATTTTCAGGAGATCGGGATCAGAGACGCCAGAGCGATTCGTTTGAATTGTCTCCTGGGCGCGGATGGGCCAACGACAGCAGTTGGGCCGGCATCAGCTGGGTATGTGGTCCAGTACGAGTCGCCGAAGAGTGGGCCGGAGTCAACTACGTATACGGCCCGGTCTGAGCCGGTCGAGCCGGTTTTGATTCTTAATACGCTTTCGATCGAGGCTTCTGCTGTTCATTCCGATCGATCGTCTGACGAGGTTTCTGCTAGGGTTCGTTGGGGCGCTGTGCCAGGGTTCCCTACACGCTGTGGTTGGGCTCGGCGTGTCCCGGCGGCGAGCATGGCTGGCTGGGGAGATGGTTCCCAGCCGCCTTCACGGTTCCCGACGCAGCATCCGCCGCAGCTGTCGGCCGCACAACGTGGCGGCGACGGCGCGGGGCGCGGAGTAGCTGATGCCGGGATGGCCCATGTCGCAGGTAGCGCTGGCCCTGGCGGCGGCCGCGACGCGTATGGCGGCGCCGGGCGCGGCGAGTATGGAGGTGGCGGCCGCGGCGACTATGGCACGGGCCATGGTGGTTTCAATGGCGGACGTGGCGGATATGGTGCTGGACGTGGCAATGATGGTGGCTATCAGGGCTATCGGGCTGGATGGAATCAGTGGAATGACGGGGGAGGAAGAGGTTTCGGCGGCAATCAGTGGAATGACGGGGGAGGAGGAGGGTGAGGTGATGATGCAAGGATCACACATGGAGCATGCAACAATATAACATGCATGAATAGCACAATGCACATGATGATTATGAGAATGCAAAATGACATAAGCACAATGCCACACTTGATATGACCATGATGCAACATATGATGGCATAGAGAAAATATAACAAGAAATGACAAGACAATGCAAAAGGTAAAATAACAAAGCAAAACAAAATGAAGCCAACAAGGATAGACCCACATGGAATTAGATCATGAACAAAGTTGGATACATGCCCAAAATGGGAAGTGTTACAACTCTCCTCCACTACAAGAAGATCTCGTCCCGAGATCTAGGACTGAAAGAACTCCGGATATTCGGAACGGAGGTGATCCTCGCGCTCCCAAGTAGCTTCTTGGTCGGAATGGTGAGACCACTTAACTTTGAGGAACTTGATCGACTTGTTGCGAGTTTTGCGCTCGGTTTCTTCAAGAATGGCAACGGGATGCTCATGATAGGACAAGTCCTCTTGGAGGTCAATCTCTTCGAATTTGATAGTGCGCTCGGGCGTCTTGAAGCACTTGCGAAGTTGTGACACGTGAAACACATCGTGCACATTTGAGAAGTTGGAAGGGAGCTCGAGTTGGTAGGCAAGGTTGCCTCTTTTGCCAACAATCTTGAAAGGACCAACATATCTTGGGGCAAGCTTCCCTTTGATACCGAAGCGTTGAGTACCTTTCATGGGAGAGACGCGGAGATAGACATGGTATCCAATCTGGAAAGCCAAGTCACGGTGCTTGCTATCATAGTAACTCTTCTGGCGCGATTGCGCGGCTTTGAGATTTTCACGAATGACTCTGCACATTTCTTCAGCTTCTGTGATCAAGTCATTGCCAAGAAGTTGGCGTTCACCAGTTTCAGACCAGTTGAGAGGAGTACGTCACTTTCTGCCATATAGAATTTCGAAAGGGGCCTTGCCCGAACTTGCATGGTAGCTGTTGTTGTAGGAGAACTCGGCATATGGGAGGCAATCTTCCCACTTCATACCGAAAGAGATGACACAAGCTCTTAGCATGTCTTCAAGGATTTGATTAACTCTTTCAACTTGGCCACTTGTTTGAGGATGAAAAGCCGTGCTGAAACGAATGTTGGTGCTCATGGCTTTCTGGAAGGAGTCCCAGAACTTGGAAGTGAAAATGCTTCCACAGTCTGAGGAGATCAATTGAGGATCCCATGCAACGAGACTATTCTGGAGGCATATAACTCTGCCAACTGAGCTGCCGTGATAGATTCTTTGACTGGAAGAAAATGAGCCACTTTTGTGAGCTTGTCAATGACAACGAAGATAGCATCATTTCCACGCTTGGACTTGGGAAAACCGGTGACAAGGTCCATTTCGATATGATCGAACTTCCATTCGGGAATAGGTAGAGGTTGGAGGAGTCCTGCTGGACGCTGATGTTCTGCTTTCACTCTGCGACAGACATCACATTCATTCACGAATTGAGCAATCTCTCGCTTCATTCGTGTCCACCAAAACGTCTGCTTGAGGTCATGATACATCTTAGAACTGCTTGGATGGATGGAAAGGAGAGAATTGTGCGCTTCGTCCATTATGACCTTCCTTAGATCACCCTTAGGAACCACTAACCGGTCCTCGAAGAATAAGGTGTCTTTGTCATCAATGCGATAGCACTTGTATTTGGGTAAGCCCTTGGCAACACCATCTTTCACCTTCTTCACCATAGAATCAAGGAGTTGTGCCTCACGAATTTGGTCTTCCAAAGTTAGAGTGACTTGAAGGTTGGCAAGAAAACCTTGAGGAACAACTTGGAGGTTGAGCTTGCGGAATGCTTCACAAAGATCAGGCTGGAATGGCTTGAGAATTAAGCTGTTGCAATATGCCTTTCTGCTCAACGCATCTGCAATCACATTCGCCTTGCCTGGAGTATATTCAATGCTTGGATTGTACTCTTGGATCATTTCAACCCAACGAGTTTGCCGGAGTTTGAGGTTGGGCTGAGTGAAGATGTATTTGAGGCTCCTGTGATCGGTGAAAATGTCCACTTGCCTACCCAACAAGAGATGTCTCCATGTGATTAAGGCATGGACAACTGCCGCCAACTCAAGATCGTGAGTGGGGTAGTTCCTCTCATTTGGCTTCAACTGCCGAGAAGTATAGGCCACAACTTTTCTTTCTTGCATAAGAACGGCACCGAGACCTTCCAACGAAGCATCACAGAATACTTGGTAGGGCTTGGACTCATCAGGAGGGGTAAGGACCGGAGCTGTGATGAGTTTCTCTTTGAGAGTATTGAAGGCAACGTCACACTCAGGAGTCCAGGAGTATTTGACATTCTTCTGGAGGAGGTTGGACACAGGCTTAGCGATTTTTGAGAAGTTCTCCACAAACCTTCGGCAATAGCTTGCGAGCCCGAGGAAACTGTGAAGCTGCTTGACGTTCTGAGGAGGCTCCCAGTTGACAATGGAAGCAACCTTTTCCGGATTGACAGAAATTCCCTTGGTGGAGATGATGTGACCAAGGTAAAGAACTTCATCAAGCCAAAATTCGCATTTAGAGAACTTTGCGTAGAATTGATACTCTCTGAGCTTGTCGAGCACCAATCGCAAATGTTTAGCATGATCCTCTTTATTCTTGGAGAAAACCAGGATATCATCGAGGTACACCAAGACGAATTCATTTGTGTAGGGGTTGAAGATGAAGTTCATCATCCTCGAGAAGGTTGGAGGGGCATTGGCAAGCCCGAAAGATATGACAGTATACTCATAAGAACCAAAACTCGTTCTGAAAGCTGTCTTTGGGATATCTTCTTCACGAATGCGAATCTGGTGATACCCCATACGGAGGTCAAGCTTGGAAAACACCGTTGCACCTTTGAGTTGTTCGAACAATTCATTGATATTGGGAAGTGGGTATTTGTTCTTGATTGTCTTCTTGTTCAATGGGCGGTAATCGACGCAAAGTCGTTCCGTGCCATCTTTCTTCTGGACAAAGAGAACACCACATCCCCAAGGAGACGAACTTGGTCTGGTCAAACCCAGACGTTCTTGTTCATCGAGCTGTTTCTTCAATTCTTTCAGCTCTTCTGGTCCTAGCTTGTAGGGGCGCTTGCAAACGGGTTCTGTACCGGGCTCAAGGTCAATAACGAACTCAACTGGCCGGTGAGGATGCATACCCGGAAGCTCTTCTGGAAAGACATCTTGATACTCACAAACAACTGGAATCTGAGAAATAGCGTTGATCTCGCCTTTCTCATTGAGAGAGAACAACCGAATGGTTTCATCACGAGCTGCAAAGATAATCACATCTTCAGATGGATGAGTCAATTTTATCTCCTTTTCAGCACAATTAAGAAAAGCCTTGTGCTTAGAAAGCCAATCCATGCCAAGAATGAGATCAATATCAGAATCGCCGAGAACTATTGGAGAAGCTAGAAACGAATAGTCGCCCATCTTGATACCGACATTCGGAACCAACATACTAGAGCTCAAACGCTTAGCCGGAGAAACAACTTGCAATGCTCTTGGCAAGGCCTCTGTGTGAAAATTGTGCTTGGATGCAAATGGATATGACATGAAACAAAGCGATGCACCAGAATCGAACAATACTTTTGCAGGAATATCATTAACTGAGAGATTACCCATGATCACTTCTGAAGAATCCTCTGCATGAGCTGAATTCATCATGTTCACCCTTGCAGACTTGGGATTGTGCTTGACAACTGCATTGCTTGCTGACCTGACAGGAGGAGGAGGCGGAAGGCACCTCTGGTTTAAGCACTTGTTGGAATAGTGGCCTTTCACACCACACTTGTGAAAAGTGACCTCTGAAAGTGGACGAAAAGGTGGAGGAGGAGGACCGCCTGTCCTTGGAGCCTAAGACTGAGACTTGTTCTGATAGCTTGGGTTGGGTGGGTGGGAAGATCCACGGCCACCTGACTGCTTTTGCTGATAGGGCGGACGAAACGGAGGAGGTGGAGTGAGCCAAAACTTCTGCTGCTTTGAGACCACTTGAGAGGAAGAAGATGAGTGGACTGCATCCCTGAGCCTCTTCTTGGAAGCTTCACACTTGAGCTGAGCTGCTTCTTGTTTTAGAGCCATGTTATAGAACTGATCGAACTAAGTAGGCTCCACAAGAACAAGAGCTAGCTGAAGGTCCTCTCTGAGGCCACCCCTGAAGTAGTAGATCATACTCTTCTCATCTGGAACGTCTTGCCTTGCATAGCGAGCAAGATTCTGAAACTTGATGTTATATTGATACACAGACATGCTGCCTTGCTTGAGATTGGAAAATTGCTCACGCATGCTCTCGACAACACTTGTTGGAATATGATGAGCTCGAAAATCCCGGCAGAAGTCGGTCCAGCTAATCACTCGACATCCTCTGGAGTCTTTGTACTGCTGCCACCAATCTGCTGCTTGGTCCTTGAGCTGGAAGGAAGCGAACTTGACGTAGTCCTCAGGTCTGGCATTGCTGCACTCGAAATGCTTGTTGATGTCCACGAGCCAATCATCAGTGTCCATGGCCTCAACACAAGCGCTGAACGTCTTTGGCTGATTTGCGAGAAATTGACTGGGTGTAGCAAACTGAGGTTGATTGTTGAATTGCCCTCGACCTTGATTTCCTTGGTTACCTTGGCCTGGGCTGCGCTCTTGCATGAGCTGAATCAGCATCTGAGTATTGGCATTGGTGGCCGCCATCAAAGCTTGCCATGCCTCCGAAGGCGGAGGAGGAGGCGGAGGTGGAGGTTCCGACTGCTCTCCCTCGTTACGGTCCGGATTCAGACGAGTTGCGGGAGCCATCCTGAAGAAGATGACATCCGTTAGAACCATCATTGAAAAGATAGATAAGCTGAATCAAAGGCTAGACATGTGTAATGTAGTCTTCACAATGAGCATCCGAACAGAGAGATTGAACGAATGCATTCCAAAGTTAACATGATACAACCATTTGAATGAGAAGCCACTTGGAACGATTGGATTAACAAAGCAAGGTATCAGCTGGATACAAACATATGACAGAGATTTCACCCAACGTGTTCGCGATGAGGCCCCACGGGCACGACGTATAGCGGACGTCACGAATGACAAACAAGACGTCCCCGAATCGGCATAGCCAAGGATTCTTTAAGATGCCTCGCGACCACTGTAAATCGACCGTGAAAAATGAACCACTAGACGTTGGACCCCAATCTCAACTCATACATTTGTCGGAAAGAATTCCTGGGTACTACTTGAATTCCCACCTATTAACTCCCGAAACTTTCTGGTTATGCAATCTGGTGTTGGGGATACAGGGAGGCACAAATATCTCACACAAATAACAAGTCCTACACTCCAACTGTATCCATCCGTCAACACATAACCAAGAAAACCTCGAAAATCATGTACCTCGGACCTTCGAAAGAACATTCCCTATACTAGCTGTGGCAATACATCTGGTCGCTCTCCCCTGTACTGGGTGTCGCCAAACTACTCTCACCACTAGTAGGATAGAAGCGCTTTCGATGTCGGCGTCCTTTGGTATTCCAGAACTGAAACGATAAACACTGTGACGAAAACACCTTGGAACTCAACTCCCTGGGACACTGCCACAACCCCTAAATGTCAGGAGGCACCAAGACAGAATCCCCGTCATAATGTTATTGGAACGATTCCACAATACCCGTGTGATCCTAAAAAAATTTTTGAGTGAAAAAGGATAGAAGAGCGAGGAAAATACCTACGTCACGAGTCCTTACCAGAGCGACGAAGGGGATAAGGAGTAAAAAGAATTCCTACTCTCTGATATAACTAAGACTCAAAACAGTTTTCTTCTAGACTCGTCAGTGGTTCGATCAAGCAGGGGCTCCTATAGTCGGTATGGCTCTGAATACCAACTTGTAACGCCCAAGATGCAATTCTATCCCAATCACGTGATGAACTCATGAGTGGGGCACAATCGCATTTCGAACGCGTAGCAAGGTGGCATACAAATTCATACAACCAAGTGAATAGATAGAATACGAGATCCAGGCAACACTTGCCCCAGAATAGCATAAATATGACAATCATCCATACATATAGTAGAGTCCGACTACGGACTAGATAAAAAGAAATCACCACCCTGCTACTATCCCCGGATACTCCGACTAGGTCCTCTACTGATCGTCCGGATAGGTAACATAGAAACGCCCACGAGCCTCGTCAAACTCCCACTGGAGCTCAGTGGCATCTCCTGCATCAGATCCAACGGTACCTGCAACTGTGTTTGTAGTATTCTGTGAGCCACGGGGACTCAACAATCATATCACCCACGGTAGCAAGACTATCAAAGCTTAAATATGTATGGCATGGTTAAGTGGTGGAGTTGCAGCAAGCACTAAGCATATGTATGGTGGCTATCTTACGAATACAAGAATAAGATGAGAATCTACGCAACGGTCGGAAGCTAGTTATGATCAAGAAGTGATCCTGAACTACTTACGTTCAAACATAACCCAACCGTGTTCTCTTCCCGAACTTCATCGAAAAGAGACAATCACGGTTACACACGCGGTTGGCGTATTTTAATTGAGTTTAGTTTCAAGTTCACTACAACCGGATATTAAAAACTCCCATCTGCCACATAACCATGGGCACGGCTTTTGAAAGATTAAACCCTGCAGGGGTGTCCCAACTTAGCCCATGACAAGCTCTCACGATCAACGGAGGAAAATCCTCCTCCCGGAACAACCCGATCAAGCTCGGAATCCCGGTTCACAAGACATTTCGACAATGGTAAAACAAAACCAGCAAGACCTCTCGACGTGCCGACACCCTGATAGTAGCCGCGCGTATCTCGTCTCAGGCCACGATCGGATGGGACAAGCTACGAGTAAAACCAGACCTCGAGTTTACCCGAAGTGGCCCTGCGGGCTACCCGATTTGGACCAACACTCATGAGGAGCACTGGCCCGGGTTGTTGATTAAGAATCCTCGGGTTAATTACTCCCTATGCAAATTTTAGTTGTTATAAGGGCAAATGGTAAAACCAATGTTGGGCCTTGCTGGAAGAGTTTTATTCAAAGCGAACTGTCAAGGGGGGCCCATAAACCCCAATCGTGTAAGGAACACAAATTCAAGGAACATAACACCGGTATGACGGAAACTAAGGCGGCAAGAGTGGAACAAAACATCGAGCAAAAGGCCAAGCCTTCCACCCTTTACCAAGTATATAGATGCATTAATTAAATAAGAGATATTGTGATATCCAACATATCCATGTCCCAACATGGAACAACCTGCACTGCACCTGCAACTAGCAACGCTATAAGAAGGGCTGAGCAAAAGCGGTAACATAGCCAAACAACGGTTTGCTAGGAAGGTGGGTTAGAGGCTTGACATGGCAATATGGGAGGCTTGATAAACAAGTGGTAGGTAGCGCGACATAGCAATAGAACGAACGACTAACAAGCAAAGATAAAAGTGATATCGGGGGTAATGATCATCTTGCCTGAAATGTCCTCAGTGGTAACGAATCCTTGCTCCTCGTTAACATACTCAACAGGGTCCTCGTTCACGAACTCGTATCCCGGCTCTACCCAAAGCAAGAACACAGCAACGGAAAAACAATCAATCATGGTGCAATGAGCAAGCAACATGATGTAAGACATGTCATGGAATGCAAGATATGATGTGCAATGCATATGGGGTGCCTCGGAAGGGGTGCAAACGAGACGGAAGGAGAAACGATGAACATGGCACAATCTTGGTAATCCAAGCATGCCAATGGATATATTGGAAGATTTCGGTTGAAATCGATATAAAAAACACGAGGAACGGGTGCACACAACTCAAACGGTGAGCAAAACAATAAACAATGCAAAACTGACAATAACAGCAACATGGCACTTAAGATGCAACATCTAAATAAGCTACAACACTCCAACATGATAACAAATGGCATGGCAGTGAAGTACATGTCAAGCACTACAAAATATGATTACTGAGCTACTGCTAGAAACCACTAGAACATGTTTAAAACAGCATGTCAAGATTGCAAAAGATAATAGGTTTTCAGACTTGGCTGGAATTTACTGGACATGGCAGAAACAGAATTAAGTAGGCATGTTTACAAGCTTGGTTAACTCATCACAAATCATATCATGGCATGCAAATGCAACCAACAGTAAGATGGCATGTTTGTGTAACTACTCATGTCAAGAATAAGGTCATAGGATGCACAGAACACTAGCTATACACTTTGCAAAATTGAACTTGTGTTAACAGGCTGACAGATATATTTTCAAGCAAATTGAGAGCATGAAAAGAACAAGCTAAAGTAAGCTATAGTTGCAAACAAGGGCATGGATGGATATAGCATAACATGATATTCAAAACATGCTTACTGGACATCTCCAAAATATGCATAGATTTGATGGTAGCATCAAGTAAACATGGTATCATAATATAACAGTTTCAGACTGCAAAATGAGCATGACATGGCAAAACTGATTCATGTTATCATGTTTTCAAGCTTGTGGCACTCATCACAGTGCACTTTATGACATGGAATAAAATCTAGCATGAAGATGGCATGTAAAAGAGCATGTTCATGAACAAAGTTAACACATATCACATTTGCATAATTATCCACATAAATGACAAAACAGCAATGTAATGTAAAATGTCATGTGTGCAAACTTGCTCAGATTATGAAATGGATGCCACCAATGGATTCATTGGATTTTTCTAGCCCAAAAACATATATAATATGTAGGGGTTGCTTTAGAAAAATCACCCCAAATGCATAGAATGAATTATTGCCTAAAAAGGAAATAAACAAAAATGGCACTTTCCAGTAATGGAACGTCCAGAAATGGACTTGCCCGAATAGGAAAGATGCTCTTCGCCTGATAAGGAATATTCCCTGGATTTGAAATAAAAGAAAAAGAAAAGGAGAAGGAGAGGCTGACATGTGGGACCTGGCCCCTGGCTCGCTGACCAGTGGGCCCCGCACGGTCCCACATGGCAGTGGCTGCGGCTGGCTTACACAGAGCCGAGCAGAGAAGGAACAGGGGAGGCCGGCCACGAGCACGACGCGGCGGAGGAGTTCGCCGGAGCAACTCCGGTGACCGAAAGGAGCGGCGGAGGGGTGCATCGGGGTCGCAGGAGGATCCCGCACCCGCGTGTGCATCTAGTTGCACCGGGCGTCGACGGAAAACGACGCCGGCGATGACCTACCGAGGCGGCAATGGCGAAGTCGAACGCGGCGAGGCAAGGGACTAAACGGGCGGCAGAGCGCACCGTTCGGACACGTGCGGCGCTGGGGACCTACTGGACATGCGCAGCTAGGCGAACGGGGCTCGGAGCACTTGCCGGTGCGAGGTCCGACGGTGGCGCGTATGGGTGCTCGTGGCAACCATCGACAGAGCACGCTAATGAGGGGGAAAAGAGCATGGGGAGGCGTAGCTGCTCACCACGAACACGCTAGCGTGATCGGGACGACGGGATGAGGTCGGAGTTGGCCGGAACGACGCGGTTGCCGGAGCGGAAGAAGACGACATGGACGGCGTCGAACTTGGCGTCCCTCGAGGCCGTAGGGGAAGTAGTCGACGTAGACAACGACGGCGGACTTGATGGACACGGTTGGAGAGGCGGAGGTCGACGGGGAGCACGTCGGTGACGAGGCCGCGCGCTCGAGTGCGCTCGGGACGACGGTGGCGCGCGGATCTGGTGGTTCTATGCGGATGGCGGCGGTGAGGAGAGGGAGAGGGAACCCTAGAGGGTTTTTGGGACAAGGAGAGGGGTCTTATAGGGGGCTAGGGTGAGCGGGGCGAGCTCGCGTGCGCTCGGCCGCGGCCATGTGCGGGTGAGCGAGGGGGACCGAAGGTAGGGGAAAGGTGGGTGAGCGGGAGATCGGGGTCGCTGACGAGGGGGACCCGCACGTCCACGTGGAGCGAGTGGGTGAGAGGGGTGCACGCCGTTCGGTTTAGAAAAGGAGGAAGGAGGGCGCGGGGCAGGCTGCTGGGCTGGCTGGCGCGGGGTTTAGCTGGGCCGCGCTGGGAGGCCGAGGCCCAGGTAGCTGCTGCTGCTGCTTTTCCTTTTCTTTAATTTTCTTCAAACAGAAAACAAAGAGAAAAGCACAGGGTGGAAGGAGAGGTGTATGAGGAATATAAAAATATCCTCATGATCCTGGAATTAAGCTCTATTTAATAAAATTGGTTCGGACATTTTTAGAGGTAGAAAAATATTCCAAGTTTGAATTAGATTCAAACTTGAGGCATTTTTTACCCCAACCAAACCAAGTCCAATTGAGATAAAATTTGACAGGGAGGCTGGAGACATGGTGCAAGGTTTATAGGGAGAAGATGAACATTAATGGAGGAGGTAAAGGTGTCACTTGCAAAAAGAAAGGAAGAGGAGGAGGGTGAGGTGATGATGCAAGGATCACACATGGAGCATGCAACAATATAACATGCATGAATAGCACAATGCACATGATTATTATGAGAATGCAAAATGACATAAGCACAATGCCACACTTGATATGACCATGATGCAACATATGATGGCATAGAGAAAATATAACAAGAAATGACAAGACAATGCAAAAGGTAAAATAACAAAGCAAAACAAAATGAAGCCAACAAGGATAGACTCACATGGAATTAGATCATGAACAAAGTTGGATACATGCCCAAAATGGGAAGTGTTACAGGGCGGCGGCCGGACAGGCGACGACAAAGCCGGCGGCGCTCACGCCGGATTTTCAGGAGATCGGGATCATAGACGCCAGAGCGATTCGTTTGAATTGTCTCCTGGGCGCGGATGGGCCAACGACAGCAGTTGGGCCGACATCAGCTGGGTATGTGGCCCAGTACGAGTCGCCGAAGAGTGGGCCGGAGTCAACTAGGTATACGGCCCGGTCTGAGCCGGTCGAGCCGGTTTCGATTCTGAATACGCTTTCGATCGAGGCTTCTGCTGTTCATTCCGATCGATCGTCTGACGAGGTTTCTGCTAGGGTTCGTTGGGGCGTTGTGCCAGGGTTCCCTACACGCTGTGGTCGGGCTCGGCGTGTCCCGGCGGCGAGCATGGCTGGCCGGGGAGATGGTTCCCAGCCGCCTTCACGGTTCCCGCCGCAGCTGCCGGCCGCACAACGTGGCGGCGACGATGCGGGGCGCGGAGTAGCTGATGCCGGGACGGCACATGTCGCAGGTCGCGCTGGCCCTGGCGGCGGCCACGGCGCGTACGACGGCGCCGGGCGCGGCGAGTATCGAGGTGGCGGCCGCGGCTACTATGGCATGGGCCACGGTGGTTTCAATGGCGGATATGGTGCTGGACGTGGCAATGATGGTGGTTATTAGGGCTATCGGACTGGATGGAATCAGTGGAATGACGGGGGAGGAAGAGGTTTCGACGGCAATCCGTGGCAGTGAAACTTCAACCCGCCTCCCGGCGAGTTCGTAGAGGGTGCCGCGGGGCCTCATTATCGTTAGCGGGGTGGTCGGGGAGGGGATGACCGAAACCCTCCTCCGCGTCGCCCGTATGGCCCCAAGGTTAATCCTAAACAGCCGACGGTCAAACCGGCGAAGACTAACAGTTGGTAGCGAAGACGGCCGCATCCGCTGCTTCTACGTCCGTGGTTCCTCTACATGAGGTTGCGATGGCGGTGGTTAAGGCATTGGCAGCGGTCTCTGTTCCAGCCGCGACATCTACCGATGACAGAGATGGGATGAGTGACAACAGGTAGTGACAAAGCTGATAATGTGCGGGCGAATAAGGCGGCACGTAAGAAAGAAAAGATGACATGTTATCGTTGTGGTGTGCTAGGTCACTTTGTGATTGACTACACGACGATGTTATGTGATATCTGTCTGAAGCCTGGACACTCATCTGACGATTGTCCGTTGCTTTTGATACCTACACCCATGGTGAACATTTACGGTGTCTGTAACAACAAGCTTATGTTCTTTGAGACTCCACGCACAATCTCGGCGACTCCTGCATTGGAGAGCTCAAAGTTTGGTCTGGTCAAGGTTACTCAGGGGACGTTGACTGAGGGACAGGTGTGTCAGCAGCTCAGACGGCTAGTTTCTGAGTCTTTTCACTGGTCACCCCTCAGGTTGGAGGATCAGGTTTACAGAGTGGAGTTCCCTAGGAGGGAGGATCTTAATCACCTGCTGAAGTGTGGGCTCAGTAAGGTGCCTGGGAGTAAGTGCATTCTTGAGTTTGACGAGTGCAAAAAACTGAGCCGACGGGGATACCGTTGGAAAAGGTCTGGGTCAGATTCTCAGGCGTTCTAGAGACTCTACTTAATGACTTTCTTATTGTTTCGAGTCTCGGTTCTCTGTTAGGTAAAACAGAGAAGGTCGACATGCCATTTACACGTCTGCATGGAGTGTCTAGGCTACTTGTCGGTGTTGTGAGTGTGGAATATATTCCGGATTTTGTACCATGGACCTATGATGGACTGTCTTATGATCTTGATATTATGGTTGAGGAGGTTCATCAGGCAAACAATAACACTGGGATCACATATGTTGATATGACCGATGGCAGAGATGGTAGCGGTGATCAGGGGATGGATGGAAATCCCGATGACCATACTGGGAAGGACAAACCGGCCAGAAAATCCACACAGTCGACTGAGCCGAGGACAGAGAAGAGGTCAGCGCCACTGTCCACTCCGGCGGCTTCTCTCCGGTTTGGTTCGTTCCAGGCGGTGTCCGCACCGAGCCGCCTTTGGAGTGACCGCGTCGAGATGGAGGACTCTGATGATGATCTTCCATCAGAGGTGATGGAGGAGCATCACCGGCAGCTGGTGGATGAGGTTCCACCGCAGACGACGACGCATGAGTGGCAAGCTACTCCTGTGGAGGTGGAGGTGTCTACACTGATGGTTAGGGCGGAGGGGCGACCGGCGGTGGTTACTCCTCCCCCTACGATGGAGGGTTCTAGGCCTCCATCTCGCTCTCCGTCGCCACGTCCGACCAGCTCGACATAGGTGTTGTCCCGGCCGGTTGGTGACGATAGCCGACCGATTGAGATCAGTGCATCGGCCATCTCGGTTGACGCTACCTCGGTGGATCAGTCCGGGAGGTCAGTGCCTCCCATCGCCTTGGACTCGATCGGGCATATGGCAGGCGGCCACAACACGGATGGAGTTGCTATGGAGGACGTGATCGCTTTTGGAGGTATTCCGGATCCTATGTCCGGTGGCAGACATTTTAGCCACCGGATCCAGGGCCAGCCGGACGCGGATGACATACAGCTGGGGCATGCTATGAGGGCTGCCAAGCTTTGAGACATCGAAGCCCATACAGTTATGTCGGTTAATACAAGTTGTTCCATTCTGCACTTTTCTGAACATGAAATTATTGATAAAGCCAGCAACTTAGGGATCTCTCTTGGTAGTAATGGCAAAGAAACCGCCAAATCCATTAACGATCTGTTAGATTTAGAAACGGATAGAGTTGTGGATTTAATTCGAAATATAGCGGCGGTAAAACCTATGAATGAAACAGATATTAATGATCTTGGAGTAACAGGGCTTCAGAGTCTCTGTGAGGATTTAGTTCCCACGGAGGGCTTAGAAGGTGAGGATGAGGATGTGGTTGCCGAGGGGTATATGGCCCCTTTGCAACCAGTTGTCATTGTTAATACTGACACCAGTCCTCTCCACACAGAGGAGATGAAGGATAAACTAAAAAGAACCTGGAAGAGGAAGGTTTATCCTACATCGGCGGTGCGTAGGAGTGCGAGAGTTAAACAAAAGAAAAAAATTCCATGATGAAATATGAAAGGGATATTCTGGAATAGCAGAGGTCTAGCGGACTTGGCTAAAATGAGATTCCTTAGTGATACATCGATAGAGCAAAAATTGGATTTCATGGCTTTATTAGAGACGGGTAGAGATAATTTCACTCCGCAGTTTCTCAACACCATTTCAGGGGGGTTGATTGATTGGCACTGTCTACCTCCAAGGGGGCGATCTGGAGGGATCCTACTTGGGGTGAAGTGCGAAACTTTAGAAGTACTAAATGTGGTTCACGGTGAATTTGCTGTCAAATTTCATGTAAGATCAAAAATTGATGGCTTCAGATGGGCTTTGGTGGCCGTATATGGTGCGGCGCAGCCAGAGCTTAAGCCTGACTTCCTCGCAGTTTTAGTGAGAATTTGTGGGGATGAGAGGTTACCCATTATGGTTTGAGGAGATTTCAATATCATTAGAAGATAAGATGAAAAAAATAATGACAACTTCGATGGAAGATGGTCATTCATGTTTAATATGATCATTGAAAGTCTCGACTTAAGGGAGATTGACCTCACTGGTAGGCAATTCCCTGCCAATTCCTACTTATGAGAAATTGGACAGGGTTCTTACTAGTGTTGAGTGGGAACAGAAATTTCCACTGGTAACGGTTCGTGATCTACAGAGGGCCATTTCTGACCATACCCCACTGCTGGTGGATTCCGGGGAATCGACCCATGTGGGTAACAGAAATACTTTCTCTTTCGAACTAGGATGGTTCGAGAGGGAGGGCTTCATGGATATCATTGCGACAGAATGGACCAGGGAGTCTGGTGGGACCTCTAATGTGGAGAAATGGCAAAACAAAATTAGACATTTGCGCCAATTCTTGAGGGGATGGGCCAAAAACCAAAGTGGTATTTATAAAGTTGAAAATGAGAGACTCACACAAATTATTAATGAACTTGATGTGAAAGCGGAATCCACCCTTCTTCATATGTCTGAGTGAGATATTAAGAATGAGGCCGAGAAGAAGTTACAAGCCCTTATGAGAGAGGGGAAGATGAAATGGGCGCTTAGAGCAAAGGTTTCTAAGATCGTCCAAGGAGATGATAATACACAGTTCTTCCACATGATAGCTAATGGGAAGCATAGAAAGAAGAAGATAATTCAGCTCGAACAAGATGATGGTACAATTGTAGGACATGAGAACCTAAAATTGTACATCTCTGATTATTATAAGAAACTTTTTGGAGCACCCGAAGAAAGTTTCGTAGCTCTAGATGAGAGTGCGATAGGGGACATACCTCAACTTAACTTAGAAGAGAATGAGGTGTTGTCTGCTTCGTTCACTGAGAAAGAGGTGTTTGATGCAATAACGCAAATGAAGCATAATAAAGCCCCTGGGCTAGATGGTTTCTCGGCGGAATTTTATCAGAAATGCTGGCATATCATAAAGGGAGATCTTATGCCTATGTTCCATGTTTTGTTCGATGGTCACTTAAACCTGTTTCACCTCAATTTTGGAACAATAATGTTGTTGCCAAAGAAGGTTGAGGCTATTCGCAATGAGCAATTTAGACCGATCTGTCTTCTCAATGTAATCTTTAAGATTTTTACAAAGGTTGGCACGAACAGGTTGTCACGGATAGCCCATTCGGTTGTGCAACCAACTCACACTGCTTTCGTGCCAGGACGACACATCCTTGAAAGGGTTGTGGTCCTACATGAAACGCTGCATGAAATCCATACGAAGAAACTAGATGGTGTTATCTTCAAAGTGGATTTTGAAAAGGCGTATGATAAGGTCAAATGGCCCTTCTTACAGCAAGCCTTACGTATGAAGGGGTTCAATGAATCTTGGAGATCTCAGGTGGATTCATTCATATGGAAAGGCAGTGTCGGGATAAAAGTCAATGATGATACATGACATTATTTCCAGACACGTAAGGGGTTAAGACAGGGAGACTCCATGTCTCCTGTGCTGTTTAACATTGTAGCGGATATGTTGGCAGTACTTATTGGTCGGGCCAAAGAGAGTGGACAAGTAGGAGGACTCGTCCCCCACCTTGTAGAGGGCGGTGTCTCCGTTCTACAATACGCGGATGATACTATTATATTCATGGAACACGATCTTGCAAAAGCTAGGAATATGAAGCTTGTATGATGCCTTTTTGAGCAACTGTCTGGGCTCAAAATCAACTTCAATAAAAGCGAATTGTTCTGCTTTGGGAGAGCCAAAGAGGAACAAGATGACTATAGAAATTTGTTCGGTTGTGAAATGGGATCCTTACCTTTTAGTTATCTAGGGATCCCAATTCATCATCGACGTTTAACGAACAAGGAATGAAATGTATAGAAGATAGATTTGAAAAGAAACTAAGCTGCTGGAAGGGCAAGCTAATGTCTTACGGAGGTCAGCTGGTTTTGATAAATTCGGTTCTGACGAGTCTGCCGATGTTCCTTCTATCTTTCTTTGAAGTACCGGTAGGGGTACGGAAAAGACTAGACTTCTATAGATCCCGATTTTTTTGGCAAAGTGATGAGGCCAAGAAGAAATACAGATTGGCTAGATGGATATCATTTGTAGACCAAAAGACCAGGGCGGGTTAGGGATCGAAAATTTAGAGGTAAAGAATAGATGTCTGCTTAGCAAATGGCTATACAGACTATCTGTTGAGACCGAGGGTATGTGGGTACAAATCTTGCGGAGTAAGTACCTACACTCTAAGACTTTGGCCCAGGTAACCGCTAGACCAACAGACTCACCATTTTGGAAGGGGCTAATGAGGACGAAAGTAACTTTCTTCCAACGGGTGAAGTTCCTAGTTGGTAATGGTACCACTACTAGATTATGGGAGGATACATGGCTAGGGGAGACGCCTTTGGCTTTGTAATATCCCTCCTTATATAATATTGTGCAACGTAAGGAGGATTATGTTGCCACAATATTAAACTTGATACCACTTAGTATCCAATTTAGGAGATCCCTAGTAGGGAAACGTTGGAATGCTTGGTTGCACCTGGTCCGTAGGTTGATGGATGTTCACCTATCAGATTAGGCGGATACAATTCGCTGGAAGTTAACCATGAATGAAATCTTCTCAGTGAAATCCATGTATTCGGACCTAATTGATTCCGGGCCATTGTCGAGGTCTTTGCACATTTGGAAGATTAAAGTTCCGCTTCGAATTAAAATATTTATGTGGTTTGTACATAAAGAAGTCATTCTGGCCAAAGATAACTTGGTGAAAAGGAATTGGGTTGGTAACTCCAGGTGCTGTTTTTGTGATCAAAATGAATCGATTAAACACCTCTTTCTCGAATCTCCTCTTGCAAAATTATTATGGCGATCAATTCATATAGATTTTAACATTCATCCACCAAGGAGCATAAACACGTTATTTGGGACGTGACTTAATGGAGTGGACATACACATAGCTAAACATATCGGATAGGAATATGTGCACTATTCTGGGCTATATGGAACACTAGGAATGATATGATTTTTAATGGGACAAAATTCACTAATTTTTTGTAGGTTATTTACAGAGCTATAGCTTGGATCCGTATGTGGTCGTTACTCACTCATGCGGATTTTAGGGAGCTTTTGGTTATTGGGTGCAACCGCTGGGAGACGGTAGCACGGGCTATCTTCAGCCGATTTGGATGGCGAACTAAAAATATGCTAGGTGTATAGGCATCGTAGCTTATTCTTTATCGCCGGATGTGACACTTTTCAGTTCTATATCGCCGGATGTGACGCTTTTCAGATTTATTTTAGACTTCTGCTCTGATTATGAGCTTCTTTGGACCTTAAGATTTTGTTACGTTTTTATTTAATAATATGGTTGCATGCATCGATTGATGAAGAGGCCGGGGGTTATTCTCCTTTTTTTTTAAAAAATTAACAAATATAAGATGATCTAACATTTTTTTGAATCGGATATATATAGACGCGTTTTAGTGTATTTGTTCACTTATTTCAGTCTGTATGTAGTCCATACTGAAATATGCAAAACATCTTATATTTGTGAACGGAGGAAGTAGCATTTTCCATATGATTTTTTCTGCCGGCACCATCCACTTATTCCTCTTCTTGGCAAGGATTTCCATTTCGCCCGAACAGGGCACGCAGCGAGTGGTGTGACACATTCAAAACTCCCCCCTCTTGGCAAAAACTACTCACCTTTCTTCCCATGAGCACATACATTATACAAATTAGATTAGTTTATGATCATTTTACAAATACAAGCTAGGTGCAGGTCCACTTATCCTAGGAGCCAAAACAATTACCTACCTTAATGAAAAGCACCTTTTCCACCACTTTCTCACCCCTACTGCTTTATTCAGTGACACACAGTTCTAAACAGCAGATGAAATACTATTATAAAACAATAAGAAAGGAAAGTAAAAAAAAATAACAAGTAGGAGCACTATAGTAGTCTATGAGCCTCAGCTTTTATCCATCTAGGCCATGTTAGAGTTAGTTTGACCTAGTTTAGGCTCAAATAGCCTAAAGTATCCAAACATGAGGGCTAGCTTGAGCTAGTTGCATCTAACCCATTCAAAAAAACTATCTCATCCAAGAGGTGCTAATTGGAGCTAGTTCTCCTAAGGTATTTATTGTCAATCTAACCATGTCATCCAAACACCTCTTTAATTCGAGTTAGTTCAGAGTTAGTCATGAGTTAGAAACTAAGTCTAACCTCTAGCTAAGTTAAAGTATCCTAACAGAGCCTATATCCCATGAGAAAAAGTATTTATACGCTTGGCTTTGCTTTTGCGGTTGGCTTTGGCAAGTCCCGTCAGTGCCATCGCCATTGCGCCCCTCCTTTTGAACAAGCTCACAGGGTCCACCTTGACTCTCCACTCAGGAGATTCACCTCACCACCACCAGCACCACCATTTGCGACGCAGCGCAATGCAATGCAGCACAGTTGGGAGCACTTGCAGGCGCTTTGATGCAAAAGACGTCACTGTTGCTTCACAGCTAAGCAAATACTCTAGAAAATTTCGATCCTATTCCTTTTTTTTAAGCGAGCAGGGGGGCATCAAGGATAAGTTTGTTCCTCTGTTGCTTCTTCTTTCCCACTTAGTCTTGACTCATCACTGTCAGCAAAGTAGTGAATAGGAATAACAAGATAGCCCTCTAGTTCCTTTGGCTCTCAGTTGGGCCCTCCTACGTTTTGATCAAGTCAGTCTCCCAGAGATTTGCGCAAGCAAAAGGGGGCCAGTTCACTCTTATCTTCCACCAACGTGAAAGGTTTCACTGAGGGTTTATTTTTTTCCACAGGTACATGCACAACCCACAGTCACAGAAACATTTCACCGTACGCGTACGTGTGGTGGTCGCCGCCCCGAGCACCTTCCGGCGAGCATGTGCCTATGTTTGTTGCTGGGGCTCGCTCGCTAATAAGGCCAACTCCAGCGCGCCACCTCGTTCTGTCCGGTGCGTCCGTTTGAGACAAAACGGACACACCAGACGGCCCAGCGCGCGGGTGCAAACGGATTTTTGTCCGTTTTATGTTCGCTTTCGACCTAACCCCGGCTCAAGTTTGGGCCGCTTTTGAGGTGAAATGGACAGCGCGCGGACGGGCGGGACGCGCGCGCTTGTCCTCCCCTGGCTCGCCCGTCGGTGGCACAAAGCACCCGCCCGGCGTCCCATTTCGCGCCATTTCCCCCCAAAAACCTCCCACGTCCCGCGACCTCCCCTCCGCCCACCACCCTCCTGCCATGGCCGATGACCCGCCGAATTCCGGCGGCCAGGCCGTCGACCCGTCCGGAAAGGTGAAGAAGAAGGCGGCCAAGGGTCCGAAGAAGCCGCGGTCGGAACTCTCGTCGGCGGAGCTCGCAAAGCTGGACGCGGAATCGACCAAGAGGAGGAACCGGCGGGCGGCGGCCAAGGGCAAGACCGCCGCGGCCAGGTTCGCCGCCGAGCGCGCTGCGGTAGAGGCCGCGCGGCACAAGGCCGACCTCGACGAGAAGGAGGCCATCGTCAACAAAGCGCACGCCCTCCTCATGCATGGGATGTGCCGTCTGGCGATCTTCTCGGCAGCACCCGCCGGCCCGATGAGCACAGGCTCGTCGGTCGCCCGGCCTCCGCAGGGCCCCACGCCGACGCCATTGTCGCCCGGTTTTCCTCCGCCAAGGTACGAAGACCAGACCCGTTTCTCGGGGTCGTCGAACGGCAGCGTGATCGCGCCGTCCACCCCGCGCCCCTCGGCCGTCATCGACCTCAACGTCACGCCGGGGTCCAGCAGCGGCGGCCGCCTGTCCGTCGAGATGCAAAGAAAGCAAGCACGGCCGCCGTCTACGGCCACCATGCCGTCGCCCCGCGTCCTGTTCGGCGAAATGCCAACACCAACGCCAACGGTCGAGGACCCCTTCTACAACCATTTCATGGAGGATGTCATCTACGAGGGCCGTGACGAGGCCTTCCAGATGGGTGGGCATGGCGATGCCTTCGATCCCGACGAGACACAGAGTCAGGATGGCCGCGGCCAGTACGTTGCCGATAAAGACATTGAGGACCACGACCATGGTGACTCGTGGCATGAAGATGATGACATCTATTGTGAAGGTGATAAAGAAGAGTAAGGCGTCGATATTGTGGGCGAGCCATTGTTCATCGACGAGCTCACCCAAAGAGCGGAAGCACAAAAGAGGAAGAAGAGCATTCGTACGGGATCATACTCACAAGAAGAGGTCAAGTTGATTTGCCAAAGTTGGATGGAGATTAGTCAAGATCCGAGGACCGGTGCGCAACAAAAGGGACTTGTTTTTTGGACAAGAGTTCACAAAACATTCCATGAAAGAAAGTTGTTTTCGCCCTACCAATTTACGAGCGACCGTGGCATCACCTCGATTCAAAAGAGGTGGTTGTTCATCCAACAAGAATGCAACAAGTATTGTGCCGCCCTTGAGAGCGTTGAAGCACGTCCCGTGAGTGGTCTCGGCATTGGGGACATGGTATGGTCTCTTTATCTTTCGTTGCCACGGCCGTGACTTCGGCCTTCTATATGTTTGCATGTGTAAATGTTGTTGACCGTGTAGGCATTTCAATCTTTGGAGGCATTCAAGGCCCGGCACAATGACAAGCCATTTACTCTCACGCATTGTTGGACGATCATCAACAATTGCCCTAAGTTCAAAGATCAATACCGTGAACTTCAAACGGCCGCGTTGGCCGGAGGTGGAGATGGTAAGGCGTTGAAGAGGCCGAGGGGCAAGACCAACTCCAAGGTGGACGACATTCGTGATGCGTCATCCATTGCCTTGCATGAGACTTTGCACGGCATGATGTCTCAAAAGGATGTGAGGGACGAGAAAAAGCGACAAAGCAAGGAGGAGCAAATGAAGCAATACCTGGAGGTTCAAACGAAGAAGCTTGAGATGAAGAAGTCTACCAAGAAAAGGAAGATCGACATGGAGGACGCCTACCGGCAGAGGCAGCTCGACATCGAGGCCGCCAATGCCGCGGCCAGGCAGAGGCAGCTCGACATCGAGGCCACCAATGCCGCGACCAAAGCAAAGGAGGTGGCGCTAGTGATCATGAGCGTGGACTTGAGCAAGATGAGCGACAAGACGAGGAGCTGGTTCGAGGCCCGGCAGAAGGAGATGCTCGACGACGACGGCCTGAACTAGGTGGTATGTTCGGCCGTGGCCGGTCTTTTTGGAGGCTGGCATGGGTGCCGGCGACAAACCTATTCATTTTGGTGGCTGGCTTTGTTGCCGGCCGCTGGTTGTGTTGCCGGCGACAAAACTATTCATTTTGGAGGCTGGCTGTGTTGCCGGCGAGATTGTGTAGGCTGGTTGTGTTGCCGGCGTGAACTAGGGCCGCTGGCATGAACTACGGGTCGTGCTTATTCAAATATTACGTTTGAAAAAGGAGGATGCGTCCGCGCGTTGAACGCATGGCCACCGCATCCCAGAAAAGGTCCGGACACGACCCCATTTTCCGTCCCAAACGGATAGAATCCAGGCCAAACGGACGTCCATTTTGGGTCGTGCGTGGGAGTTGGCCTAATGGAAGCGTCGATCGGCAGTGGCATCACTGGCATGCATGGCAGCGGCTGGTGCTCTGACCAACTCGCTCGACATGGACTCGTCGGTTTTCTCCCTCCTTTCCTCGCCGGTGCGCCGGGCACCAGGCGGGCGCCTTTCGCCCCCGCTTTCCTTTCGATGTCGGGTCGGTTCTCGGCTCGGGAATGGGCGCGGTGATCCGGCGCGATCGCGCGCGATAGCCCACTCTGTTTTGCCCGATTCCGCTTCTGATTTGCGGAGGGCTTTTCCGTTTGAGCTTTCCTTTAACGGACACCAAGCCACTCAGAGCAGCAGGTAATCGAGCAGTGTTATTACTGACGGCGCCGATTAGATTGTTTGTTTTGTAGGCGTTTTTTTTTGGCCAATTAGGTTGCTGATGCATGTACTTAGTAGTACCACACAACACAAGCCTGGCCGATCGAGCATCTCGTCTGACGGGGGAGAAAAAAAACTAATACTACTACGAGCGAGAGAGACCGTGCACGAGCAGAAGGAATCGTCAGCGAGCACGCTGCCTGCCAGCCAGCGCCTATCTCTATCTGTACACGTTGACGCGTAGCGTAGCGTAGATGGACACAAGCGTGTAGCTTGCATTGGTTGGGTGTCAGCAAAATATCTACCTGCTCCATTGGATCCGGATTCCCTGTCGGCCTCATGCATGTGCCATCGACCATGTATTTTAGGCGCAGATGCAATGCCTTGGGACGACGAGCGCATGTGAGCGGCAATTTAGAGAGATGGAGGGGGACCGGCCAGCCGATCGAGCTGCTGGCCCTGGTCAATGGAGGTGCTCTCTGTTCCTTCGTCGCCACAGTGGCACGGCGCCCGCCGCACCACATGACACGGGACTAGGGCTGGACTCGATGGGTGGGGGTGGCTAGTGCCCTTGGATGTGGAATGTGCACGCACACGGAGAGGCGGCTGCAGGCCATGCTCCATGGATGGTGACTCGTATTGGTTGACCTCCGCCATGCTCCATCTCCCTTTCCGCGGCCCTTCCACCCGGATCAAAGAGACGCCGGCGACTGCGTGCGGCTAGTGGTGGGCAGGCCGGTTCCTATCGCGCGCCAGAAATAGATATGCTACTGGAGCTCGTCCTCGGAGGAACATATGCATGTACTAACCTGGTCGGGGACGCTCGACCCTTCGGGGAATCATGCTGCAGCGACCCAGGCCGGGAGTGCCGCTCGTACGGTTTTCATTTGGCGAACCATTTTTGTCTTTTCGTCCTAGAATTCTCATCGCGCCCCCCGTAAACAGTGCAAGTTACGGTTATTTGCACCGTTCCTTGTTCACGTTGTCATTTTTATCACGGGTTGCATACGGCGATGTTTAACGTATACATTTTACATGCACATCCATCTCAAAAAAATTAAATTACATGTACATACTTGTACCTAACCTTTACGTGCACGACTGTTTTCATTTTTTTTTTAACTTAAAACATTGTGCTTCTCAGTCGCATACGACTGTAGGGTTCAGATGTACCTGCATCTAGAAAATTTTGGCCCATACCTTGCGGATAGACTAGGTATAGAAATGGTCAAATGGACAATCCGATTTCCTATCATCCTTCCGTCACCTCAGCCATATAAAAAAAACAGAGTGCCGCATTTGATTTGTGTGCTACTTTTTATAGATATCTGACCTGATGTACGCCCATATCTTCGATTTTTCGTCAAAAGAGACCACCTGCCCGATCGAAATGACAAAAAAGACCACATCCGGATCAGACTGACAAAAGAGACCCCCTCGCCGTGGCGGCAGGCGCGCCGAGCGACACGTGGCACCTGCCGCCACGGGGTGAGGCGGCAGCACTGTTCACGTGCACTGTTCGCGCGGGGACGGTTTTCATGCAGCAAAACGGAAACGGGGCGAGTGAACATTACATGCCGCCTCAGGGCGTGGCGGCAGCACTGTTCATGCTGATGAACAGTGACTTTTTAAAAAAACAAAAAATGCAGAAAAATTCAAAAAAAGCTGAAATTTTATACCCACTTAGAACACTCGATCGTCTTTGCTGCCAAAAAAGTTCAGTATTTTTTTGAATTTTTCTGCTTTTTTTTTAAAAAAAATACTGTTCATCATGCATGAACAGTGCTGCCGCCACGCCCTGAGGCGGCATGTAATGTTCACTCGCCCCGTTTCCGTTTTGCTGCGCGAACAGTGCTGCCGCCTCACCCCGTGGCGGCAGGTGACACGTGTCGCCCGGCGCGCCTGCCGCCACGGCGAGGGGGTATCTTTTGTCAATCTGGATCAGAGGTGGTCTTTTTTGTCATTTCGATCGGGCAGGTGGTCTCTTTTGACGAAAAATTCATATCTTCCAGTATCCTCCATCCTCTCTTCCCCATTGTATCTATCCAACGGCATAGATCCCTAGAGCTAGGGCTCCATGGTTCTCACAAATATTATCCCAAGAGAGACACCGACGACTGACGTACGTGATATGGTGATAGCGCGCGCATAACTTGTTGAAAGCCCATACACCACCTTTCAAACAGAGCGCAATTTCAAACCCAAGTTGAGTAACTTGCAAAGTGGTGGCGACTTGTTAATCCCGCCCTCGACTGAGCTCATTTCGCAGGCGTGCGTGTTCCAATCCGCCGGTAGTACGCGTAGCGGCGTGTTTTTTCGCTATACTAGATCCATCCACCAGACCAGAGTTGCTTTCACTCGTCGGCGCTGTCGCCCTCGCCCTCACCCTTCCTTTCGTTGGTATAGTACACTAATCAGCCTACATGGCGATAGTGAGGCAGGCGTCATTTGGTTTTAAAGGAAAGGGCTCCAGCGAGAAATGTTCCGCTATGGTGGAAAACCGGGCGGGAAGGGGAGTGTCTGGCAGGAAAAAGGAAGGGTGCGTCGTGGGGTGGGGGTTTCGTGGGACCGTGTGTTGGAGATAACATGGCAGATACTTCAGACAACCACATTTCTCCCCCACATGTGGGCCGAATTTGGGGAGTCCGGACTGTCCAGACGGTTGGATTTTGGGGTTTGTTTATTCATTTATATGCATTTTAGCCCGTAGCAACGCACGGCATTCTACTAGTCAGCCTAGTGTTTTTCTTTTTAAACTGCGCTAATCAGCCTAGGTTAGCGGCAATAAGAGAGGTTAATTACTTATACATTAACCAACAGATTCCGGGCTCAAAGCACCACGCGTGGGCGCCCCCTTGGCCATGGACGGTCACGGTGAGAAACGCGACCCGACCCTCCTTTGCGTATAGTATGAAAAGCACACTCGAGTATACTACTCCTATCCTAGTATATCGCGGCGCCGATCGACTGGCCGGTGCATGCACCTTCACCTGGCTGGCCGCCGACGCGCCATTTGTCGTGGACAAAAACCTACCACTGTGTAGTCCACGGTGCGATTCCTCTCCCTGTCTTGGTTTGGCTGGGCTTGAGCCGCGTAGTTAACCGCCGATGCCGATTGACGCCAACCCCGGCGCTGTGATTGGCCTCCTTGGATCCACCTGGATGCGTGCGAGCGATGTGCAATGATGATCAGTTGGCCTTGTTTGCCCGTGTGTAATCCAAGAATCACGTTGTGTCGGAGTGGCTTATTAGCTCGAGTCTTGGTCAGTATGGGATACACTGTTTGTGCGTTAGTCTGGTACTCCTGCAATACAGGCCGGCTAGCTTGGACTTTGCAAGGGCAATTTGACATTTTTGTAATTATTAAGCAGCGTGTTGTTGTTTGGTGAGGAGACCCACGAACTTGCTGTGGCGTAGCCAATCCATCTTCTTCGAACCTTATATTATCTACTATCACGTATAGTATATTGTATTGACAAAGTAATATTATACAATTATCCTGTTTTTTTTTTGAACAAGAAAGTACCTGTATACTGTATAAATATAATTGTCTCTTTATGGATTTTTTTTATAATTGTCTGTTTGGCCGCAAAAGTCCAATACGTATTTCTATACTATTGTGTTGACTAGAAGTCAATAAACCAAAAACCGCCCAGTGGGGAGCTATGGCTGGCTCTGGGCGATTTTAACCAGATTTACCGCGCCCGGGACAAGAACAAGCGCAACGTCAATAGGAGGATGATAAACCGTTTCCGCGCCACGCTCCACGAGTGTGATCTCAAGGAGATCCACCTCCAGAACAGGCGGTTCACTTGGAGCAACGAGAGAAATAGCCCAACCCTGTGCAAGCTCGATTCCTTCTTCTGTAACGCTGAGTGGGATCTGCAGTTCAGTACACACATCTTGCATGCTCTGTCATCTTCGCTCTCGGACCATTGCCCTCTTCTTCTAGCGGACGACAAGGGGCCTCGCAGGCCTCGCTCTTTCAAATTTGAGAATTTTTGGACTTCTCTTCTGGGGTTTAGCGATGTGGTTGCTAATGCATGGAATGAGCACACTCAACATACCGACCCCTTTCGGATATTGCACCACAAGCTTCAACACACTGGCGCCAAGCTCTTGAGATGGAGTAAGGGCCTATTCTCAAAGGCCAAGATCATGCATCATGCTGCCTTGCTAGTAATTCTTCATCTGGACATGGCTCAAGACTCGAGGCACCTCTCTGTTGAGGAGCTGGAGCTCCGCTCTAGGCTCAAGCGGAGAGTCATTGCCTTGGCAGTTCTTGAGAGGGCGAGAAAAAAACAATGTGCGAGGATTGCCAACCACAAAGAGGGGGATGCGAACACCAAATTTTTCCACCGCCGGGTGAACGCTAGAAGACGCAAGAACCACATACACCGTATCAAGCACAACGGTGGATGGGTCACTGAGCACTCTCAAAAGGAGGCTATTGTCCATGACTATTTCTCCTCGACCATGGGAAAAGGCTCCATGGCGACCACAGACTTCAACTGGGAGGGGTTGGACATCGAGTCTCGTGATGATTTGGGCAACCTCGCGGACCCTTTCTCCGAGGAGGAGGTGCGTGAGGCCATCAACCAGATGCCTGGTGACAAGGCGCCCGGCCCGGATGGCTTCACCGGGCTTTTCTTCAAGAACTGTTGGGCCATCATCAGGCATGATATTATGAGGGCCATCCTTTGCTTCGGTAACCTCTGGACGACCAACCTTCATTGGGTCAACTCCGCCAACATTATACTGCTCCCAAAAAAGGATGGAGCTGAAGAAATCTCCGACTACCGTCCGATTAGTCCGATTCATGCTACTCCCAAGATCATTGCAAAGGTCCTTGCCATCCGTCTTAGCCACCACATGCTCCACCTTGTCTCCAACGCGCAGAGTGCTTTCATCAAGACAAGAAGCATCCATGACAATTTCATGTATGTGAGGAATCTTGCGCGGAGGCTCCACAAGTGCAAAACACCTTCGCTTCTCTTCAAGTTGGACATTCGGAAGGCATTTGATTCAGTCAAGTGGGAGTATATCATTGACCTCCTCCGCCGTAGGGGGTTCCCGAGCATTTTCCGAGAATGGATCACCGCTCTACTTTGCTCCTCTTCCTCGCGGATTCTTCTTAACGGCGTCGCTGGCAGCCCCATCATCCATGGCCAGGGTCTCCGGCAGGGGGACCCTATATCCCCCTTGCTATTTGTGATCGCGATCAACCCACTCCAAAGAATTCTAGAGACGGCGGCAACTAGAGGGCTATTTCATAAAATTCGTGGCCGTGGGGTTATTTTACGAACCTCCCTTTATGCGGACGACGCGGCGGTCTTCATGGCACCCATCAAGCGCGATATTAACCACCTCTCCAACATCCTTCGTCTTTTTGGCGATGTCACCGGTCTAGCCACCAACTTTCACAAAAGCTCGGTCGTCCCAATCCGTTGTGGGCACATCAACCTGTCGGACATCCTTCAAAACCTTCCCACGGCGCGCGGATCCTTCCCCATGAAATACTTAGGCCTTCCGCTCTCTGTGTGGCGGCTCAGGAAGGTGGACTTTCGGTTCCTGGAGGATAAGGCGGCGGCAAAGTTGGTCCCTTGGGACGGGCAAAACATCACGTCTATGGGACGCACTGCCTTGGTCAAGTCGGTGCTTGCCTCCCAAGCCATATACTTCATCACTACGCTCGTCGTCCTCACAAGCACCCTCAAAAATCTCAACAAGCTTGAGCGAGCGTTCCTTTGGGAGGGAACATACAAGACCACCGGGGCCAAATGCAAGGTTAATTGGGACACCGTTTGCCGCCCAATTGCCAATGGGGGTCTTGGAGTGCTAAACACGGAGAAATTTGCTAGGGCACTGAGGCTTCGTTGGATTTGGTTTGAGTGGAAGGAGCCAACTAAGATGTGGGTTGGCATGGGCAACCCGTGCGATGATGCAGGCTACAACTTCTTCTATGCCTCCTCAACTATTATCGTGGGAAATGGCGCGCGCACCCCCTTTTGGGACTCTTCGTGGGTGCACAACCGCAAACCCATGGATATGGCCCCTCTCATCTACGCGGCGTCAACAAGGAAGAATTGGAAGGTGCGGGAAGCACTAAAGGATGGTGCTTGGGTTAAAAAGATCAAGATGACGTCCGGTTTTTCTATAGAGCACTTCAGACAATTTCTCGAGCTTTGGGCCACCATCCGGGATTTTCACGTACAGGAGGATATTGACGACGACATTGTTTGGAAGCATTCTGCTAGTGGCCTCTACACGGCGGAGTCTGCCTACAGAGCGCAATTTCTTGGTCTCATTCGCTCTCCCTTGGAGCATGCAGTGTGGAAAATCTGGGCTCCACCCAAGGTCAAGTTCTTTGCTTGGCTGGCCATCCAAAATAGAGTCTGGACCGTGGATCGCTTGGCCAAGCGCGGTTGGCCTAACTGTGGCTCATGCTCGTTATGCATGCGTGAGAATGAATCGGTTGACCATCTCTTCTTCAAATTTCGTTTCACCATTCGCCTATGGGGCTTGATCAAGGCGTGGCTGCAACTCATTCACGTTGACACCTCTACTTGGCCCCTGAAGCATTCCACCTTAGACTGGTGGCTTGGGTTGACTGATGCTTCCGTCCCCAACCGGAAGGCCATGGCCTCGCTCACCATGCTCACTACATGGACGATCTGGAACGAGCGAAACACCCGCATATTCTGTAACATGGCTGCTCCACCTACGGTTCTTCTCGACAGCATCAAAAGGGAGGCATCATTTTGGGTCGCCGCCGGAGCTAAGAAACTAGGGTCCATCATGCCGGGAGAGTGATTCTTTCGTGTATTGTTAAGGGGTGTTTGTAACACAAACTCTATTCTCTCTTAATTAATATACGTGGCAAATCCTTTGCCCGTTTTCAAAAAATAAATAAACCATAGTGCATAAAAGATTTGAAGTAAACTTAGATCAATAGATAAATATTCTCCTCTATTATTTTTTACGTTTTCTTGGAGCAAGCCTGCTATTCATAGGGTGGGGGAATCTCTTGCCAGGAGGGGTTCAACGAGTATATGTTAATCTGTCACCTCACCAGTCTACCATGATTTATGAAAATCTATTCATGGCAGGAAAATAATGATTTTTACGCTGGGAAAAAGTTTTGATTCCCAAATACTGCCTTCAATCCAAAATATAAGATGTTTTGGTAGGCCAGTAGAAGTACCATTGTTCTTTATCCTCTTTCCCATATCTGTTTAATACTCCCACTTATAATCTGCTAATTAAGGGCATCCTAGTACTTGTGTTATGCATGAGTAGAGGAAAAGGCTATAGTTTCTAGCTATTATTTTCAGATATTCGAATTGGATGTTTGAAAACTACACATGTAAATTTTTCATGGAAAGTACTTCTTCAGAGTGCGCCTTTTAAGATTCCATAAAAAATATTATATAGTCAAGTTTATTTGTCAAGGTTGTATTTTGAAAACTATGATGTTGTCTATACCAAAATTTATTGTTATACACATGTGCGGGACAGGATAGAAGGCGGGAGGTTCTTAAAGCGAGATGATGGCGAGACATCTTTTCTAACAAAGGCAAAAGATTTCCCTCATCTATTAAATAAGAGGAGAATATAGTTTTACAATCATCCCTTACAACACCGCATGACAATTACTCGGGCAATATGATTTCCCCCAGCTTCTTTGCGCATGCGGCGATCCATAACTTCGCCTCCTCCAGAATGATGTTGAGGAGTATCGGAGACGGCGCGCTCTTGTGTCGGAAGACACGGGCATTCCTTTCATTTCAAAGCGTACAAGAGACAAGCATGATGAGAGATGCCATGTCTTTTGTAGAAGGAATTGCCCGTTCTACAGTCCCACCACTCTTTGATGGATCCCTCCAGATGCCACGAAGATGTATCCACCTGCACAAGGCCAAGTTTTGCAACCACCAAATTCCACAGCCAAAGGGTGTAACGACACTTGAAGAATAGCTAGGTGTGTCCCAGTTTCTTGTTCCCTTTCGCAAAGGGGGCAAAAGAAGCAATTCTCCCATCCACGATTGGCCAATCTATTGGAGGTCCAAATCCTATCTTGCAAAACCAACCAAGCAAAAAACTTGACCTTCGCCGACGCCCAATTCTTTCATACCATGCGATTCAAGGGGGAGAGGACCAAGCCCAAAAATTGGGCCTTGTAAGTGGAGGCCGCTGAGTAAACCCCTCATTTGCATGCTTTCACACAATATCATCCTCGGTAATATCATCAAGGTGGAAGTCGTTGGCAAGCATCCAAAGAGTGAAGAACTCCCAGATGTGCTCGACGGACACAATGGCGGGAGGATATATTTTAAGGATCCAAGCATTGTCCTTAAGCGCTTCGCGCACTTTCCAGTTTTTTCTTCTTGAGACCTCGCAACTGAGAGGGGCGATGTTGTTGGGCTTATGACCGAGAAGCCAAGGGCAGTCCCAAAAAGGAGTTCTCGCTCCATTCTCGACAGTGATAGTGGAGGAGGCATAGAAGAAATCAAGGTCCTCCTCATTGCAAGGGTTTCCCAATTCCACCCAAAGATTGGAGGGCTCCTTCCATTCATACCATGAGCAACGGAGCCGCAAAGCATGCACGAATATATCAGTGTTGAGCACACCAAGACCACCATACTCAAGTGGTTGACAAGCAACCTCCTAATTGACCTTGCACTTAGCACCGGTAGTTTATCAGAGCCATACCAAAGGAATGCTAGCTTGATCTAGTTGAAGTTATGAAGGGTGCCCGGAGGAACCACAAGCGGTGTGATGGGGTAGAGCACTTGAAGGCGATAACTAACTTGACAAGCGCTGCATGCCCAATGGTGGTGATGTTTTGATCCTCCAGAGTTACCAATTTTTTGACTGCAATATCTTCAAGGCATTGGAAATCCACCTTCTTTAGATGCCAAACCAAGAGGGGAAGATCCAAATATATCATCGGGAAGGATGCTCTTGTCGTCATCAAGCTTTGTAGAATACGATCGAGGTTGAGGTGGTTGCATTGTATTGGCACGACCGAGGTCTTTTGCAAGTTGGTGTGCAGCCCCGAGACCTCACCAAAACCTCTTAAGATGGCCGCAAGATTGTTGATATCCCTTTTGATGAGGATCACGAACACATCCGCGTCGTCTGCATAGAAGGAGGTTCTCACCATTAGCCCCACAACCACAAATCTTATGGAGAAGGCCCTTGTGAGTTGCCAAATCGAGAAGATGGTGAAGTGGGTCGATCGTGATCAAAAAGAGCAGCGGGGAGAGAGGCCCCCCCTGTCGATGGCATCATCTGTGGATGATGGGTGGGCGGGCCACCCCATTCAAATTGGGTACCCGTCCGTCTGCCTGCCGGCATTAAATATGCGCAACGGCTGAGAAACCCACTTTATCGCCCGCATTAAAAGAGCATGTAGCTTGGCCTAGCCGGCGCCCGCTATTTATACGTGGCCACGCCCGACACGATATACACCGCACTAAGTCAGCCTTCGTTCCTCCTCCATGCACCACCTCTGCAATCACCATGAGCTCTAGAGCGATGTTGAAGAGCCTCTCTACGGAGCAGAAGCACGAGTTAGCCAGTCTTGCGGCCACTGGCAGGCCCATCATGCGTGGTGTATAGAGGTCGGCTTGCCGACGACCTCGTCGGAGGTAAGAGACGACGACCGAACGATGGAGAAGGCGTCCTACGATGAGCAGGCGCCGCTACCCACGCCGGTCCATGCCAGCTTCACCATGGAGCAGACGCGGACACACTTCAACGTAGTCATGGAGACGGAGGGGCCGGCGCCGCGCTGTATTGGCGTTCCTGGTGGCGTAGGAGGAGCAACGCTGCAACCTCGCCCTCCCTATGCATCACCGGCTCACAGAGCGCGGAAGCCATGGCGGCCATGGACACGGAGGACCTGAAATTTGTCACCGAGCAGCCAGCACTCTACGAGGCCGCACATAGCGCTCGCACCACCTACAACACGGTCGTGATGGAGTCGGACGCAGAGGCAGCGCAGGCGCTGATGGTGAGCATGTTGGCAACCCCGCGTTGTTCGCGCCGCCACCGCTTCTCCAGTCGGGCTGCAACGACCACGAGGCCGTCCCGTCCAAGTGTATCGTGAACCACACATCCACCGGCGACGTCTAGGCTGCGGACTCGGATGAGAAGTGCGGGATAATGGAGACGGAGGCGTCTTTGTCCAATGTGGGCGCGTTCTTGTCCCATGTCTTACTCTTCCTCGCCGGTGACCCGCGACTTTGACCAAATCTTATATGCGGACTAAAAAAACGGAGGGAGTACGCAGAGACGCCAAGCCACTTTCCCCCTCCCTATAGAATCGCTCTGGGCTGTGCCTCGCCTTTCCCGGTGGTCCACTGACTGCGGAGAAGAGAGAGTGAAAGGAAAAAAAAGGCTGTTCTTATACTATTCCTTTGGGCCCACCACCCGTCGCGCTTCCCGCGCTGGCCACACGGACACGGGACACCGGAGGCCCTTCTACATTCTGCCCTCCCCCAGTCGGCTAAAGCTTATCTGAACTTCGTCCGAGTCTGAGTGGAAGCGAAATCGAGCTGGAAACGACCCGTGACGGGAAATCTGATGCGAAATCGAGCATGTCTCTACTCTCTACTCTACCGCGGCCGAGAGAATCGCCGTCGACCGGCGAAGGGGCCTCGACTCCATCGTGGTCGAACAAGAGGGTGAAAACTGGAACCGTAGACCTCCGGTGGTGGAGCAGCGTGCGCAAGCTTCTTTACCACCAAAGCGCTTTTAGCATTGTGCCCAGTGCTGCTGATCCCTCTTCGGATTCCAGCAGCGAAGAAAATTGAAGCTAGGCAACTGGCAGAGGGAGGTGTTTCTTCTCATCAGCGACAATCGAGAAAGCGAGGGCAAAGCCGAGGCGACGCGCAAAAGATCCGCCGGCCCGGCGACTGCGAACGTGGTGCATGTGAGACAAGACATCCGTTGCAGGAGACTCTGCGTGTGGGCCCGGCCTCTTCGGCCGGCGAAATTACGCCGCCGCCCTCCATGGCTCTTCTCGGCGCGCGTGCTGGCTTCGGTCACTTCCGTCCCGTTTACTACTACTATATGCTAGTAGGCCGTTACACGTGCGGGCGACCAAGATTACACGCGCACGCGCACCTGGGCGATCGCGTGAAACCAGACAAGACGGCCGGGCCCACGTCAGTTTTTTGACAGCATCCATGTCATGGTTTTCCTTCTCTTTTTTCCTGAGCTCGTACCGGTTTCCACACGAGAGCATGCAACAGCGCGAAGTGTACGTGACGAAATGTGTGTGCCGCTTCGGTCGGAACGGCCAAATTGGCTACCTGCTCTCTTCTTCTTCTCCTTCTTTTCGACGGAGACAGATGTTTACCGAAACGAATTCTCTTGCTCGTACCAAATGTGGTTGTTTTCATGTGCTAATTATGTAAAGAAAACACACACAAAGTGTAAATGTCTATCCAGTGGGACTAGATATGCAGCAGGATATTAACGAAATTAGCCGTTCTGCCACGGTCCACGTATACTGTGAGAGCGACGCTTCATTTTTTCCAGGGAGAGAGCGACACTCTCATGTGTAGAGAGATGTTTTGCCAATACAATAATCGTTGTATTAATTGAGTGCAGGTGCACGTATATATAAGTACAGGTAGGCCTCAACCTCAACTATACATAACTAGAAGGTGGACCACAATATACGTAATACATGCAACACATATACTCAACACCCCCGCAGTCGAAGCGTGACCGAAACTCCTCGAAGAACCCGAACACGGCCAAGTACAACCTGCTCACGCACAAAGTGAATATCGAACTCAATATGCTTCGTACGTCGATGGTGCACCGGGTTGGCGGAGAGGTAGACCGCGCTGACGTTATCGCAGTTGACCAGAGTGGCCTTGTGAACATCACAAAGCAACTCCTGGAGCAGCTGACGGATCCAAGAGCATTCGGCCACGGCGTTGGCCACGGCCCGATACTCTGCCTCGGCGCCGGAGCGGCAGACCGTGGGCTGTCGCTTCGATGACCAAGAGATCAACGAGGGCCCAAGGTAGACGCAATAGCCGGACGTAGAGCGCCGGGTGTCGGGGCAGCCTGCCCAGTCGGCGTCCGAGTAGGCGACGAGGTCGGTGGAGGCGGAGGCCGTCAGGGTGAGACCCAAGGACATAGTGCCGCGTATGTAACGGAGAATACGCTTCACCAAGGTCCAATGAGAGTCACGCGGGGAGTGCATATGAAGGCACACCTGCTGAACAGTGTACTGCAAGTCCGATCGGGTCAGCGTCAGGTACTGTAAAGCACCAACAATGGAGCGATAAAAAGCTGCATCAGACGCGAGAGACCCCTCTAGAGCAGTGACCTTCGCCTTCGTGTCGACGGGAGTGGGCGCCGGCTTGCAGTTAAGCATACCGGCACGCTCCAGAAGCTCGTGGGCGTACTTCTGCTAATGCAGAAAGAAGCCGTCAGCCCGACGGACCACCTCGATGCCGAGGAAGTAGTGCAGAGGCCCCAAGTCCTTGAGGGCAAACTCATCATGAAGACGAGCCGTGAGCCGCTGAAGGAGCGCGGGGGCGGACACCGTGAGGATGATGTCGTCGACGTAGAGCAGCAGATATGCACTGTCAGCTCCCTGATGATACACAAAGAGTGAGGCATCGGAGCGAGTGGACCAAAAGCCCAGAGACTACAGGAAGGCGGCGATACGCTGGTACCAAGCCCGTGGTGCCTGCTTCAACCCGTAAACAGAACGAGATAGCAAGCACACAAAGTCCGGATGCTCGGTGTCGATGAAACCAGTGGGCTGCTCACAAAACACCTGCTCAGCAAGATGACCGTGCAAGAAGGCGTTGGAGACATCCAACTGATGCACAGGCCAGGTTCGCGTGACTGCCAACTGAAGCACGGTGCAGATCGTGCCCGGTTTCACAACCGGAGCGAAGGTGTCGGTGAAGTCCACGCCCGCACGTTGCCGGAAGCCACGAACCACCCATCGAGCCTTGTAGCGCTCAAGAGAACCATCCGGGCGGGTCTTGTGGCGAAACACCCACTTGCCAGTGATGACATTGGCACGAGGGGGTCACGGAACAAGATGCCACGTGCGGTTGCGCTGTAAGGCGTCAAACTCCTCCAGCATCGCTGCGAGCCAGTGGGGGTCCCGAAGGGCAGCGCGAGCAGAGGTGGGGATGGGTGACGGCATCGATGTCGAGGCAGTGCACACATACTCGCCGGAGGGGTAGCGTGTGCTGGGCCGATGAACACCAGCCCGAGCGCGGGTCGTCACACCGAGAGCCGGAACGACGAGGGCAGCCGGGCCCGAGTCGGCGGCGGCAGCCGGTGCTGCAACGACGGGCGGTCCCGCGGCAGCGAACGGGCCGGGCCGGCCAGGGACAGCGGCGTCGGTGGCGGTCGGTCCGGCGGCGGGGCGTGCCGCGGAGGCGGGGCCGGAGGCGGTAGCCGGGCGGGCCGCGGCGGGAGTGGTGACGGGCGATGGGGGTGTCGAGCCCGTCAGCGGAGAGGAGGCGCCGTCCGGGGTGCCTGCCGTGGCGCCGAGGTGGGGGGCCCGGTCGGACTCAACCTCGGACTCGACCTCGGGGGAGGGAGTCGGGAACCCGGGCAGCGGCAGAAGGCGCCGAGCCGATGGGACCACCTGGGGGCGCGGCCGCGCAGCACTCCAGGCAGGGGGCCCGTGGGTCGGCGCCGAGGGAGCCGGGGCCGGAGAAACCTGAAAAAAAGGGAACACTGTCTCGACCAAGTACACGTGCCTCGAGGTGTACACGCGATGAGTGACAGGGTCATAGCACCGGTAACCTTTGGTATTAGAGGTATAAGCAAGGAAGACGCATGGGAGAGATCGTGGTGCGAGTTTGTGTGGAGTGGTGGACGCGGTGCTAGGATAGCAAAGACACCCGAAGATGCGAAGACCGTCATAGGATGTCGGCGCACCGAAGAGGAGGTGGTGAGGGGCGTAGTTCCACCGAGGACGACACGGACGGATGTTAACTAGAATAGTAGTAGTGGCAAGAGCATCAGGCCAAAACCAAGCGGGCACGTTAGAGTGAAAGAGTAACATGCGAATGCAGTCATTAAGAGTGCGAAGAATGCGCTCAGCGCGGCCGTTCTGCTGTGAGGTGTATGGGCAAGTTAGATGGAAGATGGTGCCATGAGAGGCGAGGAGAGTGCGAAGAGCGACATTGTCAAACTCTTTTCCGTTATCGGTTTGGAGTGCAAGAATGGGGCGACCGAACTGTGTGGTGACATAGGAATAAAAGGAGGCGAGTGTGGCTAAAGCATCAGATTTGCGACGAAGAGGAAAAGTCCACACATAATGAGAATAATCATCTAAAATCATCAAATAGTATAGGTAGCCCATATTACTTGCAACGGGAGACGTCCAAACATCACTATGAAGTAATTGAAATGGAAAAGTGGAAACAGTTGTAGACGCACTAAAGGGAAGACGAACGTGCTTGCCTAAGCGACAAGCCTCACAAGTATGCTCATCGAGCTTACTACATGAGAAAGAAAAACTTCTAAGAATCTGACGCAAAACATTGGGGTTGGGGTGGCGCAAGCGAGCATGCCAAAGGTCGACGCCGGCAGCGAGGGCGATGGGTGTGGAGGTCACTACTAGGGAATTTCTTATACACAGAAGCTTACCAGTAGCGTGGGTCAAAACAATGCGCTGCTGCTACCTACCAGTAGCGCTGTGTATACAAGCCCGCTACTCCTACATAAGTAGCAGTAGCGCGTCCCAGGTAAAAAGAGCTACTACTATAACTGCCACACCGTTGCCGGCAGGCTAGGTATAGTAGTAGCGCTGGTCTACAACCAACGCTACTGCTATTGGTCTTAGCAGTAGCGCTTTTCCTGGCCCCGCGCTACTGCTATGGGTGCCTTATCCCCAAATTTTCCTCCCCCGCGCCCGACAATCTTCTTCCTCCCCTCACTCCCCGCTGCCTCACTCCTCCGTCGCCGACGCATTGCCGTCGCCACCGCATTGCCGCCGCCGTCCTCCCTCCTCCTTCCTCGGTATGCCCTCCTCCCTCCTCTCCCTCCTCCTCCGACCGCGCCCTCCTCCCTCCTCACTCCGGCCGCCCCTCCCTCTCCTCCGGCCAAGCCCTCCGCCGGCAGCCCTCTCCCACCGCCCTCCCCTCCCTCTCTCCCCCTCCTCCACCCCCTCTCCTCCCTCCTCCCCCCCTCCTCCCTCCTCCTCTCTCCTCCCTCTCCTCCTCCCTCCTCCCACCCCCCTCCCTCCATCTCTCCAAACCCTAAACTGTTTTTTACTATTCTTGTATAATGTTGTTTTTTTACTGTTTTTTAGTAAGTGTTTAATAGAATTAGTAAGAAAATTAATTATTTTTATTTATAGAAGTGTTAGTAAAATAGTTGAATTAATAGAACTAGTTTATTTTTAGTAAGAAAATTTAGGTATATGAGATTTGATGATCTAATTAAAATTTTACTATAAAACTAGTTTATTTTTAGTAAGAAAATTAATAGAACTAGTTTATTTTTAGTAAGTGCTTAGTTGAACTAGTTGAATTAATAGAACTAGTTGAATTTATGTCATTATCACTTTGTCATCAAAGAATGCTATATGAGATTTGATGATCTAATTAAAATTTTACTCGGTGGAATATGCAGGCTTTGTAGAGTCGTGTCTCCTTGAAGTGATCGTCATCCGAGCTACCTCTACTTCCTCTACACCCGAGTTGGTGAGCTAAAAGTCCACCTCCTCCTTCTCCACTCCTCGGTGTTGAATAGAGTAGAACTAGGGTATTTAGTTATGCTTCTTAACCAAATGAAATGTTTGGGTTATAAGATATATTGAAATGTTTTTGTCAATATTGAACCATTGAAATGCAATGAGCACCAGTTTATGCTCATGTGCGAAGTGTTGATTAATTTCCGAGTGGCCTATGTTTTGCCGGAGTGTTGATTCATTTCCGCTCCGGCAAATTTTGGGCGCTCGATATGTCCTTTTTTAGCAAAGGTCATGCCGGATTTTTCCGTGAATTTAAGCATGACTTGTGCTAGAATATGTAGGAAATATCGAGTGCCCCGGATTTTCTAGAAAGATAATTAAACGACATTTCGAGTTGACTTTAAGTCTGTCGGGACTCCACTATATATGAGAGATGAAGAATGCCGACTGTTGTCGTGGGGTTCATTCGTCCTCTTCCTTCTCATGATAGACCTTTTGGTAATGCACGGGAAGGAGGAGAAGAACGACCATCACCGACGGTCGCAAATGTCAGAGAGGAATCAGTGAGGGAGAGTCTCCACCATATATGAGAGGTCGAAGAATCCCGACTGTTGTCGTGGGGGTAGCTTCTCCTTCATTCCCGTGTGTTAGACAATTTGGTGTAATGCACTCGGGAACGAAAGGAGGAGCTACCATCACCGATGGTCGAATATATACACTACGTGAGCTGAGAGTTTTCAAGAAAATACTCGACAGACCGATAGTCAACCCGTGATGAATAATAATGATCTAATTTAGTTTTTGTAGTACATATATTTAATTGTACAAGTTTAATCTTTGAATTATGAACATAGGAAATGTCGTCGATGTCGTCGTCGGACGACGAAAGTCTCCCGGCGGGGTGCGACTGGTGCGGCGACGACCGGGGTCTGTGTGACAGGCCTCACCTGGTAGAAGGTCGGCGCTTCAGCATTAAGCTCCAGGAGACCTTCGATGTTGAAACGGTACGCAACGACGATAAGTGTTTTTTTTTCGTAATTAAGCACGACTTCTGCTTCTTCAACGTGTAATTTTCGTCTTTTACAATTCGACTAGCTTATCCCATGCCATGCAAGACGCTATGTCTTGGAGAGGATGGATTTTGAAGATCATGAAAGTATGGAAACAAAGATAATTCACCTAAGGACCCATCATGGTATGGATTTTGATGTAAATCTATACAATTCTGAGAGCGTAACCCATTTTGGTTGCCCGAATTGGGAAGCACTTTGCAAGACGTATGATTTTCATAAGGGTATGCTTGTCACCATGGATCTTGGTGATCCTGACATCGGCGAAGACAATATGGACATTTGGGTCCTTGTTGATACGCTTCCAATTCTACCGCTATGTGAGTTTCTCAAACATAGTTATTAAGTAATTTATATTATTTATTTCAAAATAGTTGATAGGTTATTTCCATTGATAGCTTATTTTCATTCTTCAAAGAATGTGCGGAAGATGGTAGACAGAACCTACTACACCGATGGCTCAGAATTAACTTATCAGGAGAAAAATCATCTGATCTCATTTATTAATGATATTGAGAATTGTAATATCTATTATCAAACTCCTGCACATTATGGTCAATATGTGCCACTAGTGCACGTGTTGAACTACGGTAACATCCATGGAGATGTCATGGTAATATTTTTTACTATTACGACATCCGTGCATCTTTTGCATAAATTCTTCTAAAACTCAACTACATTGCTAACTACGAAGTTATTACTATGTTTTTCAACAGAAAATCCCGAAGGATTGTGTGCTCATATGATGTTTCCGAAAGGTCACCTTGATGTTATGAACTTACGGCCAAGTCATCCTACGCATCACTGCTGTTCATACCGGATTTCTAAAACCGATGAAGACATGACAATCAAAGATTGGAAAAAATGTATGGTCAATCGTAGGGAGCTACTTGGAAGCAACATTGTGCGAAGCGCAAGAATTGGAGACAGGATAATCTCCATTCTCCATAATGGAGAGTCAGGGCCTATCTTGTTTTATGCTATTTTACCTAAGAGAGGGTAGTAGGTCCTATGAGAGAGGAGTAGGTCCTAGGTACAATGTGTTATTATGTGCTACAATGTGTTAGAGTTGATGATGATGATGAGGAGTTGTGATTATGACTAGTGACCAACTTGCTATATGATGTCTCATTGATGAAAATGATGATCATGAGGAGTTGTTATATGACAATGATGTATTATGATGATAAGTTGTTAATGATATGATGATGATGGTTTATTATATCATTGGGTGAAAGAACCGCGGATTAGTTTCAAGTGGATGGATCCATCCACTTGAAACTAGTCCACGGTTCTTTCACCCAGTGATGTAATAACTCATTATGGTGTAAAAACAATCTCTAAATTGCTACCGTATGAAAACTTGTATAATGGTGTATGAATATGACATAAAATGAAAAAGAAATAGAATACGCAATAATAGTAGTAGCGCGGGCACAGAAGCGCGCTGCTAGTATTTACCAGTAGCACTTTCTGCAAAACGCGCTACTACTAAGTACGTATAGCAGTAGCATGTGTAGACCAACGCTACTGCTAACCTTTAGCTGTAGCGCCGTATCAGTAGCGCGGCACCCCGTACTACTGATAGGCCAAAAACCAGCGCTACTGCTAGGCTTTTCCCTAGTAGTGGGTGGAGGCGCCGGCGTGCACGGGATAGAGCTCATCGGGGCTGTCACATCGGTGAAGTACCATCCGGGTACGGGCGTCCTTCACAGAAAAACCAACACCGTCAAATTCAACAGTAAGTGGGTTCTCACGAGTAAGACGACGAACGGAAACTAAGCTCGTGACTAAGTCAGGTGAAACGAGAACATTAGACATAGTGATAGGTGTGGAATTGGAAGGAAAACTAGTGCTACCGACATGAGTGATAGGTAAAGAAGAACCATTGCCAACGGTGATACGAGTGGGTGTGTGAACGGGAGTGGAGGAGGTTAGGTTACCGGGATGAGCTGTCATGTGCGCAGTAGCACCGGAGTCCATGTACCAGTCACCTCCACCGCCATAGTTACTCGGCGACGGCGCAGAGTGCAGGGTGGCCAGGAGGGCAGGATCCCATGGCGCAGGAACTGGCGGCGGCTGCATGCCCCCGTAGGGCGGCGCCTGGGCGGGCGGTCCATAGCCGCCGAGAGGCGGCGGTGTGAGGGGTCGCCATAGCCGGCACCAGCCGGCTGGTAGGGAGCGCCGAGGAACGCCTGGTGGCCCGCGGGATGAGGACCGAGGAGACCCGACACAGAAGCCCGTGGGACGGGCATATGATAGGCATGCACGACGCCCGTCCACGGGTTCTGCCCGGCTGCCCACGGTGGAGGGGGCTGCTGGTAGCGGGGCGCCCCCCTGGCGCCCTGGGCCTGCGGCTGCTGCTGCTGCTAACAGCGGCCGCCCTGCCGGTTGCGCCGGCCCCCGCCACCTTGTGGCTGCTGGGGAGGCGCGGGGGGCGCAGGCGGCAACGGGCAGTACCGGGCGGGCACAGGAGGGCGCGGCTGAGGTGGTGCGGCCAGTGGAGCGGGGCCACCGCGGGTGGTGCCGGCGGCGAGGGCGGTGTGCTGGACCCGCTGGTTCAGCTTCGTCATCCGGCGGTCCTCATGTTTGAGGTACGCGACGACTCGCTGAAAAGTGGGCTACGGCAGCAAGGTGAGGTTAGACGCCGCATTGCTGAAATCCTCATTGAGGCCGGCGGTGAGGGTGCTCAGCATGAGGTCGTCGGAGACTTTGGCCCCAATGTCACGAAGCTCATCGGCGAGCATCTTGAGCCGCATGCAGTACTCATCGATGGTGGAGTTGTCCTGGTGACAACAGAAGAACTCCTGCTGCAAGAAAACAAGGCGCTGAAGTTTGTTGTCAGTGAAGAGCGTGTTGATCTTGGTCCACACGACGCAAGCATCGTCGTCCTCAGCGACAACCGTGTGGAAGATGTCCATCGAGACGGTTTGATAAAACCATCGGATGAGCATGGCCTCGATGGTGGACCACTCGGGGTCGACCTTCATGTACTCGCCGTCCACGGAGCCATCGATGTGCTCGGTGAGATAGTACTCGCGGAAGATGAGGTTGAAGTAGGTCTTCCACGCGTAGTACGAGGTGCTAGAGCTGTCGAGGCGGATGGGGACGCGGGCCTCGATGTTCAGGTCATGGATGGCGGCGGCGGAGGTCTCGGGGCCAGCGAAGGGGTTCGACGAGCAGGTGGTGGAGGAGCCCGGGGAGTCCATGGCACGGCTAGGGAAGGGGTGCGGGTAGGGTTAGGGTTTCGGTGGCGGGTGGCGGGGTAGGAGCAGCGGCGGCGGGGGAAGTGCGGCGGCTGCGGAAGCGGCGGCTGCGGTGAGAGAAGAGAGCAGCGGCGGTGGGGAGAAGTGGCAACGCGACGGGGCGGCGGCAGTGCGGCAGGAGGTGCGCGGCGGCGGCAGGGAGCAGAAGCGGTGCGGCGGCACAGAGTGGCGGTGGCGGCGTCAGGGGGAGACGCGGCGACGACGGTGTGCGGCGGCGCGGAGGCGGCAGCCCTAGGTCAAGACCTTCAGGATGATACCATGTAGAGAGATGTTTTGCCAATACAATAATCGTTGTATTGATTGGGTGCAAGTGCACGTATATATAAGTACAGGTAGGCCTCAACCTCAACTATACACAACTAGGAGGTGGGCCACAATATACGTAATACATGCAACACATATATACTCAACATCATGGAAGGTGGCTAGGCTAGGTAATACAACAATAACAAACAATAAACTGTATATATAAAGTATACAACGCTATATCACATAAATATCACATATATAGTTATACTATACGGCCTCGGTTGTCGGTGGTAAGGAGGGTCGCCGGATTCATGTCCGTGGATAGTTTTAACCCAAAATAGCTTAGTTTTTTAGGTTCGTCTTGGCTTCAGTGATGGCGATGGAGACGCTGAATAAATTTTGTTCAGATCCTACTCCGACGAGGCAATCAGTCCTATGGTTGGGATGGATCTGGAATCCAGTCTGTTCAAGTAAGGATGGTGCGGTGGCATCATTCTCGTGGTGGACCTGTGTCGTCGTGCTCAGCCGTTGCGACGGCGTCTGCTCCAGCATCGGCGCGGAGCTTGGGAGGTAGTCCAGGAACGGATGCAGATTGTGGTGTGCATCGGCGGCATCTGGAAGATGTTGGCTCGTATGCTGGGTTCGTGGTACGTGGATGACATGTATGGTTTCCTCCTCCGACGTCTTAGTCATGTGGGGGCGCCAGATCTAGAGTTTGATGGAGTGTCTGAGGTGTTGCTCTGGTCTGATTCATTCAACGGTAATGGTTTCACCTTTGGCGAGCACCTTGGAGGTCCGTAAATCTACATATCAGCGATGGATCCGTGTCAGGCTCGGGTGTGGAGGTGATCCATTATTTTTTTTCTTTGGTGGCTATTGTGGTGGTGCCACAGACATGTGAATCAAGCTAAGAGATTTCTTCGGTCTTGTTTGTAATTTTACTTCTTGGCCGATGTTTCTTTGTGCAAAAACTAGCTTTATGCTATGTGTTCAGTTTTGTCAGGTCGGTGCGTACGTGACTTATACTATAATCCTTATGATCTAAATGAGACATGTATTACCATGCAAAAAAAAATAGTTATACTATACCGTATGCGACAAGGCGAACATTTTCGCTCTCAAAATAAATATGATATTTTAAGAAAAATAAATGTAATATTTCCAGCAATTGTTGAAGTATATAGGGTGTGGGTTGAACACTCCCCTCTAAAAAATTAGGGTTCCTCCGCCTCCCGCCGGCGCCGCCGTCAGTCAGCCTCGTCTCAGGTGGCCTTAGGGCCATGGGGCGCGGTGGATCCTGACCCTTGAAGGTGGGAGGGCTCAGTTTTTAGATGTTTCTTCAAGTATTGTTGGGGTTTGTGTCTTGCTCAGAAAGGCGAGACGGCGGCGGCTCCCTGATACGTCTCCAACATATCTATTTTTTTATTGTTTTATGCTATTATATTATCAACCTTGAATGCTTTATATGCTATTTCATATCATTTTTGGGACTAACCTATTAATCCAGTGCCTAGTGTCAGTTCCTATTTTTTGCTAGTTTTTGACTTTTCAGAAAATCAGTACCAAACAAAGTCCAAATATGATGCAACTTTATGATGATTTTTCTGTACCAGAAAGGACCCTAGAAGCTTCGGGAGGAGGCCAGAAGAGCTATGAGAGAGCCATGAGCTCACAGGGTGCGCCTTTGAGCTCGTGGGCCCCACGCAACTCCGATTGACATAATTCCAAGCCTATAAATTCACATATATTCCCAAACCAACATAGAGCAACCCGAATCACTTTTTCCGCCACCCCAAACTTCTGTTCTTCCGTGATCCCATCTGGAGGCCTTTTCTGGTACTCTGCCGGAGGGGGGAATCGATCACGATGAGCTTATACATCAACCTTGCAACCCTACCAATTATGCGTGAGTAGTTCACCACAGACCTAAGGGTCCATAGCTAGTAGCTAGATGACTTCTTCTCTCACTTTGGTCTTCAATACCATGTTCTCCTCGATCTTCTTGGAGTTCTATCCAATGTAATCTCCTTTTGCAGTGTGTTTGTTGGGATCCGATGAATTGTGGGTTTATGATCAGATTATTCATTGAAATTAATTGGGACGTCTCCAACGTATCTATAATTTTTTATTGTTCCATCATATTATAGTATCAATCTTGGATGTTTTATATGCATTTATATGCTATTTTATATCATTTTTTGGGACTAACCTATTAACCTAGCCCTTAGTGATAGCTGCTGTTTTTTGCTTGTTTTTGACTTTTCAAAAAATCAATATCAAACAGAGAAAAAAATCTTTGGATTAATTTTTTCTGGACCAGAAAGGACCCACAAAGGTTCGAGGGAAGACTAGAAAAGCCACGAGGGAGCGACAAGCTCGCTAGGCGGGCCCTGAGCTTGTGGGCCCCTCGTGGCATCTCTTGACCTAATTCCCCATCTATAAATTCTCAAATATTTCCAATAAACCAAGGAGCCACCCGAAACACTTTTTCCGCCGCCGCAAGCCTCTGTTCTTCCACGATCCCATCTGGAGGCATTCTCCGGTACTCTACCGGAGGGGGAATCGATCACGGATGGCTTCTACATCAACCTTGTTGCCTACCGATGATGCGTGAGTAGTTTAGCACAGACCTATGGGTCCATAGCTAGTAGCTATATGGCTTCTTCTCTCTCGTTGATCTTCAATACCATGTTCCCCTCGATGTTCTTGGAGTTCTATCCGAGATAATCTTGTTTTGCGGTGTGTTTGTTGGGGTCCGATGAATTGTGGGTTTATGATCTGAATATTCATGAGAAATATTTGAATCTTCTTTGAACTTATTTATGCATGATTGTTATATATAGCTCTGTATTTCTCTCTGAAATATCCGTTTGGTTTGGCCAACTAGATTGATTTATCTTCAGTGGGAGAGGTGCTTTGTGATGGGTTCAATCTTGCGTTGTTCTATCCCAGTGACAAAGTAGTGGACAAGACACGTATTTGTATTGTTGCCATTAAGGGTAAAATGATGGGGTTTATTCATATTGCTTGGATTTACTTTGTCTACATCATGTCATCTTGCTTAAGGCGTTACTCTGTTTTATACTTAATACCATAGATGCATGCTGGATAGTGGTCGATTGGTGGAGTAATAGTAGTAGATGTAGGCAGGAGTCGGTCTACTTATCTCGGATGTGATGCCTATATACATGCTCATTGCCTTGAATATCGTCATAACTATGCACATTTCTATCAATTGCTCAACAATAATTTGTTTACCCACCGTATGCTGTGTGCTCAAGACAGAAGCCTCTAGTGAAAACTATGGCCCAGGGTCTCCTTTTATCATATATAAAATCCAAAAATGCCTTGCTGCGATTTTATTTCCTTTATTTTTTTTTGTATTTTATTTCATCTATCTACCACTACAAGATTTGATCTTTGCAAATAACCGCCAAGGGGATTGACAACCCTCTTGTTTGCATTGGGTGCAAATATTTTCTTTTGTGTGTGCAAGTGCTGTTCACGAGGTTCTGTGTGATTCTCCTACTGGATTGATAACCTTGGTTTTTAACTGAGGGAAATACTTATCTCTAGTGTACTGCATCTCCTCTCCTCTTCGAGGAAATCCCAACGCACCTCACAAGTAGTAGTAATTGAGTCTTTTCTAAACTTTATTATGCATGATTGTTATAGCTTTGTATTTCTCTCTGATCTATCCGTTTGGTTTGGCCAACTAGCTTGATTTATGTTCAGTGGGAGAGGTGCTTTGTGATGGGTTCGTGCGGTGTTCTCACCTATGACAGAAGGGTATAAAATGATGGGGTTTGTTCATATTGATTGAGTTTGCTTTGTGTACATCATGTCATCTTGCTTAAAGCGTTACTCTGTTTGTTATGAACTTAATACCATCGATGCATGCTAGATAGCGCTCGATTGGTGGAGTAATAGTAGTAGATGCAGTCAGGAGTCGATCTACTTGTCACGGACGTGATGCCTATTGATACGACTCCAACGTATCTATAATTTTTTATTGTTCCATGCTATTATAGTATCAATCTTGGATGTTTTATATGCAATTATATATCATTTTCTTGGCACTAACCTATTAACCTAGTGCCCAGTGCCAGTTGATGTTTTTTTTGCTTGTTTTTGGCTTTTCAGAAAATCAATACCAAATGGAGTCCAAATGCTGCGGAACTTTTTAACGATTTTTTCTGGACCAGAAGGGACCCTAGAACCTTCGAGAGAAGACCTGAAGAGTCACGAGGGAGCGACAAGCTCGGGAGGCGCGCCCTAGGGCCCCCCTAGGCTTGTGGGCCCCTCGTGGCACCTGATCTAATTCTACCTCTATAAATTCTCAAATATTCCCAATACATCGGAGAGCCACCCAAAACACTTTTTCCACCGTCGCAAGCCTATGTTCTTCCGCGATCCCATCTAGAGGCCTTTTCTGGTACTTTGCCGGAGGGTGAATTGATCACAGAGGGCTTCTACATCAACCTTGTTGCCCTTCCGATGATGTGTGAGTAGTTTACCACAGACCTATGGGTCCATAGCTAGTAGCTAGATGGCTTCTTCTCTCTGTTTGATCTTCAATATAATGTTCTCCTTGATGTTGTTGGAGATCTATTTGATGTAATTCCTTTTTGCGGTGTGTTTGTTGGGATCCGATGAATTGTTGGTTCATGATCATATTATTCATGAATATTACTCTATTTGAGTCTTCTCTGAACTCTTTTATGCAGGATTGTTATAGCTTTGTATTTCTCTCTGATCTATCTGTTTGGTTTGGCCAACTAGATTGATTTATCTTGCAATGGGAGAGGTGCTTTTTGATGGGTTCAATCTTTCGGTGCTCCATCCCTGTGACAAAAAGGGAAAGGACACGTATTTGTATCATTGCCATTAAGGATAAAATGATGGGTTTATTCATATTGCTTGTATTACTTTGTCTACATCATGTCATCTTGCTTAAGTCTTTACTCTGTTTTTATTAACTTAATACCCTAGATGCATGCTGGATAGTGGTCGATGGATGGAGTAATAGTAGTAGATGCAGGCAGGAGTCAGTCTACTTGTCTCGGACGTGATGCCTATATACATGATCACTGCCTTGAATATCGTCATAACTATGCACTTTTCTATCAATTGCCCAATAGTAGTTTGTTCACCCATCGTATGATTTTGCTCAAGAGAGAAGCCTCTAGTGAAAACTATGCCTCCCGGATCTACTTTTATCATATATAAAATCAAAAAATACCTTGCTGCAATTTTAGTACCGTTATTTTATTTTGTGTTTTATTTTATCTAACTACCACTACGAGATTTGATCCTTGCAAATAACCGCCGAGGGGATCGATAACCCCCTTGATCGCATTGGGTGCAAGTATTTGCTTTTGTGTGTGCAGGTACTGCTAACGAGGTTCTGTGTGGTTCTACTGGATTGATAACCTTGGTTCTTAACTGAATGAAATACTTATCTCTACTGCACTGCTTTGTCCTCTCCTCTTCGAGGAAATCGCAACGCAGCTCACAAGTAGCTACTATATACATGATCATTGCCATGAATAACGCCATAACTATGCGCTTTTCTATCAATTGCTCAACAAGAATTTGTTTACCCACCGTATGCTATGTGTTTGAGAGAGAAGCCCCTAGTGAAAACTATGGCCCCCGGGTCTATCTTTATATATTATAAAAACTAAAAATACTTTGCTGCAATTTTGTACCTTTTATTTTACTTTTATTTTTATCTATCTATCAATATCAAAAGTAATCCTTGCAAGTAACGAGTTCAAGGGGATTGGCAACCCTCTTGTCTGCGTTGGGTGCAAGTATTAGCTTTTGTGTGTGTAGGTGCTGAAGACAGGAGTTTGCTTAGTTCTCCTATTGGCTCGATAACCTTGGTTCTCACTAAGGGAAATACTTATCTATACTGTACTGCTTCTCCCCTCCTCTTCGGGGAAAATCCCAACGCAGTTTACAAGTAGCACTCCCTGAAGATTAAATAAGGTTCTCCCCTTCTAGCCTTCGTTCCGGTGGTGCATTTAGCAACGTTGGTGGGAGTGTGGGGGTGAGGGTGTCGCCAGCGGATCCATCTTTGTTGGATTTGCTCCGATCTGATTGTCATTCGTCTTCCTTCACGTGTCTTGAGAGGTTGGATCCTTCCTATCTATGCTACTCTTCGTCGGTGGCGGTTGTTATTCTAGTTGCGGCGGTTGCTGTTCTGGTGCGCTTGTTCTATGGGGCCTTAGCACGATGAGTTCCCGAGTGTCTATTACAACAAGTTTTGCCTAGCTCCGACGAGGGAGGGGCGATGACGGGAGTGCGCCTTCGGCTTGCTTCATTGCTAGTAGTCGCCGCTAGGTGGTCTACGAATCTGGATGTATTTTTTATTATTTCTAATGTTTTTTATACTGCCATGATTGAAGCATAAATAGATCGAAAGTTTTCTTGCAAAAACATAACAATTGCGAGAATTGGTCATGGTGATCGCTACCATGATGAGTGTTAGATCCAAGCCCATGGTGACGATGCCAATAGGCATCTTTAATGCTGACTCTCAAACCGCCCATAAACGCTGGGACCATGTGGTCCAGATGTGTTCTGCCATCCAACGTGGTCATGTATCGGTCCACAGGCCGGTCCGAACACAATTTTTCCCGTAAATCAGAGACAAACTGGGGGGGCTTTGCAATTGTACGGACCGCTGCCACGCCCACTCCTGACTACCCTAGCCCACCCAAAACCCTTCTCCCTTGGCCGTGTGCGTTCCTGCCTAGAGCCAGTTGTCTGCATGCCTGCCGCTGTAGAGCGGCCACTCCGCAATGATGCCAGCCCAGAGTGGACTAGACCTTTCGCTGGCGACATCATTGAAGTAGTGTGCCGACCGAGAACCCCGTCCGTGCCACGTCCCATTGTCCATGCATGTTCAATGCGGGAGCGACGTTTACTATACTGGACGAGACAGATATATACCACACCTGTTCGATGCCCATCCGTTTGTATGCCACCATTAAGCAGGCTCATCGACCGAGGAACCTACTCCGGCACCACACATTGACACACCCGAACACTTGGCCTCGCTGGAATCCACTATTTAAGGGTGGCCACACCTAGCTAAACTCTAGACCACAACAGTTCCGCTCCACATTCTCCTCCGTTGCACCGCATCCACCATGTTCGCAAGCTCTAGAGCGATGTGGGAGAGCCCGTCATCGGAGAAGAAGCACAAGGTGGTGAAAGTGCAACTAATCCCCAGGTGGTTTTGGTAATTAATAACAACATATAAGTCATTGATCTAATGCTCATTGATAATAGATTTCAGAGAAGATCAATGATTGGCATGGCATGGACTAGTGAATGTGGAGCCCTCAAAATGCTAAGGACAAAGATTGGAAAAGCTCCAAGACTCTACATTTTTGGGTAAGTGATCCAAGATCACATTGAGTCCATAGGAAAGCCAATACTATTAAAGGGGATGATGTTTTGGTCATGACTCAATTGCTCAAGTGCTTAGTGGTATTGCTCCAAAATCCTCATACACTTCTCCACTTCATTCCTATCCAAAACCCTAAAGTTGATCTCGGTCCCACCGAAAAACCCCCATCCGGATCCACCGAGATTACCATACACATTGCCACATACCAAACCCTAACACTTAGGTATAGCAGAAATGGATCTCGATCTCACCGAGATGGCCTGACCAAGTTTTTGTGATGAAGTCACTTCATTTCGGAATCACCTTGATAAACCGATCGGAATTTCTGAAATGAAATCTTTCCCTAGCCATTGCACTTCTGTCCCACCGAGATGTTCTGTTCGGTCTCACTGAAAAGACTAACGGCCAAGTCTTTTACACTAGTCGGTCTCACCGAGATTTTAATGTTAGTGTCACCGAGTTGGGTCAAAGGCTTGTAACGGTTGGATTTTTGCCGATGCCTATATATATACCCCTCCACCACCACTTACTCTCTAAGAGAGCCATCAGAACGAAACACAACTTCCACAACTCATTTTATGAGAAGAGAACCACTTACTCATGTGTTGAGATCAAGAGATTCCAATCCAACCATTTGAACCTTGATTTCTAGCCTTCCCGAAGTTGCTTTCCATTCAATCCCCTCTCCTACCAAAGCCAAATCTGTGAGAGAGTGTTTGAGTGTTGGGGAGACTATCATTTGAAGTGCAAGAGCAAGAAGTTCATCATCAACAACACCGTCTATTACTTTTTGGAGAGTGGTGTCTCCTAGATTGGTTAGGCGTCACTTGGGAGCCTCCAAGCTGTGGAGTTGAACCAAGGAGTTTGTAAGGGCAATGAGATCGCCTACTTCGTGAAGATCTACCCGAGTAAGGCTAGTCCTTCATGGATGTAAGCCATGGTGGAATAGGCAAGGTTGCTTCTTCATGGACCCTTCGTGGGTGGAGCCCTCCGTGGACTCGCGCAACCGTGACCCTCTTTGGGTCGAAGTCTTCATTAATGTGAATGTACGATAGCACCACCTGTCAGAACCATGCCAAAAATCATCGTGTCTTCATTGCGTTTGAAATCTCCAATCCGTCCTTTACTTTCATATGCAAAGTCTTTACATTCCGATGCTCAATTCTTAGACTTGCATGTGTAGAGTGTACTTGACTTGGTAGAATTGCTAAAACTTGCCCACAACTAAAATTGGGAAAAGCTTAAGTTTTTATTTGGTCAAGTAGTCTAATCACCCCCCCTTTAGACATACTTTCGATCCTACAATTGGCCACCCTTGCAGCCGCCTCACAGACCAGCCGCGCTTGGTGGATCGAGCATGACATGCTGGCCAGCTCACCCGAGGTCTCCAATGACGACAGAATGCCAGACTCCATGCCTGTGCATGCCGGCCCGACGAAGGAGCGGGCACAGGCGCACTACAACGCCACCATGGCGGAGGATGAGTAGCCAGTACCGGCTCCTATATCGGTGTGCCGGCAAGCGCTGGAGGTGCAGAGGTACAACTTGTTCCTCCTCGAGCAGCGTCGGCTGTCGGAGGGCCAAATCTAAGGCTAGCGCGCAATCGAGGCAGCCGTGGTCCCAATGGCCGCTGTGAAATCGAACTTTGCTGCGGAGCAGAGGGTGCTCTACTAGGCCGCGCGTGCTCAAGGCGCCGCTTGCAATGCAGAGCCAACGCAGGCGGACACGGATGCGGCCGCACATGCGCTGGCGATGTAGGCAGTCAAGGACTCCAATGCCGCCAACTGCGCGTCCTACGCCCCGCCATCCAATTTTCGAGGGCGCATGTGGCAGGTGGACAATAACGGACTACCTACGTCCATCATCAACCTCACGTCCACCGGCTCCAGAGTCGGGGTTAAATCCGGGAGATCTCGGGTAGGGGGTCCCGAGCTGGTGATCTTATCTAGATGGTGATACGTCTCCAACGTATCTATTTTTTATTGTTTCTTGCTATTATATTATCAATCTTAGATGCTTTATATGCATTTTTGTACTATTTTATATCATTTTTTGGGACTAACCTATTAACCCAGTGCCTAGTGCCAGTGCCAGTTCCTGTTTTTTGCTTGTTTTTCGCTTTTTAGAAAATTAATACCAAATGAAGTCCAAACACGATGAAACTTTATGGTGATTTTTTCTGGACCAGAAGGGACCCTAGAAGGTTTGGGAGTAGGCCAGAAGACCTACAGGAGAACCACGAGCTCACAGGGCGCATCCCTCAAGCTCGTGGGTCCCACGTAGCTCCGTTTGACCTAATTCCACCTCTTTAAATTCACAAATATTCCCAAACCAGCAGAGATCAGCCCGAAAGACTTTGTCCGCCGCCGCAAGCTTCTGTTCTTCTGCGATACCGTCTGGGGGCCTTTTCCGGTACTTTGCCAGAGGGGAAATCGATCACGGAGGGCTTCTACATCATCCTTGCTGCCCTACTAATGATGCTGGAGTAGTTCACCATAGACCGACGAGTCAATAGCTAGTACCTAGATGGCTTCTTCTCTCTCTTTGATCTTCAATACCATGTTCTCCTCGATCTTCTTGGAGTTCTATTCGATGTACTCTTCTTTTGCGCTGTGTTTGTTTGGATCTGATGAATTGTGGGTTTATGATCAGATTATTCATTGAAAGTAATTGAGTCTTTTTTGAACTTTCTTATGAATGATTGTAATATCTTTGTATTTCTCTCCGATCTATCTATTTGCTTTGGCCAACTAGATTTATTTATCTTTAGTAGGATGCTACTTGTGAGCTGCGCTGGGATTTTCCCCGAAGAGGAGGGGAGATGCAGTATAGTAGAGATAAGTATTCCCCTTAGTGAGAATAAAGGTTTATCGAACCAATTGGAGAATCACGCAAAGCCTCGTGAACAACACCTGCACACACAAAAGCAAATACTTGCACCCAACTCGGGCAAGAGGGTTGTCAATCCCCTTGAACTCGTTACTTGCAAGGATTAAATCTTGTATAGGTAGATAGATAAACTGCAAAATAAAATAAAGTAAATAAAATTGCAGCAAAGGAATTTGGGTTTTTATAATATGATTAAAGTAGACTTGGGGGCCATAGTTTTCACTAGAGGCTTCTCTCTCGAACACATAACATATGGTGGGTAAACAAATTACTGTTGGGCAACTAATAGAAAAGCGCATAGTTATGACGTATTCATGGCAATGATCATGTATATAGACATGCACATCCGAGACAAGTAGACCGACTCCTGCCTGCATCTACTACTATTACTCCACCAAATGACCGCTATCCAGCATGCATCTATGGTATTAAGTTCATAAAATACGGAGTAACGCCTTAAGCAAGATGACATGATGTCGACAAAGTAACTCAATCAATATGAATAAACCCCGTCGTTTTACCCTTAATGGAAACAATACAAATATGTTTCTTGTCCCCTTCTATCACTGGGATATAGAGCACCACATGATTGAACCCATTACAAATCACTTCTCCCACTGAATATAAATCAATCTAGTTGGCCAACCAAACGGATAGACCGGAGAGAAATACAAAGCTATAACAATCATGCATAATAAAGATTAGAAAAGACTCAATTACTTTCAATGAATATTCAGATCATAAACCCACAATTCACCGAATCCCAACAAACGTACTGCAAAAGAAGATTACATCGGATAGAAGTCCAAGAACACTGAGGAGAACATTGTATTGAAGATCAAAGAGAGAGAAGAAGCCATCTAGCTACTAGCTATGGACCCATAGGTCTGTGGTAAGCTACTCACGCACCATCGGAAGGCAGCAAGGATGATGTAGAAGTCCTTCGTGATCGACTCCCCCTTTGGCAGAGTACCGGAAAAGGCCTCCATATGGGATCGCGGAAGAACAGAAGCTTGCGTGAGCGGAAAAAGTGTTTCGGCTGGCTCTCTATTGGTTTGGGAATATTTGGGAATTTATAGAGGTGGAATTAGGTCAAACAGAGTTGCATGGGAGTCACGAGCTCGGGGGGCACGCCTACCTCCCCTCCCCAGGGCGCGCCTGGTGAGCTCGTGACTCTCCCGTAAGTTTTCTAGCCTCCTCCCGAACTTTCTAGTGTCCCTTCTGGCCCAGGAAAAATCACCGTAAAGTTTATCGTGTTTCGACTTCTTTTGGTACTAATTTTCTGAAAAGTAAAAAAGAAGCAAAAATAAGGAACTGACACTAGGTTAGTCCCAAAAATGATATAAAATAGCATATAAATGTATATAAAGCATCCATGATTGATAATACAATAGCATGAAACAATATAAAATTATAGATATGTTGGAGACGTATCAGCATCCCCAGGCTTAATTCCTGCTCGTCCTTGAGTAGGTAAATGATAAAAACAGAATTTTTGATATGAAATGCTACCTAACATGTGCACTACAGGAATCAGCTACTTTGCCATCTGCCATAGCAGACGGCAAAGAACAAGGCCACCGATGGCAAACCTCTTTGCCATCTGCCACATACGGCAAACACTCCCGGCACTGAAAGTCATGGTAATGACCTTGTTTGCCATCTACATAATGACAGCGGACGGCAAAGATGTTTGCCGTCCGCTTTCATGGCCAAGCTGACAGCAAAGTACGTGGACGGCAAAGAATAGCTGTTAGCCCTGTTAGTTGGCTAACAGCAAACAACCAAAGCCCTTTGTCGTTTGCCATATGACGTCAACAGGGCTGTGCCTGCACGTCACTCCTGTCCTATCTTTGCCGTTTGCCTGGTAGGTCTTTGTCGTCTGCCAGTACATGGCATAATGACCAAATGGGTCAGACCTGGTGCTCCTAGGTTGCACAGGTTGCTACCACGTGTCCCCTTTGCTGTCCGCCTGCCGATGGCAAAGGGCTTTTCCGTCCGCTGGCAGACGGCAAAGTGCCTGTATTGCCACTGTTTTGTTTGTTTTCTCTTATTTCCCTGCATTTTCAAAACACAAATATGATATATATATAGCAGGCCATGTATCCAACATCTAGCAGTCCATTAATGCAAGAGAACACATAGGGTATTGAAAGATCCAATATATACATAGCTTCACGAAGTTCATCCATATATACATATATATATTTCACATTGTTCATCAACACAAAATCATAACATAAACTAAAACTAGCAGTCCATCAATGCCAGCTTCCATGAAGTGAATCTAATCTGCAAAAATGGGAGTAAGCAAGTTAGAAGAAGAAGAAGACTAGAAGAAGAAGAAGAAGAAGAAGAAGAAGAAGAAGAAAAAGAAAAAGAAGAAGAAGAAGGTTTTTACCCTTTCGTTCTCATTTTTCTTCTTTTCTTCTTTCTTTTTCTTCTCTTTCTTCTTCTATTCTTTATTTTTCTCCTCTTCCTTGTTTTTCTTCTTCTTATTCATTATTTGTGTCATTTTAGAGCTAACTTAGGTAATTATGCCATTTTAGAGATAAGTAAGCTTATTATGTCATTTTGGAGGAAAATAAGGTAAGTATAGGTCATTGTTGAGCTAACTTAGTAATTATGCCATTTTTGAGCTAACTAAGCTTATTATGTCATTTTGGAGGAAAATAAGGTAGGTATAGGTCATTGTTGAGCTAACTTAGGTAATTATGCCATTTTTGAGCTAACTAAGATTATTATGCCAATTTGGAGGAAAATAAGGTAAGTATAGGTCATTTTTGTGCTAACTTAGGTAATTATGCCATTTTTGAGCTAAATAAGCTTATTATGTCAATTTGGAGGAAAATAAGGTAAGTATAGGTCATTCGTCGGGGGGATGGACCCCAGGCAGGCAACGGAACCCGAATCCTTTTCAAAACATCGGGGCCAGCAGCGCCCCTCAATCCGGCTCGCCCTAGCCGGCATCCCAGTGCAACCCGGCAAGGTGCCACAACCCAGCCAGCCGGCTGGCACGCGTCGGCTGGTCCCATGAAACCAACCTCCATTGACAAGCATGCATGGCTACAGTGCACCCCCTTTGCGCCAGCCCCGGCGGGCGCGGCAGTCATGCCGACGAAGCCACCGCCTGCGTCGGGCGGCGTCTCGGAGGCGTAACTCTGTAGCAGGGCGGCGCTGCCGCTCCACGACATCTGACAAGGCGTGGCAACAGTACCCAGCAGCCGGCCGTACCATGCCCGGCGGCCTCGGTACGGCCCGCATCTGGCGGACCCGGCAAGACCCGCAACCGATGGACCCGACAGACCCGGCGGCCCCCACTGCCGGCTCCTAGACGTTGACATCAAGGCCCCGCGGCCATGTAATATGACCATTGTAACCTGGGGGGCCAGCATATAAGACCCCCCGGTGCTCCTCCATGCAGAGGGTCGACTCTTTAGCCACACACACACACACACACACACACACACACATCCATCTACACGGAGAAGGAGCAGCCTATGCACTGGCCTGACTTCCTTCCTCCCCAAAACAGCTCCGGGAGCAAGCTTGTACCATCCTCATATAAACCACACTCGGCAGGACTAGGGGTGTTATCTCTCCGGAGAGCCCCGAACTTGGGTACATCTTGTGTCTCTCGCTCGCTCGTACCGACCTTGCCTCTGGAGCCCACCGGTGGCCTCTTGCCTATCCCTCTCTTTAGCCATCCCATGGCATCTGCCGTGAGATCACCACGACAGTTGGCACCCACCGTGGGGCAGCTCGAGGTGCCGGCCGAAGACACGTTCTAGACGGGGCCCTTCACTGACTCCGGCGGGCTCATCATGCATGACCTGACCCCCGCGCCCGGTGCAGCCGGCCTGTTTCGCAGGCTCGTCCAACGTCCCCTCCGGCGCGCTGCCCCCCCCCCCCGCGTTCATCCCCGATGAGTACCCCAGCGGGGTGCTCGACGTCACCGACTCGCCCGTCCCCCTCTACTGCGACATCTCCGATGACGTGGCGGACCTCTGCATCCATGTGGAGGTGCTCGTCACAGGCTCCGGCTCCACTTCGTCCAGCACCGTAAAGAAGGCTACTGCTGCTAGGGCCGCAGCGGAGTGCGCCAGCATGGCCGACCCGCTGCGCGCGACGATGCAGAACCTCAGCGTCCCCATCACCACCGACGTCAATGCCACCCAGGCCAGGGCCCAACTCGACGAGTAGCACAAACGCCTGCTAGATGAGGCCACGACGCTTGCTGCTATGCAGCGTCGGCTGGAGTCCATCCAGTGGGAGCGTGACGCTGCGTATAGCTTCAACTCCACCGCGGCTGAGCCCAGCCGGGTTGCCGAGGTGCGGACCCGTGGCGGCGCCATCGGCCGCACGTTGGGTGCAATCCCGCCCGTCTACGACACCCTCGTCAAGAACATGCGGGCCGCGGAGGTGGCCGCTGTGGGCCTGGAACAGCTGCAGGGCGAGGAGCTGCAGGAGCGCCTGCAGCGCATGCGCGAACTTCTCACCGCTACGAACACGCAGCAGGACCGCCTTAACGCTCCCGTGGCATCCGAATCGCACCGCACCAAGGACCCCGAGCAGCGGAACACAACATCCTCTCCGCGCCCCAGTGAAGCTCATTCCGGCCGGATCCGAACCCGGCGCAACCACGCCTCGACGGCTTGCGATGACTTGGGCAACGAGCCGGCCCCGGAAGACCGGCGTCGACAAGACCCTCCCCCGCCATCCGGCCGGCGTGGCCGTCCAGCTTTAGCCGACACGGCTCCACGCGGCCCAGTCGCAAGCCAGCTAGGCCCGCATGCCATCAACGACAACGACACCCGCCACTGCATCGAGCAGCTCGCCCTCTCCCTCAAGCTGGAGGAGGACAACGCGGTGTGTCCGACTTGCTTCGGCCCGCACATCCGCGATGAGCCCTTCCATAAAGGGTTCACACTTCCCCACGACACCCCCAAGTACAACGGGACCGTCAAGCCGGAGGACTAGCTCATCGACTACACCACCGCCATCGGCATCGCGGGCGGCAACCAGCGCCTAGCCATGCGCTACACCCCGCTCATGCTGTAGGGCTCGGCCCGGATGTGGCTGAACAGCTTGCCGGCTGGCAGCGTCAACTCGTGGCTCGACTTTGAGCAAGACTTCATGAGCAACTTCACCGACACCTACAAGCGACACGGCCAGCCCAGTCAGCTAGCCATGTGCATGCAGGGGCCGAGCGAGACCAGCCATGAGTACCTCGCACGATGGACCGAGCTCCGGAACAGCTGCGAGGGCGTCCACAAGGTTCAAGCTATCCAATACTTTGTGAGCGGCTGCTGGGATGGCACCCTCCTCAAGCACAAGGTCCTGCGCTCCGAGCCAACCACCATGGCCGTGCTCATGGTCATGGCGGACAAGTACGCCATGGCCGACTCCGCCATGAAGATCCAAGTCATTTTGGACGACACCGGCAAGGCGTTGTCGGGGCCGCCTTCCAAGCCGGCCGGTGAGAACAGCCGCCAGCAGAACAGCCAGCAAAACAACAAGCATAAGGCCGACCAGCCAGCTACCCGCTATGACAAACGCCTTGTCGCCGCCACCGATTAGGCGCCCGCAGCTGAGCCGGCCGGTAACCGGCGTCAGCAAACCGGCAAGACTGCTAGGCATCCTGCCATGAGGTTCGAGGAGATACTCGATGATAACCCAGAAGTATAGGGGATCGTTTGTAGCCTTTTTCGATAAATAAGAGTGTCGAACCCAACGAGGAGCTAAAGTTAGAACTAGTACTCCCTCAAGTTCTATCGACCACCGATACAACTCTATGCACACTTAACGTTTGCTTTACCTAGAACAAGAATAAAACTAGAAGTACTTTGTAGTTGTGGATAGGTTTGCAAGATAATAAAGAACGTGAACATAAAAGTTAGGTGCTGTTTTAAATAAAGAACAATTTAATAAAGCGAATGTGGAAATGTGGTGATAGGATTTGCGGAATTGTCCCTAGGTGATCGATAACTAAACCGGTGATCATTGTTGCAATTTTATATGAGGGAGAGGCATGAGCTAACATACTTTCTCTACTTGGATCATATGCACTTATGATTGGAACTCTAGCAAGCATCCGCAACTACTAAATATCATTAAGGTCGTAAAACCCAACCATAGCATTAAGTATCAAGTCCTCTTTATCCCATACGCAATGACCCCCAAACTCGGGTCTGTGTATTCTATCACTCACGCCACCCACCATAAGCGAACCATGAAAGTATTCCAACACCCTACAGCGGGGATCCCTCCATTTGCGTGACATGGAGGGCACCGTAGGACAGCACCAAAATAAAATATACAACTCAAACCAATCATGATCATCTAGCAACCCATTGGACAAAATAGATCTACTCAAACATCATAGGATGGCAACATAGTATTGGATACTAATATGAAGCACAAAGCACCATGTTCAAGTAGAGGGTACATCGGGTTGCGGGAGAGTGGGCCGCTAAATATAGATGGAGGAAGGTGATGGAGTTGTTGGTGCAGATGCCGGAGTTGTTGGAGTAGATCGCCGTCACACGATGATTGCCCCGGCGGCGTTCCGGCGCCATCGGGAGAGAGGCGGAGAGAGCCCCCCTCCTTCTTCTTCCTTGGACTCCCCCCCTAGATGGGAGGAGGGTTTCCCCTCTGGTCCATGGCCTCCATGGCGGCCAAGGGGTGAGAGCCCCTCTGAGATTGGATCTGTCTCTCTGTTCTCTTCTGTTTCGCGTTCCCCTGATCTGGCCGAAAACCGTTTCTTAAATATTCGTAGATCCGTAACTCCGATTGCGCTGAGATTTTAACACGATTTTTTTTCAGATATAAGCTTCCTTGCGCCCAAAGTAGAGCTCCAACCGACTTACGAGGAGGGCACAACCCACCACCACACGCCTGAGCTGCCTGGCACGCCCAGGTGTCTTGTGGTGGCTGTGGGCCCCCGTTTGCGTTGATTCCACCTCCCAAAAATCACAAATATTCCAAAATAATTCTCCGTAAATTTTTATTGCGTTTGGACTTCGTTTGATATGGATATTCTGCGAAACAAAAAACTTGCAGAAAACAGGAACTGGCACTAGGCACTGGATCAATAGGTTAGTCCAATAAATCATATAAGATGTTGCCAAAAATATGTAAAAGTTGTATAATATTGGCATGGAACAATAAAAAAATTATAGATATGACGGAGACGTATCAGCATCCCCAAGCTTAATTCCTGCTCGTCCTCGAGTAGGTAAATGATAGAAAAGATAATTTTTGATGTGGAATGCTACCTAGCATAATCTTGATCATTTGTCTAATCATGGCATGAATATTAAGACATAAGTGATTCAAAGCAATAGTCTATAATTTGACATAAAGACATCAATACTCAGGCATCCCAATAGACAATCATGTCTTTCAAAATATCAACGCTAAAGAAAGCTATCCCTACAAAATCATATAGTCTTGTCATGCTCTGTCTTGTTAACACAAAGTATTTATCATGCACAACCCCGATGACAAGCCGAGCAATTGGTTCATACTTTTTAACGCGCTTCACCCATTTCAACTCCCACGCAATACATGAGCGCAAACCATGGATATAGCACTATGGGTGAAATAGAGTATAATGATAGGGGTAAATATTGAGAAGACAAAAAAGTAAGAAAGTCTCACATCGACGGGGCTAAGCAACGGGCTATGGAGATGCCCATCAATTGATACCTATGCGAGGAGTAGGGATTGCCATTCAACGAATGCACTAAGAGCTATAAGTGTATGAAAGCTCAATAGGAAAACTAAGTGGGTGTGCATCTAACTCTATAATGAAAAATACCCACTAGTATATGAAAGTGACAACATATGAGACTCTCTATATGAAAAACATGGTGCTACTTTGAAGCACAAGTGTGGAACTAGCATGCCCCTTCTCTTCCTTCTTTCTTTTTTTTCTTTTGGTCCGGAGTCTCATCCCGACTTGTGGGGGAATCATAGTCTCCATCATCCATTCCTCACTGGGACAATGCTCTAATAATGAAAATTTATGATCATCACACTTCTATTTACTTACAACTCAATATTACAACTCGATACCTATAACAAAATATGACTCTATATGAATGCCTCTGGCAGTGTACAAGGATGTGCAATGATCTAGTGTAACATGTATAAAAAAATGATGAATGGTGGCTGAGCCACAACTACTATGTCAGCTATATGATCATGTAAAGCAATATGACAATGAATGCTCAAGTCATCAAAACAGAAGCGGTGGAAGTTGCATGGCAATATGACTCGGAATGGCTATGGAAAGGCCATAATAGGTAGGTATGGTGGCTGTTTTGAGAAAGATATAATGAGGCTTATGTGTGATAGAGCGTATCATATCACGGGGTTTGGATGCACCTGTGAAGTTTGCACCGACTCTCGAGGTGAGAAAGGGCAATGCACGGAACCGTAGAGGCTAGCAAATTGCGGAAAGGTAAGAGTGCGTATAATCCATGGACTCACATTAGTCATAAAGAACTCATATACTTATTTCAAAAGTTTATTAGCCCTCGAAGCAAATTACTACTACGCATGCCCCTAGGGGGATAGATTGGTAGGAAAAGACCATCGCTCGTCCCCGACCGCCACTCATAAGGAAGACAATCAATAATAAATCATACTCCAACTTCATAGCATAACGAGAGACTATACGTGCATGCTTCCGGAATCACAAACCTTAACACCAATATTCCCACTAACCACAACCATTTACTAGTACCTCCCACATATTATCATCGCTATATCGCAAAACTATTCCAAGGAATCAAACATATCATATTTAGTGATCCTTAAGTTTTTTGTAGGATTTTATGACTAACCATGCAATTGAGCAATTCCTGTTGACTCTCTAGATAGATATAAGTGAAGCATGAGAGTTTAATTCTTTCTACAAAAGACCATGATCTAACAAATATAAGTGAAGCAAAAGAGCATCCTAGAAATAATGATTTTCTATGTGAAGAGAAACAGGCCATCCAAACTTCAAATGATATAAGTGAAGAACATGAAGCATTCTATAAAGCCATACTCAAAAGATATAAGTGAAGTGCAATGAGCATTCTATAAATCAACCATGGACTATCTCATACCAGTATGGTGCATAAAAGAAAAGTGAAAACTAACACAAGAGACACTCCAAGATTTACACATATCACATGAACGAAACGAAAACGAAAACATACTGATACTTGTTGAAGAAAGATGGGATGCCTTTCGGGGCATCCTCAAGCTTAGATGCTTGAGTCTCCTTGGATATTTACTTGGGGTGCCTTGGGCATCCCCAAGCTTGAACTCTTCCTCTCCTCCTTCTCCTCATATCGAGACCTCCTCGATCTTTGATCACTTCATCCACACAAAACTCAACAGAAAGCTCGGTAAGATCTGTTAGTATAATAAAGCAAATCACTACTTTCAGTACTGTTGCAAACCCATTCATATTTTGTTTTTGCATTGTAGCTACTGTATTATAACTTTTCCATGGCTTATACCACCGATAAAATTGATAGTTTCATCAAAACAAGCAAAACAATGCATAAAAAACAGAATCTGTCTTAAACAGGACAGTCTGTAGTAACCTGAACTTACCATGCTTCGGGTACTCCAAAAATTCTGAAAAATTAGGAAAAAAATAAACAATTTGAATATCAATACTGTGCAAAAAGTTTGAGAAACTTTTGACGTTCCAGTAAAAAAATGTAAAATCACGCACTATAGCCAAAGTTTCTGTTTTTGCACCACACATACCAACAAGCAATCTAATCATCCTAAAGGCAAATCTTGGCACATTATTTTTATAATACAATGTATTTGTACAATGGGATAATTATTTTTGTTGAAAAGTTTCTGTAATCAAGATTCACAAAGTTTCCATGGGCATGAACGAAGTTCAAGGCTAGCTCCCACTTCCACGGTGCTCGTCTTTCTCACTTTCACTTTTCTTTTTGTGAAGTTTTAAGTTCCCCACTATATTTTTTGTTTTTAAAATTTATAAAAGCAGTCAACAGAATAAAATGACTTCCTAAAACTTCCGGGTTGTCTCCCTAGCAGCGCTTTCTTTAAAGCCATTTAAGCTAGCATAAAGTTCTCAAGTAATGGATCCACCCGGATCCCAATGTATATCAAAGCCAATTTTAATTAACAATGATTTGGCATTTAGTTGTGAGCACAAAGCAACATATATCATGCAATGACGAAGTCTAACTCTCTTCCTATGCATCGGCATGTCATACTAGAACAATTCATGCACATCAAGTAAAGGCCAATACATAGCATAAGAAGTTTCTTGCAATTTTATCGTGTTGGAAACATAGAGAGGTGGAGATATAGTTCCTCTCTCATAATAATTGCAAGTAGGGGCAGCAAGCACATGCATATTATATTCATCAAAATTATCATGTGCAACGCTAAAAGGCAACCCATCAATGTAATCCTTAATAAGTGCAAACTTCTCCGATATAGTGTAGTTTGGAGAATTCAAAAAGATAATAGGACTATCATGTGTGGGTGCAATAGCAACAATTTCATTCTTGACATAAGGAACTATAGCAAGTTCATCTCCATAAGAATAATTCATATTGGCATCTTGGCCACAAGCATAGCAAGTATCAAGTTCATGAAAAAGGGATATTTCAAATGAATCAATGGGATCATGACAATTATCATAGCATTCATCCTTTGGTAAGAACGAAGGGGCATTAAACAATGTATGAGTTGAAGAGTTACCCTCATTAGGAGGTGGGCACGGGTTGCTAATCCTCTCTTCCTCCTTTTGTTCTTCGCTCTCCTCATCATCTTTTTCATCCAATGAGCTCACAGTTTCATCAATTTCTTCTTCCATAGACTCCTGCAAAATATTAGTCTCTTCTTGGACAGCGGAGACTTTCTCAATAAACTCATTAATATCGGCATTATATTCATAATTCTCATAGCAATATTTAAGTATAGCAAAATTTTCAGGTCTATAAACCGCATCATCAAAATCTTCATGCTTTTCAAACATAGATTTAATTTCATAAGCACCCTTAAAAGCAACAAATTCTTTTATTCGTTCCACATCATAGTAATCATATCTACCATTAGCATACGAAGCCAAGGTTTCATTATCATTAAATTTGCATAAAAAGGGAAGGTGTGGAGCCTTCATCCTAGAGCAACAAGTATAATCATATCTCGAGCATAAATTCCAAGCATACCATTGCAACATTTCAATTTGATACCATAAAAGTTTTCCTTTTTGAGTCAAGCGATAATCCCTAAACTATTCACGTTGATCCAACGTTACTCCCATTATCAAGTTCAATGGGGTTTTCTCAGGATTATCAAAGTAGTGTTTAATATTTTTCACATAACGAGCATCAAGGGTTTTAGGAGGTTCCCCATCTCCATGAGTAGCAAGTACAACTAATTTTTTTTGGTGTTTCGTGTTCCGTATACATAACTAAAGATATAAAACAACTTAGAATAGAAAATAAAAACTACTTAGTGATAAAGCAAACAAGCACACACGAGAATATTCACCCCACGCCATTGCTCCCCGGCAACGGTGCCAGAAAAAGGTCTTGATAACACACAAGTATAGGGGATCGTTTGTAGCGTTTTTCGATAAATAAGAGTGTCAAACCCAACGAGGAGCTAAAGGTAGAACAAATATTCCCTCAAGTTCTATAGACCACCGATACAACTCTATGCACCCCTAACGTTTGCTTTACCTAGAACAAGAATAAAACTAGAAGTACTTTGTAGTTGTGGATAGGTTTGCAAGATAATAAAGAACGTGAAAATAAAAGTTAGGTGCTATTTTAAATAAAGAACTATCGGATTCAGGGATCCACAGTCCGAAGAAGGTTCGAACTCTAGGGCGTGTATGAAGATCTCAACCAACCCAAGCCTCTACTCGCCGCCCTACAGCCTAGCCTCGACGAACTCACGCGAGCGGGGAAGAAGATGAACATGGCAGTTTACCCAGGTTCGGGCCACCTTGCGGTGTAAAACCCTACTCCTGCTTTGTGGTGGATTGGCCTCACGAGGAGGTTGAGGATGAACTAGTGTAGTGGTTTGAGCGACCTCGCGAGGACTCAAGTGGCGTGGTTGGAATTGATCCGTTGTCCCCCTCTACGGTGGTGGCTAACCTATATTTATAGTGGCCTTGGTCCTCTTCCCTCAAAACTTAGGCGGGAAGGGATCCCACAACAGCCAATTTGAAAGGGGACAAGTAGTACATCTTATCCTGATGAAAGGTGGTCTTCACCTGCAAAGCTTCTGATCGTGACACAGCTGTGGGCTCGGCGATGACATCCGTCCTGCCGAGCTCGTGGTCTTGGTCTTGTTGCACCGAAATGGAAACCTTTGGAGGACTCCTCGGGAACCCGCGCTCGTCCTTGCTCCCTTAGAACCGAAAGGGAAACTGTCTCCTCTGCGCCCGCTGGCGCCCACCTGGCCATGGTCGTCATGGCGCACATCATCGTGGCCTCGTGAGGCCGGGTACCGGCATAGAAAACTCCGCTCGTCGGGAGGCAACCTGAGGAGGCCGCTCCTCTGGAGGTCTTGGTGTCGTCTGCCTCATGAGGCCAGAGGGCCCTTGCGAGGGTCCTGTCTTGGAGCCCTCGCCGCTGGGTCATACCGGGCCGTCGATGGAGCCACGCTATGGGCCACAGGCAGGCAGGTCTGGGTACCCCCAATCCCAGAATGCCGACAGTAGCCCCCGGGCCCACGGCGCGCTCGGACTGGCTTCAAGGTGAAGCCAAGGGGCAAGGGTGAAGCATCGCGGGCCCCAAACCGCCTGCGGGCCAGGCTTGACGTGTGGTGCACAACGAGACATGGACGCCTCCACTTCCCATGCCGCCTCGGCAACTGCCCTGACTTGATAACTACCCTGTGCATGCAGCAGGGCCATCATCGCTCGGAACGTGGAGGGGCGCCGGTTGGCCTTCGACCCCGTATAAGAGGGCGAGTGGGGGCGGAGCCCCGTAGTCCATCTTCATCTTCTCGCTCCCCTGCTCCGAACCACCGACCCGCAGCCATGCCGCCAGTGAGAAGGTTTTCTGCCGTCGAGAAGGGGAAGACCCCCATGAAGGGACCAGGCTCACCGTGACACCGGCGGTGGTCCCTGCAAGCACCCCGCGACGCGGGCAATGGTCCCCGCTGCAGGGGAGGCGTACCCTCCACTTCAGGCACGACGGGGTGGCTACACTCTTCGTCAGGACCTTTGGGGAGGACGATAGACGTCTGGGGTGTTGCCCAGAGGATGACGACGGCGACGGCGACTACCCCTCCGACGATGACGGCCGGCACGGTGGCGACGTCCTCGGCGGTGAACTTGCCATGGCGACGGCCGCAGCACCTCCGGCAGCAGCGGCTCCTCCTCCGAGAGAAGCACGAGCGATGACGACTATGACGAGCCACCACGTCGCCGCGCCCGGACCAGGGAGGGCGGCGAGCCACCATGTCGGTGCACCCTTACTCGGGAGGACGCTGAGCCGTCTCGCCACCGCGCTCCAGTGAAGCAGGAGGAGAGCTCCGATTGAGCATGAGCAGCGCTAGAGCCAGGCCTCAGGAGTTGCGGTCCTCGTGAGGCCTCCTTTTGCTTTTTTTTCTGCATCAAGAATCATAGGGAGCCCCGCTGGGGTGTGTAATGAACCATGGCGCTCGTGCCTTTATGTTATTGCTTTTGCTTTGTATCCAAGCTTTCGTGTTGCTACCAATTGAAAGATTCCTGCCAATCGCGATTAGGGTAACTTAGCTTGGTGTGTTCGTGGCGGACTCTTGTGTCGTGAGGGCGCGCTCCTCCGGGTCTTCAACCTATCGCGTCCTCAGCGATGTAGCTGGGGCATCGCAGCAGCTGGGAGATCTTGCTGGGGGGCTTCTTTTTTGGGGGGCCAGGCGGCTCCGGAGCATCGTGAGGTGTTCGCTCCTTGCGAGGCCCCTGGGGGGTCGCGAGGACTCGGGGCCCTCTGGAGATGCCTCCGTCAGGCACTGCGCCCCACGAAGGACTTGCGCAAGTTCCCTCGGGGGTGAGCCAAACCATGGCTGCTTTTTGGGCATCCTTCTCTTTGCGACCGTTTCGTGCTCTAGCCCCCGAGCGAGGGTCGATCGCCGCTGGTACGCCAGGTGGTGATGCCCAGCGAGGCCAGGAGATGAAGGCTCAGGAGGACATACATGCCCGTTGGCTCTCTCGAGAGCGTCGCATGAGGATTAGGACGCCAAGGTCTTGGCGAGGTGTGCGCGTGGGCGGTCCCAGGGGGTGACCTGGGCCGGGTCAGGTGTACACACCGTGCCCAGCCCCGCTCGCGAGACGCGCAGGAGGGAGCAACGGGCAACTGCCACTCCCCTTAAAACAAGGCTCGAAAAAACAAGCGCTGCAAGGAGAAAAAATTCCCATCCCTTTCAAATAAAGACGCGAGAACTTCGAGTTTCATTCCAAAAAGTGGCGAATTGGGTACAAAAGCAAGCGAAAGAACAACCGCATCCGGCACCTACACTAGTCTTCTAGTCTTCCCAGCAGCGCGGAGCATGGGGCCTCCATTAGGCGTGGGCATAGTCGTTGATTGACCGTGTCGTCTGCCAGCGCGGAGCATGGGGCTTCCACTTGGGCGTGGGTGGGAGCCCCCGCGGGGTCGAGGAGCGATGCACCGGGAGACTCCGGGGCATGTACAGCCCCACTCATTATTACATGAGAGTGTCACGGGTAGAACTTTCGGAGATGCTTGATGTTCCAGGCATTCTGGATGGGGACCCCGTCCTGCGTCTCCAAGCGCACGGCGCCCAGCCTGGAGACACGGGCGATCCTGAACGGGCCCTCCCACATGGGCGAGAGCTTGTGAAGGCCCTCCCTAGAGAGGACCCGCCTCAGGACGAGGTTACTCACCCTGAGGGTCCGGGAGCGGACGCTACGCAATGGTATCGCCGCAATGCCTGCTGGTACCTCACGACGCGGAGCGAGGCTTGGTGACGGGCTTCCTCCCCGAGCATGAGGTCCGTCCCCCGGGAGGAATCCTGACACGCCTCGTCCAATGCCAGGACCCACGGGGAGCGATGCCTGACCTCGTGTGGGCAGACCACCTCAGCCCCGTAGAGGAGGAAGAACGGGGTCTTGCCGGTGGGCTTAGTTGCGGTGGTGTGGATGGACCACAACACGGACTGAAGCTCGCCGAGCCAACCCCTGCCGCAGGCTTCGAGCTTCTTCTTGAAGCTCCTTGTCTTGAGGCCCCTCGGGACCTCCGCATTGGCGCGTTCAGCCTGGCCGTTGCTCCGTGGGTGCGCCACCGAAGCATAGCATATTTGCGATCCAAGGTTAGCACAATATGTTCTGAAGAGGTTGCTTGTGAATTGAGAGCCATTGTCAGTAATGATACGGTTGGGGACCCCAAAACGGCTCACGAGGCCCTTGATGAACTTGACGGCTGAGCCATCCGGGATGGTGCACACGGGCTACACCTCCGCCCACTTGGTGAACTTGTCGATGGCGACGTAGAGGTAGCGGTACCCACCGGCTGCCCGAGGAAAAGGGCCCAGGATATCCAGCCCCCAGACCGCGAAGGGCCATGAGAGCGGGATGGTCTGGAGACCTTGCACGGGCTGGTGAATCTACTTGGCGTGGAACTGGCAAGCCTCGCAGGATCGCACTAGCTCGGTGGCGTCGTTGAGCGCCGTGGGCCAGTAGAACCCGCTGCGGAACACCTTGCCCACGAGGGTGCGCGATGAAGAGTGGTGTCCGCAATCTCCACCGTGGATGTCGGTCAACAGCTCGCGCCCTTGCTCCTTGGATATGCATCGCAACGAGACGTCGTTGGGGTGCCTTCGGTAGAGCTCGCCGTCCTGCAAGCAATAAGCGGTGGCCTGACGAGCCACATGTTCCGCATCTTCCTCCTTCTCCGGTAGGGTGCTGCGGAGTAGGTACGCCTTGAACTCCTCGGTCCAGCAGCCTTCCTGAGGTTCCAGCACCAGGAGTAGGTAGGCTCCTGAGGTTGGACCGCAGGCCGGGGCGCATGAGGATGGGGCTAGAGGTGGCTCCTCCCGAAGCAACGCTGGGCCCGCGATGGGGGGTGCCGCTGACGGCTTGAAGAGCCTTTCCTTGAAGACGCCAGGCTTCTGGGGCTCACGGCGGGATGCTCTCTTGGCGATGTCATCCGCCTCCTTGTTCGTGCCGCGCGGGACGTGCTGCAATTCCAAACCTAGGAAGCATTTTTCAATTTTGCGTACCTCCTCCATGTATGCCTCCATGTGCTCGTCTTTTGGCTTGTATTCCTTGTTGGAGAAGTTGACGAGAAGCTGAGAGTCGCCCTTGATGGTGAGACGCTTGACCCCCAGGGCGGCCACGGCCCTGAGGCCAGCGATCAGGCCCTCGTATTCTGCGATGTTGTTGGAGACCTTCTCGCCATGCTGGAAGCAGAGCTGCATGGCGTAGTATAGCTTGTCTTTGGTCAGCGAGATGAGTATGGATCCAGCCCCGACGCCCTATCGCGCGAAAGCACCATCGAAATGCATGACCCAGCCGTCGGGCGCCTCGTCGCCGGGTGTGAGGATTGGCCCTTGTCCATCCCCCGATCGGGACCATCCACCCATTCCACCATGAAGTCAGCGAGGGCCACGCCCTTGATGACCCTAGTGGTGCTGAACTCTAGCTGGAAAGCCTGCAGCTCGATATTCCACTCTGCAACCCTCCCTGCAGCATTGGGGCTATGGAGCACCTTCTCCAGGGGGTATGCGGAGACGACCTTGATGGGGTGGCCTTGGAAATAATGACGCAGCTTCCTGGAGGTGACGAGGAGCGCGAGCAGGAGCCTTTGCTGCATGGGGTAGCGCGCGCGCATCACGCAACACCGTGCTGACGAAGTACATCGGGTACTCGATGAGGGGTGAGGCGTCGTCGACGCTCTACTCTGCTTGGGGCGAAGGGGCCTCGGGAGCCTCGCCGTATGGTGAGGTAGTGGAAGCCTCCGGGGTGACATCCTGAGGTAGTGACGGCGCAACTCTTCGCGGGACGCCTCGCTGCGCGCCCGCGCCAGCGTGCTTCTCTGTGACTGCCACAAGCACTGTGCTGGCCGAGTGAGGGGTGGCGGCCAAGTAGAGCACCAGAGGCTCAAGAGGACGAGGTGCCACCATCACGGGCGGGCTCGTGAGGTACCTCTTGAGGTCTTTGAAAGCTGCCTCAGCCTCCGGAGTCCACTCAAAGGGGCTCTTCTTCTTCATTAGCTTGAAGAAAGGGAGGGCGCGCTCACCGAGCTTGGAAATGAAATGTCCCAGTGAGGGCACGCACCCTGCGAGCTTTTGCATCTCCTTGAGAGTCTGCGGCGGACTCATCCTTTCTATTGCCTTGACCTTCTCGGGATTAGGCTCGATCCCTCTGTGCGACACCAGAAAGCCCAGTAGCTTGCCAGACGGAACACCCAACAGGCATTTCTCTGGGTTGAGCCTCAGGTTCACCTTACGCAGGTTGGCGAATGTCTCTTCCAGGTCTTCGATGAGGGTCCTCACCTCCCGCGTCTTGACCACTATGTCGTCGACGTACGCCTCGGCATTCCTCCCGAGCTGCTGCCCCAGGGTGATGTGCATCAACCGCTGGAAGGTCGCGCCAGCGTTCCGTAGCCCGAAGGGCATGTAGGTGTAGCAATACATGCCGCACGGGGAGAGGAAAGCCATTTTTTCGACATCCTCCACTGCCATCTTGATTTGGTGGTAAACCGAAAAAGCATCCAGAAAGCACAGCAGATCGCACTCCGTAGTGGAGTCCACGATCTGGTCGATGCGCGGGAGCGGGAAGGGGTCCTGAGGACAAGCCTTGTTGAGACTCGTGAAGTCAACGCACATGCGCTCCTTCCCTCCCTTCTTAGGGACAATCACAGGGTTTGCCAGCCAATCCGGGTGTCGCACTTCCTCGATAACACCAGCTTCTTGCAACTTACGGACCTCCTGGACGATAAACTCTTGCTTCTCCTGCGCTTGACGCCGCGCCTTTTGCTTCACGGGGCGCGCCCTCGGGCACACCATCAAGTGGTGCTCGATCATCTCCCTTGGGACACCGACTAGGTCTGACGCTTCCCAGGCGAACACGTCTTTGTTGGCCCTCAGGAAGGCGACCAACGCCTCTTCTTGATCCGGAGGGAGGCCGGCACCTATGGTGAATGTGGGGCCGGAACCCCCACTGTCGACAAGCACCTGCTTCGTCTCGGCCCGGTCCTGAGAGAACAACTTTTCTTCTTCGTGGGCGCAGCCTCCAGAGTCTCCGAGGCGCCCTTGGCGTCGGGGCGCGAAGCCGCCGTAGCTTTGAAGGCAAGCCTGAGGGTCCGGACCGTGTCCTTCGCGTCTCCGACCACCGTGATGATGTCGCTACTGCCCGGCATCTTGATGACGTTGTAGCCTGGATGGGTCGCCGCCATGAACTTGGCGAGGGCCAGATACCCCAGGATGGCGTTGTATGGAAGGCTGATGCATGCCACATCAAAGTCAATGAGCTCGGTGCGGTAGTTGTCGCGCGTGCCGAAGGTAACGGGTAGGCGTATCTGCCCCAGGGGGTGGTAGAGCCATTGACCACCCCCGAGAAGAGCCTAGTGGGCGCGAGCTAGTCGTAGGGCACCTGAAGTAGGTTGAAAGCTTCAACAGAGAGGACGTTGAGGCCGGCACCGCCGTCGATGAGGGTCTTGGTGAACGCGACATTGCTGATGGTGGGCGTGCATAGCAGGGGGAGCGCGCCTGCACCGACCGTGGTCTTGGGGTGATCCTTGGAGTTGAAGATTCTTGGACGCTGTGGCCGAGCAGCACTCGCCTAACAAAAGAGCTGCTTGACGTGGCGGCCATAGGCGGGCGCCTGCAACCCGCCGATGATGGACGCGACTGCGTGGGGCGCTGGTACCGCAAAGCGCGCGATGAAATGGCCACGAAGCTCATCCCAAGAAGATACCGAGGACTTCGGGAGGCCACGCAGCCAGGAGCGCGGCATCTCCGCGAGGGCCATAGGGAGCCAATTCGCCATGGCCTTGTCGTCGCCACCTGCCGCCTGGATGGCCTGCGTGTATAGCCGGAGAAACTCCTTGGGGTCCGCTGCGCCGTCATATCGCGGGGGCAGTGCCGGTCTGAACTTCTCCGGCCATCGCACCCGCCGCAGGCTGGGGGTGAAAGCCGGGTGGCTCGCGGTGCCTCCATAGGCACCCGGCAGCCAGGCCGATGGGATGGCGCCCGCCATGGGAACTGTTGAGGATATAACTCGGAGGCATGACCCACCCAGGAGGGGCCAGGTCACACTGTTGGCGGCTTAAGGCGAGAAGGCCCAAGAAGGCTGAAGGCCCCAGACCCGGAGGTGGCTTAAGGCCCGAAGGTGTGAACCGCCATGTAATGATTTGTTCTGTAAGGAAGGTTAAGTTAGAAACCGAGCCGATCACGTTTGTGTGAGCCGGCCGGGACTCTGTAAGCCGCCGGGCATTGACCTGTATATAAAGGGGTGACCCGGCGGCGGGTGAACTCAAGAATCAACAAGTCGAGAAGTAGGTCAAGCATATTCACTCCCTTGTAATCGAAACCCAAGCAATACAACTAAAAGCAGGACGTAGGCTTTTACCTCGTTGAGAGGGGCCAAACCTGGGCAAATTCCTTGTGTCCTTTGTGCTGTTCAACCCCTTCAAGCTAACCTAGTTGCGATGGCTCCACACCTAAGTCCTTTTGCTAGGACATCTGCCGTGACAAATCCACGACAGTTGGCGCCCACCGTGGGGCTCTCGCACGGTGGTTTCGAGTTCTTGAAGGGCAACCTCTCAGGGATCAAGGGGTACGCCATGGGCCAGATGACCAAGAGTCGCCACATCAAGATCTACATCTACGACGCTGGATGGGGTCCGGAGGCCGATTCAGTCGAATACGGGTACCGGGTCCCCTTTGATGGTATCCACGTTTTCATCGGCAAGATTGGTGAGTCTGAGCCTGAGCCGAAAGTCTGTGCTGACACCATTGAGATGGCTCAGCGCGCGAGACCCGCCAAGATCCAACCCGCCAAGATTCAACCCGCCCGGAAGCTTGTTTTCGTTGGCTTTGTCCATGGAGCGGATCTCGAGGAAGGCTACGTGTCCGGTGGTGAGACGGCCATCTACTCAGGTGACGAGTCCTCAACCGGCGTAACTGAGTCGATGTATCAACTGCAAGATGGTGGGCTTGGGGGCTGTTCTAATGGAAATAGTATTCCGGACTCCTATGAGCCGCCGAGCAGGGCAGCTATATTCATGGCCGGGACGCAGTAGATGGTGCACTCATCAACCGCTGCAGCGATGACCTCCGGCTCAATGGCTGCTGCAACAGCTGGGGCGAGTGGCTCTGCGCGTCCGCCGCCTCAAGTTTTATCTGAGCTCTGGGATGCTTTGGCAATGTTACTAGCGGTAGAAGTGACCCCGGGGACTCAGGCACAGCATAATGCGGAAGTTGCAAAGCTAAGGGATGAAGTAGCTCAGGCTAAAGAGGAACTTAATGCTAAGAACGTCAAGATGGTTGCAGAATGGACCACCCTAGAAGCTGAAACACAGAGGGTAAGGGCCGAGGCTTTTCCCTTAAGTCTGGATCAGAACGCGTCAAAAGCTGTGATGCGGAGGAGGCACCAGAGCCGCTTGCCACCGCAATTCGAGGGGAGGAATCTTTTTATCACACCCGAAGCAGGGCCAAGTAACCCGCCCGGTGAGACCCGGGCTGATGAAGCACCGGCAACCGGGGTGGCGGCTCAGCCTCGCATTGCAAAACCGCCCCGTGTAAACTTGACCCCTCCTCAGCAGGTGTAGACACCCCTGGGTCATTACTCCAACCCATTGGATAATATGATTGCCGCAGCCTCACGGCTGGCGGCCCTCCCAATTGAAGGTGAGTCGCCAGCCGCGATAGAGGCTCGGAACGCCGTGGAACTTCTTAAGATGGCGGTGACCCAACAAGCGGCTTATTCCTACAGCCGTGACCGAATCCATTCGACTTCACGACCGAGCCGAAGCTACAGCCGGCGCATGGGGTCGCCGGTGGTTTCCAACAGTGAACGGCATCGTAACCCGCCCCAAGGGCGAGACCTGCCCCGTGGCGATGATGATGTTCAGGTTCCAACAGATCAAGCCAGAGCGCGCCAAGAGGCAGAGCTGGCAGCTCAGTTGGCGGCTCTTAGATAGCCTCAGTTGAACCCTTATGTATCTATAGAAGGGGGAAGTGAGCTCTCGGTCAGTCAGAGTGCCCTGTCTGGTGCCGGCTCTATGCAATGAGCGTTTGCCCAAGGATTTCAAGGGCCCTCGAAAAGTACCCAATTACACTGCGGATCAGCCTCCGGATGCTTGGATTGAAAGCTACGAGTTGGCTATGGAGATGTTGGATGTCAACGATGCTGTGTGGGCCAAATATTTCACCATGATGTTGGATGGGCCGGCTCGCACCTGGCTAAAGGGATTGCCCCCTAATTCCATCAACTCATGGACTGAATTGAAGACGCGTTTCATTCAGAATTTTAAGGACACATGTAAGCAGCCTCTGTCAATTATTGACCTAGACACTTGCATCCAGCGTGAGGATGAGTCAACCGCCCATTGGGTTCGCCGGGTCTCAGCTATTATCCACTCATCGAATAGTATCAACGCTGGTTCTACCGTTTTAATTTTGGAGAAAAATTGCCGGTTTATTCCCCTCAAACAGAAGCTAGGGCGGCTTAAACATCATTGCAATGACATGGGAGAGCTCATGGCAGCTCTTATCAAATATGCTGACTCTGATAATACTAAGGATCCGGGGTTCGATGAAGAGAAGTCCAACAAGGGGAAGAAAAACGGTAATGGGAAAGGGCAGCAGTCCAACATGCCGGGTCATAATCAAGGTAATAATGGTAAGCGCAAACAGCCCGATGGCGGAACAGATTTTGTGGCCAATACCAACGCCCAAAACAACGATTAGCATCGAAGAGGGAAACCACCCCCCCGTACCGGAGGGTCAAGAATTAACCTTGAGGCCGAATTGAACCGGCCCTGCCCAAAGCATAGTTATGCGGATAAACTGTCGACCCACCTGTGGAAAGATTGTCATATCATGAGGGAGTATAGGAATTCAAACTTTCACCAGGACCACAATAACGGTAACGGCCCGCACGGCGGGTCAGGCTCCGGCTCTCATGGGCCCGGCTTTGGAGGTGGCGGCTCAAACTCTGGATTTCAGGGCTAGGGCAATCAAGGCGGTTTTAGTCAGCAGCCCAGTCAAGGCAATCAGCAGCAGCAGTCCGGGTATCAAAGCAATCCAAAGCAGCTAAATAGTGATCAATATCATGTTTCACCATGAACCTGTGCAAATGAGATCATAAGGTTCACAAGCGAGCGGTCAGCGCGGTTGAGCCGGCGGTCCCTCGATACTTACGATGGTCAGAGCAGCCAATTGTATGGAGCCGTGAGGATCACCCGCCCCGGGTTGACAATCCGAGTCAGCTGGCTTTGGTGGTTGCCCCTCAGGTTGGAGGTTACAAGTTTACTAAGGTGCTTATGGACGGAGGCAGCAGCATTAATATCCTTTTTTATGATACCTTTTGCCAGATGAATTTAGCTGACAAAGATCTTAAGCCGTCTTCCACAGTCTTTCATGGGGTGGTGCCTGGTAAGTCGGCTTATCCGGTGGGTAAGATAACCTTGGAGGTGGCTTTTTGGCAATGAACATGATTACAGGGCTGAGACATTGACTTTTGAAGTGGTTAAGATCAAAAGCCCCTATCATGCTCTGTTTGGACGGCCGGCTTACGCCAAGTTTATGGCACGGCCTTGTTATGTGTATTTGCAGCTTAAGATGCCGGGTCGCAAAGGAACCATCACGGTTCATGGTGACAGGAAGATAGCTTTAGAGTGTGAAGAAGGCGATGCTGCTTACGCCGAGTCTGCCTGTGCCACAGAGGAACTCAAGTTTTATAATGACAATATTGACCCGGCTGATATGACTCCATTGAAGAAGCCGACCACAGAGCAGGATCCTTTACTAAAGTTTAAATCGGCGGATGACACCAAGCAGGTTGACTTTGTCCCTGGTGACTCATCTCAACAGTTTGTGATTAGTGCCAATATGGATCCAAAATAAGAAAGCGCGCTCATCGAGATCATCCATGAGAATCGGGGAATCTTTGCATGGAAGCCTTCAGACATGCCGGGTGTACCGAGAGAACTCGCTGAGCACACTCTTAATATTGATCCTAAGTTTAAGCAGGTCAAACAGTTCCTTCGCCGTTTTAATGAGGAAAGGCGCAAGGCTATTGGAGAAGAGGTGGCCCGACTCTTAGCAGCCGGGTTCATTGTTGAAGTTTTTCATCCTGAGTGGTTGGCTAACCCGGTGCTCGTGCTTAAGAAAAACGGCACTTGGGGCATGTGTGTGGATTACACGGACCTTAACAAGGCTTGCTCGGCTGATCCTTTCGCTCTTCCCCGTATTGATCAGATCATTGATGCTACGGCGGGTTGTGAGCATTTGAGCTTTTTGGATACTTACTCTGGTTATCATCAGATCAAGATGGCAGTTAAAGACCAAGAGAAGACTATTCCTTTGTACTCTGGGGCGTGTGCGAAGATCTCAACCAACCCAAGCCTCTGCTCGTCGCCCTACAGCCTAGCCTCGACGAACTCACGTGAGTGGGGAAGAAGATGAACACGGCAGTTTACCCAGGTTCGGGCCACCTTGCGGTGTAAAACCCTACTCCTACTTTGTGGTGGATTGGCCTCACGAGGAGGTTGAGGATGAACTAGTACAGTGGTTTGAGCGACCTCGCGAGGGCTCAAGTGGCGTGGGTGGAATCGATCCGTCGTCCCCCTCTGTGGTGGTGGCTAACCTATATTTATAGTGGCCTTGGTCCTCTTCCCTCAAAACTTAGGCGGGAAGGGATCCCACAATGGCCAATTTGAAAGGGGACAAGTAGTACATCTTATCCTGACGAAAGGTGGTCTTCGCCTGCAAAGCTTCTGATCTTGACGCAGCTGTGGGCTCAGCGATGACATCTGTCCTACCGAGCTCGTGGTCTTGGTTTTGTTGCGCCAGAATGGAAACCTTTGGAGGATTCCTCGAGAACCCGCGCTCGTCCTTGCTCCCTTAGCACCAAAAGGGAAACTGTCTCCTCTGCGCCTGCTGGTGCCCTCCTGGCCATGGTCGTCACAGCTCACGTCATCGTGGCCTCGTGAGGCCGGGTACCTGCATAGAAAACTCCGCTCCTCAGGAGGCAGCCTGAGGAGGTCGCTCCTCTAGAGGTCTTGGCGTCGTCCGCCTCGCGAGGCCAGAGGGCCATCGCGAGGGTCTTGTCTTGGAGCCCTTGCCGCTGGGCCGTACCGGGCCGTCGATGGAGCCATGCTATGGGCCACAGGCAGGTCTGGGTACCCCTGATCCCAGAACGCCGACAAGAACAATTTAATAAAGCGAGTGTGGAAAAGTGATGATAGGATTTGCGGAATTGGCCCTAGGTGATCGATAACTAAACCGGTGATCATTGTTGCAATTTTATATGAGGGAGATGCATGAGCTAACATACTTTCTCTACTTGGATCATATGCACTTATGATTTGAACTCTAGCAAAGCATCCGCAACTACTAAAGATCATTAAGGTCGTAAAACCCAACCATAGCATTAAGTATCAAGTCCTTTTTATCCCATACGCAATGACCCCCAAACTCGGGTCTGTGTATTCTGTCACTCACGCCACCCACCATAAGTGAACCATGAATGTATTGCAACACCCTACAGCGGGGATCCCTCCGTTTGCGCGACACGGAGGGCACCGTAGGATAGCACCAAAATAAAATATACAACTCAAACCAATCATGATCATCTATGAACCCATAGGACAAAATAGATTTACTCAAACATCATAGGAAGGCAACATAGTATTGGATAATAATATGAAGCATAAAGCACCATGTTCAAGTAGAGGGTACAACGGGTTGCGGGAGAGTGGACCACTGAATATAGATGGGGGAAGGTGATGGAGTTGTTGGTGAAGATGACGGAGTTGTTGGAGTAGATCGCTGTCACACGATGATTGCCCCGGCGGTGTTTCGGTGCCACTGGGAGAGAGGGGGAGAGGGCCCCCTCCTTCTTCTTCTTCCTTGGCCTCCCCCCTAGATGGGAGGAGGGTTCCCCCTCTGGTCCATGGCCTCCATGGCGGCGGAGGGGCGAGAGCCCCTCAGAGATTTGATTTGTCTCTCTGCTCTTTTCTGTTTCACGTTCCCCAGATCTGGCCGAAAACCGTTTCTTAAATATCCGGAGATCCGTAACTCCGATTGTGCTAAGATTTTAACATGATTTTTTCTGGATATAAGCTTCCTTGCACCCTAAGTAGAGCTCCAACCGACTTACGAGGAGGGCATAACCCACCACCACGCGCCTGGGCTGCCTCACGTGCCCAGGTGTCTTGTGGTGGCTGTGGGCCCCCGTTTGCGTTGATTCCACCTCCCAAAAATCACAAATATTCCAACATAATTCTCCATAAATTTTTATCGCATTTGGACTTCGTTTGATATGTATATACTACGAAACAAAAAACATGCAAAAAACAGGAACTGGCACTGGGCACTGGATCAATAGGTTAGTCCAATAAATCATATAAAATGTTGCCAAAAATATGTAAAAGTTGTATAATATTGGCATGGAATAATAAAAAAATATAGATACGACGGAGACGTATCACTCGACGCCCCCTGCAAGCACCACATCGGCGCCAGGCCGTCTACGCGCACGCTTCGGCAGTGCGGCATCACCAAGCGCGTCATGAGGGGCGACATCCCGCCGCCTCCCGCTCTGGCTCCGGGTGCAGGGCAACCGCCCCTGCCGGCCGACGCCATGCGCGATGAAGTCTTCCCCAATGCAAACGACTGCTACGTCATCTTCACCATCCTAGGTAATGACAAGCACAGTGAATGCCTCCTCCAGCAGGAGGTCAACACCGTCATCCCGGTCGTGCCTGAGTACATGCACTGGTCGGAGCGCCCGGTCAGCTGGACCCAGGAGGACCACCCGACTGTCATGCCCACGCCAGGTGGATACACCCTTGTCCTCGACCCCACCATAGTCGCTTCTAGGTGCACCTGCAAGTTCTCGCGAGTCCTCATTGATGGCGGCAGCAGCATCAACATCCTCTACCGTGACACCATGACCAAGCTCGGCATCGAGGCCAAGCAGCCGGAGCCGACCCGGACAGTGTTCCATGGCATCGTGCCGGGTCTCTTTTGCTCCCCCATTGGCCGGATCCGTATTGACGTCCTATCCGGGACCAGCGACCACTTTTGGCGCGAGCTCATTTGGTTCGAGGTGGTGGACTTGTCGAGCCCATACAACGCGCTGCTGGGCCGGCCTGCGCTTGCCAAGTTCATGGCAGTTCCACACTACACCTACCTGAAGATGAAGATGCCGGGTCCCAAGGGCCTCATCACCATTGCCGGCGACTACAAGAGATCCCTGGAGTGCGCCCGTGCTGGTGCCAAGCTGGCCGAGTCGTTGGTCATAGCCGAGGAGCGGCGTCAGCTCGACCGGATTGTGGCGCTTGCCTGCGAGCAGCCGGCCGTGCTGGCTCCGGCTAAGGAATCGGCTAGCGAGGCCTCATTCCAGCCGTCCAAGGACACCAAGAAGATCCCTCTCAACCTAGAAGACCCCAGCTGTAGCAAGTACGTTGTTGTGGGCACCCGCCTCAGCAACAAATTGGAAGGCAAGCTCGTCGACTTCCTCTGCGAGAATCGGGATATCTTTGCATGGTCCCCAAAGGACATGCGGGAGTTCCAAGGGAGTACGCCGAGCACAAACTACACGGCCGCAAGGATGCCAAGCCTGTCCGCCAATCCTTACGTCACTTTTCAGAAGAAAAGAGAAGAACCATCGGTGAAGAAGTCGCCCGGCTGCTCGCAGCCGGCTTCATCATGGAAGTGTTTCACCTCGAGTGGCTGGCCAAACCGGTCCTCGTCCTGAAGAAAAACAACACCTGGCGCATGTGAATAGACTACACCAGCCTGAACAAGGCCTGCCCCAAGGATCCTTTCGCCCTCCCGCGGATAGATCAAGTGATCGATTCCACGGCTGGCTGTGAGCTCCTGTCCTTCCTGGACGCTTACTGTGGCTATCACCAGATCAAGTTGGACCCGAACGACACCCTGAAGACGTCCTTCATCATGCTTTTTGGGGCGTAGTGCTACATCACCATGTCGTTCAGCTTGAAAAACGCTGGCGCCAACTTCCAGCGCTGCATGCAGAAATGCCTGCTGAAGTAACTCGGCCGCAACATTCATGTCTATGTCGACGACATCGTGGTGAAGACCAAGCAGCACCTCACGCTCCTTGATGACCTGAAGGAAACTTTCGCAAATCTGCGCCAGTACAAGATCAAGCTCAACTCGGAGAAGTGCGTGTTTGGCGTGCCGACCGGACAGCTACTCGGCTTCCTCGTCTCGGAGCGCGGCATTCAGGCGAACCCGGAGAAGATCAAGACCATCAAGCGCATGCGCAAGCCAACCTGGCTGCGTGATGTCCAGAAATTCATCGACTGCTTAGCCTCTCTCAGATGGTTTCTCAGCCGGCTGGGCAAGAGGGCCTTGCCCCTGTTTCTGCTAATGAAGAAGACGTCGTCGTTCGAGTGGAACGACCAGGCGGACAAAGCGTTCCGGGATCTCAAGCGTATGCTCTCCACCACACCTGTCCTGGCCGCACCAGCTGACAAGGAGCCGCTATTGCTATACATCGCCGCCAACTCGCGGTCGGTCAACACGGTGTTGGTGGTCGAGCGTCCAGAAGAAGGCAAGATCCAGTCAGTCCAGCGCCCGGTCTACTACCTGAGCGAGGTGCTCTCCGCCTCCAAGCAGAACTACCCTCACTACCAGAAAATGTGCTACGGCGTGTACCTCACTGCCAAGAAGCTAAAGCAGTACTTTCAAGAGCATGTCATCACCGTGGTCAGCACAGCCCCCATCGGCGAGATCATGGGCTGCCGAGATGCCACCGGCCAGGTAGCCAAATGGGCCATCAAGCTGGCCAGCCACACCATCCTCTACGAGCCCCGCACTACCATCAAGTCCCAGGTGCTGGCCGACTTCTTCGTTGACTGGACGGAGACCCAGGACCTGCCGCTGCCGCCTGACTCGATGCATTGGCGCATCCACTTTGACGGCTCCAAGACACAATCCGGCTTGGGCGCCGACATTGTGCTGTCTTTCCCCAAGGGCGACCGGCTTCGATACGTGCTACAGATCCACTTCGCCGCCTCCAATAACGTTGCCGAGTACGAAGCACTCATGCACGGCCTCAAGCTGGCCAAAGAGATCGGCATCCGGCGTATCCTCTGCTACGGTGACTCGGACCTGGTGGTGCAACAGGCTTTTGGCGAGTGCGATGCCCGGGATGCCAACATGGCTAGCTACCGCTTCTTGGTTCAGCAGCTTTCCGGCAACTTCGACGGCTGTGAGTTCCTCCATGGGCTGCGCACGAAGAACGAAGCCGCCGACCCCCTGGCCAAGATAGGCTCTACCCGGAAAGCTATCCCGTCCGGCGTCTCCCTAGAGCACCTTTGTAAGCCGTCTCCGGATTCCGAGTCCATCTTCATCCCAAACGACCCCGCGGCTCCCCCACCCAACCCTGGAGACCCCGGCCAAGTCCCGGGGGCCGCTGATCCCGGCGCGGGGGCTGACGAGGACATCTACCTGGGGTAGGCTCATAGGCCTAACCTACATACCCTACCCAAGGACACCACTTACAAGAACCCAAGGTCCACAAAGCTAGAAAGGAGTCACCGACTGGAATGCCTCCAGCCTACAAGTCACTCGGACGCAGGATCCACTCGAAAGCTTCTCCACCACTCGACCGCCTCTATTCACTCGGAGTACCAAGTGTCACTCTGCAATAGAAGACCTAGAGCCACCCTGAGATGGCAACGGTCGGGCGAACAGTTCGCCATCATAAAGAGCATCTAATGCTAGCGTTACCTGTAACTCCCACAACCTTTAATCTCTCCATTGAACCCTTGAGTAAGGGGGCATTCATGAGGGGCCAGCGGACTCTATATAAGCCGCCCCTCCACCCCTGCTCAAGGGTTTGCACCTCTTGTAACACAACACTCCAGATAACAAGCTCCCGCAACACCTAGACGTAGGGTCTTTACCTCTTTCGAGAGGGGCCTGAACTCGTAAATTCGAGTGTACAATCATATCGTAGCTAGACTCTGCCCTCCTATACGTACCCCTATACTCTACTGTCAGATCTGTTCCCACGACAGTTGGCGCCCACCGTGGGGCAGGCGTCTAGGCGACTTCCGGCGTGGTTGCATTTTTCAACATCTTCACCATGGTTTCCAGCGGCGGACTGTCTCTGGGTCATGAGATCTGTCTCGGCGCTCTCAGGTTTGTTGCTGATGATTCGGCGTGGCTCCAGGAAGCCCCTTTGGACGTCGAAGCGCTCCCTATTCACGGGGCGGCGCACTTCCGTGCAAGCTCTTGCAGCGTCCTCCTCCGGCAGCCGTCAACTCAGTATCAGTTGGCTCCAGCGACGTTTTCCCTTCCCACTGCTCGCCGTCGCAAGTGATCCGGTCGCTCTCGGCTCCAGTGGTGGGTTAAGCATGCGGTGGCTCATCAGTCATGCGCTCTGCAGATCACGGCAATCAAGCCTGATGAATCCCTCTATGACTTGTCAGATCACTCAGATGTTCCTTCCGAGTGCGAGAGCAGCGACCCGGCCACAGAAGTACTTATGGCCGGCTCTCAGCGTAGTCTGCCAGGGTACTCCCGTGATGTGGCTAGGGATGATGGCCCGTCGCATACCAACGACGAGTATTACCTGCAACCCCTCACCACTCAGCAGAGAGAAGAACTACTGCGCAGGAACAAGCAAGTCCTCCGGACTCCCATCATCGAGGCCCAGGCTTTGGAAGCTGTGCGCATAGCCACTCTGGCTGAACGCAGACATCTCGAGGAGGTCCAGAAGTCACTCAATGACCGTGCTCGCAGGCAACCTCCAAACTCCAATCAACGGCAGCGGAAATTGTTCCCGAGTGAATTGCAAAACGAGTACCAGGTATCCTGCAATCCAATTCAAAACGTAGCAGCCGCTGCATGGATTGCAGATTTTATCCAGCCGTCCTGATCCGAAGCTAGAGAAGGTCTTTGGCAGATCCGAGCGCTGCTCAGAGCGGCTGTGGAACAGAATTCGGCTGTTTCCTAGTCGCACAACAGAATTCACAGCAGGTCTGTCAGAGCAGACACAGTCCAGTCGGCCCACAGCCTGAGATCGCCTCCGCGGTGTGAATATCATGGTTACCACCAGGATCAGTACCTGGATCTAGGCCGCGGTCGGTTTGCTCCTCGGCATCACCATGACGAGCGCCGTCAAGTGCCGACACCCCCTCCAAGGGGTGATTCGTACGCGCCCCGGCAATACGAGGACAGGCGCCCGTACGGCGATGAGCGGAGGGAGCCACTCGATCCTTGAGATCTAGGGTTCAACGCAAGGTCAGTCCTCGTGGAGAATCTAGTCGACAGAGGCAAAGCTCACCGAGAGGGCTTGGACAGAGATTATCCGAGTGGAAGTGGCGCGTACATCTCTGGGCCCGAGTGTTTCAGCAGGGCCATACGGGCTGCAGAGATACCACCCAAATTCAGGTTAGCCACAGGAGTTAACAAGTTCACTGGTGATTTGAAGCCAGAGACGTGGTTGGAAGATTACTGAGTGGCAGTGCAGATTGGCGGAGGCAATGATTATGTCGCCATGAAACATTTGCCCTTGATGTTAGAGGGATCGACCCGGGCGTGGTTGAACCAGTTGGCTCCTGCTAGCATATACTGCTGGGAGGACCTAGCTCAAGTGTTCATCAAAACGTTCGAAGGCACGTGCAAGCGCCCCGCCAGGCTGACTGAATTGCAACACTGTGTTCAGAAGCCGAATGAAACTCTGAGAGATTACATACAGCGATGGACCACACTTCACCATGTGGTTGAGAATGTCACCGAACATCAGGCAGTTTGTGCTTTCAAGGCCGGTGTCAGATATAGAGAACTCATCTTGAAATTTGGTTGGTCTGGGACCTTGACCATGAGCATAATGATGGAGATAGCCACTCGGTATGTGAATGGCGAGGAAGAAGACCGTCTCCGCAACAACAAGGGAAAGGCTGTGGATCCCGACCACGGTAGTGGTAATCTCAGTCGGAAACAGAAGCGCAAGGCCAAAGGTACGGGCCAGGCAGAAGCTGCCGCTTTGGCTGCGCAGGGCAAGAACAAAGGAAAGCCCAAAGAATAGTGGGTTCCCAATAAGAAGAGGGATCAATCGGCACATGACGTCCTTGATTTGCCGTTTGCCATTCACACCAAGAAAGATGAAGAGGGTAACCTGATATTACCTAAGCATACCACTCGGCAGTGCATGCTGTTGATTCAGCAGTTCCGCGAAGGTCAGCCGAGTGAAAAGAGCGCCGACAAAGACAACGGCGAAGAAAAAGCTGAGGATTACCCAAAGGTCAATGCCACTCTAGTGATTTTCGCTGACGTTGAGAGTAAAAGTCGACTGAAAGTCATCAACCGAGAGGTGAATATGGCTGTTCCAGCGACTACGATGTATCTCAAGTGGTCGAAAACTCCCATCACTTTCGATCAGTCGGACCACCCAGCTTACGTTGCTACCCCTGGGCGGCAGGTGCTAGTGGTTGATCCAGTTGTGGGAGGCACTCGATTATGTAAAGTCCTCATGGATGGTGGGAGTGGTTTGAACATACTCTACGCCGAGACCCTTAAAGGGATGGGCATTCCGATGTCCCGACTCAGCGAGAGTAATGTGTAGTTCCACGGAGTCATTCCAAGGAAGAAGGCAAGATCACTCGGCCAGATTGCTTTGGACGTGATTTTCGGTGACTCAAATTTTTTTCGGATGGAGAAGTTGACATTTGAAGTAGTGGACTTCCACAGCGCCTACGATGCTATCCTTGGCCGACTGGCTTATGCATGTTTCATGGCCCGTCCATGTTATGTGTACCTCAAACTGAAGATGTCCGGTCCCAAGGGTGTAATCATAGTCATGGGGAATAGGCAGAGAGCCGAGGAGTGTCTTCAGCAAGGATCCAAAATTGCCGATGAGCAGATGGCAATGGTGGAATTGGAAGAGTACAAGAGAAATCCTGATCTGACTGATTTGCTTCGTTCCAAGAAACCAGCCTCTGAATCTGCTTTCCAGTCAGCGGGAGAGACGAAACAAGTTCACGTTCACCCGGAAGATCCTGCAGCCACTCCGACTAACATCTCAACGACACTCGACAGCAAATAGGAAGCCGCGCTCATCCAGTTCCTCCGTGAGAAGTGGGACATCTTCGCATGGAAACCATCTGACATGCCAGGTGTACCCAGGGGACTGGCTGAGCACCGTTTGAGAGTTGACTCGAAGGCCAAACCTATTAAGGAGCATCTCCGTCGCTCTGCTGCAGAGAAGAGAAAGGCGATTGGCGAGGAGGTAGTTTGGCTCCTAGCAGCTAAGTTTATACGCGAAGTTTACCACTCCGAGTGGCTCGCCAATGCCGTCATGGTTCCCAAGAAGGACAAGTCACTCCGTATGTGTATTGATTTCAAAGACCTTAATCGCGCCTGCCCAAAAGATCGTTTCCCGCTCCCCCGCATTGACCAAATAGTGGATTCCACTTCGGGGTGCGAGTGTTTGTCTTTCCTTGATCCGTACTGTACCATCAAATCCGATTGTATGGACCAGATGAAATAAAAACTGCCTTCATCATCCCTTTCGGATGTTTTTGGTATGTCACCATGCCATTGGGTCTCAAAAACACTGGTGCTACCTTTATGCACATAATTGAGAAGTGCCTGCTCACTCAGATCAATCGGAATGTTGAGGCCTACATGGATGATATCGTGGTCAATTCACGCAAAGGTTTCGATCTGCTGACTGACCTCGCTGAAACCTTTGCCAACCTAAGGAGGTATGACATCAAGTTGGATCCGGCCAAGTGCACCTTTGGAGTGCCTGGAGGCAAGTTACTCGGTTTTCTCATTTCCGAACGAGGAATAGATGCCAATCCCGAGAAAATTAGCGCAATTGTCCGAATGAAGCACACTGAGCATGTGCATGATGTCCAGAAGCTCACAGGCTATCTCGCAGCGCTGAGTCGGTTCATGTCTCGTCTCGGAGAAAAGGCACTGCCTTTCTACCGACTGATGAAGAAGTCCAATACGTTCGAGTGGACCCCCGAAGTAGAAGTAGTGTTTGTTGAGCCCAAAGCCCTGCTCTCCACCCAGCCGGTGCTTGCTGCCCCGAACGGCAAAGAACCTCTGCTTTTGTACATTGCGGCCACTGGCCAAGTCGTCAGCACAGTCCTCACAGTGGAGCGAGAAGAAGAAGGCAAGGCCTACAAAGTTCAATGACCAGTGTATTACATCTCTGAAGTCCTGACTCCATCTAAGCAGAGGTATCCTCATTACCAGAAGCTTGTCTACAGTATTTACTTAACAGCGAAGAAAGTTGCACATTATTTCCAAGAACACTTGGTCTCAGTCATCAGTGATGCCCCGCTATCTGAAATCATGAACAATCGGGATGCAACCGGCCGAGTGGCCAAGTGGGTGTGACGCCCCCGACTCAATCGTGCACTAATCATACACGCAAATATGCAGGATCAAGCATAGGGACTCACGGGAAGATATCACAACACAACTCTAACACAAATAAACGGAGATCCACAATATTACAGACCAGGGATCACGAAGATCCGAATACATAAGTCAGTCGTACAAATAATATATGAGTACAGACATAGTCAGACAAGTTTTGCCTTAAGAAGGCTAGCACAAACAACGACTCTAGATCGAAAGGCGTAGGCCTCCTGCTTGGGACCTCTGATCCTACTCCTGGTCGGCTGGCTCGATCCAGTAGTACGTGCCGTCTGGACCCTCCTGGTAGTAAGCTCCTGCTGGGACATTTGGCTCCTGGGCTCCATCGTCTGTTGTCTCATCAAGTAGGGGAATATGGGGAAAAAGAAGTAACAAAGCAACCGTGAGTACTCATCCGAAGTACTCAGCAAGCAAGGATCTACAGTACATATGCAACATTATAGAAGGAGAAGAGCTGTATATGTGGACTGGGCCGCAGAAATGCCAGAATAGAGAGAAGGACTAGTCCTATCGAAGACTAGCATCTTCAAGCATCTTCACGAAGTCACCATTTTGCAGCAATAGAAGAGAGTAGAATAGCATTTTATAAAGCAAACATGTTGAAGTACAGCTTAAAGATCCTTCCTCGACTCCCAACGAGAAAGCGATCCCGAAGCTTCAATTAAGTAACCAGTATCCAGTTCAAGTAGTAGATCGGGATATACAAACTGAGCGTCCTTTACCGTAGGACCGGCTATCGATAGATTATTCATCCCTGCAGGGGTGCACTACTGTTACCCAACACGCTCGATCAACTCTGGTCGGACACACTTGCTGGGTAATGCCCGGCCTCGGAAGATCAACTTGAAGCAGCGCCCTACCTAGGCTCAGCAGAGAGGTCAGCACGCCGGACTAACCTGTGCACCCAGAGGTCTTGGGCCATCGCCCTGGGCACCCTGCGCGTTGCGAGACTGGCCGGGGTGCAGGCGCGACACTGAACTCGTCAGTGAAGTATCCAGCCCAATCCCGACAATTAGCCCACACGGTGAACCGTGACGTCTGAAGAGCTTTCGGGAGAAACGTATGATGTAGAGGGCCCCATAAACCATAATCCCGCGTGGTGGTAGTGCGTATAGGGCACGTCGATCTACTCAGATCAAATACCCAAATCCGATATGCTCATTTAGTAACACGCGGAGACAATCAGAGTTTCTGAAGCTCCACCACAATATCACACTCGGGTGCCCTTCCGGCACACCCGACAACATAGATCCCCTGCGGGTACCCATCAGGGTCGACCCACCTGTAACAAAGGTCAAAGTAACCGTGTGGTCATAACATCAAGGGGGAAACCCCGAGGAATCACCTTCGGTGAAGTCCACTCGACGAAATCATTAGGGTGAACGTATGAGGCATCACCCTCAAGGTTCACACTGAGGGGTTGCACGATAGAGTTGTATCGGAAGTGGAGAAGGAGGAATCACCCTCAATGACCACGACCGAACAGCTACACTGCAGAGTATTCATCAGGAGTGCGTTACGAGGTATCACCCTCGGCACTCGATAATAACTATGCAGAGTCGTACAACAAAGGGGGGTGAAGTGATGTGTCGGTCTCTGGTCGACGATCACATTGATCGAGTCGTCGATGATCAAGCAGGGGCAACAAGGTTAAGGTGGTGGGGGTCACTGATGGTTCACTACCAACCTATACTAAGCAGTTTAACATAGGCAGGTAAGGTAACAATAAACAGGTTACAAAAGCAGGCTATGCATCAGAATAGGAGCAAACATTAACAGTAGCAAAATCTAATGCAAGTAGGAGAAATAGAATGGGCAATATCTGGATGCTCAAGGGGGGGGGGGGCTTGCCTGGTTGCTCTGGCAAGAAAGAGGGGTAGTCAACGGGCTGCTCGTCTGGAGCGTAGTCGTACTCAGCTGCAACAACGTCGGTCTCGGCGTCTATCGAGAGAGAAGGAGGGGGGAAGAAACAATAAATTCACGACAAAAATGCAAACAATATGTATGACATGTCTAAATGATATGCCGGGGTGTTCTACTGCCTAACTAAATGATTTAGTTAATTTAGGAATTTATCCGGATTTATTTAATTAAAATTGGGCACTATTCATTTATCGAAATCGGTCTAAAAGTTCCATGTTCATCTAGCTAGGGGCATCTGACAAGAATACGGAGGGCGTATTCAGATTCGTATCAAAATTCTAAGCGACTTTCATATATAAATTATTTCCATCGGAGTTACTGTTCATTTTATTTGAATTTCGGAAGTTTTAGGCATTTTCTGAAATTTATTTAATTATTTTAAAGCAACATTATCCAGAACAGTGTATGCTGACATCAGACGTCAGCAGTCAACAGGGCCTTGACTGGGTCAAGCTGACGTGTGGGTCCCACCTGTCTGTGTCTGTTTAGGTTAATTAGGAATTAACTAATCTAATTACAGTTTAATTAGTCTAACTAATTAATTAGTTTAATTAAACAGAATTAATTAACTTAATTAATTAATTAATTATTAATTTTATTAATTCATTTTCATTTTCTTTTTTTTAAATCGTTCTGTGGCTGGGGCCCCTGTGTCATAGACACATGGGGGTGGGGGCCCAGCCGTCAGTGGCCCATGTGGCCATAGCGGGCGCGCGGGCATGCGGGCGCGGCTAGGGGCGAGCCCGGGCGCTGGCCACGGGCGCGGCAGGCGCTGGGCGTGGCCAGGCACGGCCCGCGAGCGCGGCAATGGACGGCGGGGCCGAGAAGCAGTGGCGAGCGGCGAGCGCGAGCGGAGGCGGCTGCGAGCGTGCGGGGCGGCCACGCGCAGCGGGCGCGGTGGTGAGTGAGGGGGCGGCGCAGCGACCAGGGGAGGCGCTCGCGCGGCTGCGATAGCGAGCGCGGCGACCGGGAGCAAGGTGCAGAGCAGCAGCAGGCAGAGCTAGCGAGGGGCGGCGGCGCGGGTGCGCGTGGAGCTGCGGGCGCGGCGAGCGAGGAGCGGGGGGCGGCGGGCGGTTACCGGGCGCGTGCGGCGCGATGGCCAGCGACGCGGGGCAGGGAGCTGGGCGTGACGAGCGCGGCGGTGACCGAGGGGAGAGAGAGGCGGGGCGAGCTCACAGGCGGTGCAGGGTCAAGGCAGCGGGGCGCAGGGAGGATGTCGGGGACGGCGAGGTGGCGCCGGCGAAGAGGGCGGGGCGGCGGTGGTGCGGTGACAGCGGTGGAGGTGGAGCGCAGGCAGCGGGAGCGGGCGCGCAGCCACATGGCAGGCGCAGCGGCTGGCTGAGGCGAGGCCTCGCGCGGGAGCAGGCAAGCGCAGCCAAAGGCGGGAGGCACGGCCGCGCGCAAGGCAGAGCGAGCGGGCGCGGGCGTTGGCGGTGGCCGCGAGCGGCAGGCGGCAGCGGCGTCGACGGGCGCGGCCACGCAGAGGCGGGCGCGCGGCGAGGTCGACTCGGGCGCGGGGAGCATGGCGCAGAGGGTGCACGGGGCGCGGTGAGAGCGAGCGGGCGGCGGTAGTGGCCGCGGTGAGTAGGGGAGCGGCCGGAGGGGCCTCACCAACGTTGCCGAGAAGAGGGGCGGCGAGGCTCGGGGTCGGGCAGCGATGGAGAGGTGTGGCAGGGTAGTCCGGCGAGGAGGACCGGCGAGGGGGACGAGGTGGCATCATCGGGCGCGGGGCGGCGTCGGGCGCGCGCCAGATCCAGGGGGAAAGGGGATCGGGGGGGGGATCGGGGTGGGGGTTTATGGTTTCGGCCGATCGGTGCGAGGCCATATAGGGCAGGGGAATGGGCCGGCCTGGCTGGGTCGTGGCCCAGTTGGGCTGGGGGGGGGTTGTTTTCTTTTATTTTTCTGTTTTAAATCTTTTCTATTTTCTCTTTTAACTCTGTTTTGTTAATTGTTTAGGCACTAAATGAATTTTGTAAAAAGTGTGACCTAGTTCATAAATCACAGTGCATTATACCCTATCTCGAAAAACTGGTTTGGGCAAAACGTAATTTCATATTTAATTTAGATTAAATAAAAGGTTAATAAATATTGTCTTTAGTCACTGTTTGAGGATGTTTGAGTCACTTATGCAATCTCAATAAAGTTGGTTACAATTTTAGAATTGTCTGTGGAATATTTGTTATTTAATGAACATTTTAGTTTCTGCTTTGAACAACTTTTATTTTCCATTTTGAATTTAATTGAAGTTTGAACTTGGAGTTGAAATGCAATATGATGCAAATGATGATTTGGCATTGTTAATCATGCTGACTTGTCATTATCAAAAGTGATTACTGTGGCTAATGACATGGGGTGTTACAATTCTCCTCATCTAACAAGAATTCTCGTCCCGAGAATTAAGAGGAAGACTGAAAGAAAGAGGGGTATTCTTCATGAAGACGGTCCTCGCGTTCCCAAGTGGCTTCATCTTTAGAATGATTCGACCACTGAACCTTGAGGAATTTGATTGACTGTTGACGTGTCCGGCATTCAGCTTGATCAAGAATATGGATGGGATATTCTGGATAAGACAGATCTTCCCGCAATTCAAGCATTTCGTGATCCACAGCTCGAATAGGATCCTTGAAGCAGAGACGGAGTTGGGATACATGAAATACATCATGCAGTTGAGAAAGATTTGGCGGCAATTGCAATTGATATGCCACTTCTCTTCAACGGGCAAGAATACGGAACGGGCCAATGTAGCGAGGAGCTAACTTGCCTTTGATTCCGAATCGATGAGTGCCTTTCAACGGAGTGACGCGGAGGTAAGCTTGCTCGCCAGGCTGATAGACCATTTCCTGGTGCTTTCGGTCATAGTTGCTCTTCTGACGAGACTGAGCAGTTTTCAGATGTTCACGGACAATGCGGACTTGTTCTTCAGCTTGTTGGATAATGTCCGGTCCGACGAGTGAGCGTTCCCTAGTTTCTGACCAATTCAGAGGGGTTCGACACTTACGTACATAAAGAACTTCAAACGGTGCCATCTTCAGACTAGCTTGATAGCTATTGTTGTAAGAGAATTTGGCATACGGAAGAGATTCCTCCCATTTCTTACCGAAGGAGATGACGCAAGCTTGAAGCATATCTTCGAGCACTTGATTAACTCGTTCGACTTGACCCTGTGACTCAGGGTGAAAAGCGGTACTGAAGGATAGATGAGTTCCCATAGCTTCTTGGAAACTATTCCAGAATCTAGAGGTGAAGAGGCTGCCACGATCAGAACTGATCTCCAACGGAACACCGTGGAGTGGCACAATTCGGGAAACATACAGTTCTGCTAACTGACTAGCAGCGATTGTCTCCTTAACTGGCAGAAAGTGAGCAACCTTTGAGAATCGGTCAATGACGACATAAATAGCATCATGACCCTTGTGAGATCTGGGAAAACCAGTAATGAAATCCATTTGGACCTTGTCCCATTTCCATTCAGGAATATCAAGTGGTTGCAGAGTTCCAGCAGGCCTTTGATGTTCTGCTTTAATGCGGCGGCAAACGTCACACTCAGAAACATAACGAGCAATGTCTCGCTTCATATTAGGCCACCAGTATCTCTGACAAATGTCACGGTACATCTTTGTGCTACCAGGATGAATTGATAGAGGAGTGTCATGAGCAATCACTTTGCGCTCTTGCATTAGGACACAGCCTAATCCTTGACGAGATGCATCACAGTATATCATGAAATCCTTTTGGGAATCCGGGGGTGCTAGCACTGGGGCAGATGTTAACTTATCTTTCAGTGTCTGAAAGCTTTCTTGTCATTTTTCTGTCCACTCAAATTTAATACCTTTGTGAAGCAGATTAGTAAGTGGCTTGGCAATCTTGGAAAAGTTCTCAACGAATCGACGGCAATAACTAGCGAGTCCGAGAAAACTTCTGACTTGCTTGACATTGTTCGGTGGAGTCCAGTCAAGAATAGCCTGAACTCATTTGGGGTTAACAGCAATGCCATTCTTGGAAATCACATGACCAAGGTAGGTCACTTCAGATAACCAGAATTCACACTTGGAGAATTTAGCATACAACTGATGTTCTCGTAGCTTCTCCAATACAAGCCGAAGATGTTCAGCATGTTCTTCTTCATTCTTGGAATATATAAGGATATCATCCAAATAAACCACGACGAATTTGTCGAGGTAATCCATGAAGATATAGTTCATCAACTGGGAGAAGGTTGCTGGAGCATTTGTTAAGCCAAATGACATGACGGTGTACTCATAAGAGCCATATCGAGTAACAAAGGCCGTCTTCGGAATATACTCTTCGCGAACACGGATCTGATGATAACCCAACCTCAAGTCGAGTTTTGAGAAGACAGCAGATCCAGCAAGCTGATCATAAAGATCATTGATCTGGGGCAGTGGGTATTTATGATGGATTGTGGCTTGGTTAATGGGCCGGTAATCCTGAACCAATCGGTTAGTTCCATCCTTCTTCTTAACGAAGAGTGAAGGTGCTCCCCAAGCAGAGGAACTGGGGCGGATGAAACCTTTCTTAAGTGACTTGTCGATTTCTTCCTTAAGCTCAAGGAGTTCATGCGGCGGCATCTTATAAGGACGCTTCGCAATAGGGGTAGTGCCAGGCTTCAAGTCAATGACAAACTCGACAGCCCTAGCCGGGGGTATTCCTGGGAGTTCTTCCGGAAAGGCGTCCGAAAAATCTTGAACGACAGGAACGTTCTCGATTCCTTCTAGAGGTGAGGCGTTCAAAGCATTCAGAGCATATATCTGAGCTTCAGAATGTCGAGTAATTCGGGCGGTGTAGTTCACTATCTCATCGGAGGGGTGAAGAAGTTGGATGACTTTTGTGGCACAATTGATCGAAGCTATATGAGCTTTCAACCAGTCCATTCCGAGGATGAGGTCTATGGTGGAAGATTTCAAGACGATGGGTGATGCAAGGAATTCCATCCCTTTAATTTCGACGGTAACGTCAGGTGCTATCACGTCAGCATGACAATGAGAAGTATAATACAACTCGGAGAGGAAGGTTAAACAAAACAATGGAAAGGAAAATGATTATCAGACTAATCAGATCAATGATAGGGAAATCGCACAGATATCCAGCTCTCCGGGTAGACGAGATTTACGAGATCCTGAGTGTCGGCGTTAGTAAAATTTATTTAACCCGAATAGAAGAGAGATCAGAGTCCCAGAGTATAGACAAGGAATAAAAGATCCTAATACCACCCAGTTGGCGACGTGGGCCCGTAAGCCACACAACCAAGTTAGTAAATTAGTTTTTCGATGTCTAGACTCAACTTCGGCCAAGGAATTGGAAGAGGGCTTCCTACAGGCAGTCGGCTCTAATACCAACTTGTGACGCCCTCGACTCAATCGTGCACTAATCATACACGCAAACATGCATGATCAAGCACAGGGACTCACGGGAAGATATCACAACACAACTCTAACACAAATAAACAGAAATCCACAATATTACATACCAGGGATCACGAAGATCCGAATACATAAGTCAGTCATACAAATAATATCTGAGTACAGACATAGTTAAGCAAGTTTTACCTTAAGAAGGCTAGCACAAACAACGACTCTAGATCGAAAGGCGTAGGCCTCCTGCCTGGGACCTCCGATCCTACTCCTGGTCGGCTGGCTCGATCCAGTAGTATGTGCCGTCTGGACCCTCCTGGTAGTAAGCTCCTGCTGGGACATCTGGCTCCTGGGCTCCATCATCTGTTGTATCATCAAGTAGGGGAATATCGGGAAAAAGAAGTAACAAAGCAACCGTGAATACTCATCTGAAGTACTCAGCAAGCAAGGATCTACACTACATATGCAACATTATCAAAGGAGAAGAGCTGTATATGTGGACTGGGCTGCAGAAATGCCAGAATAGAGAGAAGGCCTAGTCCTATCGAAGACTAGCATCTTCAAGCATCTTCACGAAGCCACCATCTTGCAGCAATATAAGAGAGTAGAATAGCATTTTATTATGCAAACATGTTGAAGTACAACTTAAAGATCCTTCCTCAACTCCCAGCGAGAATGCGATCCCGAAGCTTCAATTAAGTAACCAGTATCCAGTTCAAGTAGTAGATCGGGATATACAAACTGAGCGTCCTTTACTGTAGGACCGGCTATCGATAGATTATTCATCCCGGCAGGGGTGCACTACTGTTACCCAACACACTCGATCAACTCTGGTCGGACACACTTGCTGGGTAATGCCCGGCCTCGGAAGATCAACACGAAGCAGCGCCCTACCTAGGCTCAGCAGAGAGATCAGCACGCCGGACTAACCTACGCACCCAGATGTCTTGGGCCATTGCCCTGGGCACCCTGCGCGTTGCGAGACTGGCCGGGGTGCAGGCGCCACACTCGTCAGTGAAGTATCCAGTCCAATCCCGACAATCAGCCCGCACGGTGAACCGTGACGTCTGAAGAGCTTTCGGGAGAAACGTACGACGTATAGGGCCCCATAAACCATAATCCCGCGTGGTGGTAGTGCGTATAGGGCACGTCGTCCCACTCAGATCAAATACCCAAATACGATATGCTCATTTAGTAACACGCGGAGACAATCAGAGTTTCCGAAGCTCCGCCACAATATCACACTCGAGTGCCCTTCCGGCACACCCAACAACTTAGATCCCCTGCGGGTACCCATCAGGGTCGACCCGCCTGTAACAAAGGTTAAAATAACTGTGTGGTCATAACATCCAGGGGGAATCCCCGAGGAATCACCCTCGATGAAGTCCACTCGACGAAACCATCAGGGTGAATGTATGAGGCATCACCCTCGAGGTTCACACTGAGGGGTTGCACGACAGAGTTGTATCGGAAGTGGAGAAGGAGGAATCACCCTCGTTGACCACGACCGAACAGCTACACTGCAGAGTATTCATCAGGAGTGCGTTACGAGGTATCACCCACGGCACTCGATAATAACTATGCAGAGTCGTACAACAAAGGGGGGTGAAGTGATGTGTCGGTCTCTAGTCGATGATCACATTGATCGAGTCATCGATGATCAAGCAGGGGCAACAAGGGTAAGGTGGTGGGGGTCACTAATGGTTCACTACCAACCTATTCTATGCAGTTTAACATAGGCAGGTAAGGTAATAATAAACAGGTTATAAAAGCAGGCTATGCATCAGAATAGGAGCAAACATTAACAGTAGCAAAATCTAATGCAAGCAGGAGAAATAGAATGGGCGATATCTGGATGCTCAAGGGGGGGGGGGCTTGCCTGGTTGCTCTGGCAAGAAAGAGGGGTCGTCAATGGGCTGCTCGTCTGGAGCGTAGTCGTACTCAGCTGCAACGGCGTCGGTCTCGGCGTCTATCGAGAGAGAAGGAGGGGGGAAGAAACAATAAATTCACAGCAAAAATGCAAACAATATGTATGACATGTCTAAATGATATGTCGGGGTGTTCTACTGCCTAACTAAATGCTTTAGTTAATTTAGGAATTTATCCGGATTTATTTAATTAAACTTGGGCACTATTCATTTATCGAAATCAGTCTAAAAGTTCCATGTTCATCTAGCTAGGGGCATCTGATAAGAATACGGAGGGCGTATTCAGATTCGTATCAAAATTCTGAGCGACTTTCATATATAAATTATTTCCATCGGAGTTAAGGTTTATTTTATATGAATTTCGAAAGTTTTAGGCATTTTCTGAAATTTATTTAATTATTTTAAATCAACATTGTCCAGAACAGTGTATGCTGACATCATCATGACATCAACATGACGTCAGCAGTCAACAGGGCGTTGACTGGGTCAAACTGACATGTGGGTCCCACCTGTCAATGTCTATTTAGGTTAATTAGGGATTAACTAATCTAATTACAGTTTAATTAGTCTAAATAATTAATTAATTTAATTAAATAGAATTAATTAACTTAATTAATTCACTTATTATTAATTTTATTAATTAATTTTCTTTTTTTTTAAATCGTTCTGTGGCAGGGGCCCGTGTGTCATAGACACATGGGGGTGGGGGCCCAGCCGTCAGTGGCCCATGTGGCCACAGCGGGCGCGCGGGCACGCGTGCGCGGCCGGGGGCGAGTCCGGGCGCTGGCCACGGGCGCGGCAGGCGCTGGGCGGGGACAGGCGCGGCCCGCGAGCGCGGCAAGGCACGGCGGGGCCGAGAGGCAGTGGCGAGCGGCGAGCGCGAGCGGAGGCGGCTGCGAGCGTGCGGGGCGGCCACGCGCAGCGGGCGCGGTGGTGAGTGAGTGGGGGGGCACAGCGACCAGGGGGGCGCGCGTGCGGCTGCGATAGCGAGCCCGGCGGCCGGGAGCAAGGTGCAGAGCAGCACCACGCAGAGCGAGCAGTGGGGGGCGGCGGGCGGTCACCGTGCGCATGCTGCGCAATGGCCAGCGACGCGGGGCAGGGAGCTGGGCGCGACGAGCGCGGCAGTGACCGAGGGGAGAGTGAGGCGGGGCGAGCTCACAGGCGGTGCAGGGTCAAGGCAGCGGGGCGCGGGGAGGATGTCGGGGACGGCGAGGCGGCGCCGGCGACGTGGCCGGGGCGGCGGTGGTGCGGCGATAGCGGTGGAGGCGGAGCGCAGGCAGCGGGAGCGGCCGCGCAGCCACGTGGCAGGCGCAGCGGCTGGCCGAGGCGAGGCCTCGCGCGGGAGCAGGCGAGCGCCGCCAAAGGCAGGAGGCGCGGGCGCGCGCGAGGCAGAGCGATCGGGCGCGGGCGTTGGCGGTGGCCGCGAGCGGCAGGCGGCAGCGGCGTCGAAGGGCATGGCCACCCAGAGGTGGGCGCGCGGCGAGGTCGACTCGGGCGCGGGGAGCACGGCGCAGAGGGCGCACGGGACACGGTGAGCGCGAGCGGGCGGCTGTAGTGGCCGCGGTGAGCAGGTGAGCGGCGGGAGGCGGGGCCTCACCAACGTTGCCGAGAAGAGGGGCGGCGAGGCTCGGGGTCGGCCGGCGATGGAGAGGTGGGGCAGGGCAGTCCGACGAGGAGGACCGGCGAGGGGGACGAGGTGGCGTCGTCGGGCGCGGGGCGGCGTCGGGCGCGCGCCAGATCCAGTGGGGAAGGGGATCGGGGGGGGGATCGTGGTGGGGGTTTAGGGTTTCAGCCGATCGGCGCGAGGCCATATAGGCCAGGGGAATGGGCCGGCCTTGCTGGGCCGTGGCCCAGTTGGGCGGGGGGGGGGGGGGGGGGGGTTTGTTTTCTTTTATTTTTCTGTTTTATTTCTTTTCTTATTTTCTTTTCTGTTTTCTCTTTTAACTCTATTTTTTTTAATTGTTTTGGCACTAAATGAATTTTGTAAAAAACTGTGACCTAGTTCATAAATCACAGTGCATTATACCCTATCTCGAAAAAATGGTTTGGGCAAAACATAATTTCATGTTTAATTTAGATTAAATAAAAGGTTAATAAATATTATCTTTAGTCACTGTTTGAGGATGTTTGAGTCACTTATGCAATCTCAATAAAGTTGGTTACAATTTTAGAATTGTCTCTGGAATATTTGTTATTTAATGAACATTTTAGTTTCTGCTTTGAACAACTTTTATTTTCCATTTTGAATTTAATTGAAGTTTGAACTTGGAGTTGAAATGCAATATGATGCAAATGATGATTTGACACTGTTAATCATGCTGACTTGTCATTATCAAAAGTGATTGCTGTGGCTAATGACTTGGGGTGTTACAGTGGGCCATTGAGCTCCTTCCTTTGGATATTAAGTTCGAAGCAAAGAAGGCAATCAAGTCCCAAGCACTCGTAGATTTCATGGCCGAATGGATAGAACAGCAACAGCCGACTCAGATCCACCCGGAACACTGGACTATGTTTTTCGATGGCTCTAAGATGTTGAATGGTTCTGGGGCCGGAGTGGTCTTCGTATCCCCAAAAGGCGATCGGCTCAGTTACGTCCTGCAGATTCACTTCAATTCCTCCAACAATGAGGCCGAATACGAAGCACTTCTCTACGGGTTGCGTATGTCCATTTCACTTGGCGTCCGTTGCCTTATGGTATACGGAGACTCGGATCTGGTAATCAATCAAGTGATGAAAGAATGGGATGTCAGAAACCCCGCTATGACAAGATACTGCAACGCAGTGAGAAAGTTAGAGAAGAAATTGAGGGTCTGGAACTTCATCACATTCCCCGAGTCAAAAATCAAGCAGTTGACCATTTGGCAAAGATTGGGTCCACTCGGAAGCCTGTCCCCAGCAACGTGTTCCTTGAGCACCTCCATTTCCCATCGGTACAGGAAGATCCTTTCACCGAAGAGCCCCCTCAGCCGATAAGTCCCTCAAATCTGACGGAAATCGAGGTCCCTGCAGTCATTGACTTGGTTATGGAGATTCTCGTAATTACACCCAATTGGACCGTGCCGTACATTGCATATTTGCTCTGGCAAGAACTCCCAGAGGATGAATTCGAGGCACGTCAGATTGTCCATAGGTCCAAAGCTTTCACTGTGATGAACGGACAGCCATACAGAGAAAGTGTCACGAGCGTGGCCCAACGATGTATTTCCCTAGAGGAAGGTCGATTGATCCTAGAAGAGATTCACTCGGGGACCTGTGGTCATCACGCGTCCTCTCGGACAATTGTAGCCAAAGCATACCGAGCCGGGTTTTACTGGCCACGTGCCAATGAAGCCGCCAAAGAGATCGTTCAGCATTGCCACGGATGCCAGTTCTACGCAAACTTGTCCCATAAACCTGCATCCGCCTTGAAGACCATACCACTCGTCTGGCCATTCACAGTGTGGGGATTGGACATGGTTGGACCGCTCAGGGCAGGCTCGAGTGGTTCCACCCATCTGCTCGTGGCAGTCGATAAGTTTACTAAGTGGATTGAAGCTAAGCCCATCAAGAAGCTAGATTCACGCACAACAATCAAGTTCATGAGAGAGTTGATATTCATATATGGAGTCCCACATAGCATTATCACAGATAACGGCTCAAACTTTGATTCAGAAGAGTTCAGAAGATTTTGCACCTCCCAAGGCACTCGGGTGGATTACGCGTCCGTCGCACACCCGTAATCGAATGGTCAGGCTGAGAGGGCGAATGGCCTTATCCTTCAAGGGTTGAAGCCATGACTCATGCGCGATCTCGAGCATGCGGCCGGACCCTGGGTGACCAAACTGCCGTCAGTCCTTTGGGGTTTAAGGACGACTCCCAATCGGTCTACCGACCGCACCCCCTTCTTCATGGTGTATGGAGCCAAAGCCGTGTTGCCGAGTGATCTCCTCCACAACTCGCCCCGAGTGGAGCTCTATTCAGAAGCTGAAGCTGAACAAGTGCAGCAAGACGTTGTGGACCTCTTGGAGGAGGAGCAAGAGATGGCCGTGATACGGTCGACTGCTTATCAGCAAGACCTACGACATTTCCATGCAAGACGCATCAAAGGTCGGGTGTTCCAAGAAGGAGACCTGGTGCTCCGAGTGGATCAGCAGAGGCCGCATAAGCATGCTCCCGCATGGGAAGGCCCTTTCATCATCACCAAGCTGCTACATAATGGGGCCTACCACCTCTACAACCTCGCAAACAAGATCGATGAGCCACGTGCCTGGAACGCTGATCTTCTTCGTCGATTCTATACTTGACGATTGAATTGTCAGGATGTAATAAGGGTACTGTAAGAAATATTTGCTATATCAAAGACACGACTTCTGCAGTCCTTCGATGATTTCACTCGCTCGAGCTCGTATTCCAAACCCCCAGTGGGAAGCTTAGCTTCGAACCAGTCTTCGCCTAAGTCAAAAACCTACTCCGAGTGACGAGCATCCCTCTCACTCGGGGGCTTAGCTGTGAACAATTCTTCGCCTAAGTTAAAAACCTACTCCGGGTGACGAGCATCCCTCTCACTCGGGGGCTTAGCTGCGAACCAGTCTTCGCCTAAGTTAAAAACCTACTCTGAGTGATGAGCATCACTCTCACTCGGGGGCTTAGCTGCGAAATAGTCTTCGCCTAAGTTAAAAATTTACTCCGAGTGACGAGCATCCCTCCCACTCGGGGGCTTAGCTGCGAACTAGTCTACGCCTAAGTTAAAAATTTACTCCGAGTGACGAGCATCCCTCTCACTCGGGGGCTTAGCTGCAAACCAGTCTTCGCCTAAGTTAAAACCTCCTCGAGTGACGAGCATCCCTCTCACTCGGGGCTTAGCTGCGAACCAGTCTTCGCCTAAGTTAAAAACTACTCCGAGTGACGAGCATCCCTCTCACTCGGGCTCGGTTGCGAACCAGTCTTCGCCTAAGTTAAAACCTACTCCGAGTGTCGAGCATCCCTCTCACTCGGGCTTAGCTGCGAACCAGTCTTCGCCTAAGTTAAAACTTCGAGTGTCGAGCATCCCTCTCCCTCGGGGACTTAGCTGCGAACCGTCTTCGCCTAAGTTAAACCTACTCCGATTGTCGAGCATCCCTCTCACTGGGGTGGCTTCTAGGCTGCGAACCATTCTTCGCCTAAGTTAAAACCTACTCTGAGTGTCGAGCATCCCTCTCACTCGGGGGCTTAGCTGCTAACCATTCTTCGCCTAAGTTAAAACCTACTCCGAGTGTCGAGCATCCCTCTCACTCGTGGACTTAACTGCGAACCAGTCTTCGCCTAAGTAAAAAACTACTCCGAGTGTCGAGCATCCCTCTCACTCGGGGATTAGCTGCGAACCAGTCTTCGCCTAAGTAAAAACTACTCCGAGTGTCGAGCAACCCTCTCACTCAGAGACATAGCTGCGAACCAGTCTTCGCCTAAGTAAAAACTACTCCGAGTGATAAGCACCCCTCTCACTCGGAGGCTAAGCTGCGAGCCCGTCTTCGCCTAAGTTATTAAATAGACTTAACCATACAAGAAACTGGAAAGCAACATTCAGATAAATCCAGAATCTCAAGTGCAGATAAAAGTACTCGGGCTGTAAGCCCGAAGGAGTTTTAATGGTTACAAATTCACTACGCATACCAAGGCAAATAAGTTCTAATTGAAAGATACTCATACTATAAGTCTTCCCTCACGCCCCGGTGGGACTCGCTGGCTCAACGAAAATGTGCAAGTCTATGCCATCCGCAATTTGAGTGGCTGCCTTGATGAAATTCTCCATGAAGTGTTCAAACTTGAGCTTCTTCGTGTTCCCAACCTGGAGAGTCTTCAGTTTTTCTTCCTTAGCATCTTTGCAATGGACGCGTACAAGTGAAAGTGCCACATCAGCCCCGCAGTGGGCGGCAGACTTCTTCCATGCTTGCACCCGGCCGGGATCTCATCGAGTCGGGTCATCATCGATTCAAGATCACTCTAGAGAGTATCCTCCGGCCACAACTCTTTGTCTATCTTTGCCAGCGCAGCCCTCAGACGAGTGATGTATCCCAGGACATCATTGAGACGAGCTTCAAGTCGCAACATGTTCAAAGCCACCGCGTCCTTGACGAGTGACTTGGTGGGATCCAGATCTGTCTCAATCCGATCAGTTTCCAGCTCAAAATTCTGACAGAATTCTACACGAGGAAGAAGGAAAGGGTTAGTTATGGCATCGCTTTCGAGATTCACAGAAATTCACTCGGGCAAAGGGAAGTACCTTCAAGCATGCCATACATATTTTTCGGAAAGCCTCCCAAATACTTCTCCAGCGCGTCCCTCCTCTGGGTGAGCTGGTCAACCTTGTCGTTCAGAGCTATCCTCTCCAATTCAATGGCACTCGCCTGGTCTTCCACCTTCTTGGCCCACTCGGCTTGCTCCTTCTTAAGCTCGGTGGCCTCCTTCTTTGCCTCTTCAATGGCAACCTTCAGAGATGCCTTCTCCTCCTCCAACTTGCCAACAGAGGCTAGCTTTGCATCAGCGGCCTCGGCCTTCTCCCTAGCCGTCTTCTGCGGCTCCGCGAGTGCTTTATCCTTATCTTCTAGAGCATGCTTCATGGTGTCTAAAGAAACAACATTCCTGAGTCGCGCTTGAAGTTGAAGGTTCTCACTACGCACATCTGTTCGAGTGAAACTACTTGGCTCTAAGAACGGAAAGAAAGGATGACGATGCACACAGTCGACAAGAGTTACCTCCCATGGTCTTCACCTCCATCTGAGCATGAGACAAGTTCTGTTTCTCCAATTCCAGATCCAGTTGGAGCTGGAGCTTCTCCTTCTCCAGGGTAGCATACTGGGTCCCGAGCTCGCATATTTTCTGAAATCAACAAAGAAACAATTCAGTCGATGATGAGAAAAAATTCTCAAATATTCCTCTACTTTCTAGTGGAGATGAGCAAATCCAATTGATACTAAATAATTCTCAGACCCGCTGAATCAAACATTCGACGGCGGTCTCTGGGACTACACCCAGTGGGTGCACTCAGCGTGCCCCCATTGGATCAATTTCCACTCGGCTCGGCCTGACCGGTCCGAGTGAAGAACTACAAGCAAACGCGTTCTAAGACCCTCGCTGATTCAAACATTCGACGGCTGTCTCGGGGACTACACCCAGTGGGTGCACTCAGCGTGCCCCCACTGGATCAATTTCCACTCAGCTCGGCCTGATCGGTCCGAGTGAAGAACTACGAGGAATGTGACTACTGACATCATAAGTGAAAAACACCCAGTGGGTGTACGGAGTTAAGATGGATAGGAAATTAATTTACAATCAGAAATCAACTTACAATCACACTTACTCGGACATTTGCCTGAAGAGCTGTAGTGGCATCATAAGCCAGCTTGCTAGCCTCATAAGCCTCCTTCAGACGCTGCATCATCAGAGTGGCTTGAATCATGGCCTCTTTGCTGGCTCAAGTCTGGTCTTCCGGAACATGATGCAAAGTGAATACGTTGGGTGGAGGAGTCGGTAGGGCAGCTGGAGGAATCAGCACTTGAGGTTGACCAGTTGGACCCGAAGCCCATGGAATCGGCACCAAGGGTGAAGCAGTCGGCAGAGGGGCAACAACCGTGGAGTCAGCACCTGCTCGGGACGAACCCCCTTGTTCTCGAGACACAATTGCAGGCGGCGCACGGGGCGTTTGGCTCGACGGCACTCTCCGAGTGAAGCTGCGGGAGACGGTCGAGGTCATACCCTCCCCTCCTGCATCCTTCTGAGGTTCATCTTCATCGTCTTCCGCAACGTGGATGATGTCCGTTGGCTCTGCAATCACTCGACAACAACAATTCAATCGATCATTGAATCGACTAGTGGAATAGAGCAGAGTGAAAACCGGTCATACCTTGTCGGGAAGTGGCCGCGCCCGCAGTATCCATCTCCGCATGATCCCTATAAACCTGCATGGGTGACGTTGCCGAAGTAGCAGCCCTGGCACACAATTCTCATCCGGTCAGCAAAAGTATGAAGTTCTGCAGCAGTAAGAGAGGAAGAAATAACACTCACGTCGAAGCGATAGGCACGGTGACCTTTATTGTGGGCAGAGCCTTCCGAGGTTTCGATGGGGCGACCTTAAGCTGTTTCGCAGTCTTCTCAGTCGGATCTAGCATCGCTGTCCGAGTGCGCTTTGGGTTCCCGACACTCGAAGCCACGGCCTTACCCTGGCTGGCAGTCGGATCCTGGTTCAATTTGGATCGACGCTCAGTGCACGCTCCGGCCGACGAAGAAGACTCGGCTTCCTCGCTCTCTTCTGAGTCGTCACTGCTGCCCTCACTGTCTTCGGCATAACTGCCCCCAGCACTCCCGCCCTCGCTCTCTGCACCTTCAACGAGCTGTACTCCGTTCGGCACGGGCGAAAGCATCTTCGTGAACTCCTGCGAAGTACAAAAATCAAAGTCAGCCGGTTTATCAATCCAGTCGGATGTTGGAAACAAAGGGGAAAACACTCGACAAAGTATGTCTCACCTCCCCTGGTGGGTGCTCGGCGTCGAATGGCAGAACCCGCTTGGCTCCATGAGGATTGTCACGAGCCCCGGTGATATTACTAAGCCATTGCATCACGATCTCGTCCCTGACCTCCTCTGGATGAGTCCGAGTGGAATCATCTGAACCTGTATACCGCCACATGGGATGGTTTCGTGCCTGCAAGGGCTGGATCCGTCAACTGAGGAACACCTCTAACAGATCCAAGCCCGTCACTCCGCCTAGGATTAGCTCAACTACAGCTTCTACCAAGACTCCCACTTCAGGTTTCTGCTCCTCGTCCACAGTCAGTGAGCGGGGGGTGTTGATCCTTGCCGACGTGAAAAGGGGAAGGCCAGTCAACGAACCAGGAGATGGAATGTCATTGCAGTAAAACCAGGTCGACTGCCAACCTCTAACGGACTCGGGAAAGGTCATTGTGGGGAATGCACTCCTACCCCTCATCTGAATACCTAGACCACCACACAGCTGGATCACGTGGGTCCTCTCGTCACTCGGGTTTGCTTTCTTGACCGACTGAGATCGACACGTGAAGATATGCTTGAACAACCCTTAGTGGGGGTGATAACCCGAGAAATTTTCGCACATGGAAATGAAGGCAACAAGATATGATATGGCATTCGGGGGGAGATGGTGGAGTTGAGAACCGAAGAAATTTAGAAACCCTCGAAAAAACGGATGGGGGGCAGGGAGAAACCTCTCTCCACGTGGGTGAGGAGGAGGACCCGCTCTCCGGGGCACGGCGCAAGCTCGACCTCCCCTTTGTCCGGCAACCTCCAAGACCCTGGGACCAGCAAGCCATCGGCGGTGAGCCCGTCGAGGTCCTTCGTCGTGGCCGTCGGCCGCAGCCAGTCCCCCTGGATCCAGCCCGGCGGCGGCACGGCCCGGGAGCTCGACACCTTCTTCGCCTTGGACGCCTTCTGGCATGCTCCAGCTTCGCCATCTTGTCCTTTGCCATCTCCGCGGTGGTCGTCGGAGCCGAGCAGGGTGGCGTGGCGCGGAGGTGGAAGAGGTGGTGAGATGAGGGAAAGGGGGGAAAAGGAGAGGAGCACTGTTTCACCCCTCGGCCGCATCGCTCCTGACCCATGGGCCATCGAAATCCCTGCGCATCCCACGATCAGAGATTGCGCAGTACATGGCGATAAAGGGGGACCGAGAATTGAGGAGTCTCGCCCCACTTGCCCCACTTACCGCGACGTTGCCGATCCACGCGCTTCTCCAACATTTCAGATCCCGCGAAATCCGGAGTTTGGCAGAACAATCGATTGCGTCGAAGACCCCCTTGTTCATTCGGGTCCGATCCGATGTTGAATGGCCTGTCGTTCATTTTACTCGGTCACACAATGAGCCGGAATCGATCAAGGCGATTGACAAGAAATTAATGCAACACCGGTATCTGCAGCACTCGAAGGCGCCTCCGAGGCCTCGCGCCCAATCAGATTCTGCTCTAATCCTTTTTCACTCTGACCCCGATCCATTCGGGGGCTAATGACGAGGACATCTACCTGGGGTAGGGTCCTAGGCCTGACCTACATACCCTACCCAAGGACACCACTTACAAGGACCCAAAGCCCACAAAGCTAGGAAGGAGTCACCGACTGGAATGCCTGTAGCCTACAAGTCAATCGGATGCAGGATCCACTCGGAAGCTTCTCCACCACTCGACCACCTCTATTCACTCGGAGAACCAAGCGTCACTCAGCAGCAGAAGACCTAGAGCCACCCTGAGATGGCATTGGTCGGGCGATCAGTTCGCCATCATAAAGAGCATATAATGCTAGCGTTACCTATAACTCCCGCAACCTTTAACCTCTCCATTGAACCCTTGAGTAAGGGGGCATTCATGAGGGGCCAGCGGACTCTATATAAGCCACCCCTCCACCCCTACACAAGGGTTCACACCTCTTGTAACACAACACTCCAGATAGAAGGCTCCCGCAGCACCGAGACGTAGGGTCTTTACCTCTTCCGAGAGGGGCCTGAACTCGTAAATCCGAGTGTACACTCATACCGTAGCTAGACTCTGCCCTCCTATACGTACCCCTATACTCTACTGTCAGATCTGTTCCCACGACAGGGGCTGGTGATCCCGGCCCGGGGATTGCTGATCCCGGCTCTGGGGCTGCTGTTTCCGGCCAAGGGACTGCTGATCCCGGCCCAGGGGCTGCTGTCCCCAACCCTGGGGCTGCCAGCCCGGACTCCGCCCCGGTGCCCGTCTTCACTTTGGTGATGGCTCCGTCTTGGGCCCAACCGATCCTGGCCTTCCTGGAGAGCGGGGCACTCCCCATGGACGAGACCGAGGCCCGACAAGTGCAGCGCCGGGCGTCCGCATACATCATCATCAACCACGAGCTCGTCAAGCGTAGTGCGACGGGCGTGTTCCAGCGCTGCGTCGAGCAAGACAAAGGCATAGAGATCCTCCTCAACATCCACCAGGGCGAGTGCGGGCACCATGCCGCCTCCAGGTCCCTAGTGGCCAAAGTTTTCCACCATGGCTTCTACTGGCCCACGACCCTCAAAGACGCCGAGTCGCTCGTCCTCAAGTGCGAGGGCTGCCAGCGCTTCAGCAAGCGCAGTCACCAACCAGTTTCGGCCCTCAAAGATGCCGAGTCGCTCGTCCTCAAGTGCGAGGGCTGCCAGCGCTTCAGCAAGTGCAGTCACCAACCAGTTTCACCAATCACTTGGCCCTTTGCGGTCTGGGGGCTCGATATGGTGGGGCCCTTCAAGACCACTTGAGGCGGCATGACGCACTTGCTGGTGGCGGTCGACAAGTTCACCAAGTTGATCGAGGCGCGGCCGATCAAGAAACTGGACGGGCCGACGGCCGTCCGGTTCATCAAAGACATCGCGGTGCGCTACGACGTCCCGCACAACATCATCACGGACAACGACACCAACTTTGCCAAGGGTGCACTGGCGCAGTACTGCTCCATCTCTGGCATCCGGCTTGACTTGGCCTCCGTCGCTCATCCTCAGTCCAACGGCCAGGTCGAGCGGGCCAACGGCCTGTTCTTGTACGGCATCAAGCCGTGACTCATCGAGCCCCTCGTCCGCTCAGCCGGCAGTTGGCTCGATGAGCTGTCGGCCGTCCTCTGGAGTCTCCGGACGACGTCGAATCGGTCGACCAGGTTCACCCCGTTCTTTCTCATCTATGGAGCAGAGGCCGTCATCCCGACCGACATCGAGTTCGACTCGCCACGAGTCACAATGTACACGGAAATGCAAGCCAAAGAAGCCAGCAAAGACGGTGTCGACCTGCTCGAGGAGGCACGCCTGTTGGCCCTCAGCTGATCGGCCATCTACCAGCAGAGCCTAAGGCACTACCACAGCAAGAAGATCAAACCCCTCGCATTATGCGAGGGCGACCTCGTACTCCGGCTCATCCAGCGACAAGCCGGCCAGCACAAGTTGGCCTCCCAATGGGAGGGCCCCTTCATCGTTAGCAAAGCCCTGTGTGAACGCAACGCCTACTACCTCATCGACGCATGCAAGTTGAACAACCGCAAGAGAGACACGGTCGGCGAAGAGACAAGCCGGCCCTGGAATGCAGAGCTCCTCCGCCCATTTTACAGTTAGCTGTATGCACGTATGTATTGCTACCTTTTGAAGTTCAATGAAAAACAGCAGGACCCCCGAACGACACTCGGGGGCTACCTTTTCCTATCAATTATCGTGTCTTGCACACCCTTGTGATTTTTTGCCCCCCACCGCCAGGTTGGCTCGTCCGGCTCGTGGGCTAGTGGGCTAGCCGGCTTGATCGCATCCCGACGTCCCCTTAGTCCATTCCGGCGTGTCCGAGTTGCCAAGGGCCTCTCCTTCACCCTAAGCCACAGTCCGGCTTCGGCTGTTCGGCTGGCAAGAACAAAGGGCCTAACGCGCCGGCACGCAGAACTCGGCTAAGTTGGATCGTCTGGATCGGTTCATCCAGCTCCCCCACACTAAGTTGCCACATGACCAGTTGTGCGTCAGCCGGCTTCGCCGCCTGCCGCCAGCCGGCCCAATGGGTGTTTCGCTCATGCTCAACGTTTGTAAAAGCCTAAGTACTGCCCGCTCCTTCCAAGGGCCAAACTCCTCGTCACAGACTGGAACCCGGCTGTTCGACTAGCAGGAGGGAAGTACAAAGTGGGGGCAAGCATGAAAAAGCTTAAGAACGAAAAGCAAAAGCGCAAACACTTGCAAATATATTTACATCACCAAAAGGCCCATGGCCGGAGTTCATTACATTCCCTTACACCCCAAGTGGGTGGACTTGTCATTTTCATTTAACAAAAGTTGAAAGAAATACAAGAAAAGGCAGGTCGGCCTCAGGTGGTGGCCGCGTCAGGTTGCGCGCTCGTGACTCCTCCGCGCTAGGCGCGGTCGCCGTGCCAGCTTCGGTTTGCGCCGGCTCCTCCGCGCCGGCCTCCGGGTCCGCCGAGATGCTGGTGTCATCCAGGCCAGCCTCGTCATCCGCGTAGGTGTCCGTCTCCTCGGAGCTGCTGGCAGGGTCGTCAAGTGCCTGGCCGAAGTCATCGGGTGGAACCTCCGTGCCGTCCTCCAGCCACTCCACGTTGAATTCATCGTGCGCGGCAAAGGAGGCGAGATAGCTGGCCCGCCCAGTGATCCGGTGTGCCTGCGCCTGCAGATGGGCCTTCGCGCCGGCCCGCTGGGCCGCTAGGTGGTCCAGACTTAGGTCCTGATACCACGACATAGCGAAGCACAGTGCCAAGTCCGCGCCGGCATGGGCCGCGGAGACGCGCCACGTGTGGAGCTGTGCCGGGCCGGTTTCCAGCCAACGCACCAACCACGTGATGCTGTTGGGCACCACCGCTCCCGGCCAGAGGGCCACCACCATGCCTAACCCAGCCGCAGATAGCTGTGCCACTTGCTTGTCTAGGGACGTCAGGCGGGCCTTAGCGGCGAGCATGAGCTCAGAGACGGACCATGTGGCGTGCGGCATGATCGTGACACCCACAATCGCCTGGGTGGTCTGGTGTGCGCGCATGGCCGCGTCCGCCGAGTCCTGCGTCTCTGGGAAGTACTCTGGCGCACGAAGACAAGAAACAGCTAGACATGCAAAGGCTCGGCCGGCTCGCAACTAGGCGAAACAAATGGGAAACACTTACTGTCGAGGACCCCATCCAGATGCTACGCCTCGCACAACATACCATTTCGCTCCAGCTTCCACGCGCGGTCACGGGCCGCGAGCGTCGTCTCGAGCTCGGCGCACTTCGCGATGGCCACCTTCAGCTCGTCAACCTTTATGATGGCTGCCTTCTCGTACTCGTCCTTCAGCCGGACGAGCTCCGCTTGGTGGGCCTCCGCCGCCTTGGCGGCCTCCGCCTTCTGCCGCTCCACCTCAACCCGGAGCTGGCCATTGTCGGTGACTACTTCGTCGTGCTACCGGCCAGCCGGGTCCGGAGATCCGGCACCTTGGCCGCGGTGGCTGCGCGGCAAAGCTTCAAGTTAGATGCCGGAAGGAAAGAAGAAAAATACTTTAAGATTCAACCCAACTACTTCATAGTTGACCCAAATGTCGGGGGCAACATCCAGTGGGTGCGCTCACGCGCCCCCACTGAAAGCATGCAAGATGCACCTTCGGCAAGACGAAGCACTTTCTCCTTGGCGGCAAGCTGCGCCGTGACCTGGCGGTGTTTCTCCAGAAGCCGGTGGTGGATGCCGACTCGGAGGCCATCTAGGTGCTGTAGGAAAGCAAGGGTCAGCGAAGACTGCAAAAACATTTTAAGATTCGACCCAACTACTCCATAGTTGGCCTGAATCTCGGGGGCTACACCCAGTGGGTGCGCTGGCGCTCCCCCAATGATCACCTGCAACCAGGCCAAGAGAACAAGAACTCACCACGACGGCGTGCTCCAGCTCTCGCGTCTGCTCCAACTCGGCCTGCAGGCAGCTCGCGCACCCACGGAGCTGCTAGCGCACGGCGTCCATCGCCGCTTCCTCCTAGGCGCGCGGCCCGAATGCGACCTCACCAAATCCGGCCTGGTGCGGCCGTGACCTGGTGGCAGAGCCGCTCCCTGGTGCCACTTGCGGCAGCCTGATCACCAAGGCGTGCCCGCCTCCCGCCGGCTCTGCTGCGGCCGGTGTCGACTCCGGCGCTCCGGCCGATGTCTCCCGCGGCGCTTCGTCCGGGGCGGCATCCTCCGTGCGCCCCACTCCTTCGACCTCCGCCCGCTCGGCCAGGTCATCCTGGGGCGGGGTGTCCGCGGCTATCTCCACCACTTCCGGGTTGTCGACGACTGCCTCCACCCGTTCATTCGGGTTGCGCCCCTCGGCCACCTGGGGCTCAAAGACGGCCTCGTTCGGTGCCTGGCCCTCCTCCATCTCCGGCCAATCCGGAGCCGTGGCAGCACTCTCCTTCGCGGCAACGGCCCTCGCCCAAGCCTGGGCCGAGGCCTCCTCTGCAGCCTCCTCCTCAAGGGCCTTGTTCCGGTCCCGCCAGGCGCAGCGCTCTACGGCCGCCGGGTCCAGACCAAGGTCCTTCGCGGGGGGTCCTCCACCCGGTCGTTGGCGCTGCTCCGGGTCTTCCGGAACACCAGGTCGCCTCTGGATGCGGCCGCCGTGGCCGCCAACGCCAAGTCCAGAGGTGTCCTGTGCACCAAGAAGATACAATGAGAAGAATGAAACCAAGCACCAAATGGAAATAAACAAGGATACTAACCCGATCACTATCGAAATCGCCTGCCTTGGCGGCGCGACAGTGGTGGCACGGCGCCCCTTCTTCACGGTAGTCTTGCCGCGCCCTAGCGGCCCCTTCGCCGCGCATTTTCGGGCTGGCTTCGGCGGAACCGCGTCCTTTCTGTGCGGTCGGCTTGCCGTTGCCGGCCCGCGGGATGACCCGGCCTCGGCCGTCTTCTTCAGCCACCTTGGGGGGTTGACGCTGTCGTCTCCTCCCGATGGCTGCGCTCCCATCAGGTTCTCCTCTCGTCGTCCGGCCAGTCCCGCAAGAGGTCTGGGTTCGGAGACTTACCCGCGTGGCGCATCGCGCCGGCTTCGGCGCCCGTTCGCGGCACTTCGGCCGGCTCAACATTCTCGCTGGTGGACTCGCCTTCGACCAAGCTAGCTCGCCCGCCCGCCAAGACCTGCGTCTTTGCCCCGTCACGCATTTGTTCGACCGCGAGCAACAACGTCTCCTTCATCGCGTCAGGACGGAGGAGAAGCTCAGCCATAGAAAAATATGGAGACCAGGGACTCACCGCTGGCGCCGGGTTCCCTCGGTGGTAGGGCGCCTTCCCGTAGAGCCAGTCCACAATCAGTCCGGCCTTGGAGATGCTGTTGACCCGGTCGGCGACTGCCGACCGTGTGAACTCCCGGGCCGACATCCGGGTGGGATCCTGCAGGCCATCCATCTTGGCGATGATGTGGACCCGGCACTGCAGCGACAGCACCTGACGAGCAATGAAGGCCATGTAGAGATTCGTCTCAGTCAGACCCTCGCGCGCCGCCATCTCAGCTACCCGGCTGTACAAGTTCAGCATCTCCTGCGGCGGGTTCTTGGGGTAGTAGCTCTAGTTCGTCTTGGCCTGCGGCGTCACTTCGGTGAATGACGGTAGATTGATGCGGTCTGCGCCAAGGTTGCAGACATAGAAGAATGAATTCTGCCATTTCTTGGCAGAATCTTCCAGCGGCATCTTGGGGCACAACCCGTTTGGCCGGACCAAGATGATGGCGGCCCCGCATGCAGACATCACGCCGGCCGACGGCCCCTGTTGCTTCAGGAAGAAGAAGCGGACCCAGAGATCTATGCTGGGCTCCACGCCCAAGTAACCTTCGCACAAAGCGACAAAGCCGAAGAGCTGCAGCACCGCGTTCGCGCCCAAGTGGTGCGGCTGCAACCCGAAGAAATCAAGAAAGGTACGGAAGAAGTCGCTCGTGGGAAGCCCGAGCCCGCGCTTGAAGTGGGTGAGGAAGACCACGCGCTCGGTCCATCCGGCCGCGGCGCGATCTTGTTGCCCGCCACACGCGCGGCCACCTCCGTCGCCGGCGGCAGCAGCCTAGTATCGCAGAGGTACTGGATGTCCTCCTTCGTGGTCTCGGACCCCTCCCATGACCCCTTGGGCCACGCCATCGGCAGAGATGGTTGGGGGCGAGAGATGTATCGGCGAAGCAAGACGCTGGGACGGTCATCGAGCTCTACTGAGCAGCGGCGGGGCGCTGCGGCAAGTGGCGAGCTCGAGAGTTGGAGAAGGAGGAGAAGAGCAAGACGAGTGGAGCGTGCGTGAGCGTTTCCGCCGCCCCCTCCCTCTATTTTTATAACCACAGCGAGACGTGGGGAAGTGGGATCAGCTGCGCCCACGATTCCACTTCCCCGCATTATGTGGGCGCGTTTCCGCCACGATTTAATTACACGGAGAAGCGCAACCATCCGCGGCGGCCACATTAAATCCCCGCGCGTGGCCCGAGGGCACGGCATGGCGGGGCCCAGCCCGTTGTAGCGTCCCATCGCGCCTGTGGCCTGGCAGGGCCTCGCCGGCCGCCGTTCACCACGTGGGGCCTGCGTTGGGCCACGGGAGGCGCGTCCCTTCCCCGTAAAGACTCGGCTGACGCCTCAGTTTCCCGCCCATGCCGAGGTGCCGGGATCCGGCTTCCGGAAGCCGGCACACAGTGGGTGTTCCCGGGACCCGGCAGTCGCAAGATGCATCAACCTAGCCACCTACTCAGGGGGGTGAAACCGCGAAGGCCCCCCTACTTGAAGCCGGTGAGCCTTCACAGCTTCGGGGACTACTGTCGGGGGGATGGACACCGGGTAGGCAACGGAACCCGGATCCTTTTCAAAAACATCGGGGCCTGCAGCGCCTCTCAATCCGGCTCGCCCTGGCCGACTTCCCAGCGCAACTCGACCAGGTGCCGCAATCCGGCCAGCTGGCTTGCGCATGCCGGCTGGTCCCAAGAAACCAACCTCCATTGACAAGCATGCATGGCTACAGTGCGCCCTCTTTGCGCCGGCCCTGGCGGACGCGGCAGTCGTGCCGACCAAGCCACCGCCTGCAGCGCGCGGTGTCTTGGAGGCGCAACTCTGTACCAGGGCGGCGTTGCCGCCCCACGACGTCCGACAAGGCATGCCAACAGTACCCAACAGCCGGCCGTACCCGCGCCCGGCGGCCCCGGTACGTCCCGCATCTGGTGGACCCGGCAAGAACCGCACCCGACGGACCCGGTAGACCCGGCGGCCCCCACTGCTGGCTCCTAGACGCTGACATCAAGGCCCCGCACCCATGTAATATGACCATTGTATCCCGGGGGCCAGCCTATAATACCCCTCGGTGCTCCTCCATGCAGAGGGTCGAATCTTTTGCCACACACACACACACTCACTCACATCCATCCACACGGAGAAGGAGCAGCCTATGCACTGGCCTGCCTTCCTTCCTCCCCAAAACAATTCCAGGAGCAAGCTTGTATCATCCTCATATAAACCACATTCGGCAGGACTAGGGGTGTTATCTCTCCGGAGAGCCCCGAACCTGGGTACGTCTTGTGTCTCTTGCTCGCTCGTACCGACCTTGCCTCTGGAGCCCACCGGTGGCCTCTTGCCTGTCCCTCTCTTTAGCCATCCCATGGCATCTGCCGTGAGATCACCATCACATCATTTTTGTTCTAACTTGGGTAATTATGCCATTTTTGAGCTAACTTATGTAAGTATAGGTCATTATTGAGCTAACTTAGCTTATTATGTTATTTAGGAGGAAAATAAGCTAAGTATGTGACATTTATGAGCTAACCAAGGTTATTATGACATTTATGAGCTAAATAAGCTAATTATGTCATAAATGAACTAAATAAGCTAATTATGTCATTTTGGAGGACAATTAGCTAAGTATGTCTTTTTTGGGGAAAATAAGCTAAGTATGTGGCATATTAGGGCTAACTAGCATGTAAGAAGCTAAGTATGCATTTGTTAAGCAAAACACTAGAGAAAACTTACCGGAGGTCAAGCACCGGGGTTCCATGAGTCGGTTTCACCTGGAGAAGGGTTGTGCGAAGCGGCTCCGGAGTTATGCTGCACCAACGATCATTGGCAAAGTCTCGTTAGCATGATGACACTCAAATGTTAAGACTAGTAAATAATGACCATTCAAATGAAACTCATCGTTCCCGCTCTATTAATGACCGACATCGGTGGAGGGGTCTGACCGGTCTTCTCGCACATAGACTGCACATTTGGTTTTGACGAGCCAGTCATATTAGTTAGTAATGAAACGACCATTACGTGCATGATTTGGCTAATATGCAGAAGAAACTTACCACGAGGAGCTCGTACATGGTCCAGGGAGGCGTGTCATTCTATGCCCTCTCCTCCTCCAACAACCTAGCCATCTTCTCCTCCACCAGCAGTTCCTTCTCCGCCGCCACCTGGTCCCTCTCCTCCTGAAGTGCCTGGAACGTCTCTCTCTCTCTCTCTCTCTCTCTCTCTTTCTGAAGAGCGGCCTACAACACCACTCCTCGTTAGCATTGTAATCATTGATGGCCACACACACAATGTAATGGAGGAAAGATATTTGAGTCCATATAACTAACCTCGATGGCGAGATCGACTGGCCGTGGACGAGTCCTTATCTCAGGACAGGAGCTCGTTTGGCGCGCCTTGATCTCCGAGAGAGTGAGAGGACAACGTACCAGTCCATCTCCAATGGCTAATGAGCTTGGGGCCTCCCGCCACCAGATATCATCACCAACTCAGGATCAAAGGGATGCTGGCTCGGGTTAAAGTCCTCCCCTTTCCCCACCTTCCTCTCCTGGTTGTACCTCACGAGCTTGTGGTGGGAGGAGATGTTGGTGAAATTCTTTGGATGATCGAGGTCAGACTCAGAGAATTCCTTGGCCTTCTTGTACGAGGCAGTATGGGTCATGGCATAGGGGTCATACACCTCAGGCACCTCCATGTTATTGTGTCGCGCCTAAAAGAGAGGAACAAAGTACTAGTAAAGGTCTCAAGCTAGCATGAAGAATGAATTGCATGAATCATGAAGCAAACCACATACCCAGTTCCGCCCGAACTGATATAAGTTAGCGTTGCCTTGATGGTGTGGCACACCAACCATTTGGGCATGCCGGTCCTTGGCATTGCCGTGTACGGCTCGCCAGCGGCCTGCACACCACTCATCCACCAATGCCTCCCAACAATCCATCTTATCCGCACACCATTTTGGGGGTACCTAAGTTAGTAAAGAAAAATTTGAGCGCTACACCTACGAATCAAATCAAGGAAACTAAGTACAATGCCTTAAGAATAGGTAATTACCTTCATGTACGAAGTGTGCCCATACTGTCTATCAACGCTCTCCGGAGATGTAGGGGTGGAATGGAAGTACCCCTCCCGCGGGGCGCCGATGAAGAAGTACCCGCGGAGCGCTCTGGACCCGCGCCCACCATCTTTCAACACCTGCCATGACAAAGAGTAAACAAAATTAGTACAACATAAAAAAATTGAATACATGGCATGAATAATAATATGTATATAATTTAAGTTGGGATGCATACAAACTAATAATAGTCTGGATCGTCTATATATGCTTCGGGATCAATAGATGCATCATCATCGTCACTATCACATGTGTCATCATGAATGACGTGCTCATCGGGTTCAGCGGCATTGACATGTGGAAGGCCTTTCAGTAATCGGTCAAGCATTGACAGGTCATCCGCAGCAGTAACCTCTTCTTGTTCCGGCTCAGGGGTGAAGCCGGATTCACTGTCGCTATCTACTTCCATGTTTTGGGGTGAAGTATAGCGGTTCTTGAAATGTTTCTTGGAAAGACGTGTTTCTTGGAAGAATTCTCCTTCATATGTGTCTGGGTCAATGTGAGGTTCATAATCCTCATCATTGGGGGGAGGTGGTCTAACACGTGGTGGCACTTCATAAACGACATCCCAACCATTCAGATTTGCATTAGTTTGGCAGGCCCACGGTATGTAGAAAACTTGGGTCGCTTGTTGAGCCATAATATAGACATCGGGAACATCTAAATGGGTGCTTTGTTTGATTTCAACTATCCCTATATGTTCATGAGTCCTTCTAGTCTACTTCGGCTAGAACCAATAACATTTGAAGACAGCAACATTCGGTGGGTTTTCACCATAGAATAGCAGTTTATAAATTGCCTCAACTGTTCCATAATACTCGGTACCTCCTTTGCCGATAGCAGAGACACCACAATTTGTAGATTTTTAGTTAACCATAGATAGCTCTTTGCCAAAGGTGCGAAAGCGATACCCGTTGATGTCGTATTTCTCAAATGAACGGACCTTATAGTCAAAACCATTAGTGGCTTGTCTCAATTCGGCGTCCATAGACTCTGAATTAGCCTACAAGTTTAATACGAAAGAATTGTTGCGTTAGCCACAAATAAGACCAAGAAATGAAATGGTCTATTAATGGTCATTACCATTTGTTTGAACCAAGAGATGAAACCGGGATAGCCGCCTCCATGCTTTGCAGAAGCTCATACTCTTCGATGGAATCCTTTATGATCACCGCTCCATCCGAGAATTTGGCGACGTATTGACTGTATAAAATATCCAAAAATAAGAGCAGTTAAAAGGAATTAGAAGTTGCCAAACAATGTACCGAGAACTTACTCGATGTACGGACGCACTTCGGTTAGGTTGTTGAAGATATACAACAAAATGGTCCGCCATTCTTCGACATCCAAAATTATTGGTATCGAAGCATCGGCTAGTGCGAGCTTCCCTTTGAATAGGCTAAGGTTGGATCCACCTTTTTTAGGGTCGCCAGCATTGTACCGAGGCTTCGGATTATGCAAATGACGATTTTTGGCTGCGTAGTGTGCTGTCACGAAGTTTGCCGCCTCCTCGGTAACGAATGCCTCGGTCATCGATGCTTCAATTCTACCTTTATTTTTACATTTTGCTTGAAGCATCTTCTGTATCCTCTCAGTTGCATAGCACCAACGATTTTGCACGGGCCCCCCAATCTTGCCTCGGTCAGGAGATGTAAAATCAAATGCTGCATTGGATTAAAGAAGCCTGGTGGAAAGATCTTCTCTAACTTGCAGAGCAACTCCGGCGCCAACTTTTCCATGGCATCTATCACGGCAGGCGATAGTTCTTTCGCACAAAGAACACAGAAGAAATAGCTCAGCTCTGCCTGTACTAGCCATTCATCCTCCTGGATAAAGCCACGCAATATCAGCGGCATTACCCGCTCAAGCCATTTGTGCCAATCATGACTCTTGAGACCAAATATTTTCAATTTTTCAAGACTTGCTCCCCTCTTTAGATTCGCTGCATACCCATCGGGGAACATCAACTGCATTTTCACCCACAAGATAATTTCCCTCATAGCTGGCCTTCCAAGATTAAACCAGGCCTTTGGCTTCGTCCAGTTCTGCTTTCCTTTCGGTTGTCGCATGTTTTGTAACTGTCTATCACATAGAGTCTGCAGATCGACTCTAGCCTTAGTATTATCCTTTGACTTCCCATCTATGCCGAACAATGTACCAAAAATGGCCTCGCCGATATTGTTTTCAGTGTGCGTCACATTGATGTTGTGTGGAAGAAGGAGGTCTTTGAAATAAGGTAGACCCCACAAGCATGTCTTGTGAGTCCAGGCATGTTCCGAATTATACCCCTTGAAATACACCGGACGCTCTGGATAAGGTCGAGAGCGTTTAACTGATCCAGGATCTATTGGCCAGTCAACACAGGTGGTGCAGAGTTTTTGACAACTCTACCTTTGGTGAAGTTCTTCTTGTCTTTTCTGAACTTATGGCGAGGATCCAGGAACTGTCTATGCAAGTCGAAGCAGGAATACTTGCGACCCGCCTATAGCCAATGAAACTGAAGAGCTGCCTTGCATATGGGGCATGGGAACCTTCCATGCGTACACCAGCCAACTAATAGCGCATAAGCCGGCAAGTCATGCATCGAGTACATGTACCAGACACGCATTATGAAGTTCCGTTTGCTAGCGGCGTCGTATGTCTTGAACCCATTATCCCAAGCTTCTTGCAATTCATCCTTAAGCGGATGCATGTACACATTCATATTCTTCTCCGGATAGTTGGGCCCTGGAATTATCAACGTCAGGAAAATGTTCTTTCTTTGCTTAATCTGTCCGGGGGGGGGAGATTGAGTGGAATGACAAATACAGACCAACAACTGTATTGGGTTGCCGTTATACCAAACAGATTGAATCCATCCGTGCCGATGCAGACTCGAGGATGCCTTGGATCTGCCGCTTTTTGCTCATGTAATCCATCGAAGTGCTTCCATGCAGAACCATCCGATGTGTGTACCAACATCTGATTCCCATCTGCATCTAGTTCGGTTCTTTTGCCCATTTTGTGCCATGTCATTTGTCTAGCCGTCTCTTCAACCATGAAAAGACGTCAAAGTCTTGGTACGATTGGCAGATACCGAAGAACATTAACAGGGATTTTGGTCACCCTCTTCTCACCCATACCGTTGTCTACCACAACATACCTGGAAGAGTTGCAAATTGGATAATAGTTCAAGTCCGCATACTCAAGCCTAAATAAGGCACATCCTTTCTCACAGGCATCTATCTTCTCGTAGGGCATCTTAAGTGCACGGAGGATTTTGTCCGACTGGTACAGGTTTGCAGGCATTACATGGCCTTTGGGTAGAAAGCGCCCAAATACTGTCATCATCGCATCGTAGCATTCTCTGCCCAAGTTGAATTGAGCCTTCTGAGCCATTACTTGTGCGATGGTATCCAGCTGACAAAGCTCAGTGTGCTCGTGGAGAGGACGTTTTGAAGACTCCAACATTTCATTGAAGGCCTTTGCAGATTCCTCCATCTCATCATCTAAATCCCGAGCATCATCAAAGTCATGCACCATGTCTTCGATCCCGGTACCATGCTCATCGGTGCGACGACGAACCACCTCAGCTCTGGTACATTGGATAGACTCTCCATGAAATGTCCACACCGTATAATCGGGCATAAACCCCCACTTCTGCAGGTGTTTACCCATTTCATCCTCTTTCCTCTGAGAAAAGTTGTCGCACCTAGCACAGGGGCACCAGGTTTTTCTCTGGCCATTTGCAAATGCGGCTTTCACAAACCCCTTGGTTTTTGTTAACCATTCATTGGTCATCTCTTCCTGACTAGTGTGACCGGTGTACATCCATGCACGATCACTCATCTTTCCTACCTACTAAACACCCAAGAAATATATATATATATATATATATATATATATATATAATTCATCATATATATATTCATCAGTTAATGAAGTTTGTCAATTTTTATTACGTCCATGCAACCTACACGCTAATAGGTGAAGATAGGTCGTAATCCCACCCCAGTATGTGTAGATTGGGTTCATTTTCCCAGGCTCTGCTCTGGATCCGACGCAAATTTTTGGTAGCTCCTCCTCGCTGTTCTCCCGATAAATGTCTCAGCATTAAACAGTGAGTATGTTTACCCGAAGAACAACATGGAGGCACTGAAGAAATTCTGCATCGGATCTGGAGCAGAGCACATGGGAAAACGAACCCAATCTACACATACTCGGGCTGTCCATGGATAACGTGGACAATTTGAAAGGATGGCGGTTATAAATATGCAAAGACATGCATATTTATAGATGCCGCCCTTTCGAACGGCAGACACATACTGGTCACGCATACTGATGATTGAAGACACCTATAGCTAGCAAGTTTCATTGGCATGAAGACCGGAACAAAGCAAATTAAGGGGGAGGAGGAGATGTAGTTTGTGCTCATCCACGAACGCAGGGGAGCTCATCAAACGCACGGGAAGGTCGTCGAACACCAGACCCTCGCAGCGACGAAACAACTGCACATTTAAATCCACCTGATCAACACGAATATTTAATCCCGATAAAATATAACTGCACATATAACTAATTTTCTATTTTTTTCTTCTCCTCTATTCCTTCTTCTTCAGACCATCTTCTATTTTCCCTCTTCTTCTCCTCTTCTCCACTTTTTCTTCTTCTTCTTCCTATACTTCTCTTCTTCTTCTTCTTCTTCTTCTTCATTCTTTTCCTTTTTCGTCTTCTTCTTCTTTTCCTTTTTCCTCTTCTTCTACTTATTCTTCTTTTCTTCTTTTTTTATCTTTCTTCTACATCTTATAATTATGAATAATTAACTAAAACCTAGCACTAACCTAATAACTACATATCTAATCTAACCTAGCACTAACCTAATAACTAAACAGGAAAGAACACAAGAAAAAAACAGAAAAAGAGAAGAAGAGCTCACCAAAGGGGGCGGCCGGGCGGCGGGGGCGGGGGGGGGGGGGGGGGGATCCGGGGCGACGGAGTGGCGAGCGGCGGGGCACCGGGCCAGCAGGGCGCGGGGGTGCCGGGCCAGCAAGGCGCGGGGGTGCCGGGGCGGCGGAGGCGACGGGGCGATGAGGGCGACAGGGATCCGGGTCCGCAGGGCTCCTGGGCGGCGGGGCGGCTGGCCGGTGGGGCGGCGGCAGCGGCCGGGCGGTGGGGTGGTGGGGCGGAGGCGGGTGGTGGGGGCGGCGTGTGGTGGTCGCATGTCGGGGGGGAGAGTAGAGAGAGAGAGAGGCCGGGGTGGGGGCCCGGCCGTTAGTTAAGTCCGCACTTTGCCGTCGGCCTAGTCTTTGCCGTCTGCTTATATATTCTTTGCCGTTTGCTATTAGACGGCAAACTGGAATCCATTTGACCTAACCCACTCCACGGTCCAGTGGGGCCCAGCTAACCTCTTTGACGTCTGTCGTTCTGTTCTTTGCCGTCTTCTAGCAGACGGCAAAGAAAGGGCTGATGGCAAAATTCTTCTTTGCCATCAGTCACTACTTTGCCGTCTGCTTTTTGGAAGCTCACGGCAAAGATGGTCTTTGCCGTCAGCCAGCAGACGACAAGATCTGGCTGATGGCAAATTCTCTGATTCCAGTAGTGTGTATCATGTAATCTGTTTTACAATATGAATATTAGGATACGAGCACTACTGCAGGATGCTGCTAACGCGACACTACGATCAGAGACCCTTCGACGAAACTGTGTGCGATGCATTAATCGCAAACGGTGATGTAAAAAAAACTACCAAAAAAGGTGCAAAACGTTTGCGATGGCGAATACATCAAACAGGTTCAGATTTTAGTTGCGTGTGCATTGCGGGGCATACAGTTCAGTTAAATGAACTGTTTGCGATGAGGCAGAACAACAGAAACGGGCAGCCAGATGAAGGCATGTGTGATATATGGTATATAGTTCACTCAGATGAACTATTTGTGATTAGGCAACACAAAAGAAACGGTCAGCCATATCAAGATGTGTGCGATATACGTCATACGGTTCACTCGGATGAACTGTTTGCTTTGTGCCAAGAGAACAGAATTGGTTCAATTTAACAAGATGTGTGTGATACGCGCTAAACTGGTCTGTAATCAGAAATGTGTGCGAAGACCGATAATAATACAGACGATTGCTGCTAATAAGCCATATGTGTTGTGGTCAAACGCTTGGTGGTATACAATTGTCAGCGATTGATGAAATCATCACCGACAGGCTCCCTAGTATGGTCCGTGTGCGATGTCATTGCACACAGAACAACAGCATATGTACTTATAACTTATAAGGACTTGATTCCATAAACATATTGAACATCCAATTACATAGGTGGCTAGTACACACATGACCTTTGCACACACCAAAGTATGTTCCAAAATGCCTAGAAAACTCAAATAATGTATAAAAAGGCAAAATGAACCCTGAATAATTTCATATTTTTAGGACAATGCTCCTATAGTTGCATGTTGCCTCGGTAAAATAAATCAAGGCGGGAAGAGACAGCGTATGTCGTTTCGCACACATAGGTGACAAGTTCCCTCTCGGAACCATGAGCCTTTTTGAGAGAAGCTCCGGTTTGTAAGAAGTTTGTACCAAAACTTGTCCCAAATTGGACTAATTTTTTACCATAGCATGTTGGTGCTATGTCATAACACCATGCCAAGTTTCATGATTTTGAGGCGAGTTTTGGATTTACAGTAATTTTAAAACCAGGTTTCTCAATGTTTACTGTCGAGCCGGCACCGCCCTAGATAGGCTTTTTCCTCGTGGGTCCCAAATGACAAATCCAAATCTGTCACTACCATGCACCTTTTCTTATTAAGAATTACAGCCCATTTGGTGTGCTAGCTGAAAATAAGTTTGTGGGTGCTGGTGGGTGCTAAGAACTTGCGGTTCTGTAATGAACAAAGATCTCAAGGATCCCGCGAGAGTGATGTTCTTTCCCTATGTTGTGAATACTTATAATATTTATGTCTTAATTAAAGAAATGGCAAGCCATTGGCCCAGTATGAAAGAAAATATGGGTCAAAGCCGAGTTGAAAAGGGCAACAATATCTAATCCAGCTTAACAACAGTACAAAAGCATGACGATTAATTGCTCATCAGGTTTAGACAAAATCCAGATTGAAGAGGACAATGACATCTAACTCAACCAAAGTTTTCGGCAGTCACAGTCAAATGGATCGGTCTGATCCATAAAATTAAAATCCCGGGCCAGAAATTCTACTGGTCCATGATGACAAGCTGTTGTAAATACAAGCCGAGCACGATTAGAAGCCCCTAGGTCCACCTGAAACTTCTTTTTATGCTGTTCAACACTTGCAGCCGTAAGAAATTTCTTGTCAAAAAACTTTATCCTCACGGACAATAGTGCCCTCCCATTCAACATGAAGAATGTGACAAAGCTAGTGTTTGCATTGTTGAATGAATATCCTTCCAGCATTACTGTCTTCAAACGAATGTCATGAGATCTGAGAAAATCCCGGTGCTTCTTGAACCATCGATTGATTATAATTTTTTCTCCATGTGTTAGTGCCTAAATAGAGATGAAGATTGAAAACACTTAATGTCTAAAAAAGATTATGTTGAAAGAGTGATAGCTAAACGATTAATTATAGTACAATATATATGGGCTTTCAATGTGCGTGAAATCATCACCTTTATATACAAATTCTCCAGACATGGAAAGCATTGCAGCAAGCCAATAATCGTGTTCAGATGAAAACACCACATACTGATATGTAAGGTCTTGACAGAATTCACCACCACTAATAGGATGGACAAGCCCTTCATTGAGCATAGAACATAATATTAGTACTAAAAGTGTACTCCAAGATGATACTTAACTTATGCGCACAAATGAACAAAGCAGATTACAAAAGTTTATGTGAATAATATACAGTACCTCAATAGGTGTGGAGCCAAACACCATCTTAAACCATCTAAAAGGATCACGAATTGCACCCAAGGTCTCCAGTTTAGGCGCAGAGACTACAGTTATTTGCGAAGGTACTATAGTAGAATCAAGGAGCAACCTTTGAAGTGAAGGGGCATCTTTGATGATGAGATCATGTCCAAAAAAACAAATTCCCATGCTTACAAGGTGGGGCGACTTTATTTCGAGACAACGGATACGAATTTCTATTCCAAAAACAAGTTGCAAACGCTCCAGGGCAGGGCAGCTGGAGTGGATGATGCTGTGCAGTGTGGCCTTCGACAAATCAATCACCACAAGCACAAGTTTTTTTAGCAGTGGGAGTCGAAGCATTTGTACCAGATTGTCTGCTAGATGGCACCGGGCAAAGGTGGCAGTGTGGAGAGAGGTGGAAAACCATGAGATGGACATCGGTGGTGAGGGCACAGATACATCGGTTCGTGGTATGTTACATACAAAGTCATGGTAGAACTCAAGCTGCTGGAGTGTATTGAATTGACGGGATGTCAGCCAGGCAGCCACCATGCAGGGTATGCCCAGCAAGTAGCATGCCGGGATGCAGATGCGTTGAACGGAGCCCTGATGGGAGGAGATGATGGCTCCGGGGAGTTCAGAATCATCATCTACAGATAGCTGACGACAGTTGTAACATCCCAAATTTTTAATTTGGAATGTTATACATAGATCATTCACTGCATATCATATTTTATTGCATTTCGTTTTGCGATCCTCGAAAATTCTAAGCAACTCAAGGACCCACGGAGAGAGTTGGGGATTTCACCGTTTTCATATTTGAATTTTCTCAAATATTGAAACAGGGATCAATTTGGTTTAACTATTTTTCTCTCCGAAAATATTTCATATTAAAAATATATGAGAGGAGATAATATGACTTCTCCAAAATAAATGGAATATTGGAGGAAAAATATTAAAATCAAATAAATATTTTATTTGGATTTTTATTGCAATTTTATTTGGATTTAGAAAAAAAATATGCATTTTTCAAAATTTCATTAGAGTCCCAAATAAATGTTTACCTTGTCCGGGAGATTTTTAGAGGACGGGGAAAATTTATTTCGGGAATTTTGGAGTCCGTTTAGTATTTCTTTTGTTTGTTTTTCGGCGGAATTATTTTAAAAAAAAAAAAAAAAAAATCCGCCGGACCGAACTGGGCCGAACACTACTGGAATCAGCTGCTTTGCCGTCTGCCAAAGCAGACGCAAAGGGACTGTTGGCGGACGGCAAAGGCTTTGCCGTCCGCAGCAGAGGCAAACACTCCGGCAAAGCGCTGCCGGTAAAGGCCGCTTTGCCGTCTGCTGGCGGACGGCAAAGAAGGAAAGTTCTTTGCCGTCTGCTAGCAGACGGCAAAGCTTGTGGACGGCACAAAAAAGGTGACAGCCCCGTTAGGGGGCTAACGGGCTCTTTGCGTTAGCCAGCAGACGGCAAAGAGCTTTCCTTCTTTGCCGTCTGCTGGCAGACGGCAAAGAGCCTGCTCCTTTGCCATCTGCCGGCAGATGGCAAAGACCCTGCTCCTTTGCCGTCTGCTGGCAGACGGCAAAGAGGCCAAATAGGCCAGACCAGGTGAACAGCGTCTGCCACGTGGCCAATTTGCCGTCTGCTAGCAGACGGCAAAGCCCTTTGCTGTCTGCTAGCAGACGGCAAAGTGCTATATAGCCCCGTTTTTCTTAAATTCAATCAATTACAGATATATATATATATCATTTCAAAATATTTCAACAAGTACATATAGCCAACATATCCCTGCCATATGGATCATCCAACATATCCAACACATATATCATCATCCAACACATATATACACCAAATGAAAGCCAACATATCCAACAATTAAGCAAAAGGTCCATATACAATATAGCCACCATCCATCCATACATATATACGTAGCAAGTTTCAAATTGTTCATCCTACAAAATCAAAACAAAAAGGAAGGACAAACGAGAAGAGTAGACTCCAACGCAAGCTTCGTGATCTGAAGCAAATCTGCAAAATGGGAAAGAAGAAAGTTAGAAGAACAAGAAGAAGAAGACTAGAAGAAGAAAAAGAAGCATATTTTCTTCTCTTTCCTTTTCTTCTCTATTGCTTACTTGTGTCATTTTAGATCTAACCTAGTTAAATAGGCCATTTTTGACCTAAATAGGCTATGTATGTCATAAAGAACTAAATAAGCTAAGTAGAGGTCATTTTGGAGAAATTAAGTCATTTTTGAGCTAATAAGTCATTTTGGAGCTAAATAGGTCATTTTGGAGATAAAATGCTACTATAAGTCATTTTGGAGCTAAATAGGTCATTTTGGAGCATATAAGTCATTTTGGAGCTGATAGGTCATTTTAGAGCATATTAAGTCATTTTGGAGCTAGATAGGTCATCAGAAAATATATGACCTAACTCATAATTCACAAATATATGACGGGGTGTCGGGTCGGGGTGTCGGGGTGTCGGGTTGACTTTCATTCCGTCGATGCTCCTTCAACAACTTCACCTCTCAAGTGGTGGTAATATGTATGGTGGGGCACTCCTTGCCTGTTTATTTTGACCGTCTGTGACGGTCGTTACTCCCATCCCTTGCTGCATTACCAAGGTCTCACAGCAAGAGATGAGGAGCAACGACCACCTACGACAACAGCCGGTGTCTTTCCTCTTAACATCTCTCATCTCTCAATGTTATTTCGACGTCGGTGACGGTCGGTCTTTCGTCCTCCCCCTGCTTTACGAAGGTCACAGAGGGGGAGACGAGAAAGACCGACCACCTACGAACAGCCGGTATCCTTCCTTCAAGAGCATCTCATCTCTCACTCTCATCTCTTTCAAAAGGAAGCACCATCAGAATGAAAGTCATCCCTCGACCACTCGACCCCTCGACGACCCTGACCCTCGACCCCTCGGAGATTCTTTTCCTTATTTCTCTCCTCGACGACCCATGCGACTGCACAGCACTGAACTCCAGCCATCGACACAACGACCGGAACAGAGCAAATAGGGGAGGTCAGGGAGGAGATGACAGTCGAGCTCACCCTTAGACCGTAGAGGCGGTAGTCGAATGACGATGACAACGGCAACGGGACCGACAGTGCTCTGAGGTGAAGAGAAGATCCCTGCACATGAAAAACAATCCAACATAAGCACAGACGAACAATATAATCAACAACATCTAACCTAACGGAATAAAAAGACACTATTTTTTTAAATGAAAATCCATACATAAATCCACCCATACATCTATATAGCATTCATCCATCTTTCCATCCATACATCTACACAGCATACATCCATCTAGCAATCCATATAACAATCACAAATTGTTCAAAATCACATATACATACATCCATCCACAGATTGCTGGCACCGCCCCTGTATACTACATCCATCTATCCATCCATCCTTACATCAATCTATCATCCATCCACAGATCCATTAACTCCTAAATCCATACATGCAAAAAAAAAAAAAAGAACAAGAGGGGACCGATGCTCACCGTGGGCTGGGAGAGGGGCAGAGGGCAAGGAGGAGCTGGTGCGGGGTGGGGGTGAGGGGGGGTGGGGGGGAGGAGGGGGAGGAGGAGGGGCGGGGGGAGGAGGAAGGGAGGGGAGGGGCAGGAGGAGGGCGAGGAGGGGAGGAGGGGGAGGGTGGAGGAGGGGATGGGGGGGGGGGGCGGGGGGGGAGGGAGGGGGGTGGTGGAGGGGGGGAGGGGGAGGGGTGGAGGAGGGAGGGAGGGGGGAGGCGGGTGGAGGGAGGGAGGGAGGGGGGAGGCGGTGGAGGAGGGATGGAGGGGGGAGGCGGTTGGAGGGGGGAGGGGGGCCAGGCGGCGGGGGTGGAGGGGAAGGGGGCGGACGGGGGGGTGGAGGAGGGGGGGGGGGGGGCGGCGGCGGGTGGAGGGGGCGGCGGCGGCCTGCGTGGGAGGGGCGGCGGGGCGGCCTGCGCGGGAGGCAGAGGGTGGGGAGGCGGGAGAAGAGATGTGGAGGAGGGCGCCGGCGCGGGGGCCAAATATAACCCCCGCATTGCCGTCTGTTTTTTTGTTTTTTTTCTCTTTGCCGTCTGCTGGCAGACGGCAAAGAATCTTGTCGTCCGCAGCAGACGGCAAAGAGGATGACCGTTAGACCGCCACCGACGTGAAACTGTGGGCCCCTCTTACTCTTTGCCGTCTGCCAGCAGACGGCAAAGAAATCTTTGCCGTTGCAGCAGACGGCAACCCTCTTTGCCGTCTGCTGGCAGACGGCAAAGAAGTGGCCCGTTTGACCTACCCAGTGGAGTACCCCCGTGGGGTCCACTTGGACTTTGCCGTCTTCTGGCAGATGGCAAAGAACTCTTTGCGTCTGCTGGCAGACGACAAAGAGCTGGCAGATGGCAAAGACCTGTTTGCCATCAGCTGGTTCTTTGCCGTCTGCTTTGAGAAGACAGAGGCAAAGAGCCTCTTTGCCATCAGTGGCAGACGGCAAAGAGCTGGCAGATGGCAAAGACCCAGATCCGTAGTGGAAGCCCAGCCGGCCCAGCAGGCCGCCGCCGCCTTTCTAACGGAAGGAAGGGGGGGCGGGACGCGAGTGGTCCAGAGGACGGCTTAATGGCGAGAGGTGACCACGCGAGCCCTGCCAGTGGGACGCTGTCGCGCGCAAGGCGCGCCGCTCGCCGCGAGCCGCGACCCGCACGCCGCACCGCGAGCGCCCCGCCCCGTCGCCTCGCCGCCGCCGCTGTCCCGCCGACCGGAGGTAGCCGCCGCCGCCGTCGGTTTTCGTGAGAAAAACCGATCGGTTTTTTTAAACCCTAGATCTAGATTCGTTTTTTTAAATACACGGTTTATTCTTTTTAGATCGGTTTTCCGTCGGTTTAGTTATTTAGCGGACGTTGTTC